>OY987332.1:42942674-44142674 GCA_963920685.1 Polydrusus tereticollis | reverse complement strand
TCAGCATAGTTCGCATCTTCTTCGTATTTACATATATGAAGACTTATTAAATTTACTGCTTCTTTATCTGTATTACCGTGAATTGCCCATCCCAAAACAGTTTTTGTAACTACTGGACTATTTTCATTACTTTGATATACTTTTCTTGCTATTGTCAGGTGTATATTATCTTGTCCAATCAAAATAGTCGGTTGAGCATCTGTAAAATCTTCTATCGGAAGATCTAGTAGATAGTCTTCATTAAATTCAGCTTTTCTTACTGTTTGTTTTGGTAATGATAGATTTTCCACGGTTCTAACATTATTCATGGTATATTTTTTCTTATATGTACCAGTTCCTGATATGGTTATGCATACTGTTCTGGAATCGTCATTTCTCTTTACCATATTATTTGTCCATCTCATACAAAATGGTTCTATTTTTCCATTTACGCCCAGTTTTTGTGCAATGTCCTGTTCTATCAAGGATACTGTTGATCCTTCGTCACACAGTGCATACGTTTCAACAACACCGCTTGGACCATACAATTTTACAGGTAATATCTTTAACAAAACTTTTGACTGCCTATTTATATTCCAAACAGACCTTTCTGTATGCGCGTTACAACTCTCCGCCGGTGGAATTCCTGCAGAATATGGTTTATTTTCTTCGGTGAGTATCTTCATCGGATTCTTATGCAATAAACTATGATGTTTTCTGGTGCACCCATCAAATTCACATCTATTCTTTGATTTACAGTTTGATTTTCTATGATTTTTCTTCAGGCATGTGAAACATGCTTTGGCATAAACAATTTTTGACCATCTATCATCTACAGAGTCTCTTTTTAATATGGGACATTTAATAATTTCATGGTTACCTTCGTTACAATAGTAGCAACGTGTTTTTTCTTCTTTTTCTTGATCAGTAACCCAAACATTTTCCTTCCTCTGACCATAATTTCCCCTAACAGGATGCGAATTTTGAAACTTTGGTGTGCTTACACAGGAAAGTGCTGATGCCAATGAAGAAAGCCATTCATCAAAAATCTTCAGATTCATTTCACACCCATTAATTTGATTTTCAAATGTTTTTTCACCCCATCGCAACTTCAAGCTACTCGGAATTTTATCAATTAATTGTCTTAGGAGTATCGGGTTTTCTATATTTATACATTTGTCTATTGCTTCTATTGTCGCCACTAAATTACTGACACTACATGAAAATTTAATAATACTATCAAAATCACCTTCTTTTATGGTAGGAATTGCTTGAATTTTGGAAATTAATGCTTCAGTTACATATTCTGGCCTGCCAAACCGCAACTCTAACGTTTTCAAAATCAAATTTATGTTTTTAGGATGTAACATCATGCTTCTCACTGCTTCTAATGCCTCACCTTTTAAACTTTTCTGCAATTTCATAAGAATTTCATCATCGGAATATTTAAAAATCTCTCTTTTTCTATTCAATTGAGTAATGAATAGTGCCCAGTTTTCAGGTCGTCCATCAAAAAACGGTAAATCTTTGTCTAAAAGTTGTCTATTACTACCTTCTTTAGGTACTTGTGTTTGAATTACTTGTTCTATAACGTTCTGGAAGGTTTCACATATTACTTTAATGCTACTGTTGTCTACATTCCTAACAATATTCATATCTGCAGGTTTGATATCATCTTTTTCTTTATGAATTCCCATCTCACTTATAGATTTAACCCATCTTTTAACATTACTCATTCTGGAATTCTCTGAAATTTTATCATCGTCATCGCAGATGTTGCTTCCATTGCTCGATTCTTGCTCATCGATCATCCCAATGGCTGCATCTGTTTCTAATTCCAAAATTTTAAGTTCTGAATCAATTTCTAATTTTTTCTTTAACAACTCTGCTCTTTCCTTTTCACTTCTTATTAATACTTCGTTTTTTTTAACTGATTTTAATGATTTCGTCGAACTTTTCTTCGATCCTTTCGCGGCTGTCTGCCTTTCGGATACCGATCGTTCTCTCTCAAAACCATGAAAAGACTTCTCAGAGGTTAAACTGTCTAAATTTGACATTTTAGTACCAAATGTGTCTAAAATTTTTTTTTTTTTTTTAATTTTTCTTCTTTGATTTTCTTTCGGGATAAAAAATTTCTAATGTTGATTTCTCTATCCACTGCTGTTCAAGGAGGCTCGTGGGACCAAATGTCGGGCTTTTGTTCTAGTCGGCGCCCGATATTATCGTTTATATCTAAATTTTAATGAAAACTAACTTCTGTCATATTTTTGTCAATTCAACTTAACTTTTTTTTATTATTCCCCTTTTTTTACCTGCCTTCGGCATTAAATTTAAAACAAACTGTTTATAATTTCGACCATCGCCTTTAATCCAACATAAAATTGTTTTTGAATCCGACCACAAAAAGGTTTTGTTGATCTTGAGCTCTAAATGTTCCTTAAGTGACTTCAATAATCTGCTACTCATTACCGCTGCTTGTAGTTCTGCACGCGGTATGCTAATGGGCTTTAACGGACATACTCTCGCTTTTGACGATAGCAGTGTTACTTCAATTTTATCTTCATATACCATTCTTAGGTAAGCAACGGAGGAAAAAGCTTCTTCACTGGCATCGCCGAAAACATGAATTTCTAAAGATTTTGCGAATGGAAGGCTCTCCGAATAACATCTCGGTATCTTCACTTCTTCTATTTTCTTCATATCTCCTAACCAAACCAGCCAGTTTTCATAAATGCAATGGGAAATTGTATCATCCCAATTTATACCAGATCGACAGATCTGCTGCAAAATAATTCGCCCTCGAATGGTTAAATTAGTAAGTAAACCAAGAGGATCGAATACAGACATGACAAAACTTAAAACTTGTCGCTTGGTAGGTGCATCTATTGCTTGAAGTATCTGTGGCTGTATCTTGTGAAAGTTCAGATTATATTCAAATTCATCGTTCTCTGTATTCCACCGTAAACCAAGAATTCTATTTATAGTGGATTTGTTTAAATCTTTGTGACTGCTTTTCGTTGCTGCAAACTTTTTAACGACTTCTGGTGAGTTTGAAACCCAACTGACTACCTCAAACCCCCCCTCTTCATGTAATTTTATAATTTCATTTATCTTTTTAACAGCTTCTTCTTCGTTGCTGCAAGAATCCAAATAATCATCCACATAAAAATTTTTCTTAACATCTCTTGCTAGATGGTTGTATGTTTTTGATTTCTGTGCATTCAAATTCTTTACGTATTGGGCAGCACAAGGTGAACAGGTGGATCCAAAGATCATTACTTGCATTTCATATTCTTTCATTGATTTAGTAGCGTCACCATCTCTCCAAAGAATTCTTTGAGCGTATCTATCTTCTTTTCGTATCATTACTTGATGAAACATCTCTGCTATGTCTCCAGAAAATGCCCATCTTAATCTACGAAATCTTAGCAAAACTCCAAAAAGGCTTGTTAAAAAATCGGGGCCTTGAAGGAGATTTTCGTTAAGACTAGTACCATGTGATTTTGCAGCACCATCTAAGACCAACCTAAATTTTTCTGGTTTATTCGGATTAATTACACCAAAGTGAGGTAAATACCATATTCTTGGATGTTTTTCTTCCAATTCATCTGATTTAAGTTGACGTAAATAACCCTTCTGCAAGTAATCTTGAATTTTGTCGTTGTATTTTTTAAAATAAAGCTCATCTTTTTTCATTTTCTTTTCCACGCATATTAAACGATTTACAGCATTTTGTCGGCTTTCTGGCAAAATTAGATTATCTTTCTTCCATAAAAGTCCAGTCTCATATCTATTAATATTATGAATTTTCTTTGTCGTCTCTTTTAGAATTTGCAATGCTCTTTCATCATCCCTATTTATTTCTTTCGTTGTTATTGACACTCCAAATGATTCTGTCTTAAATGATTCTCTAATAATCTTGTCCAATTCAGCATAGTTCGCATCTTCTTCGTATTTACATATATGAAGACTTATTAAATTTACTGCTTCTTTATCTGTATTACCGTGAATTGCCCATCCCAAAACAGTTTTTGTAACTACTGGACTATTTTCATTACTTTGATATACTTTTCTTGCTATTGTCAGGTGTATATTATCTTGTCCAATCAAAATAGTCGGTTGAGCATCTGTAAAATCTTCTATCGGAAGATCTAGTAGATAGTCTTCATTAAATTCAGCTTTTCTTACTGTTTGTTTTGGTAATGATAGATTTTCCACGGTTCTAACATTATTCATGGTATATTTTTTCTTATATGTACCAGTTCCTGATATGGTTATGCATACTGTTCTGGAATCGTCATTTCTCTTTACCATATTATTTGTCCATCTCATACAAAATGGTTCTATTTTTCCATTTACGCCCAGTTTTTGTGCAATGTCCTGTTCTATCAAGGATACTGTTGATCCTTCGTCACACAGTGCATACGTTTCAACAACACCGCTTGGACCATACAATTTTACAGGTAATATCTTTAACAAAACTTTTGACTGCCTATTTATATTCCAAACAGACCTTTCTGTATGCGCGTTACAACTCTCCGCCGGTGGAATTCCTGCAGAATATGGTTTATTTTCTTCGGTGAGTATCTTCATCGGATTCTTATGCAATAAACTATGATGTTTTCTGGTGCACCCATCAAATTCACATCTATTCTTTGATTTACAGTTTGATTTTCTATGATTTTTCTTCAGGCATGTGAAACATGCTTTGGCATAAACAATTTTTGACCATCTATCATCTACAGAGTCTCTTTTTAATATGGGACATTTAATAATTTCATGGTTACCTTCGTTACAATAGTAGCAACGTGTTTTTTCTTCTTTTTCTTGATCAGTAACCCAAACATTTTCCTTCCTCTGACCATAATTTCCCCTAACAGGATGCGAATTTTGAAACTTTGGTGTGCTTACACAGGAAAGTGCTGATGCCAATGAAGAAAGCCATTCATCAAAAATCTTCAGATTCATTTCACACCCATTAATTTGATTTTCAAATGTTTTTTCACCCCATCGCAACTTCAAGCTACTCGGAATTTTATCAATTAATTGTCTTAGGAGTATCGGGTTTTCTATATTTATACATTTGTCTATTGCTTCTATTGTCGCCACTAAATTACTGACACTACATGAAAATTTAATAATACTATCAAAATCACCTTCTTTTATGGTAGGAATTGCTTGAATTTTGGAAATTAATGCTTCAGTTACATATTCTGGCCTGCCAAACCGCAACTCTAACGTTTTCAAAATCAAATTTATGTTTTTAGGATGTAACATCATGCTTCTCACTGCTTCTAATGCCTCACCTTTTAAACTTTTCTGCAATTTCATAAGAATTTCATCATCGGAATATTTAAAAATCTCTCTTTTTCTATTCAATTGAGTAATGAATAGTGCCCAGTTTTCAGGTCGTCCATCAAAAAACGGTAAATCTTTGTCTAAAAGTTGTCTATTACTACCTTCTTTAGGTACTTGTGTTTGAATTACTTGTTCTATAACGTTCTGGAAGGTTTCACATATTACTTTAATGCTACTGTTGTCTACATTCCTAACAATATTCATATCTGCAGGTTTGATATCATCTTTTTCTTTATGAATTCCCATCTCACTTATAGATTTAACCCATCTTTTAACATTACTCATTCTGGAATTCTCTGAAATTTTATCATCGTCATCGCAGATGTTGCTTCCATTGCTCGATTCTTGCTCATCGATCATCCCAATGGCTGCATCTGTTTCTAATTCCAAAATTTTAAGTTCTGAATCAATTTCTAATTTTTTCTTTAACAACTCTGCTCTTTCCTTTTCACTTCTTATTAATACTTCGTTTTTTTTAACTGATTTTAATGATTTCGTCGAACTTTTCTTCGATCCTTTCGCGGCTGTCTGCCTTTCGGATACCGATCGTTCTCTCTCAAAACCATGAAAAGACTTCTCAGAGGTTAAACTGTCTAAATTTGACATTTTAGTACCAAATGTGTCTAAAATTTTTTTTTTTTTTTTAATTTTTCTTCTTTGATTTTCTTTCGGGATAAAAAATTTCTAATGTTGATTTCTCTATCCACTGCTGTTCAAGGAGGCTCGTGGGACCAAATGTCGGGCTTTTGTTCTAGTCGGCGCCCGATATTATCGTTTATATCTAAATTTTAATGAAAACTAACTTCTGTCATATTTTTGTCAATTCAACTTAACTTTTTTTTATTATTCCCCTTTTTTTACCTGCCTTCGGCAGGTACATCCATTCTTATATACAATATCAAATAAAACTATAAATAACAATAAAAGTTTTAACAGGTAGTAACCTTCATCTTCAGGAGACCAAAGTAGTGCTGCAGTTATTATTAGCAGTAGAGAGAAAACTGTTGGTGGAAAATGACGTTGATGGAGCTTTTTTTTTTTATTTAAAAATATTTTGACAAGATATTAATAATTGAATGTAATCAGCATGCTAAAATTGGAATTGAATGTGGAATGTTATATTTAAATCAAAGTTTATGAAAAGACACTGTCAATCTGTGGTCGAATTTAAAAAGGGAAGATATTCATTATTTGAAAATCATACGTCAGGATATATAAAAAGGATCTTTTGGACATTCTAGATCTTGTTAGAGAATTGTTTGTGATTTGTTTTATGAGAAATTATAATGTTGAAATTTCATTTGTAAAATTAGTTATTGGAGACCTAAGGTCCCGTCACCTTGCGTTATGTTCGTCCCATTATGTAGGGAAAACAATAGAGTTTTATTTAAAATAAAATTATTAAAAAAATTAAAAACAAAAAAACAGATCTTATATTTTATATACCCTTAAAGATTAAAATAGGGAGACGAACACAGTTAAAATGATGATTTCATTTTAACTGTGTTCGTCTCCCTATTTTAATCTTTAAGGGTATATAAAATATAAGATCTGTTTTTTTGTTTTTAATTTTTTTAATAATTTTATTTTAAATAAAACTCTATTGTTTTCCCTACATAATGGGACGAACATAACGCAAGGTGACGGGACCTTAGGTCTCCAATAACTAATTTTACAAATGAAATTTCAACATTATAATTTCTCATAAAACAAATCACAAACAATTCTCTAACAAGATCTAGAATGTCCAAAAGATCCTTTTTATATATCCTGACGTATGATTTTCAAATAATGAATATCTTCCCTTTTTAAATTCGACCACAGATTGACAGTGTCTTTTCATAAACTTTGATTTAAATATAACATTCCACATTCAATTCCAATTTTAGCATGCTGATTACATTCAATTATTAATATCTTGTCAAAATATTTTTAAATAAAAAAAAAAGCTCCATCAACGTCATTTTCCACCAACAGTTTTCTCTCTACTGCTAATAATAACTGCAGCACTACTTTGGTCTCCTGAAGATGAAGGTTACTACCTTTGAAACATGTAGAGATAATTTAATTTTAAAATTGAGCCTTTAATAGCTCACTATTAAATTAGTGGAGAAAGACTTTTTGCCTTTTTTTCCCCTTTCCCTATATTTCAACTCCACTTCGAGAATGGACTATTTCTTTAAATTTATTATTTTTGTTAGGGGGCCTATAATTAATTCTTCTGTCATTTTTGCAATGCTGACATTGAGCCCAAAAACATCTCTAGCATCTTTATTTTTAAGGTTTCTAATAATGTCGCTAACTTGGTTAACAGTGACACTTTTAAAGGGCTGCGACTCCCATGGCGGAAGAAATGGGATGTTTTCTACAGAGCACTGCCTGTTTTGCAGCAGTGTTTTTGCTGCGTCAACAAAGAAATCATTAAAGCGATTTGGGCCTATGTCAGTAAATGGGTCTTCTTTTTGACAACTAGATCTATTGCTATTTATTATTTCCCAGATTAGATTTATTACTAGAATTTAGAATGAATTGTGCCTTTTTTTGCTTTTACGTCATTTTTATATGGCTTCTTCTAGGTACGTTTTTGATTTTAACAGTTCTGTTAATAGTGGCTTTTTTATAGGAGACTAACTGAAGACGCCGAAATGAAAGAGTATCAAAAGCAGCTTCGTCAGAGGCCGCACATGATCTCCACGGCTGGACCGAGTAACATTAAAAATAAGGATAAGAAGAAGAAGCGGGGTACTAATGGAAAGGGGAAACGACCCGGCGCAATGGTGCCGTTGACGGTAAGCGCATTTTGCTAAAATTAAAAATAATTTCTATATTCACCAACGTTTCGACACCCAGACGGTGTCTTTTTCAGATATTTACCGAACCAGATTGAACAAAAAAAAACTTCAAAGTCACATTGCTGATACTGTCAACATTATTTTATCTCCTCAATTCCAAGACTCAACATTAAAACTTTGTTAACAACAATACTTGTACAGATGAGATCTGATAAAGTAGTTTTATGGGTATTTAGATACATTTTGCAAAAAAAAAACTATATTATAAGGGTGTTACAAATTCAAGGCTAAGTACAGGGTGTCTACTTTTCGACACTTTTGACGGGTATCTCCGTTATTAGTACAGATAGAATGATGCGGTTTTCGCAAACCTGTGCCACTTTTTTGTGAAACAAACGATGCCCTAAACGGATGTATCATGGCCATCTTGGTTTATGAGATACAGGGCGAAATTGAAAACGGTGCATTTTCAGACACCCCTTGTATTTCAGTTATCTTATACCCTATCGAAAATATAAAAAGGGGGTGTTATACAGTTTTTTACGTGGAATTCAGTTGCGTAGTTAGAATTTTTCCAGGTATCCCCATTTTTGAGAAATATACCAAAGTTGTGTTTTTTTAAATGGAAACCCTGTATATTTATTTTTAGTTGCATTCTGCTTACTGAGAGCTTTCTAAAAATATATAATAGTTGGCACTTTGTTTTACCAGGACGGTTGAAATTTATATTTTTTAAATAACAAGCTTTAAGTAAATTGACAGTAGGCCTTGGATTTGGTTTTAATAAAAATAAATTATTGACGATACAATACACCATGAATATTACCTTATACCTAGTTTGATTTAAAATTTTTAAGGTTTTTTAATACTTACAATAGTAAAAAGTAGTTTTGTAAATAAACAAAAAACATCTACTATGGCCTTGACTTATCCAGGCTATAAAACAAAAGTTTCATAATGGCGTTTAGCTCTTGTCATGCAGAATTGTATTTATGTCATTAGAGTTTAAAAAGTTACTGATAATTTATTTATTAAGTGTTATTGTTAAATTTTAACGATGGCCCAAAAGTATGAGAATTATGAAAAATAGGATATGCTGGTATGCTTTATACAAAGCCATGAAAACCCCCATGCAGCTGCCGATTTATATTTCAATAGGTAGGTATATTATTATTTGCGATCGAAAATTTCTACAACGACCATGTTTATAGTTATGCGGAGTGTTTGTTTAAGCAGCTTCTTATTATTATCATCATCATTTTATAGATATCCTGAAAGAAGGCAGCCATTTCCAGATAAATTTTCTATTCTAAAGAAAAATTTAATTGAACATGGAACCTTTACACAGCCTCGGCCTAAAACATACAATAAGGAAAATAGAGAAAAATATCAAGTAAATGTTTTGGCTTATGCAACCGTTACTCCTTCAACTTCCTGTAAAAATATAGAAAAGGAAATTGGTATAGATAAAAGTCGGTCACAAAAATTTTTAAGAAAATATAAATACCATCCATACAAATTTAAAATTGTGCAAAATTTACATCCTGGAGATGCAGATCGGCGATTAATCTTCTGTCATTGGTATACAGAACAAATCCAGACCAATGGCAATTTTGGAAGATTGGTAATCTGGTCCGATGAGAGCTACATTTCTAGTGCCGGAATTTTTAACCGACATAATACAAGACATTGGTCTGAAGAAAATCAACATGTTATTTTCGAAAGGGAACAGCAAGGGCGCTTTGAATTTGGTGTTTCTTGCTTCATATTAGGTAATCAAATAACACCGTATTTATGAGGGAGGTCTTACGGCAAATAGATATCTGGAAATCTTGGAAGACGTTATACCCGAGTTATTAGAAATCGTTCCCCTTGCCCAGTTATATGCTATACATTTCCAACAAGACGGTGCGCCGAGTCATAACCCTCACGTAGTAAGGGCTTTTCTACAAAATAATTTTCCACAAAGATGGATAGGCACAAATGGAGCTGTAAGATGGCCACCACGATCGCCCGATCTATCGGTGTTGGACTTCTTTCTGTGGGGGTTTTTGCAGAGCAAGATATACAAGACCAGGCACAGAACTGTAGAGGAACTTCGACAGGCTACCCATTTAGCATTTCAATTTCTACAAGACCATCCAATAATAATTTTAAATGCCTTGAGACGAATTACAGAAATGTGTCAGCTTTGTATTAGGGAGAATGGCAACCATTTTCAACAATATTTATAAATAAAAAGAATGTATTTAATACCACAATTTCATTGTTCAAGTGAAACCAAATCCAAGGCCTACTGTCAATTTAAAGCTTGTTATTTAAAAAATATAAATTTGAACCATCCTTGTAAAACTAAGTGCCAACTATTATATATTTTTGGAAAGCTCTCAGTAAGCAGAATGCAACTAAGAATAGATATACAGGGTGTTCCATTTAAAAAAACACAACTTTGGTATATTTCTCAAAATTAGGGATACCTGGAAAAATACTAACTACGCCACTGAATTCTGCGTAAAAAACTGTATAACACCCCCACCAAATTATTATTTTATGAGCTTATTTTTATGTTTTCGGCGTTCAAAAAATGAAAAACGCCCGGTCATGAAAACACGTATAGTCAAATCTGGTCTTATCTGGCGGGTTTACGATTTAACAAAGACATACTTTCAATTTTTCTTTTCTTTTATTGCGTTTAATCATACTAACCAAATAAAATCCGTCAGACAAATATGACAGACTTATGCAATTTTGGCATGAAAGAAAAGGATAGGTATTTTATTTAATTTTCAGCGATTCACAAAAGTTTGTACCTGCCCAAGTACCTGCCACCTTCGTCTTTATTTAAAGATGTCAGTTTTGTGACTTTGACAGTTTGTGACAAAATGAAAAAATTTTCTGGGTTTTTGCATCCCCAAGCAAAAAAAATGGTACTTAATCTGATAAGCTATTTCGAAAATGCAAGAAAAAGTGGAAATTCGCCAACCAATATTCAGGAAACAGCAGCCAAAGCACTGGGAATTAGTTTAAGGGCTGTGCAGAGAATTGCGCATGAAAAAAAAACATAACATAATACCCAAGCATACTAAAAAATGTAAACGAAGAAAGCCAAAGACTGAGGATTTATGCGAAAATATTAAAATGGGAGTTCGAAATGTGATTTACGATTTATACAGATCAAAAACCAATGTAACTCTTCCAGTTTTACAAGAAACATTAAAAATTCGGGGTGTTTTGGAAATTGGACTTGAAGCGCTATCAAAATTAATAAAAAAGTTAGGTTTTCGCTATAAAAAAGACTGTAACCGAAGATTTTTATGTGAGCAGCCACAGATAGTGAGTCAGCGTGTTCAGTTTTTAAAAAATTATACGGAGAATTACAAATCGAAATTTAGAAAAGTGGTATTTTTAGACGAAACGTGGATATTTTCAAATGGAAGTGGTTCAAAATATTGGCAAGATGATTCTGTGAAAAGCGTGAAAAGGAAAAAGGGATGTGGCACGGGAAAGCGGTTCATTATTTTACATGCTGGTTCTGTAACAGGATATGTTCCAGGTGCAAGCTTAATTTTTTCTTCAACATCGAAAAGTGCTGACTATCATGATAATATGAATTGCGAAATGTTTGAAAAATGGTTAAAAGTTCAATTGATACCAAATTTGGATTCTCCGTCTTTAATTGTATTAGATAATGCATCATATCATTCAAGAATTTTAAATAAACAGCCTACTTCATCTTGGAGGAAAAATGATATTTATGAGTGGCTTGAAAAACACAACCAAAATCCTTCACCAAATATGCTTAAATCGGAACTCCTATCAATGGCAAAGTCTCTTAAAAAACCAAGAATATACGCGGTAGATGAAATATTGCGTGAATATGGCCATGAGGTTCTACGACTGCCGCCATATCATTGCCAGTTTAACGCAATAGAATTAATATGGGCCGGGGCAAAGTCTTATTATGAAAAACATGTAGGTGATGGTCTTAAATCCGACCAAGTACAAATAGTTTGGCAAGATTCTTTGGATCATATTACACAAGAGTACTGGAAGAAATCAGTGGAACATACAGAAATATTAATAAGGGATTGGTGGGATCGAGAACAAGTACTAGATGTCGAAGTAGCGCCAATGATAATTGCTCCATTCGAAGACGACTCAGACGACGAGGACTTTTCAGATTTTATAAGTGACGATGACAGTTTTTAGTCTATAATTAGTTTATAAACGGTTTTCTTTGTTTACATTTTTTAGTATTCTCCGGTATTATATTATGCTTTCTTTCATGCACATTATTCTGCACAGTCCTTAAACTAATTCCCAGTGCTTTCGCTACGGTTTCCTGCATATTGGTTGGCCAATTTCCACTTTTTCTTTCATTTTTGAAATAGTTTATCAGACTAAATGCCATTGAATTTTTAGGTTTTAGTAAGAGGTGCCCCGTCATGTTGAAACCAAAGATCTGGTAGCGTAGCCTGCGTGAAGTCCATAAAAAAATCTTCAAATTGGTTGTTTAAAAAGTTAGGATACATGTCTGCATTTAAATTATGATCATATAAAAATGCATCGAAAATATTGCTCCACATAATCCTGCTCTAACATTAATGGAAAACCTGAAGGACGAAGTTTTCTATTTTCTCAGGTTCTCTACAGCCAGAACATGTTCGTTAGTTCTGTTAAATAAAGCACAGTTTGTGAATGTTAATTCATCCGTCCAGATAATGCGATTTAAAAAAGTCAGATTGGTTGTGGCTTGATCCGTTATCCATTGGCGAAAAGTGGCTCTTCTCTCTGCATCTCCAGGATGTAATGTTTGAGAAATAAGAATTTTGAAGGGCTTGAAATTACTTCATATTAATATTTAATTATTTAAGTAAATTTATTTAATATGTATCTGAATTTAAAAGAAAGAAGTTTGTCTCTTTTCTTTTCGTCAGACCCAGTCCTTGGACGCGTTTCACCGTATTACGGCTTATCGGCAATTGTAGCGACACATTTTCGAACTAAGCTAATGAAAACAAATTGGTATTCTTCTGTTTCGAAATATTTGCCAAACATTGATATCTATTTAATTACGAAACTTGTGAAGAAAACAATTTTCGAGACTGCCAGAAACATTTAAATCCCGGAACAATTAATTACTATAACCTATAATTTCTACATTGGAGTTATTTTAGTTTTTGATATTTTAAATATTCTTGAATCATTTTACATTTTTTATTTGTTATAATATGGGGAGAAAACAACAGTTTAAACATTCCTCGCGGTTTTACAAAACACTAAAAAGGAAAAAGAAAGAATTTGAAATTCAAAAGAAAAAAATTAAGCCACAACCTGATTTTTCAATTAGTGATGTCCCATCGACATCTTGATCCACGGCAACCACGGCATGTAAGTTCTTTAAAAATAAGTAGTTGTACATTTTTTAAACTATTCACTTTTACCGTAGTGCAAGAAATGAAGATGTAGGTTATATATATCACAGAATGTAAGAAGACTAAGGTTAGAGTACAATATTTGACAAGTGGCAGTGTTTAACGTGACGGTATACAGAAGTGTTATGCTTCTGAGCTTACCCTTCCGCCTGACCGTAATATTTTTACTTTAGCGACGTTTGTTCCGCGTAGTTTCGATACGATATCGAAACATTCTTCATTTTTCGACACATTTTTTATTAATTATAGCTACATGATTTTCGAAACATTATAGAAACCAAATACTAGAAATTGTGTGTCGACTCCATTTTGGACCAGAATAATTCTCGCTTTCTGGCGGCCATTTTGACAAATGCATTTTTATATTATTAAAATGGACTTTAATTAACTTCCTGCTTCATTTGAAGTGTAAAAAAGTGGTTATATTAGTTCCATTTTGCTAGCTTAATCAATTGAAAAAAGAATTAAGTAAAATTTTAAAAATATTTAAAATTTTATTTTTTGACAAAGTATTTATTTTATGTGTAGATGTCAATAAACTGAGAGCGTCTTAAGAATATAAAGCTAAATTACTAAATTGCACGATAAAATTTATTTAATCATTGATTTTTGGATCTCCTTTGCAATAAACTATACAAAATAAATATATTACTTATAGAAAATACTCTTTGGTGATAAATTCATTATGGCGAAATTATGCTGTCTTCATTTATTGTTTACTTTGTTTTATTTTATTACAACCTACAGGTATAATATCTAATTCTTTGTTTCCCCAATGTTTCCATTTTGACAATTCACATTTCCAACACTCAGCGCCCTCTTTATAAAATTAACTGTCACTCTAGACACATTTATAGAAACATGTTCGAAACTTTCCGAAAAATTTTCGAAACATTTTCGATAAAAGTTTCGATTTTGCGTCGAAACAGCGAAAGTCACAGCCTGTACCAACCACTTGGAAACACGTGCTAATGCGCCATTTAAAATGTGTACGTTTCGAAAATATTTCCATACTTGTTGCCAACAAATTCCAATTTGTTTCGGAAACAGAAACAATAGTTTAGACACATTTACCATATTGTGTCCAAAAATGCTACTTGGGTACTACATCAAATTCGAATTTCGCATTTTAAAGAATCCCTAAATACCAATTTTAGTTCAAATGTCGACATTATTTCAAAAATTATTAAAAAAAAACAAAAATAGAATTAAAAGTTTAAGAACCAGGGTGTCTTACATACGAGGGTTTTCTGGACCTCCATTAATGGGAACTTTTTTTATTATTTTTTGTCAAGGAATCACCTGTTTCAATTTGTCGGTATAATATTGAAACACCCTGTATAGGGTTAGATCTGTTGAACGGTTAAACTGGACCTATTCTTTTGGAATAGTTATCACCTGCCTATACTAATAAAATATTTGTTTGCTATTTCTAGGAGGAAGATTTGGAAAAATATGACGTGGTGGCTAATCCCTGGTTTAGTGACGATTCCGGCGAGTCTGCGTTCTCTGATTGGGCGGAAGAGGTGTCTCAGCCTAAAAAGCGAAGGTAAGACTTCTTTTAGGCTACAACTTTTTAGGCGACCTTGTATACAGGATGTTCCTTAATGACATGCTAATATTTAAGGAGGTGATTCCTCGATACATTTTAAGAAAAAAACTTCATATGAACGTATGTCCTAAACGTCTTAACTTTTGAGATACAGGGTGTTAAAGTTTTCAAAAAAATAATCTATTTTTTAATAATAACTGTGATACTATCATAATATCTTTATGAAATTTGGTACACATCTTCTATGCATTAAGGAGCATTTTCTGATGTACAAACAATTTTATTATTTTTACCAGTGGCGTCGGTACGGGTTTTGCATTTAATAGTTTTGGAGAAAATAATGGTACGCCACTGCTTCTTAAATAAAATAAAAAAAAAAAAAATTGAAAAATATAAAAATTGTTTTACTTCAGGGTCAAATCGCTGAAAATCTGAAGCGGTGACTGTTGTGCTGAAATCTTGCCTAAATAGCCCCCTATCACAATATCTATGTTCAATTAAATTTATTTCTTAAGCGAAAACCATGCGTCGGACGAAAGAAAATCAAGAGATCAAATTTGCTCAGAAATGAAAGAAGATTTTAAAAATAATTTTTATTTAAGAAGAAAGCATTGGCGTACCATTATTTTCTCCAAAACATTAAACGCCAAACCCGTACAGACGCCACTGGTAAAAATAATAAAATTATGTGTACATCAGAAAATGCCCCTTAACGCATAGAAGATGTGTACCAAATTTCATAAAGATATTATAATAGTATCAAAGGTATTATTAAAAAATAGATTATTTTTTTGAAAACTTTAACACCCTGTATCTCAAAAGTTAAGACGTTTAGGACATACGTTCATATGAAGTTTTTTTCTTAAATTGTATCGAGGAATCACCTCCTTAAATATTAGCATGTCATTATGAAATTTATTTCAGTATAATATACAACAATTTAAATTTCCCTGTACCTATACAGGGTGAGTCAACCATAGAGTAAAGTTTATTATCTCATTTGTTTCGGGAATTACCAAAAAAACGGCGAATATAACATAAGTTTTTTTTTAAATGGAACACCCTATTTTTTAATTTATTTTTAGATTCTGCATGAAATTCTATAACTTATTTGTTAGTAGTAAACCTAGTAGTTGTTCTAATATTTTAATTTTTCTAGAAAAATATTAGTTTTTACTCTTATAAAAAATTGACAGTTGCGCCATTGTTTCTGAAGGTGGAATACTCATATTTAGTACAAACGTGCTATTGGGACGACAAAAAAGAAACATGTAACGAAATTTCAGTTAGATGCTACAGGGTGTTCAAAATAAATTTATACATTTCGACTAATTTAAATTGAAAAATATCAACTTTTTTAAATGACGCAACCTTTATATTATTAATTTAAAGAAATAGTCCATTCTCGAAATGGAGTTAAAATATAGGGGAAAGGGGAAAGAAAGTCAAAAAGTCTTTCTCCACTGATTTAATAGTGAGCTATCAAAGGCTCAATTTTAAAAATAAAACGTCTCTACATATTTCGAAGGTAGTAACCTTCATCTTCAGGAGACAAAAACAGTGATGCAGTTAGTATTAGCAGTAGAGAGAAAACTGTTGGTAGAAAGTGACGCTGATGAAGCTTTTTTAAAACAAATTTTGACAAGATATTAAAAATTAAATGTAAATGCAATCAGCATACTGAAATTGTAAATGAAATGTTATATTTAATTTAAAATTTATAAATTGAATTAAATTAAATATAACATAGTAAAATGACTAAACATGTGTATTTAAGTAGACGGGCATATTTTTGAACATTTATTACGTCATAATAATTGAAAATTAAGTAAGTTAGTTAGCAGAAAAATTATTGTTATTTATTTTATAGCGTTAGTACCTCGGTTAGTCCCGTTAGTGTAATAGAGTTTTATAAAACCTATCAGAAAAAAATAATAATATACAGGGTGTGCCATTTAAAAAAGTTGATATTTTTCAATTTAAATTAGTCGAAATGTATAAATTTAAGCATCTAACTCAAATTTCGTTCCATGTTTTTTTTTTGTCATCCCAATAGAACGTTTAAGTATACCAAATATGAGTATTCCACCTTCAGAAACAATGGCGCAACTGTCAATTTTTATAAGAGTAAAAACTAATATGTCTCTAGAAAAATTAAAATTATAGAGCAACTACTAGGTTTAGGTATACCGGGTGTACCAAATTAAGTGCGCACCATTGCTAACTTTTTTATTATTGGAGGTACCAAGTCGGTTAAATTAGCAAAGTAGTAGCATTTTTTCTGTTAATTAAAATGGTGAAAGCAGAAAAACAATTGGTCATAACGTTTCTGAATAAATGAGGAAAATGTTTTTTTTTTAAATGGCACCCTGTATATTTTTTACCGAAGGTTTGCAAATCGTATACGGAATAAAAAAGGTCATATGGATTATTGGTCTAAAATTGAAAAAACATCAACACAGCCATGGAAATAAATAATGGTTTGCCTTTGGCGTTTTCCTCGAGAATACCATAAAAACAAAAACAAATTTATTTATTTATTTCAGAAATTAAAACTCGATTTTATTTTTAGCGGAAGAAATAAAAAAAAAAACTATATTAAATGTTCAAACACATCACCGTTTTGTTCAATACATTTGCGGGCATTCTTTAATACACGTTTTGTAACTTTTAAAACTGTTCTGCCATCGATGGATGCTATAACGCGTCTAGTGTTGTCTTGAAGTTCGACCAGATTCGCATGTCTCGTTTTAAAGACTTCGTCCTTGACATACCCCCAGAAGTAAAAGTCTAATGGAGTTACGTCAGGAGACCTTGGGGGCCAACGTATCGGACCATTTGTTGCCATCCACCTATCTCTGAAAAGCCTTTCTAACAATATTCTCACTTCGTGAAATTGATGAGGAGGAGCTCCATCTTGTTGAAAATAAATTTGGTTATGGTCCTCTAAGTTCACATCATCTAAATATTTTTCTAGTAATTCTGACAAAATATTAACGTATCCCCTGCCGGTCAGAGTACCTTCATAAAAAATTGGCCCAATAATTTGGCTGCCTATGAGACCACACCAAACATTAATTGCGGATTTCTGGGAACAGCAATAAACAAATTTGTTCTAGACCAATTGTGCATGTTTTTACGATTAAACATACCCCTAATTGAAAAGTTCGCTTCATCGCTCCATAAAATTTTCTTTAAAAAGTTAGGATTTTGCCTACATATATCTTGTAACCATTGGCAAAAAATGAGTCTTCTTTCAGTGTCACCAGGTAATAATGTTTGCACGGTCGGTACTTATAAGGTACAAACTTATATTTTTTTGAAATCCTCCAAATTGTAAATAAACTGAAACCACTATCGCTTACCAAATCTCTAGTTGAATTTTTGTGTGCTTCAAAATATGCCAATACATTTACTTCTACTTGTTCACTTATTATAAACTTTTTTAGTCCTTGTCTTTATAAAAACTCTTTTGTTACTTCTAAATTTTCTATACAGCCTTAGAAAATACCTTCTGTCTGGTTGCTCACGTTCAGGATACATTTGACCGTATTGCTCGAGTGCAAGTACACTTTTTTTTCTGCAACCAAGATACGCTTCTAACATATCGCAATGTTCTAAATGCGTGAACGCCATTTTGTAATATTTAAAAGCAAAAACTAGATAACTTAACGCAAAACTACGAAAATTTTGGCTTCGTTAACAATAATGGCTACCCAAAACGAGGACACTTTAGTTAATTCGTTTTTGTTTTCATGGTAGTCTCGATGAAAGCGTCAAAGGCAAACCATTTTTTATTTCCATGGCTGTGTTGATGTTTTTTCAATTTTAAGCCTATATTGCATATGAACTTTTTTATTCCGTATACGGTTTGCAAACGTTTCGGTGAAAAATATACAGGGTGTGCCATTTAAAAAAAATACATTTTCTTCATTTATTCAGAAACGTTATGTCCAATTGTTTTTCTGCTTTCACCATTTTAATTAACAGAAAAAATGCTGCTACTTTGCTAATTTAACCGACTTTGTATCTCCAATAATAAAAAAGTTAGCAATGGTGCGCACTTAATTTGGTACACCCTGTATAACATTATTAACAAAAAAGTTATAGAATATCATGCAGGATCTAAAAATAAATTGAAAAGTAGGGTGTTTCATTAAAAAAAATTTGTTATATTCGCCATGCTTTTTTAAACCACCCTGTATAATATACACAATATATGAATATTATTCAAAAATAATTTTAAACTGTGCATCTTAACATTCGGTAAAACTTTTGTATTTAACGTTTTTTGGTAACTCCCGGAACAAATGAGATAATGAACTTTACTCTTTTAACATTACGCTGTGGTGCTCTGTACCACCCCGCTATATAAATAATAATTTTGAGAATTAAGCTTTTTTTCTTTACATCAATCTAGACCGACACGTCGCAAAAACAATTACGTTCACGAATCCTCATCGGACAACGACGACGACACTGACGCCACAGAGGAATCCGAGCGGTCTGAATTCAACTCGGACGATGGTTCTGATCGAGAGAAGGTCGAGCGGAGGCCGAGGAGGAGCAGGGATAACAATAAACTAACTAAAGTAAGTTCCGCACACAACCCGTAAAAAAGTTTAGAACTATAAAATATACAGGGTGTCTCTAAAATGTGCGAAAAATGCTACCACAAATTCCTGAGGCTTAAATATGACGATCTAACCCAGCTTATCTCAGTCCAAAAGTGGATGATTTCGTAGATACAGAGTGTCAAAAGTTCAATTTTGTTTTAGTTTTTCATAAATAATTTTTTTAATAATTGGTGTATCGTCACAATATTCGGCTAGGGGGAGGGGGGGATTTGTGGGGTGAAAAATTAAAATCTTCTCTAATTTTTATTGTAAAATCTAGAGGGCGCCACCTGCTGCTTTGCACACATTTAAAACTTTTAAATAGGAATTCTTATTCTCCAACGTATTTTACCTAAAAAAGGTATACACAATAAGAGTTGATTTGAGCAGCCGTTTTTGAGATATCTGGATTTAAAAAACTCACTTCGTGTATGGCCAGCACAGAACAATAAAGGTTAGAGAAATGTTACAACAATGTTAAAGTTTCGAAACATGGGCCATCTGTAAACCAACTGCATGGCTAACCCACCGGCAAAATAGAATTATATTTTACCGATAGTGTCATGATGGCATTATAAAAATCTGACATACCGACTGAACAAATGCGCGGGAATATTTGAAAATATATGATAATTTTTAAATAAATTTTAGTTTTGATTCGATTTGACTGTAACATTACAGTTGGATTTCATAAGATATATGTTTGGCAGGAATACACAAGCTGCTCGCCTTATAAGTAAATGTGAGCAGCTTGTGATAATTTCTAACCAATTTAAAAATATATCTTCTGGAATACAATTATATAGTAATGTTACAACCAAATTGAATCACAACCTTAAAATTTATTACATATTAATTGTTTTTATTACTGTTTTTTTAATTATAAAACAATGTCTAGTGAATTATCATAATAAAAGAAAATATGATCAAAATATATTTATTTAGAATATTTAAATTAAAAAGATACCTACATATGATTTAAGAATGCAATATACAACACTAAAGTCATGATATTTTTAAGAAATTAGATTTTCTCACTGATAATTATTACAGCTAAGGAAGCCTAGGAGTGTGGTTAGACTGAAACAGAAAAAAATTCTTTTCAATTAGGATATAAGGTACAATAGGTACGAAAACTTTTATATTTTGCCCAATTAGAGTGAGGAGAGAAATATATAAAGCTGTTAAACATAAGGGATGGTGTAGGTATATGTAAAAATATTCATAATTTAACTGCAAGGAAGGTAGGTAAACAGAAGTGATTCACCAGTTTTGAAAAATAAGGAAGGAACTAATTAATAACATTTTTACTCAGACACACTTCAAAAGATCATTATTAGAAGGTTGTGAATCTAAAAATATAATATAATTATTAAATACCTACTTTAGCATAATACTTACAATAATAAATATACTTCCAAAAATCATCAATCCCAAAGCATGGTCGACAGCGAAGTTTCAGCTAAAAAATATCCCAAGAAGGAACTTACTTGCTCATGAAAAAATAAACTAAAGACTTAGATATCACTATAAACTTACCAAAAAGCCCCACTAATTCATTCCAAGATCAAATTAAACCCATTTTATAAAGAAAAAAGTCGTGGAAAAAATCACAAACGCGTCAGAAGACCCAGACGAGAAGTAAACTGTCATTGTCATAAAATAAATTAGTAGTGCAAAAAAAGAAAAACACTAGCTTTTTAATGTTTTTGTGAGATTTTAACCGAAAATGATGATAGTATGAACGTAAATTAATTACATATCCAATTAAATCATTAAAACTTATTAAAAATATTCAATTAGCGAAGATTATTAATGAAATCTTAACTCGAAATAAGAAAACCAAAAGTTACTAGCAGATATGTCAAACCCTCCCGCCCCCCTGACATGAACTGCCCATAAATTGCTTGTTGCCCTACTCTCGTATATTGGTGACATGCCCCTGATGGCCAGCAGGGGCATGTCACTAAAATACGAGAGTAGGGCAACAAGCAATTTATGGGCAGTTCATGTCAGGGGGGCGGGAGGGTTTGACAGACTGACAACACTGATTTAATTTTTATGACAATGACAGTTTACTTCTCGTCTGATCTTCTGACGCGTTTGTGATTTTTTCCACGACTTTTTTCTTTATAAAATGGGTTTAATTTGATATTGGAATGAATTAGTGGGGCTTTTTGGTAAGTTTATAGTGATATCTAAGTCCTTAGTTTATTTTTTCATGAGCAAGTAAGTTCTTTCTTGGGATATTTTTTAGCTGAAACTTCGCTGTCGACCATGCTTTGGGATTGATGATTTTTGGAAGTATATTTATTGTAAGTATTATACTAAAGTAAGTTGATAAGTATAGTTTTAGATTCACAACTTTCTAATGATGATCTTTTGAAGTGTGTCTGGGTAAAAATGTTATTAATTAGTTCCTTCCTTATTTTTCAAAACTGGTGAGTCACTTCTGTTAAGCTACCTTGCGTGCAGTGCAGTTAAAGTATTAATATTTTTACATACACCTACACTTTCTCTTATGTTTAACAGCTTGTAGTAATCTTTATTTTTCTGTAGCTTGTAGTTTCTAATAACTGTCTGTGAATGTATCAAAATACTGATATCACTTGCATAATATAGTCGGCCACTAACTGAAATAAATAAATACTCACTTAAGTACTTACTGCATTGCCTTCTATAAAATACAAGTTTAGAAAATGTTTTTGGTTTAAATACTATTTAATTAGTCTGTGTCTAGGTACAGGACAAACATTTTGTTTGTAGTTAAACATTGGATATATGTATACCGTTATTGATATTCTTTAGTCTACTTATGTTTAGGTTAGTTAGGTTTATTTTCAAAAATACAGTTTAGCCTGAGATGAACTGGAGAATAATAATAATAATAATAATCTTTAATTGTCTAACAGATACATGGTATCAATTTACAAGACAATGTGACAGTATTACCAATAGTTAACAATACATAATGAAGTTAACTATAACCTATAAACCTGGGCATTATTGAGTTAATAAAAAATTGACATTTAATAAATTAAAATCCAATATAGGAAGAATAACATAGGTATTATATTTTTTCCATGGATTTGTTTGCAAATTTAGTGATAGGTATGAAGAGTATTTACTGGAATATGTTCCTTTAATTGGGTTTTACTTGTGTTCGTACAGTATGGGGTTATACAGTAGAATATACAGTGTCCTCGAATGTAGTCCTTGAGAGTGTAAGCTTTTACATGTGTCTCGGGGAGGGTACAGCTGATACCAGCATTACTACATTGCACCTGCTATGCAATTTAACTGGCCAATGTTTCTCTCCTCACTCTAATTGGCAAAATATAAAAGTTTTCGTACCTATTGTACCTTATATCCTAATTGCAAAGAATTGTTTTTTTCTGTTTCAGTCTAACCACACTCCTAGGGTTCCTTAGCTGTAATAATTATCAGTGAGAAAATCTAATTTCTTAAAAATGTCATGACTTTAGTGTTGTATATTGTATTCTTAAATCATATGTAGGTATCTTTTTTATTTAAATATTATTCTGAATAAATATATTTTGATCATATTTTCTTTTATTATGAAAATTCACTGGACATTGTTTTGTAATTAAAAAAATAGTAATAAAAACAATTAATGTGTAATAAATTTTAAGGTTTTTATTCAATTTGGTTGTAACATTACTATATGATTGTATTCCAGAAGATATATTTTTAAATTGGTTAGAAATTATCACAAGCTGCTCACATTTACTTATAAGGCGAGCAGCTTGTGTATTCCTGCGAAACATATATCTTTTGAAATCCAACTGTAATGTTACAGTCAAATCGAATCAAAACTAAAATTTATTTAAAAATTATAATATATTTTCAAATATTCCCGGGCATTTCTTCAGTCGGTATGTCAGATTTCTATAATGCCATCATGACATTATCGGTAAAATATAATTATATTTTGCCGGTGGGTTAGCCATGCAGTTGGTTCATAGATGGCCCATGTTTCGAAACTTTAACATTGTTGTAACATTTCTCTAACCTTTATTGTTCTGTGATGGCCAGTTCGAAATTATTGTAATAATTGAACACAATTTGAAGCGAAGGCGTTAAATTACAAGAACTGTCACTAAAAACTGACTGGTGTCAAATCGAATCTAAAAAATAATTCAAGCATACATTTGATTTGTCAAACAATTTTCAAATTTCTTTTCGTCATGACCGTACAGTATACCAACGAAGAAATGACCGATATGTTATTGGTTTTTGGATATTGCCACAGAAATGGTTTAGAATATTGCAGAGTATACAGTGAAAGATTTCCGAATCGTCGCTTACCAAACCATAAAACCTTCGCTGCAGGCAAAAGACGTCTTCGTGAAACGGGTAGGTTTGCGCCTGTTTCTATTAATTATGGTCGTGCACGTACAGGGTGTCCCAAATTCGAGGGTGACCATTGGGATCTCGGAAACTATAAGAGATACGAAGAAGTTTAAATTATGGCAAAGTTGCACAATTTGGTCCTCAATCTAATGGCATTTAGAAATTTAGGAAATTCCGAAAACTTCCGGAGATATCCGGAAAAAAGCGAAATTCTGAAAATTGATTTTTATTTTTTCCTACGGTTATTTAAAGAGTAATTATGAAATAAATTGCACTTTCTCATTGACACTTTTTCTTCTCTACAAAATAGCATTATCAATTTTTGGGTCTGACGTTTCGATGATTGGGGCCCATCATTAACTTAATTTTTTTAAATACGGACCTGGATATTTTATTTCGGATTTCGAAAGCGCTCGTCATTCTAAAAACAAATATATATCATACTTGCTATCTCATTGAACGTTTCGATGAAAAATTACATCATCAAATCTGTATATTATCTGCTTTCATAATACGGGCAAATAAGCCAGAATTTAAATAATTTTAAAGGTGGCTATGAGACAAAACATTTTACGTTTAACCAAAATGGCCGATTTGTTTGGATATTTTTGTTAGTTGTGGCTATTTTCTTCGTGTTTAATAATATATTAAAAATATGTTTTCAAATATGGAAAAACGTGATATGTTACGCATTTATTATAGTTCAGATAGAAACAGTAGAATTTCCGGTGAGCGATATCTAATCCAATATCCCGAACGGGTGCAACCGCATGAAAATATTTTTGCTAAACTGGATAAAAACTTGTTGGAATTCGGAAGCTTTAGCAAGCCTAGAGATAAATACGGTCGTCGAATTGATCCGGATGAAGAGGAAAATATTTTAAACACGGTACGATTTTATATTAATTAACGTTACTAATTTAGCTAATGACATTTTTTTATTCAAAGGTTAATAATGCTCCTCGCAGTTCGACTAGAGTTTTTGAGAATGAATTAGAAACACCTAGAATGCGAATATGGCGAACATTGAATTCTAACAAATATCGACCCTACAAAATCCATCTTAGCCAAACACTTAGACCTGGTGATGAAATTCGAAGGTTGGATTTTTGCAATTGGCTTCAATATAAACTTTTAGAAGACAACAATTTTTTGTCAAAAGTAATCTGGACCGACGAGTGCAACTTTTCAACAAACGACTTATTTAATCGGTCAATAGAAAATCCCCGGCAACATCAAGAAGTCAGACCACAGGGGCGAACTTCTTTTAGTGTGTGGGTCGGCATGTGGAGGAATAAAATTATTGGTCCTATAATATACGAGGGTAGCTTAACATCCGAGAGGTATAGAGAACTAATATTAAATAATATTTTCGATCATCTCGGAGATGAGCCTCTAAATATTCTGCAGCAGTTATGGTGGCAACAGGATGGCGCTCCTCCTCACAATGGACGGGAAATAACAAATTATTTAAATATACTGTTTCCAAATAAATGGATTGGAAACCAGGGACCTGTGCGATGGCCTGCTAGAAGTCCAGATTTAAATCCTCTGGACTATTTTTTGTGGGGATATTTACAAAATCGTTTATATCGAGATATACCAAATGACATACATGAACTGCAGCAAAATTTAATCCGAGAAATTAGAGCAATTCCTGCTAGGTCCATTCAACGTTCGATACTAAAATTACGACGGCTTAGTGCAAAATGCATTGAAGCTGAGGGCTTGCAATTTGAATATCTATTATGAGAATATTTTTAAGTTGTTTAATACTATTTGAGTTTTGTTATTTGCTCAATAACTAAATAATGACAAACTTGTTGTATCAGTAGTTGTTTTTATTTTTGATTTACAGTTTGTTTTGTCAAGTTGTATTGTTTGATTATATTTCTGCTTCATAATTTTTTTATAATATATAAGAAGTAATTTCGCTAAACGATCATTATTATACAATGGGATTATGATCTGTAATACCATACCAAATAAGTATAAAAACATAAAAAATTAGTATTATATAATTACTATTTAAAAAACAAACTAAATCGTATTTTTTAACAAAATAAATAATTATTTTTTTTTCTTTTGATAATTTATTTAAAAATTGAATAATATTTGACTCTTTTATTAATTTCGTTAAATATATATTTATGTATTTTTATAAAAATTTTTAATTTTTAAGTTTGCTATTGTTTATAATTTATATTCCCTGAATCGTTTTTTTTTTCATCGAAACGTTCAATGAGATAGCAAGTATGATATATATTTGTTTTTAGAATGACGAGCGCTTTCGAAATCCGAAATAAAATATCCAGGTCCGTATTTAAAAAAATGAAGTTAATGATGGGCCCAAATCATCGAAACGTCAGACCCAAAAATTGATAATGTCATTTTGTAGAGAAGAAAAAGTGTCAATGAGAAAGTGCAATTTATTTCATAATTGCTCTTTAAATAACCGTAGGAAAAAATAAAAATCAATTTTCAGAATTTCGCTTTTTTCCGGATATCTCCAGAAGTATTCGGAATTTCCTGAATTTCTAAATGGCATTAGATTGAGGACCAAATTGTGCAACTTTGCCATAATTTAAACTTCTTCGTATCTCTTATAGTTTCCGAGATCCCAATGGTCACCCTCGAATTTGGGACACCCTGTACAGTAAGAACTCCAGAGGTTGAGGAAGATATTCTAAATCGGATTGAAGAAAATCCTAAACTCAGCAGCAGATGATTGGGCTTAGTGTTAGAGGTATGCAAATATACTGTTAATAGGGTGACCAGAGAACAGCTACTGAACCCATTTCATATTTAATGGGTACAAGATCTTTTGCTCCATAATTTTGAACCACGCCTAGCTTTCTGCCGGTTTATCCAAGAATACAGAAATCAAGATAGGAACTTTATACAAAGAATTTTATTCACAGATGAAGCCTGTTTCACGCGTAATGGCATAACTAATTTGCACAATGAACATGTCTATGCTAAAGAAAATCCTGATGCGACTAAAGTAACCCATTATCAGCATAAGTTTAAGATCAATGTGTGGGCAGGAATCATAGACACTTTCCTAATTGGTCCTGTCATTTCACCACCTCGACTAAATGGCGAGAATTATTTGCAACATCTGCGAAACGAATAACCAAACTTATTAAATCCCCTGCCCTTGAAACTTCGAAGAGGAATGTGGTTTAGGTTAGTTCAGGTTATAGGTTAATCAGGTTAATAGATGGATAGGTAGAGGCAATGATGCACCCGCAAATTGGCCAGCTCGATCCCCTGATATGATACCGATGGATTACTTTTTATGGGGAACTTTGAAAATCCTTGTGTATTCTAGGCCAGTAGATACAGAAGATGAATTAAGGAAACGTATTCAAACTGGAATTGACGTTTTGAGAAATGATGACGAAATGCTCCAAAGAGTTCAATTTAATTTTTTAAAACGTATTAATCTTTGTCCACACGAAAATGGAGGTCACTTTGAATATTTCTTAAAAGCATTTATTTGAAATTAAATTAAATTAAATTTTTGTTGTTGACAAATATCTTATTGACTGTTTTTACTAGAAAATAAAATTAACAACACACTTTTTAGGTAAAATACCTTGGATAATAAGAATTTTTATTTAAAGATTAAGTACAGGGTGGCTCAAAAAAGTTATTTCGTTTTAAAAAGGTACCGCAGGTGGCGCCTTCTAAATTTTACAATAAATATGAGAGCAGATTTTAATTTTTCACCTCACAAACCCCCCCCCCCCCCTAGCCGAATATTGTGACAATACACCAATTATTAAAAAAATTATTTATGAAAAACTAAAACCAAATTGAACTTTTAACACTGTGTGTCTCCGAAATCATCCACTTTTAGACTGAGGTAAGTTTAACCAAAAATAAGGCGATCTGGGCAAACTTACCTATATGCAATGTTGCTTCGTTTTGCCGCTACAGGGCGCTAAAGTTCTCAAATTAATATCGTTTTTTTGAAATAATTTCGAAACGCCTTTATCGATTTTCACTAATTTTGGAACTAAGAATTACTACAATTATTGGCTTGTTTTGACGCAAACGCGATCTTTTTTTATCGCCTGGAAATTTAAAAATGGCGCGTGATTCGTAAATAAAAGTTTGTATTTTTGTTACCTCCTGTACAAATGATTTCAATTGTTTCGCTGATAATAGCTGACTTTATTATGAAACTTTTTTTCTCTTGTAAAATTTTCGCCAGACCTACAGTTTCTTTTCCAAAAAAATATTTACGATACCTCATCATTGCTGCTATTCTGAACAATGATAGAAAAATTGTTTTTCTGTCGGTTTACTAGGCAACAGTAAAACAAATCTGACATACCGATAGTGTTTACTTGTTATTGGTGTTGAGCGGAGTCGAGTTTATTGTAAATTGAATAATTATTGGTCCTTTAAAATGGAACTTATTCTATTGCTGAGAAGGTTGACATGCTCCTAGTATATGGATTATGTAAGAGAATTGGACGTATGAGTGTCAGAGTCTATCGTGATAAATATCCAGACCGCAGAATTCTGAACCATCAAACTTTTGCGAGTATTGAGAGGCAACTTAGGACGAAGCTGCGTTCACGATGTCGGGAATTAGAAATGTACATAACGGACATGTGTAAAGCGATGCAAATCCTCATTCCGTCAGGGAGAAACATTTCCAGCATGAATTTAGAATTAATGTTAGTGCAGGTATGACTGATAATTTTATTATTGGATCAGTTGTAATGCTAAATCGATTAAATGGGGAAAACTATCTACTTTCTTGCAAAACACTTTACCCGATTTATTGGATGATCTTTAATTATAACTTCACACCGAAATGTGGTTTATGCACGACAGGACGCCACCCCGCTTTAGTATCAATGTTCGAAGATTTTTAAATGAAACATATCCTAATAGATGGATCGGAAGAAGCAACGATGCACCCGTTAATTGGCCAGCAAGATCTCCCAATTTAACGCATCTAGACTTTTTCCTGTTGTGCGCTCTTAAATCAGAAGTGTGTGCTTCCCCCATCGCTACGGAAGCTGAGTTATTGCAAAGAATTATCAATGCTGCAGATTATTTTAAAAACAAGCCCACACGATACAGGGTGATTGTTTATATTTTACTAGATGGATATCTCGGTTAATATTGGTCTTACCAATAAGTTTAAATTAGCAATTTTGAAGTATTTTTAATTGGTGTTCAGAATCCGTTATCAAAAAAAAAAACAAAAAAGCATCAGAAACTTAAAATTTTGAAGTCACGTGGTATTCTTTAAATGAAACGTATTTGATATTTTTAGTCGCTTGATATCGTTCTCCTGAGTTCAAATATATATAGGTTATTATGGTTATTTTTGTTAATTCTCGAAAAAAATAGACTTTTTCGTATGAATCTAAGGCAGCGGTGGAAGCCTATGCGACCATGCTGATTTGTTTTTATCAAAGTAGCCATGGATAATAAAGCAAAGAAATTTATTTTTTTTACACAACTACCATTTAATTTAAGAGTTGTCTTAAATTCTGAAGATACAATGATATGTTCTGAGATAGAAGAAGTTAATATTATGTCAGTTTTTATAAGAAGTAATCAAAATCAACACTTGACGCGTCAAGTAACAAAAGAACTCCTATTAAGAAAACATTTGTTAACTTATATAAGCGTTTTAGAAATACCTGCTTGTTGAAGCAAGAACCCAAAATGGTTCGACTAAATGAAAATCAAGAATTAGATATACTCCTATATTTTCAAGATAATATACATATTTAAGATATCGTTTGTGTAAAATTGTAAATAGAGGCCATTTTGAACAACTACTTTAATATCTAGTTAAGAATTAAATTAGACCGAATTTCTTTGTTTTATTTTCCATGGCTACTTTGATAAAAACAAATCAGCATGGTCGTATAGCCCTCCATTGCTGCCTTAGATTTATACGAAAAAGTCTTTTTTTTCAAAAATTAATTACACGCAAGTAAATAGCGTCCGGGCTAGAATTTGTTGGCCAGTGTTAGCAGGCTAGAGGCAAATCAAAACAATTTCCTTACTTCAAAAACAAGTTCAATAATTGCCGGCGTTTTGATGTTTATCAAGTCATTATCAAGTTCACGGTATATCGCCCTAAGAAAAACACGGGAAAATATTGATGTGGTAGTATAAAATATTAATTTTAGTTAGGTCCCTGTTTGTTTATTTTGGACTGGAACATCTCGAATTTATGTATATATGCTGGGGATTATGCATGCATACGACAAAAATTCCGTTTTCAAAATAGCCTTGATAATGAATTAATAGAAGTCGAAACGTCGGCAATTTTTGAACTCGTTTTTAAGGTAAGGGAATTATTTTTATTTGTCCTTAAACCGCTAATACTGGCAACAAAATATTTATCGAGGTTTTGACTATTTTTTGTCAAAAATTTAAACAAATCGAAATTTCTGATTTTCAATATCAAATTCAACCAATAAGAGTGTCTGCAAATCGCAATTTAGCCAGCACCAAACGAAACGCCGGTCGCGGGATTCCTGTTAAAAAAAAACGTGACACGTTAGATATTATTCCGAAAACACGATATTAATTTGAGAACTTTAGCGCCCTGTAGAGGCAAAACGAAGCAACATTCCATATAGGAAAGTATACCTAGATTGCCTTATTTTTGGTTAAGGAGTTTGTGGTTAAGCGTTGTACAGTCATTTCAAGGACACCCTGTATAACAAGTTAACCAACTGATACAACAAGCAAACAGGTGTATTAAATATAGCACAGTCGCTACCAACGTTACAATATGAACAACCTTATATTATGAAATATTAAACGAACTGGGAACGACGTTCACAATTTAAGTTATCTTAGCCTGATATAGACAAAGGTTACGCAGTGCACAAAAAGTACAAGTTTCTTTCAAAAATAAACCTTTTCTTAACCTGAAACCCCAAACTTTACCTGCTCCAAGTTGCGGCTATATTGGTTCAATAGAACTGGCTCTAGCGTGTGTGTAAATCCTAGCACCCTGATTAAAAAACGCACTGTATACACACTTTAAAATATAAGTTTTGAGTTTCGTCAACAAAAATTTGACACTTAATTCTGAGAAATCCATACAGTTACAACAATCGCTGAAGGAAAAATCCAAGAAAGCGTCCACGTTGAAGCAGAGCGGTACCCTCAGAGCGTCGGCACCGAGGAGTGCGCAGGTACCGAAAAAGGAGCAGGTTCCAAAGGTGGCGCAGACGCCTAAGCAGTCGGCGGCGGTACCGTCCACCAGTGGTACTGCCAACATAACAAAGGGACCAAAAATTAAGGTAACTGAACCACATTGTTGCATTGACAAAAATGTAATGATTGTTTGTATTTGTTTAGATTTCTGAACAGTACAAGCTGAGTGAATGGTTGGCGGAAACCAGGCCAAAGAAATCTCCGTATTATCCCCAGATAGGAGATGAAATTGTGTATTTTGTACAAGGTAAGTACCGTGTTTTTTTTTTCTTTAAATTTCAGTGACATTTTTGCGGATTAAAGGTTTTACTTAATATTTAAATTGTATATTTTTGGATTCCTCATTTTAGGAATTCGCTTTTATTTGTGTCTCACACTTTCCCCCACAAATTCCTAATTGATTTTATTTTGGGCTTTATGTCTGTTTTGGGTTTATTAGTAGCTTCAAATGACTACAATATCGTCTTTCTAAATCTGTGATAGTGTAATAATGTGTGATAATATAATTTTAATATTTAAACTAACTTAAGGGTTGATGCAATTGGGCAGAGTCCATAAATAGTAAACCTCTTAGTTCAGGTCACAAATTAATTAAATTTTCTCATTCTTACTATACTACGGTCTCAAAATAATTGGCAAAACTGTTCATATAACTATTAACGGTGTGCGGCAAAAATAATTAACATTGATTCGCCCACTTTTAAGTTAAATAAAAGCAATCCAAACCGCTTGGGAAGATTGTGCATAAATAGGTCATTACATGTTGCCAAGTTTTAATAGATTTCACTGAAATTTCCATAAAATTTACCGAAATCGGCATGTCATTAAGGGCCTTTTCACCCTACGGTACCTGTTTTACTTAATTTGGCAACGCAGGTAGGAAAAACCCATGTCTAAAGGCGCTCGCACGCTTTTTTTATCACCTCTAACCAACGTTCAGTGTCGTAGACAAGTTTCAATCAAGAGGATCAATTCAGTTTTATTATTTTGGTGGTTATTCAAAACAGCAAATATTATAATGCAGGCGAGTTCTTCAAGTGATAGTAACCAACAAGTTACGAAACGACGTCATTTAAAACCTGGGGAACGTACATTCGTAAAAAATGTGTATGAGGTAATTCTAAGTACCCACAGTGGAATATCATTCACTGATGCAGCAGAACTTTGTGCCACATTGACTAAGACATCTTGCCGTACTGTTTATAGAACTATCAAGGACAATAGGAATACTAAAGGGTCCGATCAGAAAGAAACAAGAGGACGGAAAAAGATTTTTATTGATCAGCAAACAAAGTTAACCATTCGTCGAAAAGTGCATGAATTTTTTTTTCGAAATGAACTTTCGAATTTAAGAAAAATTGAAAGGGATGAAAATATGCAAAAAAATTTCACGAAGAGTTCTAATGCGTACACTACGAGAATTTAATTTTCGATTCTTAAAACGAAATCGCAAAAGTCTTTTGGTGGAAAAAGAAGAAATCGTATTGTGGCGTAGAACGTATCTAGAAGAAATACAACAATATCGCTGTGCAGGGAAAAGAATTTACTTTACGGACGAGACATGGTTAAATGAAGGACATACTGTGAATTACATTTGGCAAGATCTCAACATTAAAGATGCACGTAACGCCTTTATCAATAGACTGTTCACTGGATTGAAAGCTCCTTCAGGAAAAGGTTTAGTCGGTTAATTATAACCCACATCGGGAGTGATTCTGGTTTTCTTGAAGGTGGATTAAACTTGTTTGAATCTCGTAAAACCGGTGATTATCATGAGGATATGAACTCGGGAGTGTTTGAAGATTGGTTTAAAGCCATCTTACCGCGTATTGAACGTGGGTCGGTAATCGCGATGGATAATGCACCATACCACAGCCGTCGGGTGGAAGCTTTGCCAACTTCTGCGTCGCGAAAAGAAAAGATTGTTGACTGTCTCGAAGAAAAAAATATTGCATTTGGCGAAAAAATGCTAAAAGTGCAGTTGCTCGATCTTGTAAGATTTCACAAAAAAAATATACGAAATATGTACCCAGTGGATTAAATTAATGGCTCGTGAACGAGGTGTTACAATATTACGTTTGCCGCCTTACCATTGTAAACTAAATCCAATCGAGCTTATATGGGCACAGATTAAAGGCGAAGTGGCGCGTAAAAATAAAACTTTTAAATTAAAAGATGTTAAAGAACTGTTAAAAACGACAATAGCGAATGTACAAGCAGCAGATTGGCATTAGTAAGTGCGTATTACATGCCGAGGGCGTAGAAAAAAAATTTTGGACTTAGATGTACGCGTTGAAGTCATGGTGGAACCTATTTTTATAAATCCTGCAGATAACAGCAGTAGCGATAGTAACGAAATGTTTCCATCGTCAGATCGTGAATAATCGCTGTAATGGTAATAATAAATTTAAAATTGTAGCGTATTGTCATTATAACACTTTTTAATGTCGGCGTGAAATATAATTTGTCAAATTATTATCAATTAGTGTTCATTAGGTAACAATAGTTAGGAAATTTATAAACATTTATAATTTAGGTTTAGGTTTTGCCCTTAATCCACTATTATATGTTTCTGTTAATATGTAGTATATTAAAAACATTATGAAAATATCATATACCGTTGCTTTATTATTCTTTTTGGATTTTATACCTGCGTAATTTAGTTTCTCTAATTACTTTTAGATCGCCAAATGTAAAAGCTTTATTTATTTTTCAGTTTAATTGATAATAATATATTTATGATGGTAAATGTAAATATATTATTATAATAAACAAAAAAATCATATTATATATTTTTTGAATTAATATTGTTTAAAATGACACGCCTCTGGAATTGGCGTTTGGTACCGGAGTATACAATATTCAATACTTACCTGAATAACAGGTGCTGAATAATAATAATTGAAGTATAATATTTGCAGAATTATACCGTTGACTCTTACTGCCATAAATAATCTACCTGATTAAATCCTATTGTATACGCCTCAACCTCTTCAAAGCTGAATAAATGGGATCAGGGTCGGCTTGAAAATGTACCTACACCACATGATTTATTTTTATAATTTAAAATAATTAGACAGATATTTTTAGTTTTAGGTACCTATAATAAATGTACCTGGTCCGGCTCTACTCGAAAAGGTTTTAAAATTTGGGATTTCCTTATTTATTTTATGGTCAAAGGAATAATGAGGGTTTTATTGCAGTCTAAAGATCAACGATATAATTCTACAAATACTATACATTGTTATAATTGCTGTATATTTTTTCCCGAGAAGTCATTGTAACGGGATTTTCGTGAGTTATTGGTTTTTCCGAGAAATAAAACACCGGCGTGGGGTCGAGGTCTTTAATTAAATATTGGAACTAATAAAAAAAACAAGGCCGTTTTTTTCTCTCGCTCGGCATATGCGTAGGCAGGTACTATTTATGGTAGCGATGATCCAAGGACGGCGGCACTTTATATTTCACGACCAAAGACCAAACAACAGATAGTAAATTAGAAATACCTTATGCGGTACCTATATCGATACAACATCAGGTGTCCATCTTGAAACTTTGAACATATCTTTTTAAGACATCCACAATAATAATATATTTTTCTGAGAAAAATGAAAAATGGAGTTTTGAGATTTTTGTAAAAAAATAACATTTTCAAAACTTTTGTTGAAAGAAAAAATTAGGCCATGAGACATGATAAAGGAGGTCCTTCAAATACCTTTGAAACAAGCTATTATATTATTACTATTTTTGTGTATCTGCAAAACCCAAATTGGTCAATTTTTGGATTTTCAAAAATCAATAAAAAATAAACTATTACCTAAATAAAAGACAGTATATATTTGAAAGTTATTTGAACCTTATTGTTCCCGACATGTTTCGAACATATAAATATTTTTTATCAGGTGATACAAGAAGAAAGATCACACAGGGTGTCAATTTGAAACCTTTCAATGCAAATATCTCGTCAAATTGACACCCCGTATAATAAGAAGTTTAAGTAAGCGTAAAAGTACGGTTGACTCAGCAATGATCGACCAGAGTAACTCCGCTCAATAAGAATTGCTATTTGTAAGTAGAAGTTTATGCTGAATTGAGTTTGCAACTTTTTTAGAAGTCAATAATATAAAGTCATGCTTAATAAAGACGAGTTGTACGAAAAGACGAAAATTGTTGAAAGATTATTGTATTATAGTGATGTGAAATAAAAGTTTCTTATGATCGAGAAGTTAGAAAAAAAAAATAATTTTAGTATAGCATAGTAGAACTAAAGAGGTGAAGAATTGAAGTTGATTGAATGTGGAAAAATGAAAGTAAAATGAGAAAACGTCCCTTTGCTTTACACCCACTAGAAATATCGTACACCGACGGGAAATTAACACTTTACTCGTTCGGAAAGGCCATACAGAAAAATAACGCACCTTTGCGTTAAACACACAACAATTTTGCCACACATGGCCGTAGATAAAAACAACTTGTTAGAAAGCGGAGGCACAACACACTTTTTTATGCCTTCAAAATAGAATTGGTCCCGTGAAACCCGGTCGCGAAGCGAACTTTTCTCGTCAAGATGTTGTGAGCGAGTCCTTGTTGAAATTCACCGATGCATTGAAGTGGCCATCCTACTTCCCTCGGCGCCACCGTGGGGGACCAGTAAAAAGTGATTAAAAATGTGCGGTACCGGTTTGCAGGCGTTTGGGTGCAATATAGTTTAAAAATAGAATTATTCCGAGGTGGATTTCTTTGTTAGTTGCCGCTTACAACTGCGTATTGAATATTATTGAGGTTTTATTTAATATAGCAAAATATTTCCTCATATAACTTTATGTCTGGAATTTATTTAGATTCACACACGTTCTTTGAACTACTACTGTAAGAGAACTACACTCTGAATAATTCGGGCTTGGAAGTTCCTGTGTAAAATGTTAGGAGAGTTCCGGTTTCCACATCGATTATTTATATGTTTTGCCAAGAGAGGTAACTTTTCTCTCATTGCTCATCTGTAGAAATCAAAAATTCCCTCAATGTCTAGTCTGTAGTTTAAATAGAAATAATAGAAATATGTGTAACATATTTTATGTTGTAACTTTGCTCCCTTTAGGTCATCAACTCTACATAGCAGCAGTAAAACTAAAAAACGTCTACGAACACAACACAGAGGAACTACCCTGGACAACCACGGAGCTTCAAGATCGCGAATTTTGCAAAGTAATCGGTATTCAGTACGAGATAAAACCACCCAGATTGTGCTGTTTGAAATTGGCTTTGCAGGTAGGAATGAACATTCGCGTATCGATATGCCTATATGTAACTATGTGACGTGGTATCAATCAATATGTTGATTTTATTGGATATATCGATGAAATTTGTCATTTCTATTCACAGGACGAGGAAGGACGATCGACGGGAAATGTGTTAACTATCAAGTATCACGACATGCCCGATGTCTTGGACTTTTTTGTCTTGAAGCAGTGCTATCAGACGGCTTTGACGAGAAATTGGCAACCCGGCGATAGGTATGAACAACTAGCCGTAATATGCAAGGCGTCCCTATGAAAACGTCACTGTTTTTTTTTTAATTAATTTCAGGTTTCGTTGTATGATAGACGATAATTGGTGGATAGGCGAGATCGATAATAAATCGCCCGCGAGCGAATTGTATCCGGATTCGAGTTTCATGTGCTACAACATCCGTTGGATCAATGGGGAGACGGAGAGAATGAGTCCTTGGGATATGGAGCCAATAGAAAAACAGCGTAAGCAATTGTTTAAAGTTTTTTTTTTTGGTGGGTGTTTTCACAAGTAAAGTACTAAGCTTAATGTAAAGTTATTTTCACAATAAATGGTAGTGACCTTTTGACTGCAATAAAACTAAAGGGTCGATCCCATTGTGTGGACAATAAATATGCAAAGTATAAAGCTGAAGTAAAGGGTGGGACTACGGAAATTAAGTAACTATGCTATGATGTGCTTAAATTAATTTAATGAAATGAATGTATGTTGGTATGTATGGAAAAGGTCGATTATTTACTAAAGTAAAACAACTAGCAAAAACTATTTAAGACAAAAGTTTTATGGTTTTGTAAAGCCTATTAGAGTTAAAAAAAAATAAGTATACAGGATGAGTCGGAATAGAGGAATAAAGTTACCTTTTTTTTTTAATAGAACACCCTATATCTTAGAATATTTTTGGATTTTACATAAAATTACAATTATTTTTTATTAAGTGCATTATACGTCTAAACCTAATAGCTACCGAAATATCGACTTTTGAAAAATGACATTTTGGAACTTTAAGAGCTTCTAGCTTTCTAACGGTACGCTATAGAGCAAAACGGCTTACATATCCCTATCTTACTTTTTTATTATCTTCCCGAGAACATCAACTTCCGGTTAAACCGAAAGTACTATGTTTCCTGCTTTTGAGCTACATCTGGTTTAATAGGAAGTTTACACTTTTAGAAAGAGAGTAAGAAACTAAGATAGGGACATGTAAGCCGTTTTACTCTAAGACGTACCGTTAGAAAGCTAGAAGCTGTCAAAATTGAAAAATGTCATTTTTCAAAACTCAATTTTTCGGAAACTATTAAGTTTAGACTTATAATGCATTTAATAAAAAGTAATTGTAATTTTAGGCAAAATCCAAAAATATTCTAAGATATAGGGTATTCCATTGAAAAAAAAGTAACTTTATTTCTCTACGGCTTTCTGACTCATTCTGTATACTTAACTTTTCAAAATTCTAATAGATTATAAAAAAACCATAAAACTTTTGTCTTAAATATTTTTTGCTAGCACCGTTTCCGTACGTTTCCAACGACCATGTATTTATTTACAAGTATAATGTGATTCTATATCTAGTTCTGTTTCGCTGTCGCTATCCTCATTTAAATTAATTATAATCGTTTTAGTTGTATCATGCAGAGTAACATAAGAATTTTCTACAGCAATTACATTATGGATTAAATTTTTCAAATCTCCAATTTCATATTATTTGAACCTGGAGCCTTATACAGAATGGCAAAAAAGTCGCGCGTAATGCCTGTAACTTTTGAATTACCTCGTATAAAAGTGACCTTTATGAAAGTTGTTCAGTGAATTATTCCCCACATTTCTACCTGCACGAATCATATCCAAATAGGCCTCCAATAAATTAGTCAACGGTGTGTCGAGTGTTAAAGAAAATTCGAGAAACAGGCAGTGTTAGGGAAGCCGCTAGATCAGGTCGACCTAAAACAGCAACCGGGGGAGACAAAGCTTTGGATATCATGCTCTCAATACATGGCAATGGATTTTAATGTGTCTCATCAGTCAGTGAAAAATTTGTTTAAGCAGCAGAAATTGGATCCCTACAAGATAAAGTTGGTGCTCGAGTTAATCGAGGACGATTTTGATAGTGCTGAATTTTGTGAGCTGATGATGGAAAGATGCAATAACGATAATAACTTCGCAACAAATATAATTTTCTCGGATGAAGCTACTTTCCATTTAAGTGGCATTGTTAATAGACACAATTATCGTTATTGGTCTGCTGAGAATACTCACTGGTTCCAGGAAGGTAATACTTAGGCCCGAAAATGTTAATGTTTGGGCGGGCATAGTTGATAGACATATTGTGGGACCTTTTTTCATAAAAGGTAATTTGAAGGGCGAAAAATATCTGGACCTTCTCAGGAGTCACATAATTCCTTCTTGCACAATGGTTGGGTGTAAATAATGGTACCTGCACATTATGCGGCAAATGTTAGACAATACATAAGCGAACATTTTCCAGGGCATTGGATAAGCAAAAGAGGTGCTATTGACTGGCCAGCGCGATCCCCGGACTTAACCCTGCTCGACTTCTTTTTGCGGGGACACTTAAAGAACAAAGTCTATGTTAACCGTCCAAATTACTTAGAATCTTTACAAATCAAAATAAGTGCTGAAATTCGGGCCATTCCAGAGGACCTTTTTTAAACATTGTAGACGGGTTCAGGGATCGACTGGCGCTCTGCTGAGCAGAAGATGGTGGTCATTTTGAACACCTGACCCACTGAAAAGGTTTCACTTGTTTATTATTCCTATGTTGAGTTGTTCAATTTTTTAGGCTATTTATTTTGTTATTATAAAGTTTGTTACAATTTTAAATTAATAAAAATTTGAAATACGAAAAAATTCAGAGTTTTCCCAGTAGAATCCAAATATGCAATCATATGCTGGGTGCTCCATTTAAAAAAAGGAAGTTGGTCTCTATGGCAACCAAACCAGAAATGACAGAAAAGATTCATGCAGGTAGAAATGTGGGGAATTATTAACGGAACAACTTTCATAAAGGTTACTTTCTCGTATACGAGGTAATTCAAAAGTTACAGGCATTATTATGCGCAACTTTTTTGCCACTCTGTATAATTGGCGATTGTGATACCTCGCATTATCCATTACTACCACGCTATTCTGAGGAAGGTTTGGCAAAAGACAATTTTTGAACCATTCTTCAAAAAGTTCTGCCCTTGTATCATGGTAGTCCACGCAGGACTCTTTAATATTCTTTGCAGAAAGGCACAAGGCATTTGGGATACAACCGTTTTCTGACCCGGCAAGTAAAATGGTAATTATTTCCCCTTTATTTAACGGAGCTCTTGTTTTACACCTGCCGGAAGAATCGGACCATCCTTTGGATGGTGTGTCATGTGTGTCAAACCATGTCTCATCGAAGTAGACTACTGGACGATTTTCAGAACGATATTTTCTTATCGATAATATATACTCAATACACCATTTTTGTAATCGCTGGGATTCCATAAGTACATGCTTTTTGTCAATTATGCTATATCTGAAGCCCATTTAAAACAAAACTTTCCAAAAGCTAGTGATGCTACAGCTTATTTGAGTTTCGTCATTAGTGAGCCGTTGCTTCAGAGTCTTTAATGTAGGTACGCGCTACTCTTCGTACCTGATGTAGACTTTACGCCTTATCAAGTCCTTGTCGGCTTCGCCGAAACATTTATTAAAACCTGCATCTTTACGCTTCTTTCTTGATTCGATAGGATTAGACACGATTCTTTTCACCGTTGTCAGAGGTATCTTAGTCAAATGACTAGTAGACAAAAATCGATGAAGGCAATAAGATGAAGAAAATAAATGGCAACAACTATATATTTGTGAAATCGGACCGTCAAATGCAATTCACTCGTGTGGTTATTGATTTGATTGTAGCGTAAATAGCTCCGCCACTGAAAATTATGTTACCGCGTAAATGATTGGGGTTTTCAGTTTGAAAGGTCTATTTATTAAAGGGGTAATACACTTTAAAGACATAACGGATTAATGCAATTTAGGAACCCCCGTATTTCCGAAACGGTTGAAAATAGTCAAAGTCAAAATCAAAAAAAGCTTTACTGTACAAAGAATCTTTACATTCTCATTTACAAAGCTGTAAGAACAAAAAAAAAATATCAGGCTTTCAATATGCGTTTGGTGCGCCCCAACCCTAACGAATCTTAAAGTAAGGCAAGAACGAATAAACACTAAAACACTACCTATTAAATCAAATGGCTATCTAAGATTGCTAAAAATCCAAAATAATATACAAATAATTGAAATAGTTCAGTCAATATTCTAAAATTTTGGACCAACTATAACTATACTCAAGAAACAGTGTAATAACACCCAAGGGTTACCACAGACAACATTATTAAAATTTCATCTAAAAGTAACAAAAAAGATTATTAAATAAGTGACATAAAAATTGTTAATAATTAGAAGTAAAGTTGCACAATTACCAGAAAAATAAATATCAACAACTATATGTTTTTAAAATCGGATCGCAAAATGCAATTTACTCGTGTGGTTATTTATGAGAGCTCCAATTTAAAAAAAATTAAAATGGCGTTGTATCTGTTAAATTTAGGAACCTATATATTTTTCGACATTAAATTTTTTTCTTGCAGAAAATTATTGAGGAAAGTGTATTTTATTTTTTATTATAATCAGCAGGAAAATCGCCAATCGGGTGAAACACTTAAAAATATGTCCCTGTACATTAGCAACATTTAAAATCAGTTAAAGTAACTTTTCTGGCACCAAAAAATTTTTTTTATTGTTGAGTTATGTTATTGCTAAACTGCAATAACGAAATAGCTACTTATATAATAACTTGCGGAATGGGTGCGCCGTAAAAATGGTTGACAATACGTCGAGTGCTTAAAACACTCCAGTTTCGCCACCAATGTCATACAAGGGTATTTGTTTTGTACAGGGTGATTCACCATAATATAACCGACGAGCAAGGTCGCGAAACCGAATCCTTTGCCATCAGATCTGGCCTCACCCAACTCGTGGGTGAACCAACTCGGATTCCAGACCGAAATGGTGATTTTGCTAGTTTGTTGGATCTTTTCCTAACTTCAAATCCCGACTTATACACTGTCACCGTGAAGCCTCCGTTAGGAACGTCTGACCACAACCTTATTTCGGAACTGAACACACTACCAATTAGTGCCGAACAGCCTCCTAAACCACGCAAGATCTGACATTATACATCAGCTAAGTGAGATGACCTAAAGGACCATTTTCGACCCTTTCCTTGGGGGAACGTTTGTTTTACCCTTGATGATCCATCCATCTGTGCTAGAGAAGTATCGGAGGTTATCCTTACTGCCATGGAAGCCTTCATCCCTTTCTCAAAAAAGTGCCCTTCTAACGGCAAGCCTTGGTTTATCAAAAATTGCGAACGAGCTGTTAAATCAAAAAATTATTTCTACCGTCGCAAATCGTACCATCTTTGTTAACGCTCGAACCAACCCAAAGCAAAGAAGCACACAACCAGAGGATCAAAGACAAACTTCTTGAATGTCCTAACGGCTCAAGATAATTTTGGTCGGCAGCTAAGGCCGTCAGTCAGAACTTTACCAAGTCAACCATTCTACCTCTAACACGTTCTGATGGCACCATTGCGACCAAGGCACAGGAAAAAGCAAACTTACTGGCGGAATTATTCTCTTCACATTCAACGGTTAATTTTCAGGGAAAACACCGAACATTCCCCCTGTAGACTCGAGAATACCCGAGATTGTTTTCCGGTACCGCCATGTTAAATGAATCTTGAGCAGTCTTGACACCGAAAAAGGTTCTGGTCCTGACGATATTCTAGTTATTGTAATTAAGACATGCGCTGACGAATTGACACCGGTATTTTGTAGGCTTTTTAACTTATCCTACAAAAAAGGAATATTTCCTTCTTGCTGAAAAACTGCGCGAGTCCAGCCCATACCCAAAAAAGGCAAGAAGACCTTGCCAAACAACTATCGTCCGGTCGCATTGTTTTCGGTTATATTAAAAGTTATGGAGAAGGTTATCAACGAAAAATTATTAAAGTACCTGGAAGGCTTCAACATTATTAGTGGCCGCCAGTATAGATTCCGTAAGTCTAGATTAACAGAAGACCTTCTTGCTTATGTTACTCACGTTTGGAACAACGCAATAGAACACTCCTGGGCGGTAAGACTGGACATTTCCAAAACCTTTGACCGAGTATGACATGAGGGGCTCCTAACTAAAGTGAGAGCATACGGAATGCCGGTTCAAATTTGTTTATGGCTGTCAAGCTTTCTTAAAGAGCGATGGACGGATTTCTTTCAGACACATTTAACATCAACGTCGGAGTCCCTTAAGGTTCTATGTTGTCGCCCACCCTCTTTTTACTATACATTTACGATCTTTTGTAAAATACTAAAAATCGTATATATAGCTTCGCTGATGACAGCACACTTGTTTCATCTTTTACTTTGGATGCTCGGATATCGGCTGCCCATGCACATCTCTATAGGCAGCAATAGATCTTACATCTCAACAAAGGCCTGGAAGAAACTCTGTTTTGGGGTTACAGTTACCAAGTAGAATTTAACGCTAAAAAAACCTCTATACACCCAAAACTTTTGATGCTCTATGAAGCCCAAATTCGTTCATCGCAGGAGTACTGTTCGCATATTTGGAGCTCTGCTCCTATAAATACCCTGAGATGCTGCTAGATTCCATTCAAAGGAGAGCCATTTGCTTGATCGGTGACCATGATCTGACAAACAACCTGGAAAGCCTTGAACATCGAAGGCAAATTGGCGACTTGAGTCTATTTTACAAATATTTTCATGCAAGTGCTCAACTGAGGTTGCCCGCTTGACTTCACTCAGAGCGGTGCATGATAGAAATACACGACGAGCTACTGCAGCCTACCCATACGTGGTTGAGGTTAGTGTCCCTAGAACGACACTGTTTAAAAATTCTTTCATCTGGAGAACGTCATCACTCTGGTACGACCTCCCTGCGGACGTGTTCCCCAACGAGTATAGTCTCCAAAGATTTAAGACCAACGTGAATCGTTTCCTGCGTACACGCACCGCTCGCAGAGCACCATAAAGGATTAATCCTGCAGTGCTGTGCCTTATCATAAAAAAAAAATATCCCACCTAGGATATGGCATAAATATGATCAGCTTGCGTACCAAATTTTATGATTTTCTAATAAGCCGTCAAGGAAATAAAATATGTTTGGGTTATAACTCTTAATAATCTACACAAACTTTTGCATAACAACTTATCCCGAATCTCGTCTAGAATTCGAGATATTTTTCGTCCGCGCACTAAATGGCAATCCTGTATATTAACGTTTTTCTACTAAATCAAGGTTTACCAGATGACGAGAAAGCTGCAATCCCGGTCCTGGCCCACGAATTACGGTCCATCCTGTACAAACCCACTACGGAAGACTGGCCGAATTGTGAACGCGACACTGCCTGTAAAGCTATCGCCAGGGGATTCACTCAGGTTTGTTCGCTTTACTTATTTCCAAGGAATGCAATTTAAAAACGCCTTGCCTAAAAAAATTCTGATCCGATTTGGGCTTTTTATTTTATAGGTTATGCAGCTGGCTATAGCCGAACCATTTTTGGTGCCCGTAGATATTAATGTTTACCCTACGTATGCTCTTATAGTAGAATATCCTATAGATTTGTCAACGATGAAAGCTAGATTCGAAAACAATTTTTATCGGTGAGTATTTCGAAAGTGTTTTCTTTCAAATCCTTAATTTTCAGGGTATTTGGCAACACTGCGTTAAAATATGCAGTCCAGAATGACGCGACTTGACATTTTGATACTTCTTTGTGACACTCGCCCTGTTTTTGCCGACGAAAAACCCACAACGCAGTGCGTCATTCTGAATTTGCTAATGTTATGATTTGTTAATGCTGCCAGATTTATGTGATTTGTTATTCATGGTTACGGTCAATAGTGGCTAAACCGTTGAACTTATGGAAAACCTTTTATAATAAAACTTTTAGCGTTTCATCTATGCTACATCCCAAAATTATTTTCGAGTATACAGAGTGTCTCAAAAAAGAGTAATACCAAAAATTATATTTTGTTAAATTAAACATTTTTATATGACGTATGAACCCTCTATGGGTTCTGAATTCAACTTTTAATTTGTATATGGATCGAATACCGCGTTGCCAACTTATACATAAAACAATAAAAATTGAGTCAAAAACATACTTTTTTTAAACTGTTATATCTCCGCCACTGTTTGTTAATTTTCCTGACTGGCCTAGTTTATCCTAAACAATCTTCACTTTTCGATTTTATTATACAGGGTGTCCAAAATGTTTGTTCAAACACCTTTATTTTCAAATCTATTTTAACTGAATTCCTTAAATACAACACCCTGTATATTATTTTGCCGTTGAGAAGGTTAAAGTGTACTCTGTCAGAAAATATTAGGTTTGCCGTATGTATCGCGCTATGATTTTGAGATATTAAGGTTTTTCCGTAACTTTACACGGAAAGTGGGAAAATCGTAGGCGGCATAACTCAAGAAATCGAAACAATTGCTACTCGTTGGAATGTCAGTATTATTAGTTTATTTGTGTAATCCTATGACATTTGGTGACATCTTGTGCATATTACGTTTTTATTAATAAGAAGTATTTTGTAATAAAAATTAAGTGTACGAACCAAGAATCAATTGATATGATTTATATTCTTGGAGAATGCTTAAAAAATTGCCTTCTGGCATCCCGAGTGTACGGTGAAAGGTTTCCTGATAGAATACATCCAGATGCAAGATCATTACAAAGATTCATGGATAGATTTGATGGGAGTACAGGGTGTCCCATTTTTGGCACTTTTATAAGGTATATCCGTAATTGTCAGTGCTATCAAAAAAGTAATATAGGTGTCTTTTTGGGTCAAACTTAAAATGGTAAAATCAAAATTCGAAAATTTTCGCTCGCTTAAGAGATCCGGGAGAAAATCAAAAAATGGACAATTTCAAAATTACCCTATATTTTCTTAAAAAAAGAGATACAGAAAAACGTTTTATACAAAAGTTTCTTTATAATGATTGTTGAATAATCTGCCGTTTTCATAATAAGTCAGATAAAAAAGTTATCGGACCTAACCTCATTTTTTTAATGGAACACCCTGTATATTTTATTCTAATAAAACAGCATTTTAAATTATCTTTTCAAATGTATAACACATCATGGATGATATTGGTTTCCTAGGCGATTTATTTAAACTTTATTACTTTAAACCACAGTAGGCCATGAAACAAAAGCTAATATCCGAGAAACAACTATGTTGACATTCTAGTTGGTATTAATATTTAACGTCAATTTTATTTTTACATATTCGTTTGTGAAAATGACTTATCAACATTTTGAAAAATTTGATATGATATCAGTTTATATTGAAAGTGGAAAAAGCGAAGAAATGGCGCCAGATTTATATTTTGTTCGCTATCCGGAAAGACGGCAACTATTTAAGGACATATTCCGACGAGTGGAACATAATTTAAAAACATACGGCTCTTTTATAATGTCGAGATCAAAAACTTATAATAAAGAAAAGAAAGAAAATGAAGAAATAAGCGGATTAGGATTTGTCGAGGCCAATAATCAGGTAATATATCCTGTGATAGCTTTGAATAGTAGTTGCCCAACTTTTATTGAATGAGACTGAGCCGTGAGATTCGGCTATGCAACCAATGATGCAGTCGGGGAAAAAGGCAAGATACTAAAATATGACCAAATGCATAGTGTATTTGCTTTTTATGGATCGATTCTTTTATCATCTTGAATTTGAGATTTGCGGATGTTAGATTGTGAAAGGTTAATAGAGAATCTCGTCTTGGTGAGGTTTTCACTTCTGTCTTGTGGTCTAAAGCACACATCCTAATTTTATTCTTTAAAATCACTTTGTAATTTTAAAAACAAAAATCTACGTCCGTCAGAAACGTAGAAACTGAAACTGGAATTACAAAATCTAAAGCGCAAAGAATTTTGACGTCCAATAAATATTTTCCCTATGTTGTTAAAATTACCCAATATTTGCATCCTGGTGATAATGTGAGACGATTGGAATTTTGTCATTGGTTTCTAAATAAATTTGGTCAGATGAATGTCGAATTACAAGTTGCGGTATTCATAACCGACATACCTAATGAAAGACATTGGAACTCCACAAATCTGTTCGCCAACAAGGTCGATTGGGGGTAAATATAAGTTGTTTTTTGTTTCAAAACAAACTGTTGTATCGCTTTTTTGAAGAAAATTTAAATGCAGATAGATATCAGGACATACTTCAATCAAACCTTTTCGATATCCTTGATGATGTTCCTTTAATCGAAGTAATAGATATTTAGTTTCAACAAGATGGCTGCCCTACCCATAACGCTCTTCGAATAAGAGGTATTTAAATACTCACTTTAGAACCGTTGGATAGGAATACATGGACCTATAAGGTGGCCACTACGATCTCCGGATGTAACACCTCCAGATTTTTTCTTTGGGGAGTCATTTTAACCCGAGAACAACTTGATCAAAGAATTCATGAGGCCTTTGCAGAAATAAAACCATTACACATCATGAATGCCTTAAAATCCACTTGAAAAAGATGTCAAGAGTGCATTGAAAACAACGGAGGAGATTTCGAACATTTGCGATGATTCCCGTTATTTTTTACCTTAATCTGAATCTTTTATTTCGTTTCACAGTAATAAAGTTTAAATAAATGCCTAGGAAACCAGTATCACCCATGGTGTGTTATATATTTGAAAAGAAAATTTAAAATGATATCTTTTTAGATAGCATATAGGGTGTTCCATTTTAAAAAATGAGATTAGGTCAGATAACTTTTTTACCTGACCCCGTATACTTATTCTGAAAACGGCAGATTATTGCAAAGAAACTTTTGTATAAAACATTTTTCTGTATCTCTTAACTAAGAAAATATAGGGTAACTTTGAAATTGTCAATTTTTTGATTTTACTATTTTAAGTTTGACCCAAAAAAAACACATGACACCTTTTTTTACTTTTTTGATAGCACTAACAATTACGGGGATATCCTATAAAAGTATCGAAAATGGGACACCCTGTACAATTTGTTAATATTGTATTGTTTACCGATAAGGCGACATTCCACAATAATGGTCATGTAAACAGACATAATTTGCACTTCTACGCCGATGTAAATCCACATTTTATAAGGCCTATTGACCAGCAACATAGGTGGAGTTTAAATGTCTGGGGAGGCATAATTGGAGACCACGTTATAGGGCCCCATTTTTTTGATGGACACCTCAATAGGAATGTTTTTCAGAATTTTTTAAACGAAAATCTTGATAATCTTTAAGAAAAAATACCACTATGACTATTAGGAAGGATGTGGTTCTAGTTAGATTGGGCGCCTGCTCATATCAGCATTATGGGTTCGAAATAGTCTTGATAAAAAATTCCCAGGCCGTTGACGAGGATCTGTTCCGTGGCCCCCAAGGTCGCCAGATATGACAACACTTGATTTTTTCCTATGGGGATATGTTAAAGATCGGGTTTACGGAACACCTCCAACTACAGCAGCAAACATGCGGGAAAGAATAAGAGAAGCATTTAAATCAGTTACCCCCCTAATGTTACAAAATGTAAATAGATCTTTAGCCGACAGGTTTAGTATGTGTTTAAAGCAAAATGATAGAGTATTTGAATATCTAATGAATTAATTTATTTAAATTAATTATGCTTATGTTAATTTATTTATGTTACGTTTATTACTTTTTTGATCTGAGAAATTTTATTAAATTTAAATAAATATGATATTATAAATTTGTTATAAAGAAATAATATTATTATGCCAACGGCTAACAATTGTTTCGATTTCTTGAGCCATGCCCGCCTACGAAAGAGTACTCGTTAACCTTTTCAACGGCAAAATAATATACAGGGTATTGTATTTAAGAGATTCAATTAAAATAGAATTGAAAATAGAGATGCTTGAACAAATATTTTGGACGCCCTGTATTATAAAATCGAAAAGTGAAAGATAGTTTAGGATAAACTAGGCCATCGTTAGATTACATGTGAAGTTGTCAGGGAAATTACCAAACAGTGGCGGAGATATAATAGCTTAAAAAAAGTATATTTTTGACTCAATTTTTATTGTTTTATTTATAAGTTGGCAACGCTGCATTCGATCCACATACAAATGAGAAGTTAAATTGAGAACCCATAGAGGCTTCATACGCCACCTAAAAATGTAGGGTATTCCATTTAACAAAAATATAATTTTTGGTATTACTCTTTTTTGAGACACCCTGTATACTCGAAAATAATTTTGGATTGTAGCAGATATGAAATGTCAAAAGCTTTATTAAGAGAATGTTCTCATAGGTTCAACGGTTTAGCAACTATTGACCGAGGCGCCCTTGTTGCCCTACCCTGTATAAGAAATTAGATTAGTATTATAACAAAATGCGTCATTACTTTTAGACGTATGGCTGCAGCTCAATTTGACATCCAATATTTGGCGACTAATGCAGAAAAATTCAATAAAAAACATAGCAATATAGTCAAGCACGCCAGAATCTTGAAAGAGCTGTGTTTCAGGATAGTGCAGTAAGTTTTTACTTCATTGGGAATGAGACGACAAAGTCTCCCTCCACAAGGTTTATTTAAATTAAAGGGATGTTTAATCCCTACATGTTTCGAAAATCTACACGACCATCTTCGGGAGATACTAAAAAGAATTACAATGATACAGTAAACCATCAGTCTTAGGTAAATAGAAAAAAGTGTGACTTACACAAAATCGAATTAAACAAAAGCCATTCTTAAAGTTACCTTAAATTAATAAGTATAACTTAATAGAAATTGGAGAATTTTAAGTTTGAAGACAAAATAATTTTAATTTAGTTTAGTTTGTCTTTATTGCCCTCAAATCATTTTACAATTCAAAAGCAACGTCAAAAACATTAACCTTAGATCCTTTAGAAATATAGGTTAAAATTAACACAGTAATAATTATAAAAAACAACTTACTTAGTAAAATCATAAAAGTCTATAAACATACAAATGTACAAAGGTACACAAATCAAGAAAGCAAGTTGAATGAGTAATATTGCTTCTCCACAAATGTACAAAAGTACACAATTCAAGAAAAAAAGTTGAATGAGTAATACTGTTTTTCCCAGGCATAATTTACCACCTTTCTGAAACGTACGGCACTTGTGATATGCCTGAGGGTTGACTTTGGGAGCATCCGATTATTGAAGCTCATTTCATGTATACAGGTTGTCCCGGAAATGAGTTATGACGGTTTACTTTATTTTTTTAAATGGATACCCCTATTTTATATATTGTTTTAAATTCTGCATAAAATTCTAAACATATTTCATGAAATATGTCATATACTTAAATTCCACCGTTTGCGAGAAAACTGCGTTTTAACTTAAACAAAACACATTATTTATTAGCGAAAGGAAAAGAAAATTGAAAAGAAACTAAAAGTCGCTTTATCTAATGTTGAAAATGACCTACACCAACAGTCTGGCAGTACGTTATTAAGGACGTAAGGTTGTATCTTATTTCGCCTCTTATTCTGTTTTTTAAATCTTCATTATTGTTTAGTCGGTTAACATATACCTTACACTAAAGATAACCCCACAAAAAAATCTAAAGGGGTTAAATCTGGAGATTTGGCCGGCCATTTAATTGGACCTCATCGGCCAATCTATCGTTCGGGAAAAACTATATTAAGGTGCTCACGCACACGGCGGGTGTAATAGGCCGGAGCTCCATCTTCCTAATACCACAAAAAATTGTTCGGTTGTTGACAGTAGATCGATATATCGGTTCTCTGCGAGGATACTTGTTATTGAAGAGTTCGTAAACTTTCATTTGTATGCGCATTCTATCTCCATAACCAATCATTATTAATGAGCATATACAGTAGACGCTCGTTTATGTGAACTAATGAAAACAAGGTGTATTCATATAATTAAATTGTTCATATATTCGAACATGTATTTTTAATATTAAAAATCAACATTTATAGCTTAATAAAATACTGCGTTATTTGTTTTTGGAGTTTTTTTGCAGCTAAGCTTTTCTGCAAAGCCTTATCCCTGCATTTTCGCAATACCAGTAGATCCTCCACGTCAAAAATATGATTTTCACTCCACATAATAGCCTCGTTAAATGCTTGTACAGCTTCTGAAGAACTAACTTCTACCTTCTCGCTATTTTCATCATTGTTTTCATTTATCTCATCATCATCGTCATCTTCGTTATTATCGTCTTCAACTTCCTCACCTATGTCATCTTCATTCCATTTCAGTACCTATATCTTCTTTCAAATGTTCGACCTATAAATTTAAAGTAAATTAGGTATGTACTATAGTTTTCTAAAAATTGAACAAAATTATTTACCTGGTTGTTAACTTCTGGTAACAAAGTTTCAACTTCTTTTAGTGATTCTTCTTCTTTGTTTTTGTATTTTTCCTTCAAAACGCTAAGTGGAATATTTTCTTCTGGATCAGAGTCATCATCATTTTTATCAAAATTCAGAATGTTTTTTCAACATTTTCTTATAGTGTCAACTTCAATCCTCTTCCAGGCTATTGATAGATTTAGTATGGCATCTTTTATTGTTAAACTTTTAAGAACCTTTGACATATCTTCAGATGTGGCAGACAAAATTGATGACAATAAGCTTGATCTGTAGTATAGTTTCGTAATTTGAATTACATTTTGGTCCATGGCTGTATTAGTGGTGTTACGTTAGGCGGCATGTATACAGCAAATATCTTCCCATCATTGGTTCGTAATTTTTCTGCAGGTGGATGACTGGGAGCATTATCCAACAACAGTATGGCACTTTCGGGCAGCCCTTTTTCTTTTAAATGTCTTTTTACCTAAAAAAAATAACGCAATTTCAATTAGTCGAAGATTTTTTTGCTGTTTTTTCTGACTTACCTGAGGAACGAAAGATTTATGAAACCAATTCTCAAAAATTGCAGAAGTCATCCATGCATTTTTCGAATTATCGTAATCGACAGGAAGAGCAAAGTTCTTGAAACACCTGGGGTTTTTAGCTTTGCCTAATACGAGCGGTCTAACCTTATGGTCTCCAGTTGCATTTGTACATGCCAGAAAAGTAAGTCTTGCTTTTTCAGCTTTCCTTCCTGGTGCCGTTTTTTCATGATTCGATACTAGTGTTTTCTCGGGAAGCAACTTCAACTGGTCATTTGTTAGGCCTAGATCATTTATGATGGAACGAAGATTTTGTTGACAAGGAGCTACCAACTCAGGATTTGAAGATAACTTTTCACCAGATATTTTTAAAAATCGAATGCCAAATCTGCGTTTAAATTTTTGTAACCAACCATCGCTTGCAGAAACCCCCTGAGATTCCTCCAGAACTGCATTTCAAGATTTTGCTTTAACCTCTAACAGTTCAGAAGTCACTGGAAGATTCTTTGATCTTTGTTTGCAAAACCATTTATACAATTTTTTCTCCATCCTGGGATTTTCTCCCGATTTCAAAGTCTTTCTTTTAATCTTACCCGCACACCTCATTGTTACACTTAGAATATTCGCTTTATTCTTTTTTATTGCACACACAGTAGATTTAGCAATATCATATTTTCTTGCAAGATAAGTAACACTCACCCCATTTTACAAACTTTTTATAATATCGCTTTGTCAACACTTTTCGTTTTATGTTTTCCTTTTAGAAACAAAACATAAAAACAGGAATCACAACCACTAACACGCTCCTATTTCATCACAATGTAGCAATAACCTATGAATTCCAATAAAAGAACAGATGACGACGTGGGGAATCACCGACAGCGACGGGGAAATACCGCGAAATACCACATGCATGTCACAAATCACCGAAATAAATTTAGATACGTAAGCTGGGCGTTCCCGCCAAACATTATTATTTTGTTTAGATCGCATTTCGTAGATGGCGCCGGTAGTGGCATCGCCCAATTTGGTTCAGTTAAGTTCATATAGAGGGCACCACGTTCATTTGCGATTTGCGATCGAGAAAAAGCACCCTCCCAGATTTGGTTGTTGTCAAGAATTTGAAGTGTATTGTCAATTTTCTATTCTCGATTTTCTTTTTAAGTTGTGTTGAATTTTAATGCCGGTTGTGATCGTTCGGTCTCTGTGTGTACTATTAGCGTATTTTTTTATAGTTGTTTTGACTTCTTGTTTAGTTTTAGTGTGTTTTCGGTTTGTTTAGTTAAAGTTCGCGTATTTATTTCCGTTATGGAAGACTACGCACCTCCGTTAAAACCTAAAAAATGTTGTGTTCCAAACTGTTCAAATTAACATGGCATGCGACACCGCTTGCCAAAAAGAGATACGATATTTTTTGATCATAAAAATAATGTTTTATTACCTATTTCGCTTTACTTTAGTCAGCTGTATTTTTTTAAATAGGTATTGCTTGGTTTAAATAATTTCTTTTTTGCTGCTTTCTATTTGAGCTCTTAGATATACGTTATTTGTTACTTTACCAACAAGGTATTTACTTTAAACTTAAAAACAAGAGTTACAAATAAATAACGTGTATCCCTGAACTAAAAATAAAAGCAGAAAAAAAATGAATATTTAAACCAAGGAATATTTTAAATTTTAAAGCGGCACCAATATCTACCGATAAAACAGATTTCATCAAAAGTTGGTGAAACAGTTTTCTTTATTTTTACCCATAGTTGCCAAACAGATTTCTTTCTTTCTCGTGTGTTTCGGATCGCAAATACTAGGGCATCAGCGCCAATTAGTTTTTGACAGTTCTAAGAGTCCAGTTGCGTATCTAAATTTATTTCGGTGATTTGTAATGCATGTGTTGTTCATATAATCGAGGTTGCTACTGTTCACTCTATAGAATCTGCCATGTTAAGTTTTTGCTGTTCATTGTAATGGATAGTTCATATCAAAGATGTTCACATAAACGAGCGTCTACTGTAATAGGGCAATATAATTAGGCGAAACTACTCAAATCAGGGGACAACCGTCACTGTCAGTATGCCATGACAACCTAAGAATCAAAGACTTTATTTACAACAATGTTCATGATTTAAGTAATAATAAAAAAATCATCTGTTAAAATCCGAATATCGATTTTCTCGCAAACGACTAAATTTAAGTGTATGACATATTTCATGAAATATGTTTAGGACTTTAAAAATATTATAAAATAGGGGTATCCATTTAAAAAATAAAATAAACCGTCATAACTTGTTTTTGGGACAACCTGTATACATGAAATAAGCTTCAAAAAATGCACATTAAAAATAAAAAATTGACGGATTCGAGCATGTCTTCGAAATAAAAATACATGAATTTTCAATGAATTTGTTCCAACCTTAACGTTCTCACTGTATATTATGTTATTACATTTTGAAAGAAAGAAAATATTTTTTTATGACTGCCGGGTGTTCCACCTAAGAAGGTAATCGGCTATATCTCAGAAAGTAATAACACTAGAACTTTGGGAAAAAATATATATCGATAAAAGCGGCCAAGGGAAATTGCTGGAAATTATTTTCAAGTTCGAAAAATGACCGCTAGGGGGCGTAAGAGGACTTTCAAAATAGAAATGCCGATTTTCTCTTGATTCTTCTTAATAAAAATATGTTAATAATAATTTAGACGTTTATTTTAGCAAAAATCATGATACAAGTATAATATACAGAAAATATACCTAAACGTCCTTGACAGCTGCCGAAATATGCACAAAGTGTACCTATTTGTATGGCAGTTTACGTTCACTAATATCTGCTTTGCTTTTGATTCACAAAATTGTCAATATCTTCACCAGAGATCACTTTTAACAGCCATTCTGATATTAATTTCTTAAATCTAACAAAACTGTCACAATATATTATGTCCAGTGGGACAATGTTAAACAGTCTCGGGGTCAGGTATAAGAAGCTTCTCTGTCCATATGCCTTCTGACACTTTGGAGTTGCAGCTCTATTTACTGATCTTAAGGTATAATTTACTGCAATGGAGCTTAGACATTCATGTGGTTTTTTAAAAGATCTCAAAATCATTCTATAACAGAAAAGCTGTCTCATATCCATCACACCACTTAAACGGTACAAGGAATCAGTTGGAAAGGGCCTATTCTTGCCAAGGATTAAAAATATAAGCATTGTATTCTTCATAAAATTATGCAACTTTATGTTAGGAATCGTTTTTTTCTATTTTCAATAATAAAGTGGTGGGAGAAGGTCAAATTTTTTTTTTCAAACGCTGATATCTCTGCTTTGGATAAACCGATTTTATTCAACTTGGTCTTGAAAAAAAGCCCTTCTTTTTCTCTACACGTAGATCTATTAACTATACCATATTGATTCTAATGGTGGCAACTAGATGCCGTTTTTCCGTAATTCCTCAATGAATAAGGATTTTCTCAAAAAAATCAAATGTTATGATATTACTTTTTCATCATATTTTATTTTAGGCTTATACCGGCTATTAAATAGTGGAATAAAAAATCCAGGCTCGTATTTAAAATAAAAAAGTTGATGATGGCCGCTCGAATGCGAAACATCGGATTAAAAAACTAACCCCATCAGCTTGTAGAGGAGGAAAAGTTACTATAAGGAACTGAAAACCGCAACGTGATATCTTTTGTTAAACCAGAGATTTAATTGATTAATTAATGTTTTAAAAAATGGCCTATTTTTCCATATTAATTATTATTATCCCTAATTTCTCTAGTTTAACAAAAGATATCACGTTGCGGTTTTCAGTTCCGTATAGTAACTTTTCCTCCTCTACAAGCTGATAGGGTTAGTTTTTTAATCCGACGTTTCGGATTCGAGCGACCATCATCAACTTTTTTATTTTAAATACGGACCGGGATTTTTTATTTCACTATTTAATAGCCTTTATAAGCCTTAAATAAAATATGATGAAAAAGTCATATCATAACATTTGATTTTTTTGAGAAAATCCTTATTCATTGAGGAATTACGGAAAAACGCCATCTAGTGGCCACCATCAGAATCAATATGGTATAGTTAATAGATCTACGTGTAGAGGAAAAGAAGGGATTTTTTTCAAGACCAAGTTGAATAAAATCGATTTATCCAAAGCAGAGATATCAGCGTTTGAAAGAAAAAAAGTTTGACCTTCTCCCACCACTTTATTATTGAAAATAGAAAAAAACTATTCCTAAAATAAAGTTGCATAATTTTATGAAGAATACAATGCTTATATTTTTAACATATTTTTATTAAGAAAAATCAAGAGAAAATCGGCATTTCTATTTTGAAAGTTCTCTTACGCCCCCTAGCGGTAATTTTTCGAACTTGAAAATAATTTCCAGCAATTTCTCTTGGCCGCTTTTATCCATATATATTTTTTTCCCAAAGTCCTAGTGTTATTACTTTCTGAGATATAGTCGATTACCTCCTTAGGTGGAACACCCGGTACATATGTTCAAAAATTTTTCTTCCTTTCAAAATGTAGCAACAAATACAGGTTGTCCGGCAAGTCTATGGCAGACTCTCGAGAGCGTATAAAGGTCAAAATACCCCTAATTTATCAGAAAAATATCCTAAAGAGATACAGAACCCCAAAAGGGTACCCAGCGACTTACCTTTTCGGCTCTAACGTTTGAACCGACATGTATAATTTAATGAAATATTAATATTTTATGAAGGCCATAAAATCTCATAAAACTATACTACATTATATGTTTTATATCGTCAGGGAAGTCAGGAACGGACTTGCCACCATACTCGTTGGGCCAAAATTTTGACAGGTGTCATTTTACAGGGTTGAGAACTGATTTTTTTGAATACTGTGGCCATTCCTTTTTAAAAAAGGTACTCTACATTTATTTCAGTATTAGCCGTTTTCGAAGAAAATTAATTTTTTGCATAACAAGTGTAAGCATTGACTTTCGAAATTTATTTAACAATCAAGTTTATTAACATTAGTTACTTAAACATAGTAACTAATCGAATAACAACATCAACTAATAATTCGTATTAAAATAATAAAATATGTCATTATTACATCTCATTAATGCTCAACTTATGGGCAAGCACTCGGAAATTGTATGGATGCAATAAGAATTTATTGGGATACATTTCCAAATCGAAGTATGCTGCATAAAGGAACCATTTTAAGGGTGGACATTTCGGAAATCACTTTAACGCAAGAATGTCAACAATGTGAAAGATTTGCTTCATCCTGTTTATTTCAGCACATTTTCGAAATGGGCGCCCGGTACCTCTATACATTTCCTTAGCCGACGGATGTTTTCGCGTTGTACTTGAAACAACATTTCAGGATTGTCTTGAATTTCGTTGAAATGGTGTGTTGTTCTTTCTATTAGATCTTCCCTGGTGTGAACTGGCGTCAAATATACAAGCCTCTTTTAATTTTCCCATAAAAAAAATGCAATGGAATCATGTCGGGCCACCTCGGTGGGCATAAAATAGGCCCACCTCGACCTATCCATCGATTACAAAAAGTATTTGATAATTGGTGACGAGCTAAATTGCTAAAATGGGACGGTGCACCGTCGTGGACATACCACATCTGATTTATAATTTCTAAGGGCACATTTTCTAATAAACCTTTTAAGTTTTGTTGCAAGAATTGCCAATACAAGGCACCGCTTAATCAGCCTTCAATAAAGAACGGTCCAGTAAGATGATTCCCAATAATCCCCGTCCACATGTTAACCACGAACCTTTGTTGGTGCTTTGTCTGTACTGTTGTATGGAGATTTTCTTCATGTCAGATATGCAAATTATGGCAATTTATTACTCCGTCTCGGGTGAAACCGGCTTCGTTGCAAAAACCAATTTGCGTAGTTGACTTTAGCAGAATCAGCGGAAGACATGGCATGTACCTTCTGGACGTAATAAGGATGTAGCAATTATTCTTGAAGGGTCTCAAGAACAACCCACTTTGTCGCATGAACTTGGACCGACAGTTTTCTTACACTATTAGAGGGGTTTTCAGCAATCTCATTCAAAATTTCCTCCTGTAAGTGAGGGTTCCTTGCTCTTCTGGGAAGTCCTTATTCACCACGATGCGGCAAGAAGCGTCCTAAAATGAATTAGCAAAACATTAGCTACTTTTCTTTATTTTACTTAACTAGGTTAGTTAACCTGTACTAACCTGTTTGGTTCCCTGTATAAAAGTAAATACGTACCTAGGGTCAACGGCCTCTGTTTTCGTTGTCTTTGACCAAGCAGGGCTACATTATCCTCCTATTTTAAATCACATATCTCCCTGGAATACACTATCCGAGACTTATACTAGTATTTTATTATGTATTTCAAATATTTCCTTGTTTACAATTTTCATCTTCACCTGTTAAATCGGCTAATGAATTTTCTAGGTTAATATTCTTCTTCTGAAATATGTTTGGGCCATAATGCTCTTCCACCAAACTTCAACGAACGTTTCTCGAATGGCAAAGATAGTTGGGACTTTTTTTTTTAATTAATTTATAATGGATGGCATGGATTACGAATTGACTTCTTATGTAAAACTAAATTTGGGTACATCGGTTTCATTTTTCTTGGCTTGGAATATCTGCAATTGAATGGGCATGGCCCTGGAGACTTCATTCTGTGTCACCGCCAGTGTGTGAACTGGCCTCTCTTCTCGGCTCGAACGGTGGATCTGGCAGGAAGTGGGTCGCCCCAAATTCGCTTCATCCCTCTCCACCTCTCTCTGTCATTTTTTTTTCTCTCTCACATCCTGTTAACGGCACATTTTTTAACTTTTAACCTGAAATTCTTCAGTGACCTCACTTAACTTCCAGCGATCGACGAGGCAACAAGCGTTTCTGGATCCAGGGCTATTTAAGCCATCTTTCCAGGATTTTGGATCTGGAAGCGTTATTTTCTGTGCCCTTTAGTTTGCTTGGATGATTTTTGGTTTGCGGGGCCGCAGAAAGCCACATTGTGGGATTTTGTTGGTCGCAGTTCGCTGTCGAAGGTGAGTTTTTTTTATATACCATGCCGTTTCTTGGTCAATTTTTCAACTTTTCTCCTAAAATGCCGTCTGGGGCTCTCTTTTAGTTAAGTCGGGTCACCAGGACCGTAACGGGCCTAGCATCTGGAGCACCCATCACTGTTGAGATACCCTACAATTTTAAAGACCCTACAGCTCCCGTTAGGTAAGCGTACTTCATTTTCTTTCATCATTTTCCCTGTATATTGCTTCCAAATCACCATAATTTAACACCACATGCTTTGTTCAGATAAATGTGCTTTTTAAGTACATATGACCGATTATAATTGGTCTCATTAGCTAAGTAATTAATATTCTTTATTGTTTTACGATTAAGTGGACCCCATTTTACCTATTCTAAAGGATTTTCTTTTTTTTGTTGCCTGTCTACTGTCAATTTGGTTTAAATTCAATTAATCTTGACCTTGAAATTTAATTAACTTTATTTAAACTCTATAAATTTTTCTTTATAAAGGGGTCCAACTTACTGCTTTATTTTGGCACGTTTTCTTTGTTTTATATAGCACAAGTTTGCTTGAAGGCCAGTGTGACATGGTATCTTAATTCATACAGTACAGGGTGTGCCCGAAATATAAAATATTATTAAGAGCGCAGTTGAATTGCTCAGAATCGCACACAAAATCAGCTAAAAGTTTAAATTCTATATATTATTCGTAGATGACGGTAGACGTATGATATCAGCAATATATTTCTAAAAATAAATGTGAGATCTGTAATTTACCCACCCAACAACTTTATAAAGTCGTCGATAGATGAATTGCTTTTAAGGGAGTACATAGTTTACTATTGTACTAACTATTTAAGTTTAGATTGTACTATACTAAATTATAACAAAGACAACTGTGACCAGCTCCTATATAACATAATATATAGCTAATTTCAACTGTGGTATGTGGTAATAATAATATGTTGACTTGATGAGTGGTGCACTTTTTTAATATTCTGCTATACAGGGTGTCAAAAAAGTCTGATATATTACAAATAATTTCTACAACTACTTAAAATATTTTTTGGAAATTGGTATGTCGATATATAGTTTAAAGCTGCACACTTTAGAAGGATAAAACCTTATCTGTTACTATACTATATAGGGTTGGTCAGCAAAAATATAATCTCTTTTTATTTCAAATGATCTGAATATTTTTGAAATTTCAAATAGTGCCTTATAAAAAAACAATTTAATGGTAGGCTGTTGTTGCTGGGTTCATCTGTCAAACTAATAGATTTATGTAAATCCAAATTAAAACAATTAATTTTTTGAAATAGTATATAAGCTGAAAAAATGCCTTACGGAAATTTAGTGAAAGACTAATATGGCAAAAATTTTGAACATCTCATAAAGTAGGTGTTGTTCATTTGTTTAAGGATTTCTTATTTTTATTGTGTATAATTTTTTAAAATTCGATTTCATTCATTTTAGCACAAACACCCATTACATTCTTACATCATTTTTACTTTGTCTTTTAATGGACTATCTAAATCTTCAGAAATATACAGGACGTTCCATTTAAACTTTGGAGTTGGTATTCTCCTCACCAACCCTGTATTACACTTAGTTACAGGTTAGTTCATGGTTGTATCCTTCCAAGTTGTGCCGTTGGAATTACATTTATATACACATGCCAATTTTCAAACAATGCATTTGGTATATAGTTTTTGAAAAATTTGCAATACCCCAGACTTTTTGACGCCCTGTATAGGATAACTAGTGTTACAATGTCAGGTTTCCAAATGTCGTTTATTCGGCATCACTTAGTGATGTAATGAACTTATTACATTACTCATTTTTAATCAAACTATGATTTTTTTTTTGTTCCGTCAGTCACTGTCATTTTTTGTGTAATCTTACTTTCATAATATGAAAATCATTTTAAATACATAAAAAAACCAAAATTCTGGGTCTTATATAAAATGTTGTATATCACACGTACGGTAAGGCTCATTACAGCACTCGTGTGGTTACTACGACTCGGTCTACGTCCAACGGCGCTTTAAACCTATTGTCTTTTTGTCATGTTTTTCAAGTGGTTTTGGCATTTAGTCACAGTTCGGAAAAAATAGTATTTATGATGCCAATCATACAAATAGCTAACTGAAATCGGGAAGTTAACCGGCGCTGTGTGAGTGAAACACAATCGCCAACGACAACGGCAATCGTAACTGCAACGGCTATAATTTGAGTTGAACTTTTTTTATCGTATCGTAATCGTAAAAGTTGTATCACTAAAAAATATTTAATAGTTAGTTAAAGTTACAATTGGTATAGAAATCACGCATTACAATAAGTACAGAAGTAACACCCTAGGTATACACTCTATAGATTATATTTATATTTCTGCAATTTTAGTCAGAATAAATGATTTAATGTTTAGGGGAGGTAAACAAATTATCTGAAGGAAATTAAGTTGCAGCAGAGGTGTTTTAAAAAGAAATTGTTGATATACCCTACAGTTAATAAATACAATTTTAAAGAACTCTATACCTAATATGTATAGTATAATCTCTACAATTCGGTAATCCCCACAAATTTGTCTGTCAAAAATTAAGGATAATATGGGCCTGGGTAGTTTTAAATTTAGGACCCTGAATATGTATACGAATATACACCTAACCTACAGAAAAGCATCAGAACCTTTTTTTTAAACCTGGACCAACCCTGAACACCTTGCGTCTTTTAATACCTAGGTAGGTATATACAGTATGTCCACGGATGAGGATTACAATAGGACAAATGGACTAAAAATTGAAAGATACGAAAAAAAGTCACTCTTAATAAACGTTTTTGCTTGTCTAGAAAATACGATTCAATACGACCAAATCTGCGGTCAAGCCATTCTCTAACCTCACGAGTGAAATGGGCTGGACAACCATCTTGCTGAAAATACATATTTTGTCGAAAATTTAATGGTAGATTTTCGAGTTCATCATTGAAAAATGTATCCAGCATTTCTAAAATGATAATCTATTGCACGTGTTATCAAAAAAATATGGCCCTATGATGCCATGGATGGATATCGCGCACCACACGTTCACTTTTGTAAAATATTGTCTTCTCGTCATAATTCTGGGGATTTTCTAAAGACCAGTATCTAACGTGCTGGGTTGCAACGGTTTCATTGGTAGAAAATGTACTTTCATCAAAAAACATGATACATTTATAAAAATCAACATTTCCACTTAAAATTTTGTCTCCTATCCACAAGCAAAAATCAAGTCGTTTCGCGTCATCTCCCTCGTCCAATCTTTGATTAAAGTGCGGTTTATACGGATACAATTTATTTGATTTAAGGATCTTCTGAATTTGACTTTTTTTCACAACTTCCAACTGAGTAACACGATTTCTAAGGGACGTCATAGGATTTTCTTTAACAGATTGAAGAACTAAGACTGTAGTAGCATCATCATGGTCGTATTACTTCTTTTTTTTTTGAGATCCAAAACCGAACCAGTTCTCTGGAACTTTTTTATTAACTTGCAGATTCTCATCCTAGCCTAGTTATTGGGATTCCTACAAATTTCTCGGTAAATTGTTCCATGACGTAGCGGTATGAAACTTGACCATCCCCATAACATTGTATTATAAAAACTCTTTGTTCAGTAGATAGCATTTCTACTTAAATAATAACTTCATTAAATAAAGACATTGACAACAAGTACCTATCACCTTAAGTGTCATTATTATTTTAACTAGGTTCACCAGTCAGAGGTGTGCCAGCGAATACTTTTTGGGAAATAATTTTTACATAGGTAAACCTTTTAATGAATTGTTCTACTTCGGTTTGTTGTGTTGAAAACACATCCATTAAGAGTGGATTTTTTTCGTATCTTTCAAAATAAAGTAGGTATGCTTACTCTTAAGCAAAATAACATTTTTGCAGTTTCTACCCACCCTGTATAAAAAAATTGAAGTTTCTTATGATGAATCGTATTTTCTAGACAAGCAAAAACGTTTATTAGGAGTGACTTTTTTTCGTATCTTTCAAAATAAAGCATATTTACTCTTAAGCAAAATAACATTTTTGCAGTTTTTACCCACCCTGTATAAAAAAATTGAAGTTTCTTATGGTAAATCGTATTTTCTAGACAAGCAAAAACGTTTATTAAGAGTGACTTTTTTTCGTATCTTTCAATTTTTAGTCCATTTGTCCTCTTGTAAACCCCATCCGTGGACATACTGTATAGCTACATGAGATTGCGTATGGAAAAAGTCGTAAGTATATACCTACTTAAAAAGTATTAAAATTGTGCACAACTATTAGTAAAACATCCAGTACCTACCTATTTTTACAAATTATTAAACCACACTAAGGGCGGAAGGTTTAAATAATAAAACAAAAAATTCATACCTTCAAATAATTAGCTTTCGCTCACCCGGCATTATTATTTAGAACGCTTGAAAACATGAAAATGAGGTATTAAAATATACATCCAGACCAGTTTAAATGACTCTTACGCAGGCGACACATATCACCGAAACCTCGAACGCATTCGGCTTCTTTCGGAGATACCCTGCCGGGAATTTCGAATGGGGGATTTGTTCGTGGCGTCAGAAATAGGCGCATGTCGGTCGGAAATGTCAAACAAGAACAAGATATTATGTTACGTAACGGATTGGAACATTATATTGCTTAACTCAACTAAATAATGCTGTAACTAATAAATATAGACTTTATTGGTTAAACAGGCGCTAACACGGCATCTGATTCACCTTTTTGATTACAATTCGCCTTTTTCAAGTTCACCGGCCAATTATTTACCAGTCCTTTTTGAGTCGATCTACTTTAAAAAAAAATAAAAGAGTTATAAAAAACTAAAAAAAAGTCTTAAGAAAACTAAAAAAGTCATTAAGAAAAAGTGACCGAAACAGAGATCGATCACGGGACCTATGGCGTTCCACCTAAATGTTATATACACAAGGCCACTCAATTACTTTCAAGTTTTAGTTAATCTAGTAACCGGAGGGTTTTATTACTTTTTATATACCTAATATTAGATATGCATTGAGGCCATTATTGCTTAATTATTAAAATTATTATCAACCGTAAATTTGTAGTTCACACATAGGGTAGTAGCGATTAAAATTAGTTAAGGTAGGTACGGATTTAATTATTAAAAGAAAATATCGTTGTGAGAAGCTCTTCTTTTTTATTTAATAATTAAATTTACTTATGGAATGTCTCCGTCTCCTCATTTTTTGAATATTTTAATTCATTTTGTATACTGCATCATATACCTTGAACACTGTAAATTTTAGTACAATTATATGCAAAGTCGGGTAACCAAGAAAATACTACTATATTTGGGACACCCGTGCTGCTCTCTGGCATGTAGTTACTGAACTAAGTTATCCATGCGATGGTGGTTGTCGAAGCTAACCGTTCGCCTAAAACTTCAACATGGCAGACAAAAATCGTCCCATATGTCATATTATTTACTAAAATGAGATCATTGACTGCAAACCGACGTTTTTCTTGTTGAAACTATGTAAATTTGTTTGTTATAATATTACCTAGGAGCTTCACTATTTTTTATTTGATTCCGTGACAACAGATTTCAAATTGTTGCTATTTTTGTTAATTGATAACTGGACTATTTTGCAATATTTTGTAATAAAAAATAGACGAACTCCCAGCCTCATGTTTTATCTTTAGACGTGCGCCATCAAAATGCTTTGAAAATTCATAGTTTTTGGATTAATCTCTTTTGCGTGAGGCTCTGCAATTGATTTCTTATTTAACTCCCCTCTTAAGTGTGTCAAAATAAAATCACATATACTTTATCGTTGAGATTAACAAAGCAGACTCTCGGGCTATTGCCGATTACAATGTAAATCTTTTAATGTCCACAGACGTAAAGTAACTTAAACAATGTAGTTATACAGCACTCACTCCTCATCGAATAAATTATTTGATCAAATTTGAGATGATTTAGTTTCAGATATTTAATGTTAATCATTTCTTTTATTTTGTATAATGGGGCCTTATTTGATTATAATTATTATAAATCCACCAATTTGTTAAGATGATCCTTGAATGGACATTTCTAATTTGTATTGTTTATTTTTAATAGTAACACTAGAGTCTGATGAATTCTCTTTTTAATAGCGGCATATCCTGGTTATGTAATTCCTTTTTTTTTATTATGTCTTAGCTTAAATAAATTATTGATTGGTTTGCTGTTTGATAACTAATATGTTGTCATTACTTGTGCTAAATTTTATATAGTTGTATATTTCCCTTGTGTGTGTATATAATTATTTTTTTTTATTTATGATGTAACCTTAGTACATAGGCGTACGTGCTGGCTTGATAAATTAATTTTATTTTAAGTTTTTGGCTCTTCAAGCTTAATTAAAATATTTGATCACTATACTAACGTCCCTGAATATAATTTTATAAATTTATTTTTTTTTATCTCAAACCAAAACTTGATTTGTGACTTTAATTATTTTTATTTACATTTTAGATTAATTTAATTCAAATTTAACTTTTTTTTCTTTTTTCTTTTTTTTTCTTATTGTCTTCAAAAATTAATAACAGCGAAAGACGCGTTGCAATAATAATTCATTAGTTAAGTTTTATGTACTCAATCAATCAGAGAATTTAGAAAAGTGTTATGAATAAACACATTGCTAACGAAAAAAAACAGCTAGTGCTTTATTGTTTTATTCTGATTTATTATTTAAGTTACGTGTTATTCAAAAAAATTATTTTCTTCGACAACTGCTAATTTTTTTTAAACAAATGCAGATTACCTTAAGTTGTTTTTTATAATTATTACTGTGTTGATTTTAACCTATATTTCTAAAGGATCTAAGGCCCATGATTTTGACGTTGCTTTTGCATTGTAAAATTATTTGATGGCAATAAAGACAAACTAAACTAAGCCAAAATTATTTCGTCTTCAAACTTGGAATTCCCCAATTTCTATTAAGTTACACTAATTAATTTGAGGTAACTTTCAGAATGGCTTTTGTTTTACTCGATTTTGGGAAAGTCACACTTTTTTATGTTTACTTAAGACTGATGGTTTACTTTATCAAAGTAATTCCTTCCAGTATCCCCTGAAGATGGTCGTTTAGACGTCTGAAACATGTAGGGATTAAACATCTCCTTTAATTTAAATAAACCTTGTGGAGGGAGACTTTGTCGTTTCATTCCCATTATATCAAATCCACTATAAGTATGGATTATTTCTTCAATTTTACTTCATTAGCTTCACAGTGAAGCTAAAACGTGTGTTAACAAATTTTTTTTTAGAAGTGGGAACAATGCCATTGATATAGCATCAGTATATCATCAGTTGGTTGATGGTTATGACTCTTCCAACACAGAAGGTAAATACATTTTTATGTTTCAATTTTTTTACTGAAACAGTTTATTTGAAGTGTGTTCAAAAAGTAGCATATTGGCTAAATATCTCCTTTCGTTGATTTCGGTGAACTTATTCCTTTAATCATTAAGTAATCCAACGGCGTTAAGTCTGAAAATCTTGGAGGCCATTCAATTGGACCTCGTCAACCAATCTATCGATTAGGGAATATTTCATCTAAATATCTTTGAACTTTAACTTCGAAGTGAAGAAGCAGCCCTATCTTGTTGACTAAATTTATTAAGTCAAGTGACGTCCCGGGGAGCACCTTAACGAATATTATTGGCAAAAGAATGTACTCCACTGACTTTTCTAATTTTAATTATGTTTTTCGGACTTACCAACTAATAATACAACTTGTTTGTTCCCTAAATGGTTTTTGTACCTTGCTTCGTTTTCGAGAGAAAAAATAAAAACTACTTTATTGCATATACAAAAAAAAATACCTATGTATTTCAAAGTTAATTCAAATATGAGGTAAAGGTAAGTTTTGGTGCCTAATTTACCTGTTTTGTCAATAACAAGTCAAAATTAATAACTTTACTAACGCTGAAATAGCCCACATGTATTTCAATTATGGCCTAGCAAATGGAAATGCTGAAGAAGCTCGGCGAATTTATCAGGAACGTGATCCAAACAGAGTACTGCCATGTGTCAAAACATTTAGACAGCTGCATTCAAGATTAAGTGAGACTGGGAGTTTTAAACGTAGTACGGACCTTCCTGGCAGACCTGCAAGAGTGACCACGCCTGAGTTAGAAGGGGCTTTACTTCGAGAGATAGAAGATGATCCTTCAACTAGTGCCAGGAAGGTAGCAGTGCAACTTCAAACAAGTGCATCAACTGTTTGGAGGGTTTTGCATCTTTATCAACTATACCCATACCATATTCAACGTGTGCAAGCTCTGCTTCCCCGTAATTTTCAGCCAAGGTTCGATTTAGTAGGTGGTTGCTGCATACCGTAACACATAGCAACAATTTGTTACCGGACATTTTATTTACTGATGATGCCTCTTTTTCAAGAGAAGCCATTATGAATTTTGATAACGAACATTTTTGGGCGGACGATAATCTTCATAAAATTAGAGAAGGTCGTTTTCAGCAACAATTTTCGATAAATGTATGGACAGGAATCATTGGCGGCTATTTTATTGGACCATACTTTTTACCACCTCTATTGAATGGAAACTCCTATACGCAGTTTCTGTCTGAAGAACTTGACGTTTTGTTATAAGACGTACCTCTACAAATAAGAACTAATATGTGGTTCATGCACGACGGCGCCTCAGCTCATTTTAGCCTAGTTGCTCCTCAGTACTTCGACAACCCTTTTCCTAATTGCTGGATTGGACGCGCAGGTTCCGAAGATTGGCCAGCTCGCAGTCCCGACTTGAATCCTCTAGATAGTATTATTTATGGGGTCACCTAAAGTCTCTTGTAACAAGACGCCTGTACTAGGTGAAAACGACTTAAGAATTCGAATTATTGAAAGTTGCAATGCGATACGAAATAATGCAGGCATTTTTGAACGTGTAAGAGAATCAATGGTGAGACGATTGCAATCCTGCGTTTTATCAGAAGGTGGCCATTTTCAACATTAACTGTTGCATTTTTGTTGTATCGTTTTTTAAAGAAATAATTTTATTTTTAATTTAAATATTTTAATTAACTTTGAAATACATACAGGGTGGCCGTTTAGTGTGGCAAAGTAGAATAGCTCCCTTTGTATTTATAATACACAAAAAATGTTAATATAAAAAAGTTGAAGGATAGTAAGTGAGTTACAACGTAAAATTATTTTTGACCCTAGGCTCAACAAAGAGGAACAAGAATTTTTTTTTCAAAAAAAAACACTGTATACTTTTGCACTTTTAAATTTTCCTCGATATTCCGCGTATCGTGGCAAACATAGTTTTTAATTATTTTGCAATGTTGCCAAGTTATTTAAAAATATGATTTTTTGAAACTTGGCACCTTAAAATTCGAAATATAATTATTGAAAAACTCAAGACATTCGAAACATTTTCGAGGGTATCAAAGATAAAGACTAATTCAAGACTTAAGACCCTCAAAACATTCCATATTTTGTACAGGGTGTGCTCTACAAAGTGTAAACTTTTCACATTTTAAAATTAATTTACTCTTTTTCAAATGTATTTTAATATTTTATCTTGTAGAGTTTCTTGCCCTCTGCAACTTTTGGTAAAAGGTTCATTAGTTATTGTCATTTTATTTCTTACTTTTTATCAAGTTAAATTTATATTGTGACAAAAATGAAATAAATATTCAAATGTAGAAATGATCGATATGATTTATGTTTTGGGTGCTAGTGATAAAAATGCTTTATTAGCTACAAGAATTTATAAAGAACGATATCCAGAGAGAAGACACCCTGATAAAAAGACATTCAAAAAGCTAATGGAGAGATTTGAAACTACAGTGAAAGTGTGGCTTATAAAAAAAATTACTGAAGAAAACGGGCATGCACCGAAGAAAATAAATTCAACGTTCTGTTAAGTATTACTGAGAATCCTCATATTGCTCAGCGTCATCTTGCACAACAACTGGACATTGGACGAACAGCGGTTCAAAATATAATCAACTCAAACAAATTACATCCTTACCACGTCCAGTTGCTGCAAGACCTTAATGATGAGGACTATGGTAGACGCCTTGAATTTTGTGCGTGGGCGCAAAGTAAAATAAGGGAGCAGCATAATTTTGCGCATTTAGTTTTTTTTTGCAACGAAGCTACGTTCCATTAAAATGACAACGTCAATCAGTGGCGGCTCTTATATAGGAGCACTTGAGCACGTGCCTCCCTAAGATTCAGCCCCACATCGACAAATATTCACTATAAATTACATATTTAGTTTACAATACAATTTCTGTTACAAAGCAATTCTGACATGATTTTATAAGCTCCGTAACCAATTATCGTTTCGCTAACTAAATATTTTGTAGCAGGTCTCTAATCCCGAATGCTTATCGCAGGAAAAATGTGCTCCGTGGCTATCGCTACTTGATATGGACGGTTCGCTTCCCGTAATAAATGCACTCTGTCGTTCCCATCTCTTTTTAGCGCACGGCTCTAAATGGGCTTTCATTCCTCTCAAATGAGCACGCTTTTGCTGTGCTGCATGCCGCCGGCTTGTTTTCGGGTGGTTTTTGAGAGATCGTTTTATATGTTTTGCTGATCCGTGTAGCGCGGTAAATCCCTCCATATGCGCGGCATAGCTTGTGTATGTCATGCAGTGTTGCCAGACCTTCTGTTTTAACAGGAGATCTCCTGCTTTTGCCCTCAGTCCTGTTATTCTTTTACTTCTATTGTGCTAATGAAGCTACATAATGCATAAATGTATACAAAAATATCAGAACCAAGAATAAAAACATTTTTAAGAAGTACTATGAATCAAGAGAGACTTTCTGCCCTGGCAATGTTGTCGATAGAGAAAAAAATGTTGCAAGATATTCCTAACTTTAATGACTTAGTTACTGAGAAATTTGCTAAACTTAAAGACAGAAGAATGCATTTTTTGTTTAGACACTGTGTTTAATCAGTTCTGTTTTTCAAAAATATTTTTAGTTTTTTTATGTTGTCGTTGTTGACTTTTCTAGTTACTGCTTCCCAAGTATGTTGTATATTGGTAAGTTTTCAATTTAAATTTATATTTTGTTTTATTAACATATCTACGTACAAAAAGAACATAAAAATTAGGAAAGCTTTTTACACGTAAATTTGACACTTAACCACGGCAGATTGTTATATCTGCCGTGACTTAACTACACAATATCTTGTGGTTGGAACGGAGGGGTGAAATAAAATCAATAGACCTAATTTTCATTATTATGCCACTACAAATCCTCATTTTGTTGGATTTCACTTACAAAACAGATGGTCCCTAAACGTTTGAGTAGGAATTGTAGGAGACTACGTAGTTGGTTCACATTTTTTCGAGGGAACTCTAACAGGACAGATCTATTTGGACTTTCTCCAAAATGATTTACCACAGCTTATTGCCCATATACCGAACATAGTTCAAGAACGCATGTGGTTTCTTCATGATGCAGCCCCGGTGCACTCCACAAGGCTCATTAGGAAATTTTTAGACGAAACTTATGGTCAGCAATGGAAAGGAGGACCTGTATCATGGCCAGCTAGATCGCCGGTTATGACAAAAATGGATTTTTCTATATGGGTATTTGTTAAAGATCAGGTGTACAAAATGTCTCCGACAACTTATGAAGACATAAAAATTCGCATAAATTGTTTCCAAGCGATTACTCCCGAAATATGTCGCAATTTAAGCGAAAAATTTTAAGATCGTGTCCAGAAGTGTATAGAGGCTAATGGGCACTTTGAACATTCGATTAGATAGTTTATGTAAGCAGTTAGATAAACTGATTAAAGCACCTTAAATAAGTAAAATAAAAAAAAAAACACGCATCTTTCTCAGACTTTTTATTAAAAAAAAATATTACGCCAAAATGAGCAAAAACAACTAATAAACCTTTTAACAAAAGTTGTAGGGGGCAAAAAACTGTACAAGATAAAATTTGAAAAGAAAGAGTAAATTAATTTTAAAATGTGAAAAGTTGACACGTTTGTAGAGCACACCCTGTACAAAATATGGAATGTTCTGAGGACCTTAAGTCTTGAATTAGTCTATCTTTGATACCCTCGAGAATGTTTCGAATGTCTTGAGTTAATTCAATTATATTTCAAATTTTGCGGTGCCAAGTTTTTTCTTCCAAAAAAGAATATTTTTAAATAACTTCGCAACATTGCAAAATAATTAAAAACTATGTTTGCCACGATACGCAGAATATCGAGGGGAATTGAATAGTGCAAAAGTATACAGGGTATTCTATTAAAAAAAAAAAAATTCTTGTTCCTCTTTGTTGAGCCACCCCATAGGGTCAAAAATAATTTTACGTTATAACTCACTTACTGTCCCTCAACTTTTATATCAAAATTTATTGTGTATTATAAATACAAACGGAGCTATTCTAGTTTGCCACACTAAACGGCCACCCTGTATGTATTTTTTTTGTAGTGCAAGTGGTTTTTATTTTTTCTCTCGAAAACGGAACAAGATACGAAAACAATTCGAGGAACAAAAATTTGTATTATTAGTTGGTAAAATCAAAAAAAAATATAAAAATTAGGAAGAAGTCAGTGGCGTACATTTGTTTGTCAATAATATTCGTTAAGGTGCTCCCCGGGACGCCACTGAACTTAATAAATTTAATCTAGTTAGGGCAAATTAAGCTCCTTACCATTATGAATACCGGTACCAAATTTCAATAAAATCGGGAAAATGATACTTAAAAAAACTATAAAAAACCTGTATATCAAAAACGAAGCAACTCCGGACACATGTTCATATGAACTTTTTCTCTTAGAATATCATAGGATGTTCCATTTAAAAAAAGAGAATCTAGTTAGGGCAAATTAAGCTCCTTACCATTATGAATAACGGTACCAAATTTCAATAAAATCGGGAAAATGATACTTAAAAAAACTATAAAAAACCTGTATATCAAAAACGAAGCAACTTCGGACACATGTTCATATGAACTTTTTCTCTTAGAATATCATAGGATGTTCCATTTAAAAAAAGAGAAAATTTTAATATTTTGCATAATGTGATCACCCTGTATAATAAATGTACTGAACGCAAATATTTTTTATTGTAAAGATGGGCACAGAGGCGCCGACTTTCTAAAAATGTAGGGGGGGCCCGGGCTGTGGCGGCTCGTGGGTTATAGACGCGGGTCGAAAAATTTTTTTGGACCACGCCCAAATTTTAACAAATTTGGTCAATTTTTTTTAAGACCGCACCCAAGTTTCCTAGCCCTTTAAATGTGCTCCCGTCCCCGTCCCCCCTGGGTATTAATTTTTTTATATACCCGGAGCTGGGTATTAATTTTTTTCCCGTACCTACTAAATACTTACCTACCGTCTTACACTTACACTTAAGGCTGAGACACAATCAAAAACTTAAGGAATAAAGAATAGGATTTAAGATTTAGGCGTTAAGGAATAAGACTACAAGACAGAATTAAAATCTTAGCACCTAAATTTAACCAATCCGGTTACTTAAAAACGGCGCGATTTTTAAACTGTAAACTATTGTCCTAACCCCACTTTTTTGTTTACAAATACTATTTTTACAACTTTAACAAACTCGCCATGAACTCGCCTATACTTTTAAAAACTATGGAGGGCTTGCCAAAAAAGTCCTTAACTCTTTTGAGTAGTATGTTTGCAATATCGGCAGCGTTTTATTATTAGCTTAAGAAACGGAGATCAATAAGGTGGCGCAACAGGAGATGGTGAGTTCGCCCTATTAATGTCCAAAGAGAATTCTTAGGAGACTTTAATGATAGAACGTAATCGTGAAAGTTTTGGTCATACATGACTTACATGAAACTCTTACTTTTATTAAAAACCAAAGTGAAAAACTGAAAATACAATTTTGAGGTTATTAAATTGTCAAAAGTCAAACCTAACAAACATGCTGATTTCTGATTGGTTGATTTCCTATTCCTTATTTCTTAAAACCAACAAATCGGTTTTTTAAATCTTAAATCTTATTCCTTAATTCCAAAAATTTCATTGTGCGTTGTTTACATAGGACAACATATGTTCGTTCTTAAATCTTAATTCTTATATCATAAATCTTATTTCTTATTCCTTAAGTTTTTGATTGTGTCTCAGCCTTTATAGTTTTTATAGTCAAAAAATACTAACTTTCATATTTTACTAAAAACAATAGTTTATTATAACTACAAAAAAAATTAAAAATACCAGTTTAGAATGTTTATTGGACGCTCATATATATCAAAAAATTATTAAACGGTTTGTTACCAGTTACCTACCAGCTTTAAATAAGTAATATGGTTTAACTTGTACTTATAGAAAATGTAGAAAATAAAATTATTTGAAAAAAAACTTATTATTCTACTTGAAATGTGTTTCTCCTTACTTCTGTTTTAAGAATAAATGTGTTAGCAAGTTTATTCATATTTGGGATTGGTTTATAAGCTGATAAAATGGCTAAGTGGTTTAATCTTTTCTGTGACATTGTAGATCTTAAATATGTCTGCAATCTACGTAACATAGAAAAAGATCTTTCAGCGGTACATGATGAAACTGGTATAGTTAATACAATTCGTAAAAATTTTGCGTATTCTGGCAATAGTTCTATTACATCAAGTGATTTAAAAAAATTTACAATTTCTTTAATATTATTTGTACATAATGATTTCGATTTGCAAATATCTAAAAACATATCTCGGTGTAGAGTAAGTTTTTGTCTTTGGAAGCCTTATTAAATACTTATCCATAACTGCACACTGCACGAGGTCTGCAAACTACGAGAAATAAAAAAATTAACCGTCGAAACAAAAACCACATAATTAATATGCTTACCTCTTACCTCACTCGTTATCCGTAGCAATATGTATAATATAATTCACTTAGGTCAGTAATATAACATTTAACATCAATTTTCACTTAAATATATAATGATATCATAAATAATACAATAATTATTGGCGCGTAGCGATATTTAAAATTTTGAAACTCTCATGCGCAGACAGCGGCAGACAGTCAAAAACTACAAACAGCTTAAAATAACGTATTATAAACGTGTCAGCGCCTGAGAATCATGAGCTAAGTCTGTCTTTTTCCAACAGTATCAAATAGATAAAGATAAAAGTCGACGAAAGGTGCGCCACAGAACAAAAACATGAAACATGGATTCTGTTCGGTGGCTACAGCGCTGCCTACCGGTTCTTTAGTGAAACTAGGCGAAATCACGTGTTGTAAGTTGATTGTAGTGCAGACAATTGAGGATTGTAAATAAATCTATAATCCAGTCAATTATAGTTGTAGCAGAATCAAGTTTATTTTAGGGGGGGCTGAGCCCCCAAGGATTTCTTTAGGGGGGGGGGGGCTCGAGCCCCTGAGCCCCCCGTAGTCGGCGCCACTGGATGGGCAACATTTTAAAATATTATTTTTAAGTGTACTATTTCATTCGGTTGCTTTTAGTAATGGAAATGGTTACTAAACTTAGGCAATTTTTTAGATAAAATCGTAATTATTTCTTAAACTACTAAAAACAAATCCACATAACCCTATATTAAAATGATCAGCAGCTCTATGCCAATCTTTTGGGTCAATAATATAGAGGGTGTTTCCATTTAAAAAAATAGAAGTTTAGTTCGCCTAACTTTTTTGAGCCACCCTGTATTATGTAAAATATTTTTTAAATATGCCACTTTTAATTCCAGACCTCATGCTGTTTCAGTATTGTCGATAAGTTCTTCGATAAGGATGTAATCTTCCGTCCCCGCTTCGTTGGCGGACCCTGTATATTTACCTTTATATATTTTCTAAATTACATAGTTCTTTATAAAACATCTTAAGAATGATTGATTTATGGCCCTAGAAGGCAACGGTAGAATGTTGGACAAACTAAATATAAGCTCTATATCTATGGGCGTTATACCGGGTGACAATGAAATCGTTTTACAGAACCTCACTTAATTATCGTTCAATATAGGAATTTCAAATTTTAGCAGTAAATATGGTTTGGGGAGATTCAAATTTTCCATCAAAAATATTTTGAATATTTGAGGTTAGATCGCTTATTTTAAAAGGCACGCTCTATATTTGTTTAGGTCTTCGAATATAGCTCTAAATTCCCTTTTCAATGGCATATCACAAGTTGTCATTTGTTTTTAAGATGGCGGCGTAGGATACGATTTCCTCAAATTTAAAATGGCGGAGTATTAGCCGCGTGACATAAGTTTTTATCCTATGACGTTTTAAAATGGTAACATTAGGTTATTTTCTTTCAACTTTTAATAAAATTGAGGTGAAACGTGTACCTATTTAGAATCTCATAGGATAGTTTTAATTTTTATTTGACAGTAGCAATAAAGTCTGTGCGTTTTAAGAAGTCCGATATCGGATTAAATCACCAAGGGATGTTATCGCTTTTAAAACAGTAAGTCGGTTAAGTTACAATATCTTCGCATCTTGATCACACCGAACATCCCACTGGTTTACTGTATTCTATTACTGGGCGAAATCAGAGGTTTCAAAACAAAATTATCTTAGAATTACGCGTTGAGCATAAATAATAATTAAATAGATAATTAAATTATTTTGCTAATATTATAGTTAAATCTATATAATAATCGCTATTTTCCAAGAATCAATTAAAATTTGCTCAAGTGCGGGATGGTTAAATATGTTAAAGATTTTGTCAGGTATATACTTTTCCGATAATGACATTATTTTGGGATTATTATAATTAAATCTTCATAATAATTACTATTTTCCAAGAAATAATTAAAATTTGCCGAAGTGCGGGATGGTATGTTCTACTTTATTTTAAATAAGTAGTTGTGCTTTTCACTTTTAGTTTGTTTCTCATTGTGTGTGAATTAAAATCAGTTATTAAGCAAAGTTATGGAAAATGTTCAGCAAGGTGGCACATCGCCTAGAAGGCATTTATCTCCAGGTGAACGCCGTTTGGTATTACAAGTGGAACGTTATTTTACTTTAGAAAAAGATAACTCGGGCCCGTTAGAGTCTGTTTTGGCAGTGCAAAAACGAACGTCTGATGCTTGCGGCATTTTAGAGAAGACCTTAAGAATACTTCGAAAAAAGAGTGAAGAGGATTTGGACAGACCATATAAAAGGGTTCGACTCCATTCAAAAACCTTGGATTTATCCCAAGGGATAAAACTCTCTATTAGGAATATTGTTTATGATATGTATAAAGCCAAGGAATATGTTACCCTCAAAGCTATTCTTGAAAAGATAAAGCAGAAAAAACTTTGCGATATTGGAACTAACAGTTTGTCCATCATCTTAAAACATATGGGTTCCTATATGGGCCGCCCTACCATTGTCATTACAACGCAATTGAATTGGTATGGGGTATTAGCAAGAACTATTATGACAAACATGCCTGTAAAAATATCGGTAAGCCTAGCGTTATAAAGTTATGGGAGGAGGCGCTTAGCCAAGCGGACAAAGAAGAATGGCGGAAATGCATTGAACACACAGACAAAATTATTTTTGAATCTTATGAGACAGAACAGGTTATAGACGAAGTAAGACCGTTAATTATTACGAATGATGATGATGATGACGATGATGTTGATTCTGATGAGTCTGAAAGCATGGGTGAAATTTCAAATGCAGAGGAAGACTACTTTTAGTAGTACCTATCTACAAGTAGGTACGTTCTGTCGCAAGACTACAAAATCGGGTCTTTTTAGAACCAAAACTTTATAAAAAAGAATTCGTAAAACTAATTTGTCTGAATACTACGAAAGCTAAAAAATTATTATTTTTCTTTACCTAAACTAATTTTTTATTTACTTTAAATTATTTTATTTAGAAAATGTAATTCATCAACATCCAAAATTACCTTCAATATAATTTATTGTTTAAGAGCCACCGACATAATGCTCAAGAGGTTTTATGGCTTAGCGGACTTCTTAAAACGCACGGACATATAACCTAATTGAAACTTGAATAACTGGCGTAACAATTTTTTTTCTTGTTATAGCTACAGCTTTTTTAGGTTACGTTCTAGTTTTAGTCGAGCTCATTTTTCTCCATGATTTTTAATATAAAGTACCAAATGTCAAAACACCTTGAAATACTACCGTGAGTTAGTTATTTAAAAATGTAAAATGCTGTATCATATTGTAAAGAATTTTAAGAAAAAATTTCATAGGAATGTTATAGGTACCATTGCGCCCAAATAAAACTGGGACAACAAAATTTTCTTTATATTCTAGCTCTTGGACTACAATATATTTTTTAACAAACTGCCAAAGTCATCAATTTAAACATCAACTTTTTTTTTTGGACACTACACGAATTTTATATTTTATCCTATAGTAATATAACAAAATTACCTATTCTATTAAATGTTCTATTCTTTGACCTCTTCGTTGCTGACACAATGTTATTCGATCTACATTTTCAGTTAATAAATTTCGTAGATGTCTTATTGATATACCCTGAATTTCTGTCCTGATCCGATTTTCCAAATCCTCTAGGTTCTGAAGGGATCTAGCATAAACCTTTTGTTTAAGATAGCCCCATATGGAGAAATCAAACGGAGTTAAATCAGGGGACCTTGCCAAAAACCAATTGCAATAATCTAATCTTCTTGGAAAGTCATCATCATAAAGATGGTGATGAACTTGGTATTTAAATAATTTGAAACCATGTTTCTCCAAAATTTGTCTTGCGCTTTCTCGGTTCACAGCACACTCCACTTCTAATTCGCGAACTGAAGCGGTATTGTCATATTTTACATAAGCCAAAACGGTTATTTCGCTTTCTTCACTTAGTAGAAAAGTTGGTTATTGTCATTATTCTTCATTCTTTAAGTGTTTTTCAAGCCGAATGAAATAGCCCCTTGATGGAATCTCCCGATCTGGATACCGTTCGTCATATAATCTTGCAGCAAGCCTTGAGTTTTTTTTTTACATTCGCCATAAATTAGGAGCATATCAATTTTATTTTTCCTCGTATAATTGGATGCGTATAAATCTAGCCAAAATATTGATAAACCAGATACGCCAATTTATTTCTACTTATTTAATTTGGTAAAAAAAATTACTTTCATGTTTGGTTTCCATAGCCTGCTGAGAAAATAATTTCTTTGGTGAAATAAGATGGACTGCACGGTCACAGAATATCAACAGCACGGCATTGGTTTAATGTTCCACTAAGACTAATTATTAGCTAAGTTACTGGGGGAATCAAGTTTTATTAACTCCCAACATTAAACGGTGAGGCTTTGTATATTTCTCGAGTTAGGTTATTTCACTGGTTCGTTTTATATATTGGTTAAGTGAATTAGACAGTTAGATCCCATTTAATTTGGCGTTTATTTATCCAATTCGGCACTTGTTTATACAATAACTTTTTAATACATGGTAAATGACTAACTTATAACATTACTAACTTTTTATAACATTACTACACTTATAACTTGGTGCTTTTATTTCAGCGAATGCAATATTGGCATGTCCGTCGGACGATGACCCACTTTAATTTTGACGTACGTGTTGACCTTTCAATAGTTTAACCCGCAGTGGCTCGCGAGGAACCGCCAGTGTGCTCTTGTCGCTAAAATATCATGCCGCTGTCAAGCCGACCAATAACAAGGCAACATATTTCGCGCGTTGTGTTCCAATTGGCTATTTACTGTTCCGCCATGTTTTCTCTGGACCAATGGTTAATTTTCCCGCTTTGTGTACTGCGGTGAGCTTGATCTCTTAGCGGCAAGCATATATACGTTTTTACAATCTTCAAAAATAGACTTTTTAACACTGAATTGTGTTAAGAACAATTTCTTGCTTAAATAACGGTAGCGACAGGCCGCTGTTTTAGGATAACATTTGCAAATTTGGCTGCTTGTCCGGGCGACAATATTATTCGTTCTGAAACCATTAAATGCATTTTGTTTCGCTGTTTCTCTGACCGTTGAGGAATTGTGTTGCTAATAGAATATTTGAAAAGCATTTATTTTATCTAGACAAAAAGTAGTATTGATTCTGAGAACATTGGTTACATTTGATTTCATTATTTTTATTGCATTTGGGCAATCGTTTTCCAACAGTTTCCCCAACAGTTACCAAAATATTGATATGTATCAAGGTGTAAGAAAGAATTAGTAACATAATAATAAAAAGGGGTTTCAAGTACGGCAGATAATATGAAGTAAAATAAAATTTGTATACCTAACACAATCATTAAGAATTTTCTCTTAAAATTCTTTACAACATGATAAAGCATTATACATTTTTAAATAACTAAGGTATTTTGACATTTGCTACTTTCCATTAAAAATCATGGAGAGAAATGACCGACTATTGCTAATGTCAAATAATAATTAAAACTATCCTATGAGATTCTAAATACACATTTCACCTCAATTTTATTAAAAGTCGAAAGAAAATAACTAATGTCACCATTTTAAAACGTCATAGGATAAAACTTATGTCACGCGGCTGATACTATGCCATTTTGAATTTTAGGAAATCGTATCCTACGCCGCCATTTTAAAAACAAATGTCAACTTGAGATGTCATTGAAAAGAAAGTTTAGAGCTCTACTCGAAGATCTAAAAAAATATACAGGTGTCGTTTAAAATAAGCGACCTAACCTCACTTCCGGTCAAACCGGAGTGATATTCAAAACATTTTTGATGGGAAATTTGCATCTTCCTAAACCATATTTACTACTATTTACGAATTTTATCTTACTTTTTAGCTAAATGCGTAAAGTAAGGAGACGCTTAGCTGTTATTTTTTAAAGACGCCATATATTTAAATGCGTATTGACTTTTTCTAGAAGATGCAGAGCTAGATGTAGAGGTAGACGTCGCCCAACCTTCCACCAGTAGATCTCTGAGATGTCTTCCAGTAAGGTCTTGGAAATCACCGGATGACTGGAAAATAGAAGCTAGGTATGTTCTGCATAGAGTGCGACAACATTTCTTATATTTGTAACTGTCGAATTGTTTTTTAACAGGGGTTTATTAGAACTTATGTGGCAAACCGAAGACTCCGTGGCTTTCAGAGAGCCGGTGAATAAGCACAAATACCCCACGTACTACCAGGTAAGAACTAATTTGAGCATACAACCCCAAGAACTTGTAAATTATTAACGATTTCTTTTCCAGATAATCAAGGTTCCAATGGACCTAGGTACCGTGAAGGAAAAACTCGACAAGAACAAATACCAAGTGCCCCAAGAATTCTCCATAGATATGAGACTGATTTTTCAAAACTCGAAAACGTTTAACACCAACGAAAGATCTAGGGTGGGTAGTTTACACTTACATCCCTATAACTTCTTAACTTGACTATTTTTTCAGATCTACGTCATGACAGTTCGCTTGTCAGCCATGTTTGAAGAACACGTAAAAAAGATCCTGTCTAACTGGCGTATAAGCAAGAAGCGGCAACGCCGCCTGGGTAGCGCCTCTGACGACAGTGACGCCAGTGCCTCCTCGACCCGCAGCTTAACTAAGAACGTTCACGTGCCAGTGACAGATCACATCACCGCTCAGAATCGAGATGTTGATAGTGACAGCGACAATACCCCACTGGGCCACCTGAAAATGAGCATGTCAAACACCGCCACTGAGTCTGAGAATACCCTGGACAAATCGCTCGAGTTCTTTGTGGTCGATGTGACGCATACCCAATTCGTTCCGGAGCCGTCAACGTCAAGTCAAAGCTTATTAGACGATTTCGATCACAATTATACCAGCAAGAGGCCGAAACCGGTGCCTAACGGAAAAAAGAAGAGTGATGATGACAATGAGAAGCCATCCACTTCTAGTTCCAACAGCAAACCGTTTAACGACGACCCGTCACCTAGCCTGAAGACTGATGCAGCCGACAGTTCTGACAGTGACGCGACATCTGTCTCTGGAAAGAAGAAAGCTGACGAGGAATATAAGCCACCCGGCCATGTGAAAATACTCAAATCTGGAAGTTCTTCTGATGATGAAGATACCTATACGCTGGCGCAGATGGGTTCTAGAAGCAAGAAAAGCGACTCGAAGTACAAACCACCTGTGCAAAAACGAAGAAAGGTTCCAAGCAGCTATGACAGCGACAGTGAAGATGACGGTGGGAGAGCTAAAGGCAAAAAACAGTCCAGCGAAGACGACGAGGACTTCTGCCCGACGTCGAGCAGCTCGCATTCGAGGCGACGGAGAAAAAATAGTTCCGAGCTAGATGAAGACTTTAAGATTAATGGCAAGAGGTCTACAGCGCGAAGAAAGGCGGTTGCAAGGAAGAAGAAGCCATCGTTTGTTGTCGAAGAAGAGGATGAGGATGACGACGAAGTGTCGTCGGAAGAAAATTCATCAGACTCTGATAGTAGTGAGGAAGTCAAACCTAGAAAGGCTGGCTTAGTGTTGAGACCTAAAAGAACTAAGACTTATATGTCAAGCGAATCGGACAGCGAATCTACTGCCAAACCAAGAGGAAAGAGAAGAAAAGTGCTTATGAGTGAGAGTGTGGATTCCGATGTGGACAGTAGAGAGGGTAGGAACGGTGGGGGGTATTTCGCTAGTGTGAGTAGTAGAGGTAGGGTGAGAAAAATAACGGAGCGAGCGGCGGCTTTTTTGAAGAAAGACAAGAAGGGTGGATGATGTAAGTTTGGATATTGTATCGGAAAATTTAAAAAAAGGTGTTGTCGGCATCGATAAGTTGTCGCGAACTATTTGTGACTGATGTATTGTTTTTTTTTTAAATAGTTCTTGTCAATTTTCGGTCGTTGTTAATGTTAAAATTTAAATCAAGTGTTTCTGTTTTTTGTAGGTTAGGTGTTATGTTATCTAATTCGTTTTTAAGTCCAAAGAGAATATACGTTTTTATTCTTAAGTTTTGGGTTTAGCCATCGTTTTAAAGATGCGATAACGCGTATTTTATTCCACGTATATGCATAATATTTACAATAAATTACGTATATTCTTCCAGCTTCAATTAGAGATTTTTTTTTAAGAGTAGTTATGCAACTTTTTATTCTTAACACAAAACATAAAAATAAATGCAGTTAACATTCACACCTTGGGGGAGAGGACAAGTAACACTTCTGCGTTTCACAGTCGTTCATATTTAATAAGCGTCATGACGCGCTGTTTCAAATTTAACACGGTTTTGTGGCTTAAATCTTCCAGACCAGCCGTGGTGATTTATCATCTACAGCGCATGGGTTTGGTATGTATGATTACGTGGGTTGGTGCTAGGAACCCTGAACTAACCCGAAAATCCACGAGTTTTTCGGCAAGGCCACACTCAATTTCCCCAGAAGATCAACGTTTGGGCAGGCATTCTTCTTTAACCGTTTATTTTTGCAGGAAAGTCACTCCTATACACGATGTGGCAAAAACAATTTATGATATTATTTGAAAAAAATAGAAATCTAGAAATTAAAGTATCACAACTTTCAAAATGCCATCTCTCCCACACTATGTGGGAGAGATGCCATAACACGAGAGAGGGATGCCATATATATTATTTTGTCTGATTAAGATTTTTTTTTGCGTACTATTTCCTTCTCACAATTATTGCAATGGGGGAAGTACATATTTTTTGGGCATTCTGAAACAGTTAATACCTTCCTCAAATTTAACACATGTCATATAAGCCATTTAGGAGGATAGATGCCATACAGTTAAAATATCACTCAGCATAAACAATGATACAAAAATAATTTTTTTATCATATGTAGAACCACAAGAGCTTTTTTTTTATCGGATAAACTTTTATTTTTTACGAAAACTAGATTGCTTAGAAATTTAACGAGAACAAACGAAATTATCCATTACCGTTTGTTCGAGTTTAAATTGCTAAAAAGTGATCTAGTTTGAGTTTAAAAAATAAAAGTTAATCCGATCTTAAAAAAAAGATCGAGTGATTTTTAGCTGAAAATTTTGGCATGAATAGATAGCAGCAATCAATTAATTTGTAACAATATGTCAGGTTGCCGAGCAACGATAAAGAAAAGCTACTCGATTTTGGGCTGGAGAGGTTTTTACCATTTAATTTTTAGCTGGAGAGGGTTTTATCGCGATAAAAAAAGAATGCACCTTTTTTATTGTAGGAGTTAATTTATCATGTTAAAAACAAGCTGAACAAAACATTAAAACAGGTACTCAATTTAACTTATCTCCGCTGTACAGCGTTATCAATTTAGTTTGTCCCGCTTTTAAGAGCCTGTAACTTTTTTGTATTTTGAGTTAGCGAGCTCATTCAAAAAACAAGATGTACCATTTTTAGCCAAGTTTTTATGAGTGTTGTCAAAACTGACAGTAGGTGTCACATGTCACATTTAAAAGCAAAAATTAAATTTTTTTAAATGGGACACCCTGTATATTAGAGGCGCATTAGATGGTCCCTTTTCTTCAGATTTCAAAAATATAACACACATATGCATTCTTTTCTTCATTCCATCAAACATTGACAAAAATATGAAAAAATATATTATTGTTAAGAAGCATCAAGATAGCTATGCAACTGTTTTGGTTGCTATGGATTTTATCTTCATTTATATTTCAGTCTGTCATTCTCAGCATTATTAATCGTTTCGAATATTGTAAAAAAGTTATTTTGTATGTAAAAATTAACTAACATGAGATATTATTATTCAGTGGAGGAAAAGTGTTTTATGTTTGATATTTTTCGTCAAACGGGCAGTGCAACCTTAGCACTTAGGAGGTATAGGCTTCAGTTTCCCAATAGACGGGTTCCTTCCAAAAAAATGTTTTATCGGCTGAAGAAGACATTTTTCGAGACTGGAGGTATAAAGAAAAAACGAATAACTAGGCGGAAAACAATTATTACGAAAGAAATGGAAATGAATGTATTAGCCTATTTTCGGGCATTTCCCTACAAATCTATACCCGATATACTACGAGAGCTGCCTATATCGTATGGTTCAGTAGAAACGATTTTAAAAAAATATAAGTTCCGTCCATACAAGCCTAGAAGAGTGCAAAAATTAACGCCTGGGCAAAAGGAAAATAGGCTGCATTTTTGTAGATATATGATGGACGAAATAGGAAGAAACCCTAACTTTTTAAATTCTATATTATGGACGGATGAGTCAAATTTTTCCACCAGTAGGGGCTGCCATTGCCGAAATACGCATCATTGGTCAGACGAAAATCCTTTCAATATTCAGGAAATCCAGTTTCAAGGGCGACAAAGTGTTAGCGTTTGGTGCGGATTAATTGGGGATCGGGTTTTGGACCCAATAATTTTCAAAGGTTCCTTAACTGGCCCACGATATTTGAATATGCTGCAGGAGGAAATTGAAGATCGTTTATATAATTTACCCATCCTAACGTTAAGAAATTTAAAATGGCAGCAAGATGGAGCGCCGCCACACAGTGTCGCTCCAGTAACTGCATATTTGAACGCAAAATATGTCCAATGGATTGAAAAATCGGGTACTATAAAATGGCCGCCGAACAGCCCAGACCTAACACCCTGTGATTTTTTCTTTTGGGGGCATATTAAAAATGTTGTTTATGAAACACCGTGTTATTCGTTGAATGAACTGTATATTAGAATTGAAAACGCCATCCCTCAGATTCAAAATAATAGAGAAGTTTTATTAAAAATTAATAGTCACATTGTAAAAGTGTTTCGTAAATGTATCGAAAATGGAGGGGGCCATGTAGAGCAATATCGATTATGAAAGAATTATTATATAATAAAATTCTAGTTATTAAATTAATGTTATAAACTTTTGTTATTTTCTAGTTATGCCAATATTAATAAAATTGTTTATTCGTTTCAATGTGTCGTGTTTCATTGATCATATTAAGCTAACAACCAAAACAGTTGCATAGCTATCTTGATGCTTTTTAACAATAATATATTTTTTCATATTTTTGTCAATGTTTGATGGAATGAAGAGGAGAATGCATATGTGTGTTATATTTTTGAAATCGGAAGAAAAGGGACCATCTAATGCGCCTCTAATATACAGGGTGTCCTATTTAAAAAAATTAAATTTTTGCTTTTAAATATGACATGTGACACCTACTGCCATTTTTGACAACACTCATAAAAACTTGGCTAAAAATGGTACACCTTGTTTTTTGAATGAGCTCGCTAACTCAAAATACAAAAAAGTTACAGGCTCTTAAAAGTGGGACAAACTAAATTGATAACGCTGTACATACATAAGGCATTCACTAAAACACAATATGCTTAAAATTTTCATCAAATAAATTACGCAGAAAAAAAATATTTCTTAACAATACCTAACGCACTCAAGGGCAGCCGAACAGCCACTGACTCGTTACAACGACAGTGTCGATAAGTAGTTATTTCCAGCATAAAGTATCGGGCTATCTCTTCACATCGCGAAATCAGGAATGTGTGGCGTCTCTCCCACTTTTACCCTATGTCCACGGATAGAGGTCACAAAAATCAAAAAAATACGGTATTCGAGAAAGTTTTTGCTTTTTTGTACAGGGTGCTCAAAAAATACTATATTCCTGCCAATAGTAACCTATCTTTATTTTTTGTTTTAGACCAAAATGATGAAGACAAAAAGTATTTCAAATTTGAGACAAAATTTCAATTCAAGATATCAGCTAAATACACTCGCAGGCAAAATAATCGATCCACCCAAATTTTCGATGAATTTAAATCGCAAATAACTTTTTTATTTGATGTCCGATTTAAACGAGTTTCAAAGAATATTGTATAGATAAATTAATGGAGAATCGCTCACATTTTTAATTTACTAAAAAATAGACGTACGTTTATAATACAGTGTGGTCATTTAAGTGTGCAACATATTGGGAATCTTTTTTATTACCGATTTCTGAGAAAATCCTATTCTTGATAAAAGTTGGTGCATGTTCGACAATCATATTAGGTGCACTTGGAATGGTTGCAAGTCAAACGGCGTGGCGTACAGAGTAGGTCAAAAAATATAAAACTTGTACAATAATAAAATACCCCTATTTCAGAAAACTCAGCAAAATGTTATTAAGAAAAGTTGTTTAGAATTAGAAGTTATGCATAGATTCGAAAACGTGACCTCCTAAAATAAAAAAATATTTTTTTTTGAAAACATCAATAATTTCCCAAAAAAAATTTTCTTTTATATTCACCCTAAAGACATTTATAAATTAATCAAAATCAAATCAATTTCACATATCTTTGTTCAAATTCAAGCATAATTGTAAAATTAACTCGAATTTTTAATTTATTAAGGAATCACAAACTTCATGGTTGTTGCAACCTTCGAGTTGCAACGACATTAAACACCACTTTAAAATATCCTAAAAATTCTTTTTAACAAGATAAAACATTAGTAATAATAATATGTAAATTTAAAAACTCTCATTTAAAGAGCAAAATTTTTATTTTAAATGTTTATTAATAAACTGTACAAATTAATCGACAAACATGAAATTCTACTAAAACATTATGACAGTTTGGTGGCATTATGAACAAAACAATGTATGGCATTATGTATGCGTTTAGTGCAAACTCAAGAAATACAATGCTTTTAAACGTATTTGAATATGGTGCCAATGGTTTTGCCAATTTTTATCGACTTTTTTTTTATTATAACTTAACAATAAACAAATAAAAAAATAAAACAGAAAATATTTGAAATGCAGAAAAAACTTAAATTATGTATGTGTAAAAAAATTATCGACGCGTCTCTGTATGTCACCTCGTTCAATGCATTTAATTGTCCGATCATAAAATTCACTAAGAGTGGATCGCAATACACTTGCTGGAATATTTCTGCAATGAAATCGTATCGAATTTTCAAGCTTCCCAACATTATTAAACGGTCGATCCTTGTAAACTTGTTGCTTTAAATATCCCCATAAAAAAATCTAATGGGGTGAGATCTGGCGAACGAGGAGGCCATCGTGGATCGGTATTTCGTCCTAACCATTTATTACCAAATTCCCCATTTAACCATTCAAAAACAATTCTAGCAGAATAAGCGGCACAACCATCATGTACAAACCATAATTTATGTCGTTCTTGTATACTCATATTATTCAAAAAATCCGTCAGTTGTTTTCCAAAAAATATGAATTAGTAACGCCAGGTTTTGGCAAAAAAAAAACGGCCCTATTAATTTGTCGTTAATAATACCGCACCAAACGTTTGTTTTTTGGTAATACTGGTTTTTATTTTCAATGACAAAATTTGGATTTTGGTCCGACGACCACCTACAATTTTGGGAAGAAACAGCGCCATTATTTTAGTAGGGTTTCATGTTTGTCGATTAACTTGTACAGTTTTTCAATAAACATTTAAAATAAAAACTTTGCATTTTAAATAAGAGTTTTTTAATTTGCATATTATCATTACTATTGTTTTTCCTTGTTAAAAAGAATTTTTAGGATATTTTAAAGTTGTGTTTAATGTCGTTGCAACAACCATGAAGTTTGTGATTCCTTAATAAATTAAAAATTCAAGTTAATTTTCCAAATATGCTTGAATTTGAACAAAGATATGTGAAACTGATTTGATTTTGATTAATTTAGTAAGGTCTTTAGGGTGAATATAAGAAAAAAAAAAATTGGGAAATTATTGTTTTAAATAGAAAATTTATTTTAGGAGGTCACGTTTTTGAATCTATGCATAACTTTTAATTCTAAACAACCTTTCTTAATAACGTTTTGCTGAATTTTCTGAAATCGGGGTACTTTATTCTTGTACAAGTTTTATATTTTTTGACCTACCCTGTACGCCGTTTGACTTGCAACCATTCCAAGTGCACCTAATATGATTATCGAACATGCACCAACTTCTATCAAGAATAAAATTTTCTGAGAAATCGGTAATAAAAAAATTCCCATATGTTGCACACTTAAATGACCACACTGTATACAGGTTTAAACAAATAGATGTTTTTATCATTAGTTTGAGGCACTCTGTGGCCTGTGGAGTGGCGAAACAGTATATTGTTCTAAATTATATGTTTTAGTGATCAAGTCACATCTATTCTTAACATTTTTGTTGTTGGTTCACCTCGATATCTTTATTTTTGTGGAAAATGTGGATTTTTTCAAAAATCATTGCACTTTCCAACAATTCTTCTATACGAAGAACTAAGGTTGCTATGGAGGATGACAGTGACAGTTTTGTTGAATCATGCCAAACTTTGACATATATGTTATCCCTATTTCCCCTCAACCACTGAACAAAAAGGACGGCATTTTATTTAGGGCACTTTAATTATTAACACAACCAACACAGATCTTAAATTTCAAAGCAAACTGCAAAGAAAACTTAAATTTATAACCCAAACGCTTGTGTTTATTTACTTTGTTTGCCCTCCAAGCAAAATGGCCGTCGACCATGTGACGTCATATGAAAATGATCAATTATTGGCGTGTTTTAACGCGAATTCGATCTTTTTTTAATGCCTGGAAATTTAAAAATGACTCGTGATTCGTAGAGAAAAGTTTTTAATTTTGTTTCCCCCTGTACAAATGACCTCAATTGTTTCTCTGACACTAGCTCACTTCATTTTGAAACTTTTTTGTCTCTTGTAAAATTTTCGCCAGACATACAGTTTCTCTTCCAAAAAATGATTTACGATACCTCATCATTGCTGCTATTCTGAATAATGATACAAAATGTTTTTTGTTTGTTTACTAGGCAACAGTAAAATAAATCTGACATACCGATAGTGTTTACTTGTTGGTGTTGAGCAGAGTAATTATTGGTCCTTTAAAATGGAACATAATTCTGTCGCTGAGAAGGTTCCCATGCTTCTAGTATGTGGATTATATGAAAGAAATGGACGTATGAGTGTCAGAGTCTATCGTGTCAAATATCCAGACCGCATAATTCCGAACCATCAAACCTTCGCGAGTATTGAGAGGCAACTTCGGGAAACGGGTTTTAATGGAAATAATGTTAAACGAGGACGCCAGCGTAGAATTAGGACTCCGGAGCTCGAAGAGGTAGTTTTAAACAGAATTGAAGATGATCCCAAATTAAGCTGAAGACGCTTAGGGTTTGAATTGGCGCATTCCAAAAATGCCATTAATAACATTCTACGAGAGCAGTTCCTCTATCCGTATCAAGTGCAACAGGTGCAATATCTTTTGCCAGTGGATCCTGAAAGTCGGCTGACGTTTTGCCGTTTCATCGAAACAATGAGAATGCCAAATACAACCTTTCATAAGAAAATTTTATTTCCGGACGAAGCTGCGTTCATGAGATCGGGAATTAGAAATGTACAGGGTGATTGTTTATATTTTACTAGCAATTTTGAAGTATTTTTAATGGGTATTCAGGCCCGTTCTCAGAAAAAACAAAAAAGCATCAGTAACTTAAAATTTTCAAGTTCCCTGGTATTTTTTAAATGAAACACCCTGTATTTTATGTTTTTAGTCGCTAGATATCGTTCTTCCGAAATCAAATATATAAAAAAAAGGTCTGTACAAAATCTGAGCACATATTCCTGAGGCCAAAATAAGGCGATTTAAAGCAACTTACCTTAGTCCGAAATTGCTCCGTTTCCGAGATACAGGGTGGTAAAGTTAAAAAATAAAAATCGAATTTTTTAAAATTAATGAACATTTTTTAACATATTATTTTAAAACTTGGTACCCTGAGGTTTTTTGGGATGCGAAACCCGAATACGGACACCTTTTCACTGTGGCCATTAGAGGGCGCTTCACAATGCACTTCTTATGGGTTAGATTTTAGAATGGCTATAACTTTTTTATCAGTGTAGTTTTTTCCTTTTTTTGTTAAGGAACTAATTTTTTGAATATTTTGAAACAAAAAAGGTACTCTTGTGAAAATCCGCTAAAGTAAGCCGTTTTTGAGATATTTCGGTTTTTAGTGTTCGATGCCGCACCGGAATATTTAAATTATTCTGAATAAAAAATGTTTACTGTTATCTTTGTGAATGAAATGTGGTCAGTGAATTAGCAGTGGAAAATGTTTTTTTTTTTTAATACTTTTTTGGAGTGTCACATCCAAAAATCCTCGGATTTTTTACGTGTTTGATGAACACCTTTAAAATTTTTTTTGCAACAGACTATTTAAATCTAAACATTTTTCGTATTTTAAGTTTACAGTTAAGTGTTTCAGTAAGAATTTGCCAATGTGAGAATAAACAAGGTGTTTGTAACGTGTTAGTTAAATTTTAAATTATAAGGAAGGAGAGTCGTTTTTTGTATTAAGTGTATAATTTTGAAATATATAAAATTTGCAGAGCGCTTTCGGCCTTAGGCCATCTTCAGTGCTTCTTTGTCAGGAACACAGGAAACTTCATTAACAAAATTACAACTAACTTGTAAAACAAATAACATGTAAATTTGTAAAAGGACGAACTACTGGGACGAACCACTTTTGAATTTAATTAATTAACCATCGTTTTTTTATTTAATTTCCATAATTCGATTTTTATTACACGTGGAACGTGTTCTTAAGTCAAAACTTTGACTTAAGAACACGTTCCACGTGTAATAAAAATCGAATTATGGAAATTAAATAAAAAAACGATGGTTAATTAATTAAATTCAAAAGTGGTTCGTCCCAGTAGTTCGTCCTTTTACAAATTTACATGTTATTTGTTTTACAAGTTAGTTGTAATTTTGTTAATGAAGTTTCCTGTGTTCCTGACAAAGAAGCACTGAAGATGGCCTAAGGCCGAAAGCGCTCTGCAAATTTTATATATTTCAAAATTATACACTTAATACAAAAAACGACTCTCCTTCCTTATCATTTCAAAAGTGTACACAGCCCTACCTGATCAAATTTTAAATTGACTGTAAAGATGGCTGAAGGATACAGTTCTGGATACCGATACCGATATGCTATTGGTTTTATTGGTTTTTAGGTATTGTGAAGGAAATGGCCGCGAGAGTGTTAGGGTATACAGGGAGAGATATCCAAATCGGCGCATACCAAACCATCAAACATTTGCTGCTATTGAGAGACGCTTTCGCGAAACCGGTAGCTTCACTCCTTTAACTGCCAGTTATGGACGGCAACGTGCAATAAGGACTCCTGAGGTTGAGGAACAAATTTTGGAAAGAATTGCTGAAAATCCAAAATTAAGCACCAGACGCTTAGGTTTAGAGGTAGGAGTATCCAAGGATCTAGTTCATAGAACATTAAAAGAACAGCAGCTTCATCCATACCATATCCAAAAGGTATAAGACCTTTTGGCTCCGGATCTCGATCAACGATTGGACTTCTGTCGATTCATTACTGAACAAAGACAACAGGATGTAAATTTTGCTAAGCACATTTTATTTACTGACGAAGCATGTTTTACAAGAAGTGGTGTAACCAACTTACATAACGAACATGTTTATGCTGCTGAAAACCCGCATGCCACGAAAGTAACTCATTATCAACATTAGTTTAGAATTAATGTGTGGGCAGGAATCATTGGCAATTTCATTATTGGTCCTGTCATTTTACCGCCACGACTAAATGGTGTGGATTATTTAGAACATTTACAAAATACGCTGCCACATTTATTAGAAGATTTGCCATTACAACTTCGACGAGATATGTGGTTTATGCATGACGGTGCTCCACCACATTTTAGTTTAAATGTCCGCAATTATTTGCATCGACAGTATCCAAACAGGTGGATCGGTAGAGGAAATGACGCTCCTGTAAAGTGGCCACCACGCTCACCGGATATGACTCCGTTGGATTATTTTTTATGGGGGTCTTTAAAAACGACAGTATACTCCAGACCGATTAATAATGAAGACTAATTGTGGGGAAGAATTCAAAATGCAGTCAACATATTAAAGAACGATGCGGAATTGATGCAAAGAGTAAATTTAAACTTTTTACGTCGTATTAATCTTTGTACTTATGTTAACGGAGGTCATTTTGAACAATTACTAAAAGTTTATGCCAATTAAATTTACTTTTAAAATAAAATGGTTCCTCATTTATTTAAAAAAAAAATCCATACTCAAATTCTTCCTGCAAAACTTGCTGTAACTAACCCAAGTGAAACATTTTTTTCTGCCGAAAATTTACTAATAGCGGAATTTTCTATTCAAAATAATTTAAATATTCCGGTGCGGCATCGAACAGTAAAAACCGAAATATCTCAAAAACGGCTTATTGTTGCTTAATGTTCCTTAACAAAAAAAGGAAAAAACTACACTGATAAAAAAGTTATGGCCATTCTAAACCATAAGAAGTGCATTGGGAAGCGCCCTCTAATGGCCACAGTTAAAAGGTGTCCGTGTTCAGGTTTCGCATCCCTTGGTCCCCATTTAATCAATGTTAAACTCGGGGTTTTGTCGCTTCTCGTTTGTTGGCTCTTCTCGGACCCAAAGTACAGTTTAATTTTTTAAAAATAATTAATTTATGGATTCAGGAACACAGTGAACATTTCGAAAATTTGTTATAAGAATTAAACTAGTTGGTCGTTATTAGAATTAAGACTTCTTTTCATGGTTTTTGATTCCGAACAAACGACAATGATGTATTTACAAGGTATCGTAAATAATTTTTTGGAAGGGAAACTGTATGTTTGGCGAAAATTTTACAAGAGACAAAAACGTTTCACAATAAAGTCAGTTAGTGTCAGAGAGATAATTAAAATCATTTGTTCAGGGGGTAACAAAAATACAAACTTTTATTTACGAATCGCGCGCTATTTTAAAATTTCCAGGCATTAAAAAAAGATCGCGTTTGCGTCAAAACACGCCAATAATAGTATTAATTCTAAATTAGTAAAAATCTTTTAAGGCGTTTACAAATAATTTCGAAAAAACGTATTAATTTGAGAACTTTAGCGCCCTATAGCGGAAAAACGAAGCAACATTGCATATAGGTAAGCTTGCGTAGATCGCGTTATTTTTGGTTAAGGAATTTGTGGTTAGGCGTTGTACAGTAATTTCAAGGACACCCTGTATATTTCAACTAACTGAGGGGCTGGTGAAATTGGGCAAAACCCATAAATAATACACCTTTTAGTTCAGGTCACAACTTTAATCTACTGAGTGGCCCACTTCATAGCATCTAAACTACTCAACTTTTTAATATTTTTCAAAAACAGGGTTGTAGGGAGACATTAGGCCTACAATTTAAAATTATTTTGAAATATACCGGATGTCCCGAAAGAAAGATTCATAGCAAAGTTATATTTTTTTAAAAGGAACACCCTATATCTTACACCGAGGGGTGTTTCGATTGCAAAATTGAGTACACCAAACTTCCCCCAACTGCAAGTTATCTGGTTATCCCCAGTTTTCCCTGGTCATCCCCAGTTATCCCGCAGATATCCCCGGCTACCTCCGGATATCCCCTGTTATCCTCGGTTATCCCTAGTTATCATTGGTTATCCCTAACTGGAAAATGGAATATGACGCATTTCTTGTTAATGAAACTGATATATGTTAAGAAAAATTAAAATTAAGTTAATTAAATATGTATAAAAACGTGGCGCGTTCTTTAAACCCAAATTTTTCCTAAGAATTAATTAGCTGAGTAGCTGATCTCATAGGTTTAATCTCGGGTTTAATGAACCAGTTTTTTTTTCATTTGAAAAAAAACATTTTCATTTTAAACGATTTATTAAAGTAGGTATACATCTAAACACATAAAAGAATAAATAAAATAATTGTACAAAAATTACAAAATAAAAATGTAACTAGAATTAAAAATTTGGAACACATGTTAAATAGGATTAAATATTTTTTAATGCAGATCCACTGTTATGAAAAACTTTCCCATTGGTAACAATATGTTAGGTGAAGGAGTCTTGTCGGTAATTTCGTCAACACGTGTATCTGGTCTTGAAAGTAGCATATTTTGTTTTTATTGTTATTTAAATTGTACCAGGGCCTGGCATCTGATTCCGCTTCTGTTGGTAGGCCTGGTAAAAGCTTCATTGCTTTTAATAATCTCGTGTCACCATCAGCTGAAAATCCTAGTATTTTGATACCGTATTCATCCGCAAGCTCTTGAAGCTTCTTCCACCTTAATAGTACATCTTTATAGACAAACTTGTTAACGGTTCCAAAAAGTGATAAACAGAATGAAGGAGAATTGACATCCAGCGGTTGTTTATATCATCAAATCTTAACTGAGACCAATCCTGTATACTACATTTTCCCTTGGCCCATTTTTTCAGTATGTATGTATACTTGGGTATTGTAATTTTTAAGGCATATTCTGCCTGTTCAAATACATCTTGAGTTATATTCTCGGTTTTGTCCTCGGTTTTGTCGGACTCCATCTGAAAAGCCCAGAAAAAGAGAAATAGTGAATTCATTATCAAGCGCAATGTCTAATCCTCTAACCAATTTATTAGTATTTCATTAGGAGTCCAGAAATAAGAAGTTTTTCTATTTCTGGACGTGTAATGAATGATATTATTTTTATTAAACTTCTTTAAAAACGATAACATAAAAACCCCGATAAAAACAATAAAAAAAGTAAATAACTAAATTTAATTGACCGAAAATAAAGTAATCTTGACAATATTATGTATCGGTGGCGCCTCGTGAGCTGTCAAAGAGTCAGAGAAATTATCATAATGCAACACTGCTTAAAACTGGCTAAACCAGTTTAACTTTTTATAAAATACAATTGAAAACCAAAAGGTTATATATTATATGAAACAAATGTCACAATGGCAACGCCGCACCAGCCCAAATGATTTTTTCGTAGTCGTTTCTATTTTTTTTACTTATCTTTGCATTTGGGTACACACTAAACACTGAACATTTAGTGAAAGGATTTATGAGAATCCATGCTCCGTTCAATAGTACTGTATAGTTGAATTTACCAGAAAAAAAAACAACAAATAGCAAACAGGCAGCTGTAGTATGTAAATATGCCAATTTTACTTACCTTTTTCTCGTTCATCATTTGTACGCTACTTTTTTTTTAAACACAGTCACTTTGCGTAGCATTATTATGTATTATAAAACTAATAAGCTATATTTTCACTATTTAACCGTTTTCAAAATAATGCTATGTATTTCTAACCAAACTTTTTATGTTCTTTAGCCAAGTGTTTCACTATTATGTCTAATTAATAATTCATGTCCACCGTTGCCAAATGTGGCAGTTATGCCCTGGTTATCCCCGGTTATCCTTTGGTTATCCCCGGTTATCCTTTGGTTATCCCCGATTTTCCCCGGTTTTCCTCGGTTATCCCCAATTATCCCCAGTTATCCCCAATTATCCCCAGATATCCTTAGTTATCCCCGGCCATGTACACCAAATATCCCCAGTGAAATCCCCCTCGTCTTACACTATTTTTGGATTCTACATAAAATAACAATTATTTTTTAGTAAATGCATTATAAGTCTAAACTTAATAGTTTCTGAGATATCGAGTTTTGAAAAATGACATTTTTGAACTTTGACAGCTTCTAACTTTCTAACGGTACGTCTTAGAGCAAAACGGCTTGCATGTCCCTATCTTACTTTTCTACAATCCTTCGAAAGGTGTCAATTTCCGGTTAAACCGGATGTAGCTCAAAAGCGAGATATAAGAATAGTACTTCCGGTTTAACCGGAAGTTGGCATTTTTGGAAAGATAATAAAAAAGTAAGATACGGACATGTAAGCCGTTCTGCTATATGGCGTATCGTTAGAAAGCTAGACGCTGCCAAAGTTCAAAAATGTCATTTTTCAAAACTCGATATCTCAAAAACTATTAAGTTTAGACTTATAATGCACTTACTAAAAAATAATTGTAATTTTATGTAGAATTTAAAAGTAATGTAGGATATAGGGTGTTCCGTTTAAAAAAAAGTATGTTTGATATGCCCTGACTATTTGGAAGACCCTGTATAATTAAAAATCATTTTAAATTGTAGGCCTAATGCCTCCCTATGACTCTGTTATTAAAGTATTAAAAAGTTGAGAAGTTTAGATGCTATGGAAGCATGCGTTGGGAGTGGGCCACCCTGTATATATTATATATATTTTTACAATATTCGACCCATACTCAAATAGGTGTTGAATAGGGCTGAACGATTATGAATTTTCACAATCGATTGTCGATTGTTAAAAATAATCGATTATTTCGATTAAATCGATTAATCGAAGAACAATCGATTAATCGAAAAATAATCGATTAATCAAAAAACATTCGATTAATCGAAAAACAATCGATAAATTAAAAAACAAATAAATATTAAGAAACAATCGACTAATCTGTTAATAATCAATTAATTGATGAATTGATCTTGCTTAGCTCCCCCCCGCCCAACAACTAAAAACCTCCGGGCAAGATCTAGGTCCGAGGTGGCCACGTGGCAACCTTACTTACCTTAAAGCAAACAATCAAAGTAAAAAGTAATTTTACTTATTATATCAGATTATTACCTAATTAATGTTCCAAACATTCGAATTTAGTTACTTATAATTGCCTCACTTGGTTAGCCTGGTTCTTTTATTAGGTACATTGTTTTCAGCAAACAGTAAACATAATACGGGGCACAAATTTTATTTTAACGTTATACAGCGTGTTCAGAAAAGTTCTAGACATATGGGAATTTTCTTTATTGTTGATTTTACGAAAAAAAGTTATTCTTTATAAAAAGTTCTGATTGATGCGCGAATAATATTGACATATCAAAACTTACGATATCATGTACAGGGCGGCAAAATTGAAACACAGAATTACGTTGAGAGGGAAGTACCCTCAATTTTTATTTTAGATCAAATTGTTACAAGAAAACTTTACTAAGGACTACAAAACGTGGTCAGATACAATTTTTCGTTGAAATATTTTAATTTACAGGGTACCATCAAAAACACGTTGAGCATTCATTACTTGTTACTCTTGTTACAAACCAATTACGTAAAAAAATAATGCGAGATTATTTCATGTTCTAAAATCAACCTATCTACCTATCAGGAATATTAAAAACATTTAATTTCCTTAGAGCAAAAATAAATTGTGAATGTGAATAATATACAATATTTTGGCAATTACATGATAAAAGTGATCCAAAAACAGATAGTTTAAAGCAGGGATGCACATACCGCGGCCCGCTGTCGATATTTATGCAACCCGCCAACGAATTTTAAAAGCGATATTTATGTGGCCTGCCAACGAATTTTAAAAGTATTCTACTCGCCGCGCTCCGGTTTAAGCATATTGTTACGAGAATAGAAATCTGTCGCATCAACTAGATTACTTTAAGATTCGCGAAACACGTCGGTGGTATCCCCGAACAAAGTGGAAGGTTCTCGATGTTTGGTAACTCGTATAAATACGACGCATCGCCAGCTACCGGGGCAGTTAAGTTTTAACTACGGACAAGCGAACGTTATGCTGATTAAGAACTGTAGGTAATCTGTTACGAGTAAATATTTCGTCGTTCGAACTTGGCTTCTACCTACGTAACAATATAATATCAATTTTGATATGGATAAACCAGGCCCCAGTAGGTAAGCAACGTAGTCGTAAGGTTGAAGATGAAAATCGACAGTTTCAAGATATTTGGACCGAAAAATACTTTTTTATTTCATCGCATAACAAAATTGTCTGTTTAATATGCAAGAATAGTGTTTCTATTCCGAAGGAATATAATGTGAAAAAGCACTATGAAACCCAGCATCCTACATTTACCAAATTAACTGGCGAAAATCGAACGCAAAGAATTTCCACTTTACAACAGGAACTAATAGGCCAGCAAGCTATGTTTACAAAATCAATTCAAGATGCTAAAACAGCTACTGAAGTTAGCTTTGAAATATCTCGAATAATAGCGAAAACTTGTCGGCCTTTTAAAGATGGTGAGTTTGTTAAGCAATGTTTACATATCGCCGCAAAAAAAAATTGTCCGGAAAATGTAAAGAAGTTTGAAAAAATTCAGTTAAATCGGATGACTGTTCAAAGAAGAATTACCGCATTAGCAGCTAATATAGAAGAGCAATTAGCTACGAAATCGAGAAGTTTTGAGTATTTTTCTATAGCACTCGACCAATCTACAGATATAAGTTCCACTGCTCAACTCTTAATATGTTTACGAGGTGTAACGCAAAATTTTGAAGTGAGTGAAGAACTGATTGGTATGAGTTCTTTGACAAGTCAAACCACGGGGCTTAAAGCTCTTCTGGAAAAATGTTCTGTAATGGATTTGGATTTAATGAAAATATCTGGAATTACGACTGACGGAGCACCTTCAATGGTTGGAAGTACATCTGGGATAGTAACTATGTTAAAAATATTTACAAACTAAAAACATAAATACCAAGGAATTAATGCAGTTTCATTGCAGTATACATCAAGAGGCCCTCTGTTCAAAATTATTGGGATTTGAAAATGTGATGAAAGTTGTAGTACCTACTGTAAACTTTATAAAATCACGAGGTCTCAATCACCGACAATTCAAACAATTTCTCGAGGATATTGAAAGCCAATATGGTGATCTCCTGTTTTACACGGAAGTAAGGTGGCTAAGTCGTGGGTCGACACTACAGCGGTTTCTTAACTTGATTGAAGAAATCCAATTATTTCTGGCGGAACAGAAAAACGACGTCCCCGAGCTCGACAACCCTGATTGGCTGTGTGACTTAGCGTTTCTTGTAGACATCACAAATCACTTGAATGTCTTAAATACGCGACTCCAAGGCAAAGATCAATTGATTTCGTAGTTATACTCTCATGTTTCGTTCTTTCAATGCAAATTGAGTATTTTCAGGACACAAATTAATTCAGCCAATTACAGCCATTTTCCGAACTACAAAAAAATTACGGAGCAAGTCAATAAAACTGACGTCAAATTCGCTCATGTTGAAAAAATTGATATTTTGATACAAGCTTTTTAAAATCGTTTTGTAGACTTCAAACAAGTTAAAACTCTATTGGACATTTTCAGCAATCCTTTCAACATTTCACCCGAAAATGCGCCGGAATCAATGCAGCTGGAATTAATAGACATGCAAAATAATGATAGTTTACGAAACAAATTTAATGAAGGTAATTTATTTAACTTCTACCGTTGCGTTGATAAAAACGCTTATAAAGAGTTGTGAATAAATGCATTGAAATGCGCAAGCCTATTTGGGTCGACGTATATTTGTGAACAAACGTTTTTAGTGATGAAACTAAACAAAACGAAAAACCGAAACCGTCTGGCAAATGAAAATTTGGAAGCAATTTTACTTGTGGCGACAAGTAATGTGGAGCCAAATATAAAAAAACTTGTTAGTTCAATGCAATGTCATGCATCAAAATAATAAAACATGAAATATTACATTGTAATGATTAGATTACCTTACGATTACATAATTACAACAAACATTTCTGAAGGTTCTTTTATTTTTATCATTGTATTTCATACTTGGCTTATATTTTTCCAGAGTGGCCCCTGTTCCCTATAAGTCTGTGCATCCCCGATTTAAAGTGAAAAATTATGTCTCCACATGTCCCCCTTCTTTTTGTATGCAAGCTATGTACCTACGCCTTGTAATTTCTCTTAGTGTCGCCTGTATCATATTGGGAGTGATTTCTTGGACACAGTTTGTTATTACTACTTCAAGATGGTCAATATCCTGAAAAGGTTTATGCCCATACACCTTTTTTTTAAATCGGCCATAAAAAGAAGTCCAGGGGTGTGATGTCAGGCGACCTGGCTGGCCAAGGAATATTTTAACGTCTGCCTATCCAACGGTGCGGAAATACTTCATTCAAATACCCAGTTACTGTGTTAGTACTATGGCATGGGGCTCCATCATGTTGATACCAAATTGTACGTCTTATATTTAGTGGCAGTTCGTCAAGAAATTGAGACAACTGGTTCCTTAAGAAGTCCAGATAAATGGCAGCATTTATATTTTGTCGGAAAAAGTATGGTCCAACGATCCGATCATTAAAAATGCCACACCAAACATTGGTTTTAAATGAATATTGACTACCGCATTCGATTATAAAATTTGAATTGTTGTCACTCCACCACCGACAATTTTGGAAGCATACCACGCCGTTGGAAGTAAACATGGTTTCGTCTGTAAATAATATTTTTCTTGCAAAAAAAGGATCAACTACGCGCAAAATAGGTAACGCGATTCAAAATATCTAGGAAGAAGCGTGTGAATGTATTTCGGTTTATATGGATGAAATTTATTTATTTTTAAAATATTACTAGCAGTAGACTTTTTGACGTCAACTGGAATAGCTTTTGAGAATTTTCTTAAAAAAATTTTCGGGTCTTCGATAACCGCTTGCATTACATTGAGTTGCTTTTCTTCTTCTGTTGTTGTTGTGTTGTTTCTTAAATACATTTTCGACGAAACCAGTAGCTTTAAATTGATTCATTACGTTTGCTATAATGGCGCTACATACCATTTTGTCAGAGTATCTAGAATTAAATATGAGTGCGGCTTCCCTAATAGGTTTATAGTGATCTTCGACGAGAAGTACAATTTCTTATTTTCTCCTGCAGCGTTAACTTTACAACCATGACGAAACTAACGAAAAACTCTTGTAATAAGTGGAAAAATAGTAAATGATTTTTCACTAAGATGTCAATATTCGTTACCATAGTATTGCACATACTTGTTGCAAAATTGTTGCAGGTAACTGTTAAAGAAATAAAATAGAAAAATATTTTCCAAAGGCTTTTTGATGGTACCCTGTAAATTAAAATATTTCAACGAAAAATTGTATCTGACCACGTCTTGTAGTCCTTAGTAAAGTTTTCTTATAACAATTTGCTCTAAAATAAAAATTGAGTGTACTTCCCTCTTTTAACGTAATTCTGTGTTTCTATATGTTTTGAGCCGCCCTGTACATGATATCTTAAGTTTTGATATGTCAATATTATTTGCGCATCAAGCAGAACTTTTTATAAAGAATGACTTTTTTTTCATAAAATCAACAATAAAGAAAATTCCCATATGTCTAGAACTTTTCTGGACACGCAGTATCTATTACTGTTTTTTCTTCAAGAAAAAAAAACATAATATTATATTATGTTTATATGTAGGTATATTAGATAGTTTATTCCAACAGGAGAATTCGCTTAGCAGGCTGCTCACTAGAATTGTGAAAATTCATAATCGAATAATCGAAAAACCATAGATTAATCGATTTTTAAAATTTTCACAATTATTTAATCGATTAATAAGCGATTAATCGATTATTTTGCCCACCCCTAGTGCTGAATAATCATAATTCAATTACATTATTATACTTGCTGAAATTAATAATATTATGGATGTTGTGATTTGCACTAAACTGCTAAAATGAACATAATTAAAGTTAATAACCGAAAGTAAGTAACCTTTTTCCTGTTATATGTCTTATGTGATCTTAATGTGATTGCTAATGTATTTTATCCCACACGTCAATATTGAAAAAGTTTTTAGCGCTAATGAGAAGAAATGCGACCTTCAGCACTTTCCGCGCACTCGTAGAAAAAACTTTATTTTTCCGCAGGAATGTCGAGCATCAGGGTAAAAAAGTAACAGTTTGTTGTTTTTAAAGGTTTTTTTAAAAAGTTGCTGAACTCGACTGCTTAGTTGTTGAGAAGCAAGAAAACTGTCCCACAATAGTTTACTTACTTCAAAGGTAACATCAATATTCAGTTTTGAACCCACGATAACTCTAAATCCTGCTGCTACGCCCGTTCATATTTAGTTTATCTAAAAATTGAAGCGTACCTCAGCAGTGTGTATGTAGCTGATTTCTTGTTAGGACACTTTATTACCCGGATAAACCATAGGTACCCATTTTTTTTAACCTTAAGAATTGTCGCGATGCAGATGTGTTCCGTTATGTTCTAGAATGTAAGTGTTTTTTTGTTACTGCAAAATATTGTACATAGACAAGTTTGTGACTGAAAAAAAGACCAATAAAAGACGGTTAATTGAAAATATTACAATGTTTATCACTTCTACTGCTAATAAATAAGTTTGTAAACAAAATACTTCGCCTAAATACGATGATAGATGAAACAACCTTTAAACTTCCAACTGATTTATCCTAAACTTCAACTGATCTTGAAATAAAGTTGGATGAGCTGAGTTGATGGAAGTGTGTATATTTCTGATTAATAGGTGACCGCTAACTGATTAGATCTATCCTATTTTGTATAATATTTTTAATGCCACAACTAGATATCTTCTACGAACAACCAAGGTATAAATCTTGAGTGATTACTATTAGATATGTTGAGATACCTAGTTGTTGTACTGATATTAATAAGTAAAGGGCGGAATATATGCACTTAAATTCAGCCAAAATATGCGCATATACAGTGTGTGTATAGAGTCTGGACACGGCTTAATAACATCACAATTTATTGGCCGATTTAAACCAAATTTGGAACAGTTGTGTGAGAGGATCTGACACCGAATGACGATATTGGCGTTGTTGCCAGCTTTTTAGTTTGTCTGGGATTCGAACAAATTTTATATTTTTAAATGTAACACCCTGTATATTTTTTCATTTATAGTTTTTACTTTAAATTTATTACACTTCTGGTATAACATACTTTGTTCCTAATATCAGTAGTTTTCAAAATAACGACGTGTTTTGAAAATATCAACAAATTGTGTTTTGTTTATTAATAAATAAAACACCAGTTCAGTTTTGATGTAAAGTCATAAAAGCTGTCATTTTTACATGCAAAAATGTCTTTAACTGAAAGTGAAAGAATTTAAATTCTTATAATGAGAGGATATGGCGATAGGGTCAGGTCTTACGAAGAGGTTAAAAATCTATTAAATGGCGCATTTCCAAACCAAAATCCAATTTCAAAAGCAACTGTTCTAAAAACTGTTTGACGGTTCGAAGGAACTGGAAATTGTAGAGATAGGCGACGATCAGGACGACCAGCAGTAGTAGATGAAGAGAAAAGTTTAGAAATTTTACAACATGTTGTTGCAACCCTGTTTCTTCATTAAGAAAAATTTCTCAAGTAAGTGACATCTGCTTCAAATCCGTCCATAATGTCTTAATAAAACATAAATATCACCCTTTCAAAATACATGTAGTTCAAGAGTTATCAGAAGATGATTATGAGCGAAGAATTGAATTTTGTGATATTATGATGTCAAAGTTTGACCAAAATACCCAGTTTTTCAAATTTATAGTATTTTCGGACGAAACAACATTTATGTTAAATGGTAAAGTCAATAGATACAACTGTAGGTTTTGGGCAAATAACAATCCCCACTGGATGAGAGAAGGTCATACGCAACGCCCTGGAAAATTGAATGTGTGGACTGGGCTTCTGGGTAACCATAAGATCGGTTCATTTTTTATTGATGGAAATTTGACATCACAACTTTACCTTAAGCTTGGAAACGCAAATAGTGCCTACTATACGAAATGTGATGGGTCAAAATTATGCAAGAACATTCTTCCAACAGGACGGAGCTCCTCCCCATATTGGTCGAAACGTGCGCAAATTTTTGAACAACACGCTTCCGAATAGGTGGATCGGTAGAGGGGGTACAATCGAGTGGCCACCTAGGTCCCCTGATTTGTCGCCTAACGACTACTTTTTATGGGGACACTTGAAGAACAGAGTTTGTACTACAAAACCTCAAGATTTGGCCGATTTGCAGCGTCGAATTTTGGACGAATTCGAATTAATAACGCCAGAAATGATTTACAACACAATTGAAAAATTTTATTTTCAATTAACACACTGTCAAGCTGTACAGGGAAAACAGTTTGAACATTTAATATAAAAAATATATTTTTTCTAAATTGTACTCGTTATTTCGAAAACTACTGATATTAGGAACAAAGTATGTTATACCAAAAGTGTAACATATTTAAAGTAAAAACTATAAATGAAGAAATATACAGGGTGTTAAATTTAAAAATATAAAATTCGTTCGAATTCCAGACAAACTAAAAAGCTGACAACAACGCCAATATCGTCATTCGGTGCGTCAGATCCTCTTACACAACTGTACCAAATTTGGTTTAAATCGGCCAATAAATTGTGATGTTATTAAGCCGTTTCCAGACTTTACACACACACTGTATATGCATTGTTTTCCTTTAAAATATGCAGTTATATGCATTTTTTGACCAAATATGCATACTGGTATGCAATATTTCTAAATTTATTATAGTAAAATAGGGTAAAGAAACACACTGAGTTCTAAAAAAGATGCTCTAATTTCTTCTAAAACTGTTTCGTTTGCTGAATGGACATTCATTATTTGTAACTTTCATTTATGCAGCGGTGTTTTCAAATATTGATCGATTTGGAACTTACTTTCACAAACAATAATTTTTGCACAAACTTTACAGGTGACTTTTTCTCCACTAAACTCTAACTCTGGGAAATTTTTAATCCACGAAGACGTTTTCGCCACTTTAGACATTTTGAACACAAATTTGAATTCACTAGTTTCACACTGAAAATACTGGAATCTTTCAACAAACTAAAACGTACGTATTTCAACCCGATATAAATACAGTTTGTAATAATTAATTAAACATTATCAGACGACAATAAATAACCCCTAACAATATACCTGCAAACCCCGGAAACCCTCAATAAATACCTTGTGTATAACCAAAATGTAAATATTAATTATTATATAATTATCTTTAGAATGGAAAATCCATGAAACAAGTGCCGGACTGGACATTAAACCTACGAGCTAGCCTACGAGTTTTCATGACCAGGCGTTATTATAAAATTGACAAAATATGCAAAAAATGCATTTTGCATATATTCCGCCCTTTAATTATTATTAATAATATATATGTCGGAATGAAATCGTTTTACTTACTACTTACTTAACGTTATTTATTAAATCATAATCATACAATTTAAATGGCCATCGACCGGGATCCTTTAGCCTTATTTTGTCGGTAATCGGTTTTTTACTTAATATGCAATTTAATGTAATTTTGCCATCACATTTAATTGAATAAGTTAGGATTGGCTTATTAAAATGTATTCAAACTTGGCACATATTTATTATATCGGCCTCTTCAAAAAATTATCATACAGTTTTTCTCTAAACTGTACAGGGTGTCCAGTTTTCGTATGTTTTACGGGTTATCTGCGTTATTAGTAAAGATAGAGGGTTGCGGTTTTCGCGGCATTCTGTTACTTTTTTGAGAAACAAACGATGCCACAAGCAAAATTTTCATAGCACCCTTAGTTTTTTAGATACGGGGTGATTTTGAAATTTTTTATGTGTCTTTCGACCCTCGTTAGGGGTTGAAACTACAGAGTCGCAAATACATGTAAAGCATGTCCCCCAGTAAATCTAAGTTAACGTGTTTTTTTGTTAAATTCTTCTTCAAGTATTTTAAAAGTTATTCCGGGTGGCTAGTTTTGAAATGAAAGCCCTGTATTATTCTTACTTCTATATAAGTTTCTATCTATTTAATATTAGAATAATTAATATCTCAATTATCTGCCTATCTCTATAATTATAATCAAGTATAAATATTATTATACTTTTATTCTAATAAACTACCTAAAGTAACGCCGTTGTCACCTTAATTTTATTCACCAAACTCGTCTTTTTTTTGTATGGGAATTAGGGTGACCCTAATTTAGGACCAATTCGGGGTGTGTAGGTCTGAAACACTAAATTTTTAAAAACTTTATCATTGCAATTTACCTGAAATTTACAATGCAACCTTCAAGTTATTCACCCTGCTTAATGGGTCCTGTTATTGCTAATTTACATTTGTTTACTCTCTCACATTAAGAAACAGAGTATAGTTGTTGCACTAAGGGGGCTAATGCTTCAAACATTGATTGACATCAGTTAAGGTTTTAGATACTGAACATCAAAATGCGTAAGTCGCTGAACTAGCTATGAGCCCAAACTTCAATTGATTGACAACTAAAAATCAGGTTAGTTTAGTTCTAAGCATTAGTTCAGTTGTCACTCAGTTTAGTTTTATGCACTGCAACGTTAAAATGCGTAATTTGGAAGTGGTAATAATTGAAACTTCAACTAATTAGCTGACGCTCAGGGTATCGTTGAGTTCCGGGAATATATCTGTCTGTGCTTGCTTTTATTATCCACATTTAAACTTTCAGATATGGCCTGGTATTCTAATTTACGAACAGTAGGTAGACGACAGACCGAATGGGATAGATGGGAGACTGAGCACATTGTGGGATCTATTCGGTCTATCGGAAAAATAAAACGCCTGTATCATACACAATCCGGTGAATTTAGTATTCAGACACGGACCCCAAAAGCAGCGTGTTTATTTTAAAATCCTTCCACTCGGATTCAACTCGTTTGACCTTTCCCAACGGTTTGTTATTTGTATTTTTTGTTGTCGGTTTTGTTTGAAAGCTACCGTGAAACACGCTGCTGCTATAATTTGGAAAGTTTTCTAATATTTATTTTCTGTTCTTGTGGAATAATTAAAGCAATTACATAGTCAGTTTTAAAAGTGATTGGAAGATAGTGGTTATGAATATGTTCGCGGTTATTTAAAAGTGAAATTGTGAAATATATTAAGGTAAGTTTTAGTTTATTAATGCTGAAAGTGAAATTATAACGTAATATAAGTATACAGGAAATGGTTTATTTTAATATGTTGATTACTATACCAATTACAAGGCACAAAAATTAAATTAAAAATAAATTGATATAAGTACGTGGGCATCTACAGTGTGAGGATTTTAAGTGGTACCTACAATGCAGAATTCGAAAAATGGCTTGAAATATTTTATTCAAATTTTAGGACATCAAAAGGGAAGTTGGGGATCTATTTTAAAACATTTTTGACATTTACCTCCCCTCCAGAACCTCAGATTTTATCTGGCTGGTGACGTCCCACACAGCACAATCATATGTTTCAGAAATATTTCATAATAGTTACCTATAGTTTCTCCGAAAGATTTTAAATATACCATAAATATTTCAAAACACTGATATATTGATGAAATTTTTCAGAAACCCAAAAATATCCCATAAAAGTAATATTTCATTTTATGTTTCTGAAAAATTACATAATTCAAAAGAACTTGTAATATTTCTGAAATTATAAAAAATAAAATATTACGAAAATGTGTACCAGTCGTAATGCAGTTTGCTCTAAATTTTGCGTAATGCGGAGTAATGCAGATTAATGCGGAGTAATGCAGAGTAACGCCCATCAACGGTTTCTTAAATTTTTAAAATCTGTTTTCAATACCTATATTTTTTTAAAACGCTTAACGCTTCGGTACCCAAATACGTCATTATTTAATTTTCAGGTATTTTTCTTATTTTTAGTATATTTAAATTCTTTTAAATATATTTCCACCTCCCATTCCACATTATGTGTTACGTTGTACATTTGCTTTAAATATTTACACCAACGTCAAAGCTTGATGTAAAAGAAAAATGCAAAAATATCAACAAAAATATATTTTTTTTTAAATCGACCGGAAAGCAACCACTTTCTACTCAATTTTTTAACCGGAAAATGTAATTTTATCGGTCTAGACCAGAAAGTCATAAAAGAGGGACCGGTAAAGTACTTTACCGGTCCCTCTTTTTACTTTACCGGGCCCTTTTTTTACATTCCGATCAATATTTGAGAAAACGAACCAAACCCATAATAAGTAGGCTTTGACTTGATTGTTTCTTTCATGGCGTTTCATGGCAACGAACTGTCAAATTTGATACTGCTTATTAAAAATTGTGTTTAAAAGTTAAAAGTTAGATTATATTATGGAAATGAATGTGGATGAAGGTGAAATTCCTCTTGAAATAACTGAAGCGGCTGCTAGAGCTACTCACGATTTGTTGCCGCATAAGTCCAGGGACAAGTATGAAAAACGTTTGCCGTTTTCAAATGTTGGTGTAAAGAAAAAAATGCTGGTCTTGCGTCGATTTAAAAAAAAATATTGTACGTTACACAACCGGAAAGTACGTTTACAGGACTCGCAGGCTTCCAGGACTCGCCTGGCGGCTCGCCCTGGAAATTGCCTGCTTCGTCCTGTAAAATAGTACTTTCCGGTCTTGTAACGTAATTTACTATTTTTTTAAATCGACCGGAAAGCAACCACTTTCTACTCAATTTTTTAACCGGAAAATGTCATTTTATCGGTCTAGACCAGAAAGTCATAAAAGAGGGACCGGTAAAGTACTTTACCGGTCTCTCTTTTTACTTTACCGGGCTCTTTTTTTACATTCCGATCAATATTTGAGAAAACGAACCAAACCCATAATAAGTAGGCTTTGACTTGATTGTTTCTTTCATGGCGTTTCATGGCAACGAACTGTCAAATTTGATACTGCTTATTAAAAATTGTGTTTAAAAGTTAAAAGTTAGATTATATTATGGAAATGAATGTGGATGAAGGTGAAATTCCTCTTGAAATAACTGAAGCGGCTGCTAGAGCTACTCACGATTTGTTGCCGCATAAGTCCAGGGACAAGTATGAAAAAACGTTTGCCGTTTTCAAATGTTGGTGTAAAGAAAAAAATTGTACTTTTAACATAACAGTTCAAAAATAGATATTATTAATTATTAGAATAATTCTAATTTTAATTATTTATTAAGTACCTATTATCAAATAATATTTATTATAACTATTATAAATTAAAAAAATTCCTGACTATAGAGTTTTCAATCTGTTTAAAACTATATTAATGTAGTAAGCCATTATCTAAATTTTCTTGTACGCCACTGGTCTTGCGTCGATTTAAAAAAAAATATTGTACGTTACACAACTGGAAAGTACGTTTACAGGACTCGCAGGCTTCCAGGACTCGCCTGGCGGCTCGCCCTGGAAATTGCCTGCTTCGTCCTGTAAAATAGTACTTTCCGGTCTTGTAACGTAATATACTATTGTTTCTAATTTACTGTGTAAAATCGTTGTCGTTGTCGTCGTAACTTTTTTTCGGTCTATAAAATATTTTTTCAGTGTTCAGTGTTACAGTGCACATCATTTTAGTTTGTCCCACTTTTAAGCAGAGCCTGTAACTTTTTTGTTTTTTGAGTTAACGCGTTCATTCCATAAACAGGATGTAGAATTGTTAATCATTTTTTTATGGGTTACTATCAAAAATGACAGTAAGTGTCACATGTCACACAGGGGCGTCGCAAGGGGGGGGGTGTCTCACCCCCCCCCCCCCCAACTTTTCGGAAGTCGGCATTTCGAAGTATCCAATGACCAATAGTCAGTACGAGTTTTCAGATAACTCTTAGTTGATACAAAATTCAGTTTCAGTTTCATTTGCGAAAAAATTATTGATTTGTCCTGAAAATGATTTCAAAAGACACCATAGAACACGACGCATCCCTAAAAAATACGATGCAAATCCAAAAACTGCTGTCGATTTCGATTTCTTGTTGTTTTATCGAAAAGAGTTGAAAATTGTATTCCAAGTTTTTACCACTTTTATTGGAAATCATTTACAATCAGCTTTGTCAGTGTTCAAACCTATCCAGGAAACTTTCAGAATCCCAGTTGACAAAAGTAACGTTACAATTAAATTAATGGAATCCATCCAACAATTGGAACCGGAATACTTCAAATCAGAACCGGAATGTTTATGTTTGCTTGCGGAAACGCAAATTCTTTTTGATTCATGTAAAGAATGTGAAAATTTCAATGACATCTCAAAAGTGGCATTCAGATTGAAAAATGTCTTACCAATTGCATACAAATTAATATTTTACGTCTTGACTGCGCCAGTTACTTCAGCTTCATGTGAACGGTCGTTTAGTAGGTAAATCAAAAATAGTAGCCAACCATTTACGTACAACGATGGGAGATGATCGATTAAATTCCATGATGCTACTTTTTTCATCGAAAGATAAAGTTGACCAAATTGATCTTCATGAAGTTGTCAAACAATGGTCCCTCTTGAAACACCGCAGAGTGAAAATTTGAGTTGACTTCGTATTTAATCATTGATCTAATTGTAATTTTTGCGTTCCGTATTTCCGTCATGTTGAGCTGATTATTAATTGAACAGTAATTGCTATTGCTTGTTAATAAAACTCTCGAAAATCAGATTTTGTCTTTTCTATCCTTTGCTATCCTAATTGTACATAGTCCACGTTACCCACATTTTCCGACCTTTCTAAATAAGTAATGAGATTATGAACAAATTTATACTCGGCAAATTTTTATCATAAGTCACATTTAGAAGCAAAAAATTATTTTTTAAAAATAGGACACTGTATATTAGAAGTGCATTAGATGGTCCCTTTCTTCCTTTTTCAAATATATCACACACATTATGCATTAATTACATCAAACATTGACAAAAGTATTATTGTTAAAAAGCATCAAGAACAGTTTTGTTGCTATTGATTTTATCTTCATTTATATCTCAGTCTGTAATTTTCATTGTTATTACTCGTTCTGAATTTTGTATCAGACTTTTTGTAAAAATCAGCTAACATGAGATATTATTTTTACATATTTTTGTCAATATTTGATGGAATTAAGCGAAGAATGCATTTGTGTGTTATATTTGAAAAGGGAAGAAAAGGGCCATCTAATGCGCTTCTAATATACAGTGTCTCGTTTAAAAAAATAAAATTTTTGCTTTTAAATTTGACATGTGACATGTGAAAGGATACCAAACACTGTACATGCTCTTCTCGCTATTTTTTATTTTCCACGTTTACCATAAAGTCAAGCATACGGTTGATGAAACTTAAAAGTTATTTTCTTCTAATAATAGCAATTAAGTAAAATTTTTACGGCGAATGCTAAAATAAACTTTAAATGAATATCCCTTAAACTTGAAAAAAAAAATCATTTCTTTTTGTCTTTTATTTAAAATTCGAAGATAGGTAGGAATATTCTTATTATATCTAGCATGTACTATTTACTTCATACTTATAAAATCTAACCTTATATAATGGAAATATCCTTAATTATCACGAATGAACATAATTAATTAACACACAAATGCGGAAAAACTGCACAGAAGTTTAATAAAACATAACCTTTTATTAATAGGCCGCGAAGACGATGGCCAACGATTTTGCGACGTTGGCAAATTAGTCATCTTATTCATTTTAACCGAATTTTCCTATCCGCTTGTATTTCCTATATATCTTAAGATGTTAAAAATTTTACTTACGTGTTGCAGTTAAAAGATATTTTGATCCCCTGCGATACAAACTATTGAAAAAGTTACTTTTGTCAGTCATAATCATAACGATTTAGAGTAATGTGGGTTTAATACATTATAATTCGAAGTAATGCGAAGTAATGCAGGGTAATGCAGTGTAATGCAGAGTAATGCAGCGTAATACACAGTAATGCAATGTAATGCGGGCCAATTTGTACCAGTAATGCGACCAGTGGATGGCCCCGGAATATTATATTATTTAATGTCAAGAACATATATTTATTAAAACAACATACACTACTGTGTTCAAAAAGTCCCGGACCGGTCAATTATTTAGAAAATGGCGCACAGTATAAAAAACTTCCGGTATAAAAGTTGTAGGCCTTAAAAACATCTATAAAACTAGGACACCTGTAATTATACAGGGTGCCTCAAACAGTCATGGTAAACAAAACTTTAATTTTTTTAAATAGAATGCCCTATATGTATATTATAATACTTTTGGATTCTACATAAAATATCAATTATTTTTTAATAAGCACACTATATAAGTCTATACTTAATAGTTTCTGAGATATCGACTTTCGAAAAATTACATTTTTGAACTTTGACAGCTTCTAGCTCTCTAACGGTACGTCTTAGAGTAAAACGGCTTACATGTTTCTATCTTAGTTTTTAACTATCTTTCTAAAAGTGTCAACTTCCGGTTAAACCGGATGTAGCTCAAAAGCCAGAAATATAGTACTTCCGGTTTATCCGGAAGTTTACACAACTGGGAAGAGAATAAAAAAGTTAATGTACAATGTTAAGTACAATTAAATGGACCCAAACTCCGAAATTTAAAAAAAAATCAGCCGCATGCATGCAACTGGACTAAAATGAATCGTTATTATTTATGTTATTAAAAAAAAAGTTTTCATCCAAAATGAGCCTGGCTAAACTATGCCAAATAACAGAAAACCTCGCCAGCACGCGTGATTTTGATCTCGGAGTTCTCCGTAAATTTTCTGCGAGATTAAGATGGAAGTTTCGTAAACTTATTTGTCTCTGGTTTAAAAATATAAAAAAAAAATGAAATGCTCCCGAGAGACGGTAAAATGTTAAGTGACTATTCAATGGTAAGTAAAAATTTTCATGCATGTTCTGGAAGATCTGATCTTGGCCGCAATAAATTTGGATGAAAATAATTTTTCGATGTTCTGTAGGAGTCAAAGAACCTGTGTGCAAATTTTCATCCATGTTGGAATTACTTTATCAAATTTTGCCCATTTGAATTTTGAAAAAGTGTTATAAAGCGATGGTGACACAAGGAGCAAAAAAAATTTTTTGACATATACTCAGACACGAACTCTAGCTCCCTGCCCAATTTCAAGTTTAAATGAGCAAACTTTTTTTCCCCCCTTTTTTCCATTTTTTTTTTAGCTCCTGGAAGAGCTCTTTGCAAAGATCAAATCGGATGAAAATATTTTTCCGGTAATGGGGGGGTTGCTTAGATGCCCTTCAGTAATTTTCATCCGTTTGGGAAATGTTTTTTTAAACCGCTGGTCAAAATTTGGAAAAAATATTACAGCCGCTCACCGCCGAGCGTCAGACCCCTACTCGACCACACGGATTTCGAGAACGACACTCGAACTATACAAAAACTTGCTTCCCATCCGTTTGGGAGTTCCAAGGCATGTTTGTCACCGCGGCTCTAACTATTAGAACTAGAACTTTATTTTCTTTATTTACATTATTTATTTTCTTGACCGGCTCGTTTATCGCATCTTACTTGTCTGGATTTTTACCTATGGGGTAGGTTAAAAGATATGGGTTTCGAAGAGCCCAACAACCAGAGAAACAGTTATCTTGCTTATTGCGGGTATACCGGATACCGGTAAATAAAAACTTAATAATTTTGTTAAGAAAAATAAAAATAACTCTTAAACCGTTGATGATGTTGATTTGCGGTTTCGACGAGTCGATTTCCAAATGGTTTCCTATACTACCAAAAGAAGTTATACCATTCAATTTATAAATACCGAAAAAAAATCAGGAAATAAGTTAGATTGAATAGCAGCGCCATTTTAAAATTGTATTAGGAAACTTCTGACAATTCCTGAATCATTTATTTAACCTCCAAGGAATTCCCTTTTGAATAAGTCCAAGCTTAACAAAATCCGTTTGAGGGTAACCACACATTTTTAAATGTTCTAAAAGCTTTCCCCACTCCTTTAATAGGTAAAATTCGAAAATATTCCAATAATAAAAGTTGTAGTAAATGATCTACTGATTTTAATTATTTATTTGTTTCTTTAGGGTTTAGTGGCATTTTTTGCCGTAAAATAAAATTCTCTAAATAAATGAGCCGTTATGACCTTTTTCAATTTCCGAAACTTAAAATTATTTTTACTGAATTTCTCTTGGCAATTTCTATTATGTTAGTTTTTTTCCAATCTGTGAGACTATGACTGACTGCGTGAGATATGGCTGCTCCGTATCCTTATCCGGACACCGTGCATATGTTTTATACAGGGTGTGCGGGAAAATGTGGGAAATCTCTTAGATTTAGATAGAACATAAGATAGAGATAAGATGACAAAAATTTTTCTTGCAATCCCTACCTACGGAGACATGTTCCCCTGACGGACGCCGCTGGAAATCGGTGTTTCTTGAATACTTTTAAAAACTTTTAAAGTACTTAATATAATTTAATAAAAATTTATTGTGATGGACACTAGCAAGGACCTCTTTAAGTAGTGTCCTTGAAACATATTTAGCTTTTTTAGATTATCAGGGATAACTTAATGCTTACATTTTTAATACCCTGTATGATAAACATGTATTCCATAGTTCGAATTAATTCACTATTAAATTCACCACGAAATCCCAAAATCAGTAAATTAATATCGAAGTAAAGGATCAATGTGTCAGCGATATGATAGATGACAAGTTCTAAAATGGAGGCTATTCTATACCCTGTATGATAAAGCATTAAAAAGAATAAATCTGGGTAGCTTGCACCTTAGACAAAATAAAAAGTACTCTTGTTTAATGTCGATAAAATAAACCGTTTTCGAGAAAAAGAATAATAAACGTGAGTGATTATTAATTATTTTGCTCAAGGGCGGCTGTGACCCAGTATACATAGTGTAGCAGTAGCACGTAGATTAAATCATAGGGCGAATTTGCAAGAAAGCAGCGTTGTCACGTTGAAAACCTAAAATAATGTTATTTGACGGTATATGTAATATAAAATCCTGAGCTATCTTACTTTGAAAGCCTACTTTATATGGCCGCCTCCTACTTCTAGACACCTTCTGATGTTTCTTTTTACCCTCAGAGACACATTAACCAATACGTTTGGATAATTATTAATTTCGGCAATTTTTTCTGAAATCCTTCGTTTAAGATCATTTATATCCTCAATTGGTGTTCGATAAATGGAATTTTTTATAAAAGGCCACAAGAAGAAATCGCAGGGTGTTAAATCGCAGGAACGAGGTGGCCATATTTGTTGCGTATTTCGGCTTATAACTCTGTTTTCAAAAAATTCACTTAAAAAATTTAAATTTTCTCTGGTTACATGAGGTGTAGCGCCATCTTGTTAGAAGTAACCTTCCCGCAATTCATCATCGTGAAGCTCATTAATAAATGTTGTCAGAATTTCGATCCGATATCTCTCAGCTGTAATTGTGCCGTCAAAGTAAATTGGGCCTACTATTCTTCTAGAACTAATTGCTGCCCACACACCAACTTTTTGAGGATGAAGTGGTCTTTCTACAAAAACATGCCGATTTTGCGTATTCCACATTCGCATATTTTGTGAATTAACATAGCCTGATAAATAAAAATAAGCCTCATCGGTAAAAAATGTTTTTTCAAAAGCACCACTATTTTCTTCTTGAAAATTGTTTAAAAACCATTCACAAAAATTAAGTCTTTGGGGAACGTCATTGGGAAGGAGTTCATGAATAGCCGTAACACGATAAGGGTATAGATGCAGATCCTTTTTCAAAAGTGTTTGACATGTACTGTAGCATAAATCCGTTTGCTGAATTTGTTGAGATAAATGCCTAATAGAAGTTGAAGGATTATTTTCCATAATTTGTCGCGCTTCTTCAATAACCTCATTCGATCGTTTCGTTGGTCTTCCAGCCTCTTTTTTATGTTGAACAGAACCAGTCTGACGAAATTTATCAATTAGGTATTGTGACCCAGTACGAAAATTATGAAAGGTCACCGCAACATCAGGAAACTCGGTTCGAAATTCATCAAAGCAGTCATGCATAGAGTAATTCCACACACCGCCTATTTTGTTTCCATTTCTAAAAAAACTTTCAACAATAAAAATTTTTTTGTGCTTCACTAAACATTTTTACTGTAGAACTTTCAATCCGGCAACAAAGCTTCAACAAAACTTGATACGCTGAAAAATAAAAAAAAAATAAAAAATTAAATCTTATCCTGCAAATAGCACTTTATAATAGTCAAAAGACGACTCCCCGGAGAAATATTAGTTAAAGCAATAGTAACCCACCTTCAAATAACTACAAAAATTACAAAATTTCTCCAATTTTTAAACTTTACAAATACACAAATTCAAATAAGACGTAAATGTCATAAAACAATCATGTCATCTTATCTACGCAGTACGGCCATGATGCTTTTAAAATGCATGGCCTCCCTTGAGCAAAATAATTAAAAATCACTCGTTATAAGACCTATGTTTGCAAAAAATGTGCGTTTTATTTATTTATCGACACAAAAAAAACGTATTGTTGTTGCATACGTTACTATGGTACGAAATAAATACAATATCCTGCATTTAATAACTTGTCATCTTTCACATCGCTTGATCGTTTACTTCGATATTAATTTACTGATTTTTGGATTTCGTGGTGAATTTAATTGTGAATTAATTCGAACTACGGAATACACGTTGATTGAGTAAGCCACAACGTTATATCATGAAAGACTTCCTAATCGTACTATATGCCAAACCAGAAGACGTTTCAACGAGTTGACCAACATCTAAGGGAGAATGGTGGGTGATTCCCGTTAATAAGGTAATACAATTTCTTTATAGTTTTAGGAAAGTTTGGAAAAAATAGTACGGATGCTGGCTTCAGAAGAACCGTACTTACGCTGCAATTCGAAGAAAATATTTTAAATGCTGCAGATGACACTCCATCAACGAGCACTCAAAAATTATCAGCACAGCTTAATACATCGAAAACAATAGAACATGATGTTCTTCAAGAACAGCTGTTTTATCCATATTATTTGCAAAAAGTAGTAGAATGCAGTTTGCAAACTGGCTATTGGATCAGCAATGAAATAATATAAACTTCATTAGCATTATTCTTTGTACGGATGAAGCAAGGTTTACTAAAAATGGTATCACCATTTTAACACACATGTATGGGCTGATGAAAATCCTCATTCCACTATTGTTTCGCATCATCAACGTCAGTTCCAATCAATTAATGTATGGACAGGAATCATTGGCAATTCTTTGATTGGACCATTGCCGGCACACTTGAATGGACAACTCTATTTGGATTTCCTACAGAACGCTTTTCAGAATTTAATAGAGCTCTTACCACTTAAAACCCGCCGAAACATGTACTTCATGCAAGATGGGGCACCACCTCATTTCACCGTTGGTGTGCGGGAGCACCTAAATAACGTCTATCCAAACCGTTGGATAGGTAGAGGAGGACCTATTGCCTGGCCTCCTCTATATCCCGACCTAACGCCGTTGGATTTTTACCTGTGGGGACACCTGAAAAACTTGGTGTATTCCATTCTGGTCGGTACTAGGGAGAAACTTCTACAGAGAATCACGCTTCATTGTGATGTGATAAAACCAAGGCTGGGTTATTGTGGCGGGTACAACAGTCCTCAATTCGTCGTGCTTGCGAGGGTATCGGACTTCACGGAGCCCATGTTGAACCCTCTTCTGAAGTTTTTTAATAATTTCGTTAAGATGCCTCCTATTACATCACTGCGTTTTTTTTTAATTTTCGTATTTTTTCGGATTAAACAACTTAAAATGTAACTTCTTTGTTGTTTCAATGACTTTCGTATCACACTTTGTTGTCGAGAAACAAAATAGAAATCATCCACCAATTACTTTATTGCAGGCGGTTCAATTTGCTTTAAAGGCTGGTAAATCGTTTGTTAACATGAGTTTTGTTTTTGTGTGTTTTGGGACTAACGTAAATATTTGAAGATGGAGGGAGAAAGGAAATGTTTTTCTTTAGGCGAAAAAATTGAAATAATCGAGAAAAGTGAAAAAATTGGTTTAAGTACCATGAAATTGTCTTAAAAATTTAAAGTGGGTAAGATCCAAGTGACTATCTTGCTTTAAAATAAAGCAGAAGTTACCAATATCCGGGCCCATAATTCAAGTAAAATTCCTCGAATCTGCTCAATGTCTAGGACTAGATAAATTTAAAGCATCAAATAGATGGTTAGAAAAATTCCGTCATCGGCACGATATTATCTTCAAGAAAATATGTGGCGAATAAGCCGATATCAATATGGAAGATGTAACTGCTTGGAAAGAAAGGCTATTGACCATTTGGGTGATGGTAGATTCGGACCCAGCAGGTAGCAGATTCAATTAAAAATTTTATACCCATTTATCGGTAGGTACATTCCCTCTCAACCAGAGTTTTACGATACTGAGGTGCTTAATCTCTTTCGTAGAAAATAGTAGTAATTAGTAAATGAATAATATAAATACCTGAAATGGATTGAAATATTTATCATTTAGTTGAGTATTTTTTCCCTGCAGTTTACGTATTAGTCGATTCAAGTATTCTCTGTAGTGTGCACCATGGATCCTAATATTATTTTGAGTGAAAAAGGAAAGCACATAGCAGTTATAAATAACTATAAGTATAGTTTTCAAAAAATTTTAAGAAGTGGTGAAATGCGGTGGACGTGTATAAATAAGAAGTGTAGATCTTATTTGCTTAGTATGGGTGAAGTGGACAATGTAACTGTTATAAACATGGAAAGGAGCATTGCCATAATGCAAATGTAGAACAGTTGAACCGCCAAATTTTAAGCACTTCTTGCAAAAGAAAGGCTTATTGATGACTTATCGGAGAAGCCTGCAAAAATCGTCCGCCGGGAGCTTCAAGCCAATCTGCCTTCAACGATCAATACGTCAAACGTTGCGTTAATAAGGAAGAATTTATACAATGCTCGTCGAAAACTGCTTCCACAATTGCCAACTACTGTTCAACAAACCTTCGACATTCTGGCGAAGATCAACATTGAAACATCCAGAGGTGAAAATTTTTTACTTTTAAATGATGCAGCTGATCAAATCGCTGTATTTTCTTGTAAATCAAATATTGAATTTATCGAAAAAGTCAGACGAATATATTTAGATGGCACATTTAACTACTGCCCACAATTTTTTTGTCCGTTTTTTACGATACACGAGTATTAATTATAACGGCCACTATATTCCTCTGATTTTTTCCCTATTACCCAACAAACATAGTGAAACGTACCAAAAATTATTGAATATTGTAATTGAAAAAAAAAAGATAATTACATATCTGAGGAGTCACTATTTCCTCCTTGACTTGGGCTAACAACTCAGCAGAACTTACACGGACTACTCGTTTTACAAGTCTCATCTAAACATTTTTGTTTTTATTAATAAACTTAAAGAGTTTCAAATCGAAACTTATGTAAAATTACAAAGTGTACATTTGAATGCTAAAATTACCAATAGTAGGTATAGTTACAAACCATCAAAAATTAATTACAAAAATGATTGAATCATATACGAAAATTGAAATAAGTCGTTTGCATTCTATTAAATGTGTCTCATTTCACTGTGGCGTTTAAATATTAGGTATACAACATGTAGGTACTTAAGTAAATATTTTTATTTTATTTAATAAAACAAAAATTATTCAATATTACAGTTTTATTTCACTGGTCCCCTTTTAATACATTTTGCCCGGGACCGAATTTACCTATGCAGTTTCAGGTAAAGACAAAATTTGGGACCGAATTTAACCGTTATTTTCGACTCATTTTTTCTTGGGAGGAAATTTGCCTATTCCCGACCATTTTAAAGGGTATAATCCTTCAAGGGACGTATTTATTGTAGATGAGACAGGTATGGGTTTTTATTAAAAATAAACCATGAACTGGTTTATTATTCTTTTTCTCAAAAACGATTAATTTACTCAACAATAAGAAAGAGTACCTATTTTTCGTCTAAGTTGCATGCTATTCGGATTAATTATTTTTTAAGTCTATCATACAGGGTGTTAGAAATGTAAGCATTAAGTTATGAAGTTTAGTTCGCCCCTGGTAAACTAAAAATTCTAAATATGTTTATCCAACGTCTGCTAGTTATAGAATTATTATTTATGCCATTTTAGACAAGTAAAGTAACAAATAACACACTAGTGAGTTATGAATCGTAGTAACACACTAGTGGGTTATGATTATAACTCACTGGTGGCTTGTGGTAAAATATGCATTCATATAAGGCTTTGTCATAACTGTATCTTGACTTGTGGGGAATAATAAATAAACACGCAAGGTTCGCTTCTTTTTGAATTTCGGCTGAAGTTTCTTCCATATTTTGAAAAACTGCCCTCGAGAATCACAAAAATAATAATTTTATTTTTCGCATTTTATACAGTAATGCACTAGATTAATGACCTCAAAATCGTACAGTAATGGGTCACTTTACAGCATAGCAACCATAACAGCATAGCAACCATTACTGCATAAAACGTCAATGTCATTCAAAACACAATTTTACAAGAAAGAAATTCGTTTATTGTAAATCTTATTACAATAAATATTAAAAGAACAATTATTTAAGTTAGAAAAGGATGCAACTGCTGACCTCGTTGTTTGGGTATCATGTAACGTTACTATTAGCATTGTTCCTGAATCCTCTATATCTACAGATGTTAAACTGCATAGTTCTGCACGCCGACATGCACCATTCAGCCCAAAAATTAATACCACTTTCCTTAACAGAAACGTCGTCTGGAGCCTCCTTCAAAAACTTCGTGACGTTTTCCATGGTGAAAACTTTTGATTTTTTAGGTTCATATTTGTCGTTTTGACGTTTCAAAAAAGCGATTAGCTTTTTATTTGTGAAATATCCGTATTGTCACTGATAAGTAGGTATTGTGCTTTCGATCATAGAGTACGTAGACCATAAACTGGAAGCTTTGAGGACTTTTGCCTAAAACAAATAACAAAATTAGTACCTATATTCCACACTTTAACCATATAAAATAGCTTACCTTCTCGTAAAAGTATGCCAGCATCAAATTTTCGTCAATGCCTTTAAAATTCTTGGTGTTTCTCCACTCGCAGAACATATTATATGCTTTCTCGTATCTTTCCTTGGATTTGACTGGAAGCAAACTTGAAGAAGCTTCGCGGGCCGCATTCAGGATATCTTCCAAGTCGTTTTCATTAGCCATTTCCATAATTCTTGTGAAATTCACTCTTCAAATATGATTTTATTTGGATGCTGTCAATAGTCGTCAAACACAAAAAAACATCTTGTTTATGTTGCTAAGTTACCGAGAAGTCATACTACTAAGTTTTTGTAGATTTTCTTCAGTAACTATTCTTTTTATATTTAAATATGAAATGCAAAATAATTAATTACTTACAAAATGCGAAAAAATAGTATACGCACCTCGTCAGAAAAATGATTTTACTTGACTCGTATGGAAATTAAATCCTCGCTTCGCTCGAATTCAAACTAGCCATACTCGTCGAGTAAAGTTCCACTTTTCTAAACTTGATACGTAATGTACTATTACTGCCTTCAAATTTTTATTGTTAATCAATTCTATAACAACAAAAATTACCTTAGCCTACTTTTACGTGGTAAAGTTGTCATTCAAAAGTATGTCAATTATAATGTAATACAGGGTCGTCCAGTTTACACTGAAACAATATAATTTTTTATTTTTTAATAGTACATATCAAGTGTTGGATAAAACTTTGTATGGCACTCGTGTGTTAAGTCATATAAGTCACTTGGGAATTTCCCATTTCCTAGCGTGACTTATATATAACATAACACACTTGTACCATAAATAACTATTAAAGTAAAATATTTTAAGACATCCTTACTAGTGTCCATCACATTAAATTTTTATTAAATTATATTAAGTACTCTGAAAGTTATTCAAGAAAAACCGATTTGCAGTGGCGTCCTTCAGGGGCACATACCTCCGTAGGGAGGGCCTGTAAGAAAAAGATTTAAAGGAACATGCCATCTTATTTTTTCATGTTCTATCTGAATCTGAAAGATTTCCCACATTATCCCGGACACCCTGTAGAGCTATTAGCACACTTGCACATTAGAAAGGTTACCACAAACGGCTCGTTTGTTAACATGGTGATAATAATATAATAATACATAAAGCAGTTTTTCTCTAAAGTGTACAAGGGAGCCAATATTTAGCGACCTCAAATTTACATGGGATTTCTTGTGTAGTATTATTTTGAGCAGAATAACCCCCTCCCTCTAGTTTTTGCTCATCATTTCCGGCCGCCATGTATATTAATTTTAACAAATTTGATAAAGTTCATTTTAAGGAAACACAAAACAATTATTCTAACTTTTAAACATGATGAATGTTGACGTTTATATCAGCCAGATCACATAAATTTGCTATTAAAAAGCTACACAGTACCTACTTAACTGGAGGCACTAATTTATTGGGACATTTTGGCCGTCAAAAAATGTATGGCTGTTCATTAAGTTTTTCTGTAACTAATAAACTTAAGTGGAACCCGAAGATATACGTACCTGCCACTTATAAAAACTGCAAGACGCATACGACTTAAAAAGGTCTTTATTTTATCAGTGTGTTTTATTCCCAAAAGGATTTTTTTATTGCAAACATTATTGTCGACACAATAATGCGGGAAACGGAGACAAAATTTGATGATTTTCATGAATTTTCGAGATGTGGAAGATTCTATTCTTCTAAGTTTAACGGAAGCAATGGTTATCCAATAGAAAAATAAATACAAGATTAGGAAGACTTATCCGTTCTATTTGGATGGAGTAGTTTACAATTTTATATATCTGCCAAATTATTTGTACAGGGTAAGAAAATGATAAATTCTTGGCAACTGTTAAAGCTAGCACTTCAAAATGAATTTAGTTCTCGTTTAAATAGTGCAAGGCTTCGTAGAATGCTTTCTGACAAAAGAAAGGATAATAATGAAAATGTACAAGAATATTTTCTTGTTACGAAAGAAATTGCATGCCATGGTTCGATCTAATATGATGCACTTATAAAGTATGTTATAAATGTAATGCATTCCGGATGACCTAAATAATAAAGTTATTTTATATGGTGCAATATTTATTACTGATATACTAATCACCATGTATATTATTAATGATAATTAATGGTACATACTAAAATGATGGTTTATAAAACTTGTACTTTAGTAATACCAACTATTTTATATATCTTATTTAATTGGTAAAATCCCTACGCTACTGCGACTGAGTCTCTCTGTAACTTGCTTTATTAAAAAAATATTAATAAAATGGTAACGTGGGCACGATGTGGCTCCTAAAATCATTCAAAATTATCAGGAGAGATAATAGTAATTAAAAAATTGATGTGAAGGGGTCAAGGATTTTTATTTTCAGTCAGTAAATGTTTTTAAGGTTTGGTTAAACATTGCTTCAGTCTCAAAAGTACCTAAAAGGTATACCGCAGATACCCATAAAAATCGTATTGCCTCTTCTAGATCAACAAAATCAGGTAGGTACCTATCTATCTAAATCATTTTGTTAAAAAAAAATAAGCAGTTGGTTCCTTGTATTATTTGCACTTTGATAAGATTGTACACAAATAATTACTTTATTTAATATTTTATTTTTATGATGTTCAGTTTTTTGATCCGGTGAGTTCGTATACCAGTCCACGTTACAGAGTTCACAGTTTAAGGTCATATGCTTATAACATTGCAACATTGCATAAGGCAAGTAGTATAGGTGATACCTTAAATGAAAAATACCAGATACTTTATGGCAAACCTCTTATGTACATTATACGGTATACCTTCACACTTATTTATTCCAATATTGTATTATTTGTATATAAGGTGTTTCATAATTGAATGCCAATATTGAAGGGGTTTATCTATACATGATTTTAAGACAAAAAGTTAATAGAAGTAAACGCTTTCTTTTTATAATACAGTATAACCTCTGTTTGCGACCGCCTCTATAAAGTGACAACCTGCGTTAAACTACTGGTTATCAACTTCCCATATATTAAAATGGAAATCTCATTATTTTATGCTCCTCTTTACCGACCCATCTGTGGCGCTCATCATCGCAATTTTTAGTAAACATTAATGCTAAAAACATCCTCTATTAGGGGCAGTATAACTCGACCCGGCAATTATTCACTAATTACTTTATGGCAGGCGGATTCATTAAATTTGCTTCAAAGGCTAATAAATCGGTTGTATAAATTAGTTTTGTTTTTATGTGTTTTGGGACTAACGTGAATATTTAAAGGTGGCGGGATAAAGCGAAAAAATGAAAATAATTGAGGAAAGTACATAAACTGGTTAAAGTACCTACCAGGAAATTGGCTGGAAAACTTAAAGTGGGTAAGACCCAAGTGACTATGTTGCTTCAAAATAAAGCAGAAGTTAGAAATTTCTTTCAGGAAGGTGGCAACAGTGAACAATAAAGGAAATTTCCCAAAACCGAAGGACTGGCAGTGGACCAAGTTTTTTAACTGGTTTTGTAAGGCGCGAAACGAGCAGTTACCAATATCCGGGCCCATAATTCAAGCAAAATCCCTCGAATCTGCTCAATGTCTAGGACTAGATAACTTTAAGGCATTGTTAGAAAATTTCCAACGCGTCGGCACGATATTACCTTCAAGAAAATATGTGACGAATCAGCCGATATCAATATCGAAAACGTAATTGCTTGAAAAGAAGGGTTATTGACGACTTTAAAGGATTATGCCCCAAGGGACGTATTTAATGCAGGTGAGTGCATTGCTAACAAAAACATATGCATTGAAAGATGACAAGCGTACTGGAAAAAAAAAACAGCAAGACAACGATTTACAATTCCATTCTGTGCGAATATGGAAGGTGAGAAGGAGGAACCACTTATAATAGGTAAAAGCAAAAATCCTCGATATTTTAAGTGCGCACATATCGATAAGTTACCTCTCCAATGGGTCTCGAACACAAAAGCGTGGATGACAACATGACTTCACAGATTTGATACCAAGATGAAGAAGCAGGAATAGAAGAGTGGTATTGTTTCTGTATAATGCAACGTCTCATCCCAAAATTACACTGGATAATGTCAAACTTATTTTTCTTCCACCCAATACTACCTCACATTGCCAGTATTAATCAATACAGCATTGAAATTAAATGAAACATTTAATCTAGGATGCACTGACAAGAATTGTTTGACAGTAACTTCAAAAAATCAGTTGTATTTATAAAATTTAGTAGAAATGCCAGGCAACGTTAAGTACTCAAGATAAAATTGAAATTGTGTTAATTGTGGATGACAGTTATAAAACAAATCGAGAAGTTGCAGACATTTTTAATACCCGACACCCAGAGAAAAATCTTAAAAGTTTAGCAACAAACGCCAAAAGCGGGTCGCCAGTGATGACATGGAATTTGATATAATGCTCTCAGCAATTGAACATCCTAAAAATTCCTTGCGAACACGGGCAGCTTCGATACCGAATTCTATAAGCAAAGATACGGTTTCAAAAATTTTAAAAAAGAACAAGTTGCACCCATACAAGCCCCAATTTATTCATACGTTAGGACCAGGAGATCATGATAGACGCTTTGAATTCTGTTGTGATATCCAAGGAATGTTAGAAGATAATCCATTTATGGGAAGACATATTATTTTTTCGGATGAAGCAACATTTACATCAAATGGAACAATCTCTACCCAAAATTGCCGTTGGTGGGGTGATACTAATCCAAATTTTACTATCAAAACTCGGGACCAGTATGCATTTAAAACAAACGTGTGGTGTGCAATTTATGGAAATACAATAATTGGACCTTTTTTTTTCATGAATCTTTCAATGCATACCGTTATTTACATTTTTTAGAGAATGAATTAGACAATTTTCTTGACAACGTTCCCCTCCTTCAACATCAACAGATATGGTTTCAACAGGATGGTGTCCCTTGCCACAGTAGGTTAGATGTAAGGCAATACCTTGAAAATCGTTTTAATGGAAGAGTTATACATCGGTTTTCGGAAATTTCTTGGCCACCTCGGTCTCCAGATTTGATCCCACTCGATTTTTTCTTGTGGGGTTACCTAAAACAAAAGGTGTATCTTCAAAGGCCATTTACAGATGTTGCCCATTTGGAAAGAGTCATTGCAGGATCGGTTCAGAGTATTACTCCGGCTATGGTTAGAAGAGTATTGAAAAAATTTTACGATAGAACAATTACCTGTATTGACAGAGAAAGCGGATATGTTGAGGCGTTTGTGAATTGAGGAAGTTAATAATGTTCGTTAAAATTATTACAACAAAATTAATTATTATGGTATTATTCATTTAAATGCATCGCTAAAATGTTACAAGACAGGCATTAAGTAATTGAAAAGTTATCAAGTGTTAAAAAAAAATAAGAGATTACCTACTGTTTATTATTAATTATTGATAGAATTTCGGAAATTTTTTTAAAAATGTTTAATTTGTAGTTTGTAAACTTAGTCATCAATTAATTATAAGTTTGGAAAGAGTAAAAAATAAGTTAAGGTAAATGGATCTGATTACATTGTACTTGAACAAGTTTTTATTTTAATGGTGTATTAATTAAATTTTTAGAAATAAATTTTGTTTTGTTAGAATTTACTTATTATTTTCTGAACGACACGGAAAGGTTATCATGTTTTTAATAAATAAAAAAGATAAATGTTCTGTATCGGTAATTTGAGAAATTTTGTAAAAATAAAAAAAAATCTTAAGTAGAAAGATATTGTCAAAAATAAAGGTACTTTACTCTTGAGCAAAATTCATATTTTTTTACACCCCTCGTATACACTTGGAAAAATTTAATATCTGATGATTGCATTTTAGGTTTTGGACCATGCAGAACTTTTTATGAAGAATAACTTTTTTTCGTAAAATTAATAATAAAAAAGTTTCCCATATGTAGCCAACTTAAGTAGACACACTGAATATATCTATACCAAAATTTTCGCGAAAATCGTCCACGCACAAACGCTGATTGTATTGCCACTCATTATTTACTTTAACCCCGTTTCGAGAATACGCTTCAACTATGAATTTCTTGTGCTCCTTCGTAAAACCTATTGCGTGAATTATTCAAGGAATTGGATAAATTAGCGATAAATCAAATTACTTGTAACGACTATTAAAGATGACGGAATACCTGATTTATTGATGATGCTGGTAGGTATTTACTGTCACCCAGAAGGTATTAAGCTCTACCGCTAAGCAGTACGGCATTAGATGTAAAGCATACTGTGACGATTTTCGTCGCAAGGTAAAATGAGTTATATCTTGTTAAAATGTTACTTCAGTAAAAGTTAATAGTAATTAAATCCAGTTACCTACTTGTCTAAAGAAACCGTAAAGCAACTGTAGCAATAATACATTGATGTCAAATGGGTCTGAAAGAAACCGCTCTATAAGAAACTTGAAAGCCATGATTAAAATTGGCCGGCATGCCATATGACCTCACTTTAGTTAGGAGCCCCTTATGCAAGACTCAGTCAATAGGACATATTTTCAAAAATCTGGCACTTCGGTTATACCGGAAGTAGATGTCAACTTGCCCATTTTAAATAGGACCCCCAATGTTTGCAGACCGAAAAGTAATTATCAATTTTTCCTGCACGGAAGCCTTTATTATTTAATTTGTGTTAGTTTCTTCGTAAAAAGGGACCTACTTTAACAGACTTCGTATAATATTTTGATGATTATTAATACACGCTGTTCAAAAAAGATAAGTACAAATTAAATTAAAAAAAAAACTGTCAAAAGTCCATTTTTTTAAATTAAAGCTATCTTTATCTTAGTCAGAATTAAAAATGAGAGTATCTAACTTTGCGTAGGGTTGTCTATTTCGAAAATTGGCAGTTCCTGAAATATTGGCAATTTACCATTTTTCTATGGTAAAAATGCCACGGCTTTTAAATTTAGTTACTATTTGTTGACCAAATGCACTTGGCTAGCATATTTGCTTATAGAGGTTGTATAGACGAAAACTATATTAATAACAAAAGCAGTTTAGGAACATAAAAACACATTTTTTAACGCTGGTCTTTTCTCTTTTGTTAGACCCATCCCCAGACGGGTTTCGCCGTATCACTACTCGTCAGTGGGGCTAGAGTCTGATGAAAGAAAAAGAGCTCAAAGTACTTTAACCGCACAATTGTCCGCAACGACAGAAAGTTCAACAGCCGGAGAGGGAACCTGCAAGGGTATGAGGCACAATTGCAGGCTTCACCGCCAGGCGGCCTCAAACGTTATCGAGAACTATTTTAATAGCAAAGAGTTTAGCAACATAAAGACTATACATTTCCTATGGCTTGTCTTTTCCCTTTCCTCTAGAGCGCCGAAAGATGTCACTGTGCGGTTTGAGGTCTTTACTCTTTTGGTGAGACTTTAGCCCCACGTGATATGGCGAAGCGCGTCTCTGGATGAGTTACGAAACGGAAAAGACAAACTTTAGGAAATATATATTCTTCACGTTCCTAAACTGTTTGTTAAGAGTATAGTTTCCGATGTCTGCGCAGTTCAAATATTAATCTGTAGGTCCCTTGTAAAGGACATCTCTCATTTCAGTAACTGACAACATAGTAACAATGATGCATTCTCTCTTTTCTAGGTAACAACCATGGAAATAGGAGGCATCAAATTCGCGCCACTCAAAGTCCCTTTGGATAGAAGACTCCAGACTCTGGCAGCGGGATGCGGTTTTGTTTGGCTCATATTTGGAGGTTTTATATGCGTTATTCTGTCGATATACCTTGTCTTATTTACCAGGCTTTGGCTGGTTACTATTGGGTATTTGGCCTGGTTTACATTATGGGATATCAAAGTGAGCGAGCAAGGAGGTAGACCGTCGCAGTGGGTAAGAAGTTGGCGGTGAGTCCAGACAAAGAGTTTATGTGTTGGTGGGGATAGTACCGTTTTGATGTTCACAGTGACTTTTAAACTTTATTTGCTTACCATTCTGGGGTAAACAAACCAAAACGTTGTTGATGTTGAATTATTCAGCAAAATTTATTGCCGTGAAATAATTTATTCTGTAAACCTAAAAATAAACAACATAAACAAATTATATTATCACTTCAATTCAAAACAATGAATTTTATAAAGTTTCTTGGCCCTTGAGGGGTTCGAACCCGCGACCTTCAAATTATCAGCAGGATGTTCTAGACTCTAGACGTCTAGACGAAAATAATTCGAGTTAATGGTAGGTAGGTATACTTGATTTAGGGAAACTTTGAACATTGACATTTGATACTTGATTAGGATTAGCACTTGGGTAGGCTCCTTTTTTTAATAGTATTGTAGTCACTGTTAATAGATTTAACTATTTTTTCAGATGGTGGAAATACATGAAAGGATATTTCCCAGCTGTCTTGGAGAGGCTCCCATGGGTTGAGCTCGACAATAAGAAAAATTACCTATTTTGTTGCTTCCCCCACGGAATGTTATCTTTAGGAGTCTTCTGCTGTTTTGGTAAGCAATTTAATGTAACACAACAAAATTAAATGCTACATCTGATGTTCCCCGACACAAAAACCGTTGATACTGCTTTTAAACAAATTTTAATTTTCCCGTTATAGCCAATGACTATGGAGAATTTAAAACCTACTTTCCCTACCACAAACCACACATAGTAACGTTAACCCAGCACTATACAATGCCTCTCTTTCGAGAAATGGCGTTGTCACTTGGAGGAATTGCAGCAGACGCCAAAGCAATAGACTATGTCCTGAAATATCCAGAGGGGGGACATGTATGCGTTTTGATGCCTGGGGGAGCACAGGAGAGTTACTACTGTAAACCTGGGCAATATAAGATTATTCTCAAAAAGGTAACCTAACTACAGAGCCTTTATCCTTGTATGTACTATAGGAGATAGTTCTTCTACAAGGACTAAGCTAGCAATAGGAGTCTTTGTTGAAAATTTATTTTTATTACAGAGAAAAGGATTTATCAAACTAGCTCTTAAAAATGGCACCCCATTGGTACCGGTACTGTCTTTTGGCGAAACGGATACCTTCGACCAAATTGAAGGAAGCACCTTAAGACGGATACAAGAATTCATAAGGAAGTGGATTGGTATCGCTCCTGTCGTACCAGTTGGAAGGGGATTTTTCCAATACTCCTTTGGTTTAGTTCCCAGAAGAAAACCCATAACTGTTGTAGGTAGGTTTTGTTAGAACTTGTATTTAATTATAGCTGATGTTAATACTATTATCTGTTTTAGTGGGCCATCCAATGGATATTCCCAAACTAAATAACCCCACCAATGAGGAAATAGAAGAGTATCATTCCAATTTTGTAACGCATCTCCAGGAGATGTTTGAGACACAAAAGTACAACTACGTAGAAGATCCTGAACATACGCAATTGGTCATTGAATGATAGTTCCATTTTTTATGGTAACTCGGCTGTTGCATTGACTATCATTGCTGTCATATCCATGTGACAGTTTTGACAGTAGAATCATGAATTAAACGTCTTAAGTGATATTTTTAGTCTACTGTTTACCTGTCGGCGCTATCACAAGGTACACATTCAATTGTAAAGACTTAAGTACGTACGTTGAAACTATTTAAAAGTTGATGGAAGAACAGTTGAGTTATCTAACGTTTGGGATCCAGTGCAACGCTATAGGGGGTGTGGCAACTAATGGAAAATGTGCGTATTCCTGATTGGTGACCATTTTGATGTACAGGGTGTCCCATTTTCGGCACTTTTATAGGGTATCTCTGCAATTGTTAGTGTTATCAAAAAAGTAATATAGGTGTCATGTGCTCTTTTTGAGTCAAACTTAAAATGGTAAAATCAAAATTACAAAATTTGCGCTTTCTTAAGAGATAAGGGGGAAAATCAAAAAATTTACAATTTCAAAATTACCCTATATTTTCTTAGTTAAAACAGATACAAAAAAATGTTTTATACAAAAGTTTCTTTATAATGATTGTTGAATAATCTGCCGCTTTCAGAACAAGTATACGGGGTCAGGTAAAAAAGTTATCGGACTTGATCTCATTTTTTTAAATAGAACACCCTGTATATTTTAATCTAGAAAGGTAGCATTTTAAATTCTCTTTTCAAGTATATAACACACCATGGACGATATTGGTTTTCTAGGCGATTTATTTAAACTTTATCACTTTGAAACGAAATAAAAGATTCAGATTAAGGTAAAAAATAACGGGAATCATCGCAAATGTTTGAAAGCTCCTCCGTTGTTTTTAATGCACTCTTGACATCTTTTTCGAACGGATTTTAAGGCATTCATGATGTGTAATGGTTTTATTTCTGCGAGAGTGTTAGGCAGTGTGTTTAGGGCAAAAGTAACTGGTTCAAGACTTCTTGTAGAACTTTATTTATTATAAACAAGAAAACTATGTTAATAACGGACATGACAAAAAACGAACCCGATTGACATTACATGACGTAACTTACAACTAATGTAGAGATGGGCAAACAGTTTACAAAATAATTCTATTGTTCTTTTTTTATTTAACAGAGAGCCTCATGAGTTCTTGTTGTTCTCGGGTTAAAATGACTTCTTTATAAATTTTATTTTCCAACACTCCCTAAAGAAAAAATGTGGAGGTGTTAGATCCGGAGATCGTGGTGGCCACCTTATAGGTCCGTGTGTTCATATCCAACGGTTTGTATATAAAGTGAGTATTTAAATACTCTCTTATTCAAAGGGCGTTATGGGTAGGGGCGCCATCTTGTTGAAAGTAAATCTCTATTATTTCATTTGAAGGAACATCATCAAGGATATCAAAAAGGTTTGATTGGAGTATGTCCAGATATCTATCTGCATTTAAATTTTCTTCAAAAAAGCGATACACTAGTTTGTTTTGAAACAAAAAACAACTTATATTTACCACAAATCGACTTTGTTGGCGAACAGGTCGTACCATGTGGGGATTTGTGGAGTTCCAATGTCTTTCATTATGTCGGTTATGAATACCGCAACTTGTAATTCGACATTCATCTGACCAAATTATTTTTTGGTAAAAAGATCGATCCTCGTTAGATTTATTTAAAAACTAGTGGCAAAATTCCAATCGTCTCACATCATCACCAGGATGCAAATATTGGGTAATTTTAACAACACAGGGAAAATATTTATTGGACGTTAAAACTCTTTGCGCCTTAGATTTTGTAATTCCAGTTTCAGTTTCTACGTAGATTTTTGTTCCTAAAATTACAAAGTGATTTTAGAGAATAAAATTAGGATGTGTGCTTAAGACCACAAGACAGAAGTGAAAACCTCACCAAGACGAGATTCTCCATTAACCTTTCACAATCTAACATCCGCAAATCTCAAATTCAAGACGATAAAAGAATCGATCCACAAAAAGCAATACACTATGCGTTTGGTCATATTTTAGTATCTTGCTCTTTTCCCCGACTGCATCATGAGCGTTGCATAGCCGAATCTGACGGCTCAGTCTCATTCAATACCCACTAAAAGTGCTGAACGCGCCTAAAGAAGTTTTCACTTCAATAAAAGTTGAGCTACTTCTATTCAAAGCTATCACAGGGTATATTACCTGATTATTGGCCTCGACAAATCCTAACACGCTTATTTCTTCATTTTCCTTGTTTTCTTGATTATAAGTTTTTGATCTCGGCATCGTTAAAGAGCCGTATGTTTTTAAATTATATTCCAGTCGTCGGAATATGTCATTAAATGATTGCCGTCTTTCCAGATAGCGAACAAAATATAAATTTTGCGCCATTTCTTCGTTTTTTCACTTTCAATATAAACTGATTTCATATCAGATTTTTTAAAATATTGATAAGTCATTTTCACAAACGAATATGTAGAAATAAAATTGACGTTAAATGCTAATAATAACTAGAATGTCAACATAGTTGTTTCTCGGATATTAGCTTTTGTTTCATGACCTACTGTGGTTTAAGTAATACTATATTATTAACCAAGGTTTAGACAGCCACCATTATTGCCCGAGCGGCTATAAGCTGTCTAAACCGTGGTTAATATAATATTTTTTCCACTACTACAAACTTTTATAAGACATTTATCTTTATAGTATTAATAATTATAAAAATGATAGGTAGGTATAAGTATATTTTTTAATCAAGTTACCTGCGCTTTGGAATTGGCAAAATATTTTGTTGTTTTGTCAGGTGGCTTTGTTAATGTCAATTTTTGTTCATTTATGTCATCAGATTTCACGAGTTTTCCGTTTTTTTAAAAAATGAGCGAAGAAAATGTTAAGGATATTATTATGTGTACACCTCCAGAATTAAGGATGGAAGCAGAAAAAATGTTGATTGTATCGATATTTTACAATATCAAGTAATCTAATATGTATTGATAATTATCTGGTTGCCTAACCACATTCATGTTGTAGAATCAAAAAATCAAGTTACCTGCCTTCAAATAGATTCTTGAAGATCGGTCAATAATGGATTTCAATGCCTTTATTATTGACCATGGTCAATAATAACTTATAAGGTAGAGAAAAACGATTTCTAACGTTAATAATCGGTCAATAATGGCGATGTTATAGGTTAGTAGGTAGTGGAAAAAAAAGTTTAAATAAATCGCCTAAGAAACCAATATCATCCATGGTGTGTTATATATTTGAAAAGAGAATTTAAAATGCTATATTTTTCGTTTACAATATACAGGGTGTTCCATTTAAAAAAAATTAGGTTAGGTCCGATAACTTTTTTAACCCGTATACTTATTCTGAAAGCGGCAGATTATTCAACAATCATTATAAAGAAACTTTTGTATAAAATATTTTTCTGTACTCTTTTAACTAAGAAAATATAGGGTAATTTTATCTCTTAAGCGAGCGCAAATTTTCAAATTTTGATTTTGCCATTTTAAGTTTGACCCAAAAAGAGCACATGATACCTATATTACTTTTTTGATAGCACTAACAATTACGGAGATACCCTATAAAAGTGTCGAAAATGGGACACCCTGTACATATTTTTAATAGTTATTCTGAACAATTTTTTTTTACAGCCATATTAAAATTAAAAAAAAAAAAAGTTAAAAGACACTCTGATGACCTCGTAGGTTATAAAACTGTCTTACATATTATTATCACACATGAAAAAGACTGTTATAGATATTAGGATAATCAAGAAAGGTGCCTATATGTTATTTTATACAAAGTATTTTTAATTAAGCGTTGATAAAGCTTAATAAATATTTGTTATTAATATGTTACTCATTATTATTTACCTAATGAAAAACAAGCAGAACTTCTTGGTTCCTGTCGTATGTCTGCGTTTACCTCAGGGACCTGACATTTGAACAAAATATTTCGTTAATTTATCAAGCATTAGGTAGGATACAGGGTGTCCATTTTTCGATTTAATTACAGGGTATCTAGGTAACTAGTAAAAATAGAGACTTGCGGTTTTTTACACTTTGTCAAGAAACAAAAGATGCTCAGGTTGTTTTTGAAAATAATTGCTTTTCGACCACCCCCTGCATTTCGGTTATCCTTTAACTTATCAGCATATTGAAATCTGTCCGTAAAAGAGCTCTTTAAGCAAAGTTCAGTGGCGTGCTTAGTTTTTTGGGTGTCTTACTTTTGGAGATTTAAAGCAAATAACTATATGATTTTTTAAATAGGACACCCTGTATATTTCTTAAAATTTGATTAGGCTTTTTTTAAGCTTTCTTAAAATATATAATAGTTGATAGTAATTATTAACAATAAACGCACAAATAGGAAAATTCAGAAAATTAGTGTAGTAGGCCATGAAACCATGGAAATAATCTATCTATATCGTGCCATGATTAGGTATTTATAAAAATGTATAGGCTAAAATAATGTTTTGTTAAAACACATGTCACTCAAATTTTATTTTGTACTGGAAGCTTTCAACAAAAAACAATGTATTTGAATCCATAAATAGAAAACAACATTCTCAATAGTTTTTTGTGCTATTCTACCATTTGAAATTGTAAACAATTTTTTATTATTATGACAAAAGTTTGTAATGGTGAACATCTAATTTGTACCAGCGTCCCAGTCGTTGTACGCAGGCTCTTTGCCCCATATGCAACCAGAAAACAAAACCTGGAAAATCCATTTTAACAAGCAACGACCAAAGTTTCTTATGCTCAGTCTTAAGTCCCTAAAAATAAATGTAAGAGAGCCTCTAGCAGCTGATCTATATTAGTAACGTCGCACATCTTCCAAGTTTTTATTCAATAAAAAGTGTATACAGTCCACAAAAGAAGTCCAGGCGTTCAAATTTGGTCCCTCGAGCCGGATGTAAAAAAACCCACGGCTATTTTTGAATTTCCTAAAGTGGAAAAAGAAAGTCATTCAGGTCTTCGTAAACTTTATGATAATTTACAGCAGAATCTAAGAGCACTAAAGTCTTTAAACCAGCCTACAGAACATTGGGATACTTTGATAATTTACATTTCATCGTCAAAACTAGATTCGGTTACACGTAGGGATTGGGAAGCTCAAAAGATACAGGGTAATATTGCAAATATATTCGATTTTAATAATTTTTTGGAAGATAAATGTGAAGTACTAGAAAAACTGGAATATAATCTAAGGGAACAAATTTTCAAATATCAAGGTAGAGAACAATCTTCCAAATATCAAAATTTTAACGGGAAAAGCGCTGTAAATCAAGTATATTCAAGTTTTAACGTTAAATGTTATTTGTGCAAAGGCAATCATACGATATACAAATGCGACAAGCTATCAAAAAGATTGAAAAGAAAGGTTTATGTTTCAATTGTTTAAAACCAGGTCATCACAATAATGAGTGTACATCTTCTAGGTGCAAAACATGTAACCAATTACATAACACATTAATCCATATCGATAAGTCAAATCAGCAATATGTCAATAAAAGTAACAGTATCGGCAATACAAGTAGGTAAGTTAGTTCAAGTCAATGCAAGTCAAAAGGATAATCAATGTTATGATCAAGCTCATAGTGAGAATCATAGTCAAGGTAGCAATTATTTGAGCAATAATTCAAGTTCGTCTAATTACATTCAAGGTAAAAGACAAGATTATAACCATCACAATAAAAATAACAGTAAAGTTTTAAGTCACGCAAGTCAAGTACACAGTTTAGGCCAAGAGTCAGAAAAACCAGACTTAGATGAAAATTCAAGTTATGAAAATCAGTCATACACTACGACAAGTACAAGTAATGTTAGTTCTCAAGTGCTATTAACAACAGCATGAGTGCTAGTTAGGGATTGCAGAGGCAATTATCACAAGGCTAGAGCCCTTTTAGATAATGGTTCGCAGAGCAATATAATTACGCAAGGTTTTTGTGCTAAGTTAGGTTTGCAACAAGAAAAAATAAAATTTACAATAAAGGGTATAGGACATTCAATATCAAATATAAGTCACCAAGTTAATATTTAATTGAAATCGTGAAATAGTGGTTTCGAAACAAAGATGTCTTGCTTAATTCTTCCAACAATAACAGAAAATATTCCTACAAGGTCATTTAATTATAATCAAATAAAAATTCCACCCAATATTATACTAGCTGATCCAACATTCAATAAAACAAACAAAATAGAAAGATATCCTCATCGGTTCTAGTATTTTTTGGAATTTGTTAAGTATTGGACAGATACAGCTAGGTAAAAATAAGCCCATCCTATAAAAAACATTGCTAGGTTGGATAGTTTCGGGCACTGTTCGGAATATGGCTATACAAAACAATTTCTATAAACAAAACAATTCTAGCGAAGGCAAGTGTTTCCTTACTTAGTCTGATCAACGTATCAATAATCAATCAAGTCAATTTTGGCAAGTTGAGAAGCGTCTTGTAGCTAAACCTCTTTTAGCAGCTTCAGAAAAGTTTAGTGAAACTCCTTATTCAGAAAATGTTCAGCAAAATTCAGAAGGTCGTTTCATGGTTAGCATGCCCTTAAAGGAATCGGTCTGTTAGGGGAGTCCAGGAAAATTGCTCTAAAAAGATATCTATCCTCTGAACAGAAATTAAATAAAAACAATGATCTCAAGGTACAATATGTCGAATCTATGCAAGACTATGAAATGCTCGGTCACATGACAAAGGTCGCAAATCAAGATGAGCAACAGTGCAGTAAAATGTCGTATGACATGCCGCATCATGCACGATACGAAGGTTAGAGTTATATTTGATACGAGCGCAAGGTCTTACAACGGTCACCCAATTTCGGTGAATTGTGGAAAGCGGTAGTCAAAACTTGTAAATATTATATAAAACGTGTTGTTGGAAACCTTCATTTAACTTACAAAAATATGATGACAGTGTAGTTTTAAATTGACGGCATTCTTAACTCATGCCCCTTAACTCCTTTCTCTTCCGAGCTCTCCGATTTAACTCCTGCTCATCTTCTTACTGGCAAGTAAATAACTTCAATACCAGAATCCGAATTAACAGTGGTAAAAACAAATCGCCTCGACATGTTTCACCAAGAACAACAAGCTGTTCAAATTGTTTTTAGAAGATGGCATATAGAGTACATTTCAGAACTCCAGTCCAGGTTAAAATGGAATAATAATGCAGTCAGTATGCTGAAGATTGGAAGCTTAGTGTTGATCCAGGGTGACAATGTACCAACGTTAAGATGGCTGGTGGGTCAAGTAGCAAACATTTAGCCAGGAAAAGACAATGTTGTTCGAGTGGCGTCCGTACGATTACGAAATGCTAACGAACTAGAACGGGCAGTGTCAAAACGTTGTGTTTTACTTATTGAACATTACTCAATATAGTATTATTTGTGTCATGTTCAGAACATTTTTTAAATTAAGCTGAATGTATAAATTCAAGGCGGCCGGCATGTTCGCGCCAATTTTAGAATCATCATAGTAACCAGCACAAAGGTAGCAGGTAAAAAGTCAAGAATGACGGCCGTCAAGCAATAATAATATTTTTTTTTTTTTTATGGAAGAAGACCATCTCTCAGTGGAGTGATATTTTAACGTAAAGTAAAACACACAATCTGCTCCACTAGTTTAATGTAAAAATTTTTCTTTAAACCATACATGTTTCGGGGGCATAAACCTCCATCATCAGTGGGATTAAATTAAGTCAAATTAAGGAGAAAAATACCAGAAACATTGTGAGAACTGCAAAATAAAGAGAGAAAAGCTATTAGTGAAACAAGAAAAACTCAAAAGACAAGAGGCACATCAGAGTGCGTGGAAATATGATAATAAAAGGAGAATCCTTAAGTGAGAAAGTGATATGTACCATAATAAAACAAAATGGTGTCGACTTACCTTGTGTCGCAGAAAAAACTTCATCATTTTATATTAAATAAATTAAATTAGAAATTGGAAAAGGTTGTTATTATTTAAAAAAACATTTAGTATTAATTTAGTAGTTATAATTAAAAAGCACATATTATTTTGAATTTTTCGTTTTTTAGATAACCCAAAATTTTTGTCCAATGCGGAGGAAATAAAATGATAGATACGATATTCCTCCGCATTGGACAAAAATTTTGGGTTATCCAAAAAACGAAAAATTCAAAATAATATGTGCTTTTTAATTATAACTACTAAATTAATACTAAATGTTTTTTTAAATAATAACAACCTTTTCCAATTTCTAATTTAATTTATTTAATATAAAATGATGAAGTTTTTTTCTGCGACACAAGGTAAGTCGACACCATTTTGTTTTATTATGGTACATATCACTTTCTCACTTAAGGATTCTCCTTTTGTTATCATATTTCCACGCACTCTGATGTGCCTCTTGTCTTTTGAGTTTTTCTTGTTTCACTAATAGCTTTTCTCTCTTTATTTTGCAGTTCTCACAATGTTTCTGGTATTTTTCTCCTTAATTTGACTTAATTTAATCCCACTGATGATGGAGGTTTATGCCTCCGAAACATGTATGGTTTAAAGAAAAATTTTTACATTAAACTAGTGGAGCAGATTGTGTGTTTTACTTTACGTTAATAATATTTTTGTCTATAATAAAGTAATTTTTTATAAAGAAATACAGTATTTAATCAATAAAAAGTATATACAGTCCACAAAAGAAGTCCAGGCGTTCACAGAGCCCCAAAAGGGTATCCAGAGACTTACCTTTTCGGCTCTAACTTTTGAATTGACCTGTATAATTTATTGAATATTTAATATTTTTTGTAAGCCACAAATACTCGTAAACCATACCACAGTGGATGTTTTACATCGCCAGGAAATAAAGTATATTAATAAAGACTGTAAGAGAATAAAATAAAGACAATTCACTTGTGTAGTGGTTATTTTTTTCTTATACTCGCAATAATAGAAATATGTTATATTCACTATTAGAATTCTCTCAGTGTAAATTCTGAGAATTTACATAACCGGTGAGGTGGAACCAAAGAATCAGAAAAAATGTCGGGTCTAATAAATAATTTATTTCCAATACATTTTGGGTAAACCATTGACAGTAGTTCCTGCGTCTTTCAAAATCTGCAGCTCGTATATCTTGGAACATTTGCACTTTGTAAAGAAACATATTTAACTGTTTTTTTAAGAATAGTCCTGCATGTTCCATTAGATCTTGCCACTTCTTGGGGCAGGCGTCTTACACATTTTGTGGGCGCATTTTGCGTTATTTCACGCACGTTTGCAACAAGTTCTTTTGGTCTTACAGCTTTTTTTGTATTGTATAGGAACCAGGGGTGGCGCGTGCCTTAAAAAACTGGGAGGGCCAGAAAGAAATGAAATTCTCAGAGTAGGAGGGGGTATTTTAGTTGTGATTTGTTGAGCTAAGATTTTTACTAAGAACCAATTTAAAAAAAAAACTCAAAGATATTTATATTTTTTTAAATAAGTGTTATTACGAATATGAGCACCTAACTAATCGTAAAAAAGACAAAAATTAAAAAAAAAACTGTTCTGGAAATAGTTACATACACAATGTAAAGCTTAAAATATAGCGGAACAGTTAAATACTATTTAAGCTAAAAACAAAGAGCATTTTAAAGGTCTAAAATTAACTTTTTGACGTATTGAACTAACGAACGGCCTTTTTTAATAAAATAACATCCTTCTATTTTTTTGACTAGCAAACTTTTCTGTAAGGATGTCTAGTTCCTCCTGAGTCATCAGTTTTAAGGTATTTTCCTTTTCAATTGTCATCAAAGCTAGACCAGACAACCTTTCTTGGTCCATAGTGTTCTGTAGGTAGGTTTTCAGCCTCTTTATAGAAGAAAAATACCTCTCAGCTGATGCGGTACTTACTGGGCACGTTAAAATATCTTCGAATAGATGCACCACTAATGGCAGCATCGACTTTTAGTCATTCTTTAAAAATAAACTCGCATAACCTTCAATACTAATATCTGAATTCTTACGTTGCCAAATTATATAATTTCTATAAATCTCTATCTCCCTGTATAGTTGGGTAACGTCTTCAGTAAATTCATAAAATTCGTTCAAAGCTTCTGCTTCTCTTTCAAGATATATATTTTTATGGATTATCAGACAATTTTTAATTTTCAAAATTAATTTATAATCGTTTTCCCAAAAAAGTGATTTTAAATTTTCAATTAAAAGGTCAAGAGATACAAAAAAAAAAGAGTTAACGCGTAAGAAATCTTTAATGTTAGAAAAATTGAAAGTATTTGACGTTTGGTCCAGCTTTTTCGGAATTTTTCTTTGCCGTGGTAAAGAGACCTCTTTTATTCCATATCCTAATTCTTTTATTTCTTTCGATAATGTTTTCATTTTTTCAAAAATCTTACTAAAATATTCATCACTCCTGTAACTTTGTAGCGTCGCAATTGTCGAATTTATTTTCGGAAGAACAAGGGAAATAGTTATTTCGGCTGCTTGTAAGTGCTTTGAAAGTATGGTTGTTGTGCCCAAGATTAATTCTATAATATATATATATATATAAAGACAGCAGAAACTAATCGTCTAAAATATTGATAAGTAATCCTGATGCTTCAGCTGAGATTGTTTTTGTATTATTAGCATCATTTGAAATATTTATTAAAGTTGCGATTATTGCAAGTAAAAGCTTTAGTATACTCCATTCCACAATAATTCGTTGATTTCTCGACCGCAATAAAATTTAAACCAAGCCATAAATAATTGCCTTTTGAAAGGGTACAGGTCCTGATTACCTACTAATTTCAATAGTTTAGGTTAGCTATTTTCAACAAAACAACAAATATAAAGTAATAGGTAAGTATCTTTATTTTAATCATATAATTAAATAGCTATTAATATTTATACAAAAATACTAATCTACAATATTATAATATCATCTATGCCTAAACTATTATTAAGGGCCTTACCTTACTATTAATTATGTTATTATATTGGTATATTAGGTAGGTTAATGGCAAATTGCAGGTGTTCAATATGAAGCAGAGTCTTTTCATCTTAGTTTATCAGTCGTTTGGTGTAGATGAAGACGATAGTGATAGTGAAACAGAGCTAAATATAGAGTAGGTTAAGTTAAATATTGTATTATTATAATATTGTAGATTAGTATTTTTGTATAATGGATATTAATTATTTAATTAAATGATTAAAATAAAGATACTTACCAATTATTTTATATTTGTTGTTTTGTTGAAAATAGCTAACCTAAACTATTGAAATTAGTAGGTAATCAGGACCTGTACCCTTTCAAAAGGTCCGGTGCCTACACAATAGATATTTGTCAGGCAACTTATTTATGGTTGGGATTACGACTGAGGGTTGTCATTTAAATTTTAGTGCGGTCGAGAAATCAATGAATTATTGTGGAATGGAGCAAAGAAGGGGTCTAAAACTTTCAGCCGTCGCCATCACCGTATCGCCGACAGGACAATTCGTCATGGGCCATTTCGCCGTCAAGTAGAAATTAATAAAATACGTAATAAAGGTTGCTTATAATATATATTGCTAAATTGTTTGAAAAAAATATACATATGCTAGTGAATAATAAACATCTAAGATATTATACTATAATTAAAAAATAAAAATTATATACAACAAAATTATTACATTTTATAGTTATAGGCTAATCCTCTGAGATATTGTTTTATTATTGTTTCTAAAATTAATTACTAACGACAATTCTTTCAACAGCTAGTCTATACTTTTTAACTTTAAGGGCGGAAGACTACCAGCCACAAGTTGTTCGTAATAGAGATCTCTTCCCCTTTGAACTCTCTTGATACCTTCAATGAACTTCCATATCGTTGGATGATCCATTCCTAATTCCAACTGTAATCTTCTGTGGTGGGCCGCCTCTGCATGGTTGTTCCTTCGATCTTGGCCACTTAACGTCTTCTGATATAGGGTCCATATTATCTTCAAACCAGTTGAGAAGTGGTTGCAGTTCAGTTCTACAGGTAAATTCTCATAGAGAATGTCAATAGCTTCATCCAAATATTGAATAGGTACAAACGCCAGGGAAGTGACGATCCTTGCCTGTAACGCGAATTAGGAATTATTATTGTTATCCCCAATAAAACCCGTTGCACTCAAATGCTTTTTTATATTTTGCGCCAAATGGAAAAACGTCCATATATCTTCGTATCTGGGAAGCACTCCTTCATCGCTGAGAAAGCGGCTTGCTCAAAATCACAGTGAGTTTTCGTAGGTGCCAAGTTTGGTATCAGTTCTTTAATCATACTTAACATATGGTTGTATGTAGCTCGTTGTTTGTTGGGTAGCAGGGCGTAAAATATGGGATGGACGACATTATTTTTTACTGCCATCACAGTGTAAATTTGAGTAAATAATGGTGGTGCTATTGAAAATGTACCATCAGCATACCAAGTGGTAGCCTGCAAATGTTGCAACCAACTTTGCCTACCGAAAATTAAAATTATACTGGGCTTCTCCTCGCGGTCTGCCAAAATTTTCTTCAATGCCAGGTTGAGGCTGGTATAGTCGGTTAGATTCTGTGATGATGAGTTTCTCGAGATTTATAGGATTTGTGGGTGCAGCTGGATCTCATTGCTTACGCCTTTCTGTTTTTTTCAAAATACATTGATTGGGTAATTTAGCTTACGCAGCTTGTAAAAGATCGGTCAGGCATCCATTAATTACCTGGATTGTATCCTCTAACGTTTCTGCATCACGTTTCTTTATCCTAGTCACCAGGTATGCAACTTCTATAGAGACTGCGGAAGAATCGTGTGTGTGCATATTGACCTTTTTGATGACTTCGTCGTTGCATGTATATAACCTTGCCTTACGTCTGTTTCTCCGCTCACATCTCCAAAATTGTACATCACCGTCACTTTTTATTTAAAGCATCCAAAACGTAAATATAACTATTTTCAAAAAAAGATTTATTTTCCCATTTTACACAATATGTTCGCGTCCATTATCAAAGTCACGGTTCTTACGATACTATCTATCTTTAAATGATGCAAAGTAATAAATCAATCAATACCGTCTTCTCCATGGGCGTGCAAGATTTTTCGGCATGTATAGATTTAAATAGGCCTGAATTTTTGAATTTGTGCAGAATTAGTACAAGTATCGACATCAAATTCAAGTTTTGTCTTCAAATATATTTATTTTAATATTAAATTTCTTAAGCCTAAAATTATGTACAGGGTTATCCAACCAAGACTGGACAAGGCGATTTTTTGACTTTTCCTGTACTTTTATAAAAAAACTGAAATAGCCATCTTAAGTCATTTTCTCCCGCGAATTCGAATATCTTCAGCAAAAAACAATTGAACATCAAACAAAAGTACTAGGGGTCACTTTGATATTTTTTTAAATGGGAGGCCGTATTTTTAATGAGCTTATCCGATTTCTCATATAAATTTTGATCTAAAATGTTGGATTTTTAATTCAAAAACGCCTTTTTTCTTCAGTTTTAAATTCGGAAAATGTTCGTCTACCGTAAGATTAATACCTGATAGATGCATACCCGTTTCACCTGTTCACCCTTTAACCTGCTTTAAAGCGTCCGTCAGTTAGACAAAATAATCAAGTTTCAAATTTCTATATATTTTTCACGAATTAATTACAAATTTAGTAGTTTTTGCAAATCTATTATTGCTTACGTATAAAAAAAGTATGACATATTAGAAAAAACTATAAACTAAAGTGAATAACTTTAATCTCAATAATATAATTGTTCTATGTGTCCTCCATTATTTTCAAAACATGACCGATGCCCCCTTTTCAATCTCTCCAAAGAATCTCTTACAATATTTTGGTCCTGGTTAAGTCTATTAATTTCATTTATAATTTTTTGCTGAATGTCCTCCAGACTTCTGTTGGGTCGTTGATAAACTACATTTTTTAAATGACCCCATAAAAATGTATCCATTGGCGTGATATCGGGGCTATTTGGTGGCCAATGAATTGTTCCGTTACGGCCAATCCACTGATTGTAACGCTCGTTTAGGTATGTTACCACTTCTCGAACTGCATGAGGCGGAGCACCATCCTGCTGCCAAATGATATTGTTGTAGGCTTGCAATGGCAACCTTTCCAAGAAATCCTCGATATCGTTATGAAGAAAATGGAGGTATCTTTGGCCTGTTAAAGAGCCACGATAAAATAGTGGTCCAATAATTCGATTTTCTAACATCCCACACCAAACATTAAGTGAGCTCCAACCTTGAAACTTTATCATTTCATATCTATGAGAGTTAACTGCTGCCCAGTATCTTGTATTTTTCCGATTGTATACCCCCGATGTTGTAAATGACGCTTCGTCACTCCATAGAATTTTATTATATAAATTATAATCTTCGTCTTGCTCTCTCATCAGCATTGAAGCAACAAATCAAAATCGCAGTTCTTTTTGAAGCTGTGTTAAGTATTGAACGGGAAAGATGCAATATGGTTTTATACCACATTTTTTTAAAGTTCTGTGAACTGTTCCATAGCTTACTCTCCGGAGCCCTGGACCATACCTTACTTCTCGTATCGCTTGCGGAATAGAACTCTTCGGATTTATAGTAAAATATTGAACAATAGCTCGATCCCTTATATTCCGTCTTTTCATCTTTTTTGGCTTATCTTTCAATGTCTTACTTTCCTCAAATAGGGTCTTAATTCTGAGAATTGTATCCACTGAAATGTGTCTCTGGAAACTCTCAAAAAATGTTCTTTGTGTTTGTCGAGCATTCTCTCCACTTTTGTAATATAATTTTATTACATTTAGCCGTTCTTCTAAAGAATATTTCATTATTTGTAATTAATTCGTGAAAAATATATAGAAATTTGAAACTTGATTATTTTATCTAACTGACGGACGCTTTAAAGCAGGTTAAAGGGTGAACAGGTGAAACGGGTATCCATCTATCAGGTATTAATGTTACGGTAGACGAACATTTTCCGAATTTAAAACTGAAGAAAAAAGGCGTTTTTGAATTAAAAATCCAACATTTTAGATCAAAATTTATATGAGAAATCGGATAAGCTCATTAAAAATACGGCATCCCATTTAAAAAAATATCAAAGTGACCCCTAGTACTTTTGTTTGATGTTCAATTGTTTTTTTGCTGAAGATATTCGAATTCGCGGGAGAAAATGACTTAAGATGGCTATTTCAGTTTTTTTATAAAAGTACAGGAAAAGTCAAAAAATCGCCTTGTCTAGTCTTGGTTGAATAACCCCGACGCGCGATATCGCATCGCATAGCATAACAAAGCATCGCGCGAGCTAGCACGCTCTTTGAACACCCCCACTAGAGTTTATGAGTTTAATAGCCGCTGTACAGCTGTACCAATTACCTGAAATTTTAGACAGCAATTTTATCAATACTATTGAGAGTCTAGGTACTTATTCAATTTCTGCTCTGATCATTTTTTTTGTACCTAATCCTGGTTACCTGTTTGCTAATTATGTTCTTATTATGCCCATACCTACCTATAGTGAAAGTGTGAAGTGTCATTGTTTTTTTAATTAAATATGGAGAATTTTCAATAATTGCCGAAACGCTCTCGAGTCGGTCTATGTACAGTAAATGAAAAAAAAAATCTTTACTGCTATGATTCTATTAAAAGTAAGAATGCGAATTTGAGTGTTAACAATGCACTGCAATTTACAGCAGATATGCTTAACGTTGGGAAAACAACAATATATAATCTTTTAATAGAAGAAAAAAGTATTGGCGTCAAACTTTCACAAACGTCTCCAGGACGACCAAAACTTGAGTTGGATGACGTTTTAATGCAGAGACTAAGGCGAAAAGTTCATAGTTTCTTTTTAAAAAAAGAAATTCCCACGCTGGACAAAATCTTGTCCACAATCCGAGAAGACCAGGACTACCCATTTATGTGTAGAAATACGCTTTCGAAATTATTACAAAAATGTGGTTTCGGTAGAGAAAACATAATAGTCAATCGATTTTAATAGACAGAAGCGATATCGTCTGTTGGAGAAGAAATTACTTAAGAAGCACCCGAAAAGCCAGAGAAGAACACAAAAAAATATTTTACCTAGACGAAACATGGCTAAATGCAGGACACACTGTGTCATAATTTTGGCAGGACGGAAATATTAAAAGTTCAAGGCAAGCTTTTTTGGAAGGATTATCCACAGGATTAAGACCGCCATCTGGAAAAGGGCATCGACTTATCATAACCCATATTGGAAGTTCTGAAGGTTTCGTTAAAGGTGGTCTTCTGATGTTCCAATCTAAAAATACAGGAGACTATCACGAATATATGAATGCTCACGTCTTTGAAGAATGGTTCGAGCAAATATTGGATCTTATACCAAAAGATGCAATAATTGTATTAGATAATGGAAATTATTACTCTAGGCTGACGGAAAAATTACCGACAAGTGTGTGGCGTAAAAGTGAAATAACAGAATGGCTAAGTTTAAGGCAAACAGAATTTCCATTAGATTCCTTAAGAAAAGAACTATTGGTACTAGCCAATTTACATAAAAATGCAATAAGAAAATATGTAGTCCATGAACTGGCAAAGTTACGAGGAATATCTGTGCTCAGACTCTCTCCTTACCACTGCGAATTAAACCCGATCGAACTTATATGGGCTCAAATAATAAAGACAGATGTTGCCAGAAAAAAACACGACTTATGAAATGGTGGATTCAAAAAGACTCTTTAATGAAGCTATGGGTAAAATCAGTGCGGAAAAGTGTATCAATTATGTGATAGAAGAAGAAGCTAAAATGTGGCAGGTTGATATAATAATTGAAGAAATGGTTGAATCGCTTATCATAAACGATGTTAATAAAAGTTCATCTTCCGAATCGGACTATGATTATAAGCCATAACGACAAAGTATTATTCGATTTTTAAAAATGCTTTGTTTGTAAGATTCTATATTTTATCTTGTTTTTGTAATTATATTATGTGAAATAGTACCACCCATTGTTAATCATTAGTTAATACGATTTTTTAAATGGTTTCATATGTTATAAATACCTACGAATATAATATACTTAATACAATTTTAGGAGAATATGCATGTTTAAGATTTTTAATTTAAAAACTTCCCCAATATACGCTCCTGAATAAGGGATTATACCTGCTAGCAATGGCAAATCCTCAAATATAATGATAGCTTGCGATAAATTTAGGGTCAACCCACCTAAAAGATGCTCATTATTTGGATCCTTCAATGTAAACGCAATAAATTTTAAGGGATGATGTTTAAATTGTTCTTGATACCCCGGTATGCGTCTTGCATATTTAATAAGCATTTATTACTTCGCGCCATTTAAAGATAGACTATAAGGCCCTTATCAAAAATGTGACTATTTATGTAATGAGACAAAAGATAATTTGTTACGGAAGGCACTAAGTACCTTTAATTATCCCATCAGTAATACGTTAATAACCTTATGTTTACTTGTACCCTATTATAGTGTAATAAATCTTTTTTATTAGGGCAATTGGAATTTAACTCAAATATATTTTTGATGACACTCTATTCATGTAATTAGGGTTACTTATTAGAATTTAACTTTAATACTTAAATATATTATAAGTACATTTTATTACCTACGTATTTTATTAATATGACTGCGAAATGGCCCATGGCGAATTGTACTGCCGGCGAATAGTCCCATTCCCTACGTAAGCGCAAGCACAAAAACTGTTTGTCCCTTGTGTAACAAAAACCATAGGGTTTGTTTGTCAGTTTGAAGGTTTGAGACAATGATGTATCGTGAATGATAGATGTGTTTTGGACTTCCATTGTCATTATTTATTAATATCACAACGTTTCAACTGGTGAGTATCTCCAGTCGTCTTCAGGTGAATAATGAACAAGCTACGAAACTACGAGGGTATTTATACTACCTCCTGGTTAGCAGCGCATGACCGAGATTAGTGCAGTCATGCGTTATTGTGTGGTTCTAAACTAAGCTTACATCTACTTAACAAGGGTTTCCAAATATTTCTTATGTCTAAAGAGGGCTTACTGAAGCAGTCTGGATTTTGGGTTATGACGGTCGCTTCTTTGAATTTCCTCTTTCGCCAGTGTTCTTCTTCGAGTATAATTTTTGCCTCTGACCATTTTGCAAGTGGTGGCCGTGTGTCCAAGCATGTTCTGCCGCACCGGATCTGTTCGTTTCTCCCTTCTTTGTGTGGTTTCGGTATTCCTTGATTCTTGTTTCAAGGGGGCGTAGGGTTTCACCAACATAGGATTGTCCGCACTCGCAAGGTACTCTATATACGCAGTTCTTCGTGTCCCTTTGGCTGGTTGACTTCGTCTTCGTCAGGTGGCTTCTTAAGGAATCTTTGGAGCTGAATACTGTTCGAATTTTGTATTGCTGTCCTAATCTTCGAATTTTCTCGAAGATTCCCTTGACATATGGTACCTTTATGGTGGGTCCAGTTTCGACGCCATCTTTCTGTCTATTCATGTGATTCTTACGCTTCTTGATAGTCTGGTCTATTAGTCTCGTGGGGTAGCCGTTTGTGTTGAGGTCCTTTTTGATGGTGTTGAGTTCTTCGGAAAGAGATTCCTCAGAGTAAAGGCTCTGTCAACAAGTGTTTTGACTATCCCATGTTTTGTGGTATTTGAGTGGTTTGAGGCGTAATTAAGATATCGACCAGTGTGATTTTTTGTGATTTTTTTTTCTGTATACCGATGCTTGGATGGTGTCCGTGTTCTTCTGTACTATGACGCCTAGAAACGGTAGTTTATTGTTTTCGTCCTTCTCCATGGTAAACTTGATTGTTGGTGCCAAGTTATTCATGTGATGTAGAAAGGCTTGGAGTTCGTCATCGCTTCTATTCCAAATGATGAATGTGTCGTCAACGTAACGAAGTCATAGTTTCGGTTTTATTTTTGCATTTTCAATTGCCCGACTTTCGAACCATTCCATGTATATGTTGGCGATTACTGGAGAGAGGGATGATCCCATCGGTAGTCCGTCTAGTTGACTGTAGAATCTATCCTTTTCTTGGAAATAAGAATTATTTAGACAGCATTCTAATAGGTCCATTATGGCGTTGATGGGTAGCGATGTTCTTTCCTCGAGGGTTTGGTCTTCTCCAAGTTTCCTTCTGATGATCTGAAGTGTATCCTTCACTGGGGCATTGGTATAAAGGCTCTCGACATCGAAGCTGACTAATCGATCCTCCGGTTGTATTTCCGTTCCACTTATTATTTCAACGAAGTGTTGCGAATTTACATAATTTAAATACAAACGATGCGCTATGTCCTTGGAGCGGCTGTAGTATTGGAAGCATAAATCTGGACAGTTCGTATGTTGGAGAGTTTCTGGAGCTTGTAATAGGTCGTAAAGGCATGTTGGGCTTATATATTTTTGGTAAACCGTATAGATGTGCGGGTTTACTGTGATGAGGTGTTAAACGTGTACGTGTTCTGTCTGGAATATATCGTTCATGCTTCTTGAGTGTCCGGTATATTCTCTCTTCAATCGTGGTGGTAGGGTCTTTTGGGATGCTGTGGTAGTTTCCTTTTCTAATACTTCTTCAATTTTTTTGTTGTAGGTGTTCATAGGAGTAATGAATGTAGCGCCAGCGACAAGGAGTGTACAAATTGTAAATATACTAGTGACGTACTGAAAATACCAAACATTGATGCTAACCACACAGTATTCGACAAGTATTGCACATGCACATGCTTTAAAAAGGCTCAGGAGAAAGTTAAGGCACGGACACACTACATATAGCAAACACAGAAATAAAAACGGCATTGGTAATACATATAAATGCACAGGATCTGACCTTTCATATGGATGAAATCAGACAAATAGCACACGATAATGATCCAGTCGTCATATGCATTAGTGAGTCACATGTCACAAATGGCATTGCAGAGTCTGAATTTGACACTTAAGGGTATAATGTCATTCTGGTCTTTTCTAATAGTAGACATACTGGCGGCAGCGTAATGTATATAAAAAAGGGACTGTCATTTAAAGAGATCTATAACGACTCAATAGACTATAATTACTGGGCAGTGGGAGCAACACTTCAATGGTTCGGCTCGGGAATTTTTGACTTATTTGGAAAAAACACTAGAAGACGATAAGGTGCATCAACGGAGAACAATTTTTATGGGAGACCTAAAATATGGACTAACTGTGTCAGGATTGGGATACTCGTACTATAAATAAGGCAGTCACTTAAGCAAAAATAAGAGGTCAACCTCGGAATGAGAGACAATAAGCTGGAAACTCGTATACACCTTCATTTTGGTGTTCTAAAAGTTGTCTCAAAAGTCTCATAAAATCTCGTGTCAGCGTCGTAAGTTATTTAAGGTCACAGGTCACAAAAATCAGTTTTTCGCGATTATCTCGGTTTCTATAGCTCCAATGATGTTAACATTTATTATAAAAATTGTAGAGCATAAAATTTGCGACAAACATGTTTTAAAAAATTTTTCATACGCTTAACCGTTTTTAAGACAGAGGGCAGAGAGCCCGCAACGCTCAGCCATACTCACTGTAATGCAAGGTCAACCGTGAATCTCAGTGAATAATACCTTGTGTTAAGTAATTAAATCATTGAAATATCATTAACAATAAATAATTTGTATTATTTATTAGTTAATAGATAATATTTAATGATATTTTGAATATCAATAGCTTAGGCGCAAAAGGGCGTAAGACACAAAATTTTTAAATTTAACATTTTTACGCCATTCAATTGTAAACCCTTCCATACGTGTTTTTGAAAAATATCGTAAGCCACAGTATATTAGATATATTTTTATTTTTGGTATTCTAATAGGTCGCGTTTAAACCGTAGGTAGTGCAATAAGTCGTAAGCCATAAAATTTTTATTTCATGTAATAGGTCGTAAGCCCAACCGGCGTTGCATTGGTTTCCCCAACATAACAAAATTACGGTGTTTTTTGTGTGATTTAATAAATTTTTGTTACTTACTTTAAAATAAAGTAAGTAGTTTTTCTTACAAATGTGTATATATATATATAATATATTGTGGCCAGTGTAATGGACAAGCTTGACTGAATGCTGTTCCATCACAAAGCGACTCTGAGGAAGAGAGTGCATTTGACCCGGAAATTCTGGAAGGCCTGGACACCACGATTCAGGACAACGAAGGTGATGACAATTAAATAGACATTTTCACATGCCCGGAAGATGACGGCGATAAAGAAGAAGAAAATTAATACTTTTGTTCTTTATTTAAATAATTATAGCTTTATATATTTTCACTTCATTTCCATTCAAATTGTAAGAAATATATAGCTACTAAATAAATATAAAATTACAATATATTCACTCGTTTTATTTCTACCCAAAATCTGCTATAAATAAATTAAAATAAAATTAGGATATACAATAAGTATTTCATCTGATGAGTTTTTAATTACACAAAGTAAGTAAGTGTTATTAAATGAATATATTAAATATATGCAAAATGTTATTAAATATAATGTATTAGCTAATAAATAGTACAAATTATTTATTGTTAATGATATTTCAATGATTTAATAACTTTATACAAGGTATTATTCACTGCGATTCACGGTTGACCCTGCATTACAGTGAGTATGGCTGAGCGCTGCGGGCTCTCTACCCTCTATCTCAGAAACGGTTGGGCGTATGAAAAATTGTTTAAAAGAAAATCTGTCGCAAATCTTATGCTCTACAATTTTTGTAATAAATGTTAACATCATTGGAGCTATAGAAACCGAGATAATCGCGAAAAACTGATTTTTGTTACTTTTGACCTTGAATAACTTACGACGCAGACACGAGATTTTATGAGATTTTTGAGACAACTTTTAGAACATCAAAATGAAGGTGTATACGAGTTTCCAGCTTATTATCTCTCATTCCGAGGTAAAACCCCTAATATGACTGGAGTAAAAGAGATGTGTAGATTCAGCAGGATTTAAGAAAATAGTTACCGAGCCAACACGAGTGACTGACAGATCAGAGTCGCTAATTGATCATATAATAACAAATTACTTTAATGTAGTGGAGGTGCCTAGAGTATTTCCTATGATTAGTGATCACGACATTATCGGTATAAATTTGGGGCTATCTTGGGTCGAACCAAGAAATGATGAGACTTGTACCAGGAATCTCAACCAACAAAATATAGAATATATTGTAGTGGCTTTAATTGGGCAAAACTGGAATTATACGTCAACCGACGTAAATGTTGTACCTATATTCTGATTTGGTAGACATTATGCAGAGGACCGTCGATGAGAAAGCTCCACTAGAAAAAACTTACCCCCATAAACATCCTTGGATCACACAAAAATTTATGCAGGCACAGCATGAAAGACAGGCTGCATATAAAAGATTTAGCTTTACAAAAAACGAGCATGACTGGAATGACTACAAGATTAAAAAAAAATAAAGCGATCTCAACAATTAGGAGCGAAAAGGAAAAATACTATGACAAAAATATTGATAACTGCAGGAGAGATGGAAAGAAAATTGTGAAAGACGTTAAAAAAACTTGTTGGTAAACAGAAACAAACAGCCAATATCGATTTTGGACAATATGATCTGGGTGTAGAGTAAAACATGAACAACTTTTATGCTGATAGTTTAATTGAAATATCAGATAGCATAACTAAAAGACAGTAGAATGTTGATGTGAGGCAAAAAGACTGTAGCCTGGCCTGTTTTAAAACATTAAGTATATCGGAGCTTAAAAAAGTGGTGCATGGCTTGAAAAATAAAAGCACAAGTGATAGTTTACTAAACATTAAACTTCTGAAAGATCTCCTCTGTGATGTGGGTTACCCTCTGCTATATTTGATTAATACATCCTTAAGTACTGGCCAGTTCCCTAATAAATTAAAAACAAGTGTAATAATTCCGATATTAAAGGTGTCAAAACCAAATAGCATGAGTGATTTTTGCCCGATAAATCTTATACCAGTTATTGACAAAGTGCTTGAAATCGTAGTGTGCGACCAGTTACGAGAGTATCTTAAAAAAAAGTGGGCTATTATAGAAGGGACAGTCTGGGTTTAGCAAAAATTACTTCTGCGAGTCTGCACTGCAATATGTGTGTGCGGCATTGAGACAAAATATAAATGAATCAAAGATTACCTTAAGTGTTTTTGTCGATTTGAAACGCGCCTTTGAAACTATTGACAGATATATTTTAATAAACAAGTTGACTTTGAAAATAAAAAACAATACCAAACACAAAGTCTAAGTCTCATAAAAGTCATGTTGACTTTGTATGGGTTAAAAGACTGTGCGTTGGACTGGATTAAGGATTTTTTATCAGATAGGTATCATCAAACCAAAGTTAATAATAAAATATCTACAAGGAGAGACAGCAGTTGGGGTGTACCGCAGGGGAGCGTTTTGGGACCACTTCTGTTTATTGTCTATGTTAACTATCTGCAGGAGGGACTAAGGAACTCATTTGTTAATTTATTTGCGGATGATACCCTAATTTCTGTCTCTGGTAAAGATTTTAATCAGGTAGCTACAATAATGAATAATGAATTAGGAATATTATACGAATGGTTGTGTCAAAATAAGTTAAAATTAAATAATTTGAAAACAAAATGCATGGTTGTGGACTATTAAAGATTTAAAAATGTATGCTTTTTTTTAAACATAAATGGTGTTGTAATTGATTTTGTTTCTGAAATTAAGTATTTGGGGGTTATATTGGATCCACAATTGTGCTTCACTAATCATGTGGACAATGTGTGTCGGAAAATTGGTAAAAAAATAGGGTTTTTTAATCGGATATCGACCTATTTGTCTCAGTGGACTAGGATGTTGGAATACCATTATATTGCCACACTTTCATATGCATGTTCTTCATGTTCTTTATTAATTTCTTGCACTACGGAGGAAATTCAAAGACTGCAGGCAAATAAGGCAATGCGCATCCTACTAAAATGCAAAAGAAAAATACAAGAAAAACTTTTTATACATACATTCTCTTTATTAAAAATTTTAACCAAGTACCATTTGATACCACTCTAGCAGGATGTTCGTATCTCTTATTTTGTTTCCTCCTCATTGGACAAAAATTTTGGGTTTTTCTAAAAACGAGAAATTCAAAAAAATTTGTGCCTTTTAATTACAAACAACTAAATAAAAATTTTTTTTTTAACAATAACAAAAAATATATGAGGTAAAGTGGTCATGAGAAATTGCTGGAAATTATTTTCAAGTTTGTCAGACTGGCGCTAGAGGGCGCAACAGTAACGGTAAATATGAATCACGAAGTTTCCTCAAAAGTCGCATAGTTAAGGTATCCCGAAAATAACATTTTTGTATATTTCGAAGATTTATTAATAAAATTCACTTTTCAAATACAGTGGTGGGGGAAGGTTGAACATTATTTGTAATAAATGCTGATAACTCAGGTCTGGCTTAACATAATTTAGAAAACTTAGTTTTGTTAAAAAGGGCATTTTTCACTCTATATATCATCTTATGAACTACGGCAATATGTGTTTTACACTAGGCGCTAGGGGGCGCTGTCTTACAACTTCACAAACTGCGCGTTTTTTCCATAATTGCAAATAAAATAGTATATTCAATTTTACCTGATTACAAGGATGATTAAATGTCTAAGAAGTCAGCGAAAACCGCAAGTTAATATCTATTCTCACTCCGGAGATATCAACAACAATAATCATAATTACGGAACATTATGATTTTATTTTCAAGTTGCCATTGTAAAGGTTTTTTTAAGAGTCAAATAGGCATTGGAAAAACAAAATATGAAGGTACGTATGTTCCAAGCAAATATATCGTTACGACAATAATTCTCAGTGTTCAAATGTCGCCCATCGTTCTGTATACATGACTTCAATCTCTCCCTGGTTGATAATACTGCAGTCTCCACCTCTGCCATAGGGATACGGCGGCTGCTGTCCATTATCCTTTCTAAAACAAGATCCTAGTCAGGTGATCTAAAATATAAATTACCACTTTCATTAACAGTATCACAATATATCCTATAATATTACCTGGCAGGCTACGGAAATATACTCCCTCTTCCTATCCACCTTGCAGGAAATGTGTCGCCAAGAAATTGACGAACGTTTGCCGCAAAATGTGCAGGACATCCATCGTGTTAGAAAACCATAGTTCTGCGAATGTCCAAGGGCACATCTTCGAGAAGAATTGGGAGTTCGTAATTTAAAAAATGTAAATATCTTTGCCCAGTAAGCGACTCATTAAATACAAACGGTCCAATTATTCTGCCACCCAAAATGCCGCACCAGACATTGACACTCCATCTTCCTTGATGCTGCACCTCCCGCATCCAATGGGGATTATCCCGCGACCAATAATGCATATTATGGCGGTTTACAACTCCATTACTATGAAAAGTAGCTTCATCAGTCCACAAAATTCTGGAGATGAGATTTCTATCTTCCAATATCATATTGACCAACCACTAGCAATGATCCAATCTTCTATCATAATCTTGCGGGGTTAAAGCCTGGTGGATCACAATATGGTAGGGATGCATAAAGAAAAACAAAATACTTATTACATTGACTTGAAAACTATTAAGAGAAATATTGGCAATATTCTAAACTATTTAAGAGTTATAATACATAGACATAATTACTTACCTTTCTTCTAATAAAATCCTATGCACAGTAGAGCGAGTGACGCCCAAGTCTCTAACAATTAATCTTATACTAATTTGTGGATTAAATTCCACATATGCCAAAACATTTACATCGTTTTTCTCGGTTCGACCTCGGCGGCGCCGGCGTCTGCGATATACAGGGCGACGAATACTTCTAGTAGTAAGAAAACGGCTAGCTAAACGATTAAACATTCTACTGTCGTATCGGCGCCTTTGAGGGTATCGTAATGCGTAAACCCGTTCAGCAATTGTTGCATTTCCCAAACATTTAAAATACACCGCAATGATGTCAACCGCTTCTTCAAGTAACAGAGGCATTTTGAAAATCAAATACGACACAATACTGTTGGCACGACAAAAATTTTGACGGAATAATGAAAGGTGACACGCGTGCACAGTTTCAATTCATATTTTGTTTTTCCAAGGCCTATTTGACTCTTAAAAAAACCTTTACAATGGCAACTTGAAAATAAAATCATAATGTTCCGTAATTATGATTATTGTTGTTGATATCTCCGGATTGAGAATAGATATTAACTTGCGGTTTTCGCTGACTTCTTAGACTTTCAATCATCCTTATAATCAGGTTAAATTGAATATACTATTTTATTTACAATTATGGAAAAAACGCGCAATGTTTGTGAAGTTGTAAGACAGCGCCCCCTAGCGCCTAGTGTAAAACACATATTGCCGTAGTTCATAAGATGATATATAGAGTGAAGAATGCTCTTTTTAACAAAACTAAGTTTACTGAATTATGTTAAGCCAGACCGGAGTTATCAGCATTTATTACAAATAATCTTCAACCTTCCCCCACCACTGTATTTGAAAAGTGACGAGCAAGTCTATAGGTGAATTTTATTAATAAATCTTCGAAATATACAAAAATGTTATTTTCGGGATACCTTAACTATGCGACTTTTGAGGAAACTTCGTGATTCATATTTACCGTTACTGTTGCGCCCCCTAGCGCCAGTCTGAGAAACTTGAAAATAATTTCCAACAATTTCTCATAACCACTTTACCTAATATATTTTTTTTTTCCGCAAGCCATACGACTAACACTTTCTGAGACACGGCCGACAGCCAATCTTAGTGGGACACCCGGTACTATTAAGAATGTTATTTTTGTTATCTGGTTTAAATAGCCAAATGCTAAATAAAGGATATATTTATGATTTATTTATTTTATATTTGAAGCTCCCCGACGAGGGATAACCCCCTGTGGGTTTTTAATCATATAAGACCAGAGTACTTACTTGGAAGAAAGCAAGCGGCAGTGCTATTTCCAGTTAAGACTTTGACTCATTTTACCTACTTTTAGGTCTGGGATTAAAATGACCTCTATTGAACTTCTGCCAAAATATATTATTGTGAAGTTGCTGTAATTTGCAAATACGTATCTTTTTTACCCATGCAGTAATTACTTATTCTAATTATAGCTATATGAAGTATTAATTTAAAAACCTTGCACCCTCAATCTTTCTATCGCCCGAAAAAGAATGTAAGCAGCATAGCAGCAAAAGCCAAAGAAAAACTTCTAATACGGTCCTGTTTCTCACTTAATCTCCGACGACCAAGCAGATAGCCTAGTGGGGACCCCGGCGTCGCGACGCGGTCCTTTCTAGCTCAGTCAGCAGCGGACGACGTACTCGTGAAAGCGAGCGGCTGTAGCATGCTGAGGTGGCTGCTCCTAGTGGCGCTGGTGGCGGCTAAACGCAGCCCCCCGCAACACCAGGAATCCGCCGTCATCGAAGAAGTCACTGCTAAGCAGCTTGATCGCGTGCTCCAGGAAAAGGGATATGTCGCGGTGTTTTGGTGTAAGTAACTTCCAAAGGGCTTTATCTGGTTTCAACGCGCAAGTTTACCTTCATCAGCGGTTTCTTCCTGCCAGCCGTGGAACCCTCTCTCAAATCTTCTGGGGTTGTTCGGTTAGTGTTGGTGATAGTGAACCCACCTGGACCTCTTGGTTCTCCAAATGGACTGGACTAGTGTGCTAAAAGTGATACATCAGTGATTGTGAATCAGTGATTTTACCTTTGAGTGAGGATGTTTCGACCCAGCAGGTTTTGAGGGTTTCCCGTGCTGGTAGTATTGCTGCTTGGTTGTAGAAGCTTTTGCTGTAGAAGTAGAAGCATTTTTTTAGTTTATGACGTAGCCATTGCATCAGTGTTATAAATAGGTTGATGTATTTGCACTAGGTTGGAAAGTAGATTTTACCCTAGCGTTTTAGAAACTCAAAATTGAAAAGATTTTTTTTTTAATTTTACCACCACTAAACTTTTGGTTTTTCTAATTACTTCACAATCGTATATTATGTGCATCTATGCTGGCCTATGAACCGTGCATATCGCTTTTGCATTTACCAAAGGCTTTTGATACCATAAACAGTATTAACATAGGTTAGGTTACACATAACCACATTTGGTGGCGGTGTTGTATATCCTCCCGCATTTTACGCTGGGAGACTGTATGTGTGATGCAATAGATAGAGAAAACGGGCGAATTTCATTGCCAACTGAGAATGTCTCTGGTCATAGATTTAATGGACGCGTTGCGTGCAAATAATCGTTTAATAGCGATGCCAGATTGTCCGCTTTTGCCGAGTAAATCAGACACTTGCAGCTTGCTTATTGTTTGCTATAACGTCGAAAGATCGTCGCACGACGTAGGCATCGTTAAAGAGACGATATTTTCGCAAAATCTTACAGATACTGCAAAAGTATATTTCCTGGATTAGAGTTGTTGAATATTTATTTTTAACCCCGACATCACAGTATACGTCATAACTTCACGTGTTACAAGATTGCAAAAAAACTTCATCAATGTACACACGTAGAGCAATCATGTCTAGTGACGTCACAATCGAACACGTCACTCGTAAATGTAAATTAGCAGTAAAAGAGAAGTTAAATGTCGAAAATATTAATGTATACATATAAGCAAAAGCACCTGTTAATAAAAAAGGTTTCCTTTCAATGTCTATCTCGAATCGATTGCGGCAACATTGTAAATTTTTGGGAATTTAAAAATAAACCGGGAGATATCCAGTTGCTCCCATTTTACCAAAGCATAATTGAGTCTTTAAAAATAACCACCACGTTGCTATACGTTGTTAAAATGTCATAATATTTTCGCTGCTGTTTGTAATTTCAATTGGAAGATACCTATCTGGTTCTATAGTATTTTTCTAAGATAATGCGTAAGATTAAAAAAGTCTCGCAGTAAGGATTTCCGCGTGTCGTTCATTAATGTATTTTATATCTCAAATTTTTTACAATAGTAATTTCACATCAGTATCTTACTGCGAGGTTGTTTATTTTTTATTTTTATCTTACTGTCAGTTCTGTTGTATAGTTATATTCTCATACTTACAACGGTTTACGTTCCAATAATTAGTGCAAAATGTAATGTCTAAATTTATTTAAAATTCAGCGATGTGTTTCTTGAAAGAACGCTCAAACCCGTCGATTTTTATTTCTTAATGTGGTTTTTTTGATGGTAAATTCGTGTATACAGGGTAGACCAAAAATAAGTTACGACCATCAACTTAATTTTTTTAAATGAAAACATATTATATTTTTTATTTCATTTTTGAATTTTGCATTCAATTCTAGGTATGTTTCATGGAGTATATCCTATACCAAAACTCAACAGTTGCCGAAACAATTACGATTGAACATATCAATAAGTAAGACCGTATTTCTGAGGATTTATTTGTAAATCGAGCAAAACATTCCATTGTGTGTTTATTTTGTTTTATTTTTGTAATTCTGGCATTTCTGAATGTTGACTTGTCAACGTTTAGTCCCATAAAAACTGTATGGTAATTTTACTTCAAATAAGTATTTGTCGAGCGTAGTTGCAAAGTTGCGGTTTTCACAATGGTGAGGTTAATGGAACAAGAAAAAAATTGAGATTCTATGCAAGGTTGGGTTTCGTGATAAAACACGTACTCAAATAGAAACAGCTCAATTATTCAATAAAATCCATCCTGATCGTCCTCCCATATGTCAAGAGGTGGTGAGTAGAATATAGGCTAAATTTAGAGAACTCGGTCATGTTAGGGATTTGCTTAATCCTGCTAGAGATGAAATGAACAACTTGACGTTTTGCGTTCCTTGTAAAAAAATCCATGTACTCCTCTGTTGCACATTGGAGCCAATTTACACATGCGGAAATTTGTTGTTCACCGAATAGTTCAAAAGCACAAATATCACCCATGCAAAGTTATTCCAATGCATGAGTTATTTGAAGATCATTTCAATAAGCGAAATGAGTTTTGTAAACGCACATCTTCCTGTAAAAATAAAATTTTCAATATTAACCATTGGCGTCTCAATTGATTTTTATTTTAAATTAAATTCAAATTCAAAAATATATTTGTTTCTTACTAGTTAACAATGTTTTGATTATAACTATAAACAACTGCTTATATGAAATCAAGCTGCCTGAATGTACATAGAAAAAGATAAACCATAAAAAGTACACAATACAGATTTGCAAACCTTGACTTTTGACTGCAATTTGAATGTGTCTTGTCAATTGACGGTGTAACGTTTTCGTATGTTTTACGGGTTATCTGCGTTATTAGTAAAGATAGAAGGTTGCGGTTTTCGCGGCACTGTGTTACTTTTTTGAGAAACAAACGATGCCATCAACAGAATTTTCATAGCCCCCTTAGTTTTTTAGATACGGGGTGATTTTGAAAATTTTGCATTTTGGGACACCCCCCCCCCCCGTATCTCGGTTACGCTGCAACTTATCAAAAAGGTATAAAATGAACTTATTAGTTTTTTTCACGTAGAATCCAGTGGCTTTGTCAGATTTTTTCGAGAAAAAGAGCAAAATTGCATATTTTTAAATGGGACATCCTATATATTTTTAGCTATTATGATTCAGTTTATTACAAGCTTTTCAAAAACATATAATACTTTATAGCTGTTTTCAATGTAAAGCTCAAAATTTACATTTTTCAACAAATTAAAATTTTTTTTTAGTAGGCCATGACGGGTATTTAGGAAAACAAAAGATGACAGGCTAGTTATCTGAAAAAATCTTTATTTACTGTAAGAATAGGTTATCTATTTTCTGTTCTTTATTTCTATTCAGTTTAGATAAATAGCAGTTTTTTCTTAATTATGGCTGCGAATGCAAAATTCGAGAATTATGAAAAGTACGATATGTTCGTTTGTTATATTCAGTGTAACGAAAATTCGGATGAAGCATTAGAAGTTTATTTTAACAGGTATGGACATCTTTTTATATTTTTGATCTTATTTTAAAATTTATAAAAACGTTATATTCGCAGATTCCCAGAAAGAAGAATATTTTTAAAAATAAATATAAAAATATAAAAAAAAATAAATAGAATATTTTTAAAAATAAAATCAAACTTAATTGAAGTCGGTTCATTTTCCAAACCCCGACCTGGTATTTACAAGAAGGAAAACCAGGACATTGATGAAGTAAACGTTGTGGCTTCAATTGAAACAAATCAAAGTAGTTCTTGTAGAACAGTGGAAGGTTCTGTCGGTGTTACAAAATCAAGGGTTCAAACTATTCTAAAAAAACACAAGTTTAAGCCATACAAATTTCATGTCGTACAAAACTTACATCTCTGTGACGCAGAGCGCCGCGTAGAGTTTTGTAATTGGTATTTACAAATTGTTAATAGAGAAAATCATTTTGAAAGAACGATTATATGGTCTGATGAGAGTCATTTTACCAGTGCCGGTATATTTAATCGGCAAAATACTAGGTTTTGGTGCCAGGAAAATCAACATACTATATTTCCACGGGAACGGCAAGGCAGATTTGGGTTTAGCCTTTCATGCTTCATACTGGGAAGTAAAATTTTATATAATATGTTTAAAGGCGGTCTTACTGCAAATAAATATTTAGAAATTTTGGAAAACATTGTGCCCGAAATAGTAGAGAATGTGCCCCTGGCTCATCTTAATAGCTTATATTTGCAACAGGACGGAGCTCCCGCTCACAATGCTCAAATTGTAAGAGCATATCTTAACAATAACTTTCCTGGCCGCTGGATTGGAACACATGGACCTGTAAGATGGCCACCCAGGTCACCCGATTTAATGGTTTGGGATTTTTTTTTGTGGGGCCACCTAAAAAATAAAATTTATACCGTCCAGTACCAAACGATGGCAGATTTAAGAGAAGCGACTGAAAGAGCCTTTAGGGAGTTACAGGCACGGCATTTTATTATTTTAAATGCACTGAGGCGAATCAGAACAATGTGTGAGACATGTCTTAGGCATAATGGAGAACAGTTTGAGCAATATTTATGAGACAGTTTCCTAAATCATCAAATAATTTTTGAACGTATAACACAACTGAGTTAATTGTTATTTATATTTATAAAAGTTATTATTATAGGTATATATTTTTAAGATTAGTGTTTTATATTTGTGAGAAGCTTGTGACAATTGTTTAATCTTAAAATTTATACGGTGTGCCGTTAAAAAAAAATGTAAATTTGTTAAAAATGCAAATTTTGAGCTTCACATTGAAAACAGCTATAAAGTATTATATATTTTTGAAAAGCTTGTGATAAACTGAATCATAATAGCTGAAAATATATAGGGTGCCCTATTTAAAAAAATGCAAGTTTGCTCTTTTTCTCGAAAACAATTAAACATAGAAAAAATCTGACCAAGCCACTGAATTCTGCGTGGAAAAAACTAACCAGTTCATTTTTTACCTTTTTGATAAGTTGCAGCGTAACCGAGATACGGGGGGTGTCCCAAAATGCAAAATTTACAAAATCACCCCGTATCTAAAAAACTAAGGGCGCTATGAAAATTCTGTTTGTGGCATCGTTTGTTTCTCAAAAAAGTAACACAGTGCCGCGAAAATCGCAACCTTCTATCTTTACTAATAACGCAGATAACCCGTAAAACATACGAAAACCGGACACCCTGCACTACAATCAAGTCAGAAAAAAAAAGATGAATTTTCCACAATTTCTACACCTCATAGTTACACCTTCAAGATTCAACAAAGTATCTATATTAAAATATCCAAAAAATATAGTAATATCTAGTATAGTAATATTCTCGTAATATTCTATTCCATTCTATTCGTTCCTGGCGGATTCTAATTTTAAGAGTTTGAGGAATCATGTTAAATAACTGACTTCCCACATATAAATAACTTCTTTGGCCCACTGATTTTGTCACTTTTGGTAGTTTTTTATTATCACTTACTTGAAATCTAGTTTGATAATTTGATAAGGGCAGTCGCGCCGAAATAATTACGACCATCAAATTCATTTTTTCAAGTGAAAATATCTATTTTTTATTTCTTTTTTGAATTTTAAATCGAATTCCAAGTATGTTTCATGTACCATGTCCTATACCTAAACTCAACAGTTATCGAAATAATTTCGATTGAACATTCCATTGTGTGTTTATTTTTTTTTTTTCAATTTTGGTATTTCTGAATGTTGACTTGTCACTGTTTAGTCCCATAGAAACTGTATAATAATTTTACTTTAAATAAGTAATTGTCAAGCGTAACTGTAAAGTTGCGGTTATCACAATGGTGAAGTTAACGGAAGGAGAAAAAAATTGAAATCTTATGCATGGTCGGGTTTGGTGATAGAACACGTACTAAAATAGAAACAGCTCAATTATTCAATGAAATCCATTCTGATCGTCCTCTCATATTATGTCAAAAGGTGGTGAGTAGAATAGAGGCTACATTTAGAGAATTCGGTCATGTTAGGGATTTGCCTAAATCCTGCTAGAGATGAAATGAACAACTTGACGTTTTGCGTTCCTTGGAAAAAAATCCATGTACCTACTCATCTGTTGCACATTGGGGCCAATTTACACATGTGGAAATATGTTGTTTACCGAATAGTTTAAAAGCACAAACATCACCTATACAAAGTTATTCCAATGCATGAGTTATTTGAAAATGATTTCGATAGGCGCCCAAAATATGTGCAATCTAGATAATAGTTTAGTAAAAAATACTATTTTTCCGATGAAGCTATGTTCTCTTTGAATGGTGATGTGAACAGACAAAATTGTCGTTATTGGGCAACAGAAAATCCGCATTGGACGATGGAGGTTTACAGCCTGCACTCTCAAAAAACAAATGTGTGGTATGGAATACTGCGCGGAAGAGTAATTGGTCCATTTTTCTTTGAATAGTCTTTAACTGGACAAGTATATCTTGAACTTCTCCAACTTGAATTCCAGCATTAGTAATTTTATATCCGAATCCATTGGCCCAGACTTTCCTGACGAAGAACTGATGTTCCAGCAAGATGGTGCTCTTCCGCACTATGCTGCCACTGGCACTGTGCGTGCCATAACTCGGGAAATGGTTGAGAACGTGCAAAGAGAGTATATTGATCGCCTTGCATATTGTCAAGCCGTAAATGGTGCACACTTTCAACATTTAATTTGATTTATTGTTCTGTTTTCTTTTTTTTAAATAAACAGGTCTTACTTACTGACATGGTCAGTTTAGTAAAAAATAGACGTTTTCGTTTAAGAAAATGAAGTTGATGGTCGTAACTTATTTTTGGGCTACCCTGTATACATGAATTTACCACCAAGAAAACCACATTAAGAAATAGAAATCGACGGGTCCGAACGTTTTTACCAAAAAACACACCGCTTAATTTTAAATGAATTTAGACATTACTTCTGGGACCCACAGTATAAGGTTTTTCATTTAAAACACCTATACCTCGAAAACGAATGGGTATATTTTGATTACGTAAAAAACCTTCGTTAGGTAGGATCACTTTGCATTTTTGAGACCCCTTCGACGCCCTGGGCGTCGCGATGCTTTAAAAATATAAATCGATTGCAGGTAGGTACTTCGAAAGTAGGCACATTTAAAAATACAGTAAAATCTCTCAATAGCAACCACCCTCGGAGAATCAAATGTTGGTTGATTAACAGGGGTGGTCGCATGTGCCTGACAGGCCACCTGTATTTACTCGAGAAGTAGATAAGAAAAAATTCTTATTAAACCTTGGCTTAAAGTTTTTGAGGTCGCTGATTACGATTCTGATGTCAAATTTTCAAAATTCAAAATGGCGGATCCAATATGGTGACTAATCGAAGGCAAAATCTCAGAATAGACCATTATATTTGTAACTTGTCTGAAACTTGACGTATGGGGGTTTTCGAGGTCGTTGAAATTTGAAGGGGGTTCTTAGGGTCGCTGGTTATGAATTTGATATCAGTTTTTCGCAATCAGCAACCCCGAAAACAGCCTTACACTTATTATTGTAAAGAACGGAGTCGTTCCTTTAAAATTCGTCGGCCATTTTAAAGCCGCCATTTTGTTTTTTCAAAAATAAATGTCAAATTCGTAATCAGCGACTCCAAAAGCCCCCTTACACTGATTTTTGTGTATAACGGAGTAGTTTTTTTAAAATTAGTCCGCCATTTTGTTTTTCCAAAAATTGATATTCATAATCAGCGACCCTAAAAACCCCCGTACTTCAAATTTCAACAACTGCGAAAATACCCCGTACGTCAAGTTTCAGACAAGTTGAAAATATAATGGTCAATTCTGAGATTTTGCGTTCCAATAGTCGCCATTTTGAATTTTGAAAACTTTTCGAAAAATCTTATATTGATAAAGGCATACTAAGAAGCGCTTGTGCGGTGTGTAATAGAAAAAATTAATGATAACAGCGTAAGCTGGCCTCTCAGGCCGGTTGCGACCGACGCGACGGAGGGTTAATAGAGAAAAATTCAAACAACTGCTCTGCATTTTACAGTGTTTGTTTATTAATAGGTATCTACAAATATGTCAATAATTTTAAATATTTTTGTTTATATTTATTTTAACTAAAATTAAATGATATTAACATATACAGGGTGGTCCAACGAAAACTTAACACCTCGATTTTCCTGCTTTAAAATGAAAATGTGAAAAATCGCTCGGACCCGTCGATTTCTGATTTGAGGGGGAATAACTTTTCCGCTTTTTTCGTCTCCGTAACTTCAACCCCCTAACGGGGGTGAGCACAACTTAATCTTATCGAGTACTATCTGACCCAAAATTTCGCTTCAAGATTTTCATCTTTAACGAAATGACAGCTAAAATAGTGGAAGACTACTTACTTTTGTGATTAGTTTATTAAATGCTGAAAATAGCCACCATTCACTTGCATGCAGTAAAGAACGCTGGTGTATGAGTAGAGAATGTGGAATTTACCTCGACGATATTACTCTTATCAGACGCATTTGAATTATTTACTTATTTGTTAATTTTGTTGTCCAAAAAAGTAGACGGACCATGTTTTTGATTTACCTTAGTCTATCGTGAATTTTTGAGAACGTTAAAACTGTGTTAAAGCGATTGTAACTTTGTAGTAGAATTAAAATGTTGTATTCCGTAGAAGAAAGGGTGCAAATAATAAAATTATTTTTTAGAAATAACGACTCTGCGCGAGTAACAGCGGCTTTATTTAATGAACGACATCCTGAAAAAAATGTATCCGCTGCTTACGTTGTGCAACTGGTTGCCAAATTTGACGCTACTGGTTCAGTCGGAAACAAAAGGAGGGTGTATGAAAGAGAGGAAGCAAGGGAAGTGGCTGTCTTAGGTCAAGTAGCAATGGATCCGACCCTTAGTACTAGAAAATTGTCCGATGTATCTGGTGTTTCACGCACAACAATCATGAGAATCCTTAAACAACATAAGTTCCATCCTTTTAAGATACGACTGGTTCAGAAACTGAATGAGGATGATTTCGATCGCCGACTCCAGTTCTGTGAAGTGGTCGGTGGAATTATTAACAATAATCCTAACTGCATGTTCAATATCTGTTTCTCGGATGAGTGTTCACTTTACCTTAATGTCATTGTAAACAGGCATAACTGTCGGTATTGGTCAGATGAAAATCCAAGATTATTTCGTGAAGTGCATACTCAGCATCCCCAAAAGTTTAATGTTTGGGCGGGTATTTATGGAAATCACATAATTATTTAGAACTATTAGAGAACGCTATTTATCCAGCCCTCGTTTAAGTATTGGAGAATGAAGAAGACCATGTAACGATCATTTTTCAACAAGATGGCGTACCACCTCATTTCGCACAACCTGTGCGTCAGTTCTTAGATGAAAATTTTCCTCAGGCCTGGATTGGAAGAAGGGGACATATTGAGTGGCCACCCAGATCACCTGATCTGACTCCACTGGACTTTTTCCTATGGGGTCACCTGAAATCTAAGATTTACGCTACCCAGCCTGAGTCACCACTGAATGATTTACGAATTCGGATCATTAATGAATGCCGTCAAATTACACCAGAAATGTTGAGTAATGTACGTGAACGTTTTGAGCAAAATTTATTTTACTGCATAGAAGTGAATGGTGACCATTTTCAGCATTTAATAAACTAATCACAAAAGTAAGTAGTCTTCCACTATTTTAGCTGTCATTTTGTTAAGATGAAAATTTTGAGGTGAAATTTTGGGTCAGATAGTACTCGATAAGATTTTCAAAATGAGGTGTCGCAACACCCCTCATCCCTTTTCAAAACCAAGGGGTTGTGCTCACCCCCGTTAGGGGGTTGAAGTTACGGAGACGAAAAAAGCGGAAAAGTTATTCCCCCTCGAATCAGAAATCGACGGGTCCGAGCGATTTTCCACATTTTCATCTTAAAGCAGGAAAATGGAGGTGTTAAGTTTTCGTTGGACCACCCTGTATATTATACAATGTACTGTATGTTTGCTTTGAAATTCTTGTTTTTTAAAATAATCAGAAATTAATGATTGCTTCATATTTTTTATTTTATTTTTATACAATTCAGATTCACATCTTAATGTGGTTTTTTTGATGGTAAATTCGTGTATACAGGGTAGACCAAAAATAAGTTACGACCATCAACTTAATTTTTTTAAATGAAAACATATTATATTTTTTATTTCATTTTTGAATTTTGCATTCAATTCTAGGTATGTTTCATGGAGTATATCCTATACCAAAACTCAACAGTTGCCGAAACAATTACGATTGAACATATCAATAAGTAAGACCGTATTTCTGAGGATTTATTTGTAAATCGAGCAAAACATTCCATTGTGTGTTTATTTTGTTTTATTTTTGTAATTCTGGCATTTCTGAATGTTGACTTGTCAACGTTTAGTCCCATAAAAACTGTATGGTAATTTTACTTCAAATAAGTATTTGTCGAGCGTAGTTGCAAAGTTGCGGTTTTCACAATGGTGAGGTTAATGGAACAAGAAAAAAATTGAGATTCTATGCAAGGTTGGGTTTCGTGATAAAACACGTACTCAAATAGAAACAGCTCAATTATTCAATAAAATCCATCCTGATCGTCCTCCCATATGTCAAGAGGTGGTGAGTAGAATATAGGCTAAATTTAGAGAACTCGGTCATGTTAGGGATTTGCTTAATCCTGCTAGAGATGAAATGAACAACTTGACGTTTTGCGTTCCTTGTAAAAAAATCCATGTACTCCTCTGTTGCACATTGGAGCCAATTTACACATGCGGAAATTTGTTGTTCACCGAATAGTTCAAAAGCACAAATATCACCCATGCAAAGTTATTCCAATGCATGAGTTATTTGAAGATCATTTCAATAAGCGAAATGAGTTTTGTAAACGCACATCTTCCTGTAAAAATAAAATTTTCAATATTAACCATTGGCGTCTCAATTGATTTTTATTTTAAATTAAATTCAAATTCAAAAATATATTTGTTTCTTACTAGTTAACAATGTTTTGATTATAACTATAAACAACTGCTTATATGAAATCAAGCTGCCTGAATGTACATAGAAAAAGATAAACCATAAAAAGTACACAATACAGATTTGCAAACCTTGACTTTTGACTGCAATTTGAATGTGTCTTGTCAATTGACGGTGTAACGTTTTCGTATGTTTTACGGGTTATCTGCGTTATTAGTAAAGATAGAAGGTTGCGGTTTTCGCGGCACTGTGTTACTTTTTTGAGAAACAAACGATGCCATCAACAGAATTTTCATAGCCCCCTTAGTTTTTTAGATACGGGGTGATTTTGAAAATTTTGCATTTTGGGACACCCCCCCCCCCCGTATCTCGGTTACGCTGCAACTTATCAAAAAGGTATAAAATGAACTTATTAGTTTTTTTCACGTAGAATCCAGTGGCTTTGTCAGATTTTTTCGAGAAAAAGAGCAAAATTGCATATTTTTAAATGGGACATCCTATATATTTTTAGCTATTATGATTCAGTTTATTACAAGCTTTTCAAAAACATATAATACTTTATAGCTGTTTTCAATGTAAAGCTCAAAATTTACATTTTTCAACAAATTAAAATTTTTTTTTAGTAGGCCATGACGGGTATTTAGGAAAACAAAAGATGACAGGCTAGTTATCTGAAAAAATCTTTATTTACTGTAAGAATAGGTTATCTATTTTCTGTTCTTTATTTCTATTCAGTTTAGATAAATAGCAGTTTTTTCTTAATTATGGCTGCGAATGCAAAATTCGAGAATTATGAAAAGTACGATATGTTCGTTTGTTATATTCAGTGTAACGAAAATTCGGATGAAGCATTAGAAGTTTATTTTAACAGGTATGGACATCTTTTTATATTTTTGATCTTATTTTAAAATTTATAAAAACGTTATATTCGCAGATTCCCAGAAAGAAGAATATTTTTAAAAATAAATATAAAAATATAAAAAAAAATAAATAGAATATTTTTAAAAATAAAATCAAACTTAATTGAAGTCGGTTCATTTTCCAAACCCCGACCTGGTATTTACAAGAAGGAAAACCAGGACATTGATGAAGTAAACGTTGTGGCTTCAATTGAAACAAATCAAAGTAGTTCTTGTAGAACAGTGGAAGGTTCTGTCGGTGTTACAAAATCAAGGGTTCAAACTATTCTAAAAAAACACAAGTTTAAGCCATACAAATTTCATGTCGTACAAAACTTACATCTCTGTGACGCAGAGCGCCGCGTAGAGTTTTGTAATTGGTATTTACAAATTGTTAATAGAGAAAATCATTTTGAAAGAACGATTATATGGTCTGATGAGAGTCATTTTACCAGTGCCGGTATATTTAATCGGCAAAATACTAGGTTTTGGTGCCAGGAAAATCAACATACTATATTTCCACGGGAACGGCAAGGCAGATTTGGGTTTAGCCTTTCATGCTTCATACTGGGAAGTAAAATTTTATATAATATGTTTAAAGGCGGTCTTACTGCAAATAAATATTTAGAAATTTTGGAAAACATTGTGCCCGAAATAGTAGAGAATGTGCCCCTGGCTCATCTTAATAGCTTATATTTGCAACAGGACGGAGCTCCCGCTCACAATGCTCAAATTGTAAGAGCATATCTTAACAATAACTTTCCTGGCCGCTGGATTGGAACACATGGACCTGTAAGATGGCCACCCAGGTCACCCGATTTAATGGTTTGGGATTTTTTTTTGTGGGGCCACCTAAAAAATAAAATTTATACCGTCCAGTACCAAACGATGGCAGATTTAAGAGAAGCGACTGAAAGAGCCTTTAGGGAGTTACAGGCACGGCATTTTATTATTTTAAATGCACTGAGGCGAATCAGAACAATGTGTGAGACATGTCTTAGGCATAATGGAGAACAGTTTGAGCAATATTTATGAGACAGTTTCCTAAATCATCAAATAATTTTTGAACGTATAACACAACTGAGTTAATTGTTATTTATATTTATAAAAGTTATTATTATAGGTATATATTTTTAAGATTAGTGTTTTATATTTGTGAGAAGCTTGTGACAATTGTTTAATCTTAAAATTTATACGGTGTGCCGTTAAAAAAAAATGTAAATTTGTTAAAAATGCAAATTTTGAGCTTCACATTGAAAACAGCTATAAAGTATTATATATTTTTGAAAAGCTTGTGATAAACTGAATCATAATAGCTGAAAATATATAGGGTGCCCTATTTAAAAAAATGCAAGTTTGCTCTTTTTCTCGAAAACAATTAAACATAGAAAAAATCTGACCAAGCCACTGAATTCTGCGTGGAAAAAACTAACCAGTTCATTTTTTACCTTTTTGATAAGTTGCAGCGTAACCGAGATACGGGGGGTGTCCCAAAATGCAAAATTTACAAAATCACCCCGTATCTAAAAAACTAAGGGCGCTATGAAAATTCTGTTTGTGGCATCGTTTGTTTCTCAAAAAAGTAACACAGTGCCGCGAAAATCGCAACCTTCTATCTTTACTAATAACGCAGATAACCCGTAAAACATACGAAAACCGGACACCCTGCACTACAATCAAGTCAGAAAAAAAAAGATGAATTTTCCACAATTTCTACACCTCATAGTTACACCTTCAAGATTCAACAAAGTATCTATATTAAAATATCCAAAAAATATAGTAATATCTAGTATAGTAATATTCTCGTAATATTCTATTCCATTCTATTCGTTCCTGGCGGATTCTAATTTTAAGAGTTTGAGGAATCATGTTAAATAACTGACTTCCCACATATAAATAACTTCTTTGGCCCACTGATTTTGTCACTTTTGGTAGTTTTTTATTATCACTTACTTGAAATCTAGTTTGATAATTTGATAAGGGCAGTCGCGCCGAAATAATTACGACCATCAAATTCATTTTTTCAAGTGAAAATATCTATTTTTTATTTCTTTTTTGAATTTTAAATCGAATTCCAAGTATGTTTCATGTACCATGTCCTATACCTAAACTCAACAGTTATCGAAATAATTTCGATTGAACATTCCATTGTGTGTTTATTTTTTTTTTTTCAATTTTGGTATTTCTGAATGTTGACTTGTCACTGTTTAGTCCCATAGGAACTGTATAATAATTTTACTTTAAATAAGTAATTGTCAAGCGTAACTGTAAAGTTGCGGTTATCACAATGGTGAAGTTAACGGAAGGAGAAAAAAATTGAAATCTTATGCATGGTCGGGTTTGGTGATAGAACACGTACTAAAATAGAAACAGCTCAATTATTCAATGAAATCCATTCTGATCGTCCTCTCATATTATGTCAAAAGGTGGTGAGTAGAATAGAGGCTACATTTAGAGAATTCGGTCATGTTAGGGATTTGCCTAAATCCTGCTAGAGATGAAATGAACAACTTGACGTTTTGCGTTCCTTGGAAAAAAATCCATGTACCTACTCATCTGTTGCACATTGGGGCCAATTTACACATGTGGAAATATGTTGTTTACCGAATAGTTTAAAAGCACAAACATCACCTATACAAAGTTATTCCAATGCATGAGTTATTTGAAAATGATTTCGATAGGCGCCCAAAATATGTGCAATCTAGATAATAGTTTAGTAAAAAATACTATTTTTCCGATGAAGCTATGTTCTCTTTGAATGGTGATGTGAACAGACAAAATTGTCGTTATTGGGCAACAGAAAATCCGCATTGGACGATGGAGGTTTACAGCCTGCACTCTCAAAAAACAAATGTGTGGTATGGAATACTGCGCGGAAGAGTAATTGGTCCATTTTTCTTTGAATAGTCTTTAACTGGACAAGTATATCTTGAACTTCTCCAACTTGAATTCCAGCATTAGTAATTTTATATCCGAATCCATTGGCCCAGACTTTCCTGACGAAGAACTGATGTTCCAGCAAGATGGTGCTCTTCCGCACTATGCTGCCACTGGCACTGTGCGTGCCATAACTCGGGAAATGGTTGAGAACGTGCAAAGAGAGTATATTGATCGCCTTGCATATTGTCAAGCCGTAAATGGTGCACACTTTCAACATTTAATTTGATTTATTGTTCTGTTTTCTTTTTTTTAAATAAACAGGTCTTACTTACTGACATGGTCAGTTTAGTAAAAAATAGACGTTTTCGTTTAAGAAAATGAAGTTGATGGTCGTAACTTATTTTTGGGCTACCCTGTATACATGAATTTACCACCAAGAAAACCACATTAAGAAATAGAAATCGACGGGTCCGAACGTTTTTACCAAAAAACACACCGCTTAATTTTAAATGAATTTAGACATTACTTCTGGGACCCACAGTATAAGGTTTTTCATTTAAAACACCTATACCTCGAAAACGAATGGGTATATTTTGATTACGTAAAAAACCTTCGTTAGGTAGGATCACTTTGCATTTTTGAGACCCCTTCGACGCCCTGGGCGTCGCGATGCTTTAAAAATATAAATCGATTGCAGGTAGGTACTTCGAAAGTAGGCACATTTAAAAATACAGTAAAATCTCTCAATAGCAACCACCCTCGGAGAATCAAATGTTGGTTGATTAACAGGGGTGGTCGCATGTGCCTGACAGGCCACCTGTATTTACTCGAGAAGTAGATAAGAAAAAATTCTTATTAAACCTTGGCTTAAAGTTTTTGAGGTCGCTGATTACGATTCTGATGTCAAATTTTCAAAATTCAAAATGGCGGATCCAATATGGTGACTAATCGAAGGCAAAATCTCAGAATAGACCATTATATTTGTAACTTGTCTGAAACTTGACGTATGGGGGTTTTCGAGGTCGTTGAAATTTGAAGGGGGTTCTTAGGGTCGCTGGTTATGAATTTGATATCAGTTTTTCGCAATCAGCAACCCCGAAAACAGCCTTACACTTATTATTGTAAAGAACGGAGTCGTTCCTTTAAAATTCGTCGGCCATTTTAAAGCCGCCATTTTGTTTTTTCAAAAATAAATGTCAAATTCGTAATCAGCGACTCCAAAAGCCCCCTTACACTGATTTTTGTGTATAACGGAGTAGTTTTTTTAAAATTAGTCCGCCATTTTGTTTTTCCAAAAATTGATATTCATAATCAGCGACCCTAAAAACCCCCGTACTTCAAATTTCAACAACTGCGAAAATACCCCGTACGTCAAGTTTCAGACAAGTTGAAAATATAATGGTCAATTCTGAGATTTTGCGTTCCAATAGTCGCCATTTTGAATTTTGAAAACTTTTCGAAAAATCTTATATTGATAAAGGCATACTAAGAAGCGCTTGTGCGGTGTGTAATAGAAAAAATTAATGATAACAGCGTAAGCTGGCCTCTCAGGCCGGTTGCGACCGACGCGACGGAGGGTTAATAGAGAAAAATTCAAACAACTGCTCTGCATTTTACAGTGTTTGTTTATTAATAGGTATCTACAAATATGTCAATAATTTTAAATATTTTTGTTTATATTTATTTTAACTAAAATTAAATGATATTAACATATACAGGGTGGTCCAACGAAAACTTAACACCTCGATTTTCCTGCTTTAAAATGAAAATGTGAAAAATCGCTCGGACCCGTCGATTTCTGATTTGAGGGGGAATAACTTTTCCGCTTTTTTCGTCTCCGTAACTTCAACCCCCTAACGGGGGTGAGCACAACTTAATCTTATCGAGTACTATCTGACCCAAAATTTCGCTTCAAGATTTTCATCTTTAACGAAATGACAGCTAAAATAGTGGAAGACTACTTACTTTTGTGATTAGTTTATTAAATGCTGAAAATAGCCACCATTCACTTGCATGCAGTAAAGAACGCTGGTGTATGAGTAGAGAATGTGGAATTTACCTCGACGATATTACTCTTATCAGACGCATTTGAATTATTTACTTATTTGTTAATTTTGTTGTCCAAAAAAGTAGACGGACCATGTTTTTGATTTACCTTAGTCTATCGTGAATTTTTGAGAACGTTAAAACTGTGTTAAAGCGATTGTAACTTTGTAGTAGAATTAAAATGTTGTATTCCGTAGAAGAAAGGGTGCAAATAATAAAATTATTTTTTAGAAATAACGACTCTGCGCGAGTAACAGCGGCTTTATTTAATGAACGACATCCTGAAAAAAATGTATCCGCTGCTTACGTTGTGCAACTGGTTGCCAAATTTGACGCTACTGGTTCAGTCGGAAACAAAAGGAGGGTGTATGAAAGAGAGGAAGCAAGGGAAGTGGCTGTCTTAGGTCAAGTAGCAATGGATCCGACCCTTAGTACTAGAAAATTGTCCGATGTATCTGGTGTTTCACGCACAACAATCATGAGAATCCTTAAACAACATAAGTTCCATCCTTTTAAGATACGACTGGTTCAGAAACTGAATGAGGATGATTTCGATCGCCGACTCCAGTTCTGTGAAGTGGTCGGTGGAATTATTAACAATAATCCTAACTGCATGTTCAATATCTGTTTCTCGGATGAGTGTTCACTTTACCTTAATGTCATTGTAAACAGGCATAACTGTCGGTATTGGTCAGATGAAAATCCAAGATTATTTCGTGAAGTGCATACTCAGCATCCCCAAAAGTTTAATGTTTGGGCGGGTATTTATGGAAATCACATAATTATTTAGAACTATTAGAGAACGCTATTTATCCAGCCCTCGTTTAAGTATTGGAGAATGAAGAAGACCATGTAACGATCATTTTTCAACAAGATGGCGTACCACCTCATTTCGCACAACCTGTGCGTCAGTTCTTAGATGAAAATTTTCCTCAGGCCTGGATTGGAAGAAGGGGACATATTGAGTGGCCACCCAGATCACCTGATCTGACTCCACTGGACTTTTTCCTATGGGGTCACCTGAAATCTAAGATTTACGCTACCCAGCCTGAGTCACCACTGAATGATTTACGAATTCGGATCATTAATGAATGCCGTCAAATTACACCAGAAATGTTGAGTAATGTACGTGAACGTTTTGAGCAAAATTTATTTTACTGCATAGAAGTGAATGGTGACCATTTTCAGCATTTAATAAACTAATCACAAAAGTAAGTAGTCTTCCACTATTTTAGCTGTCATTTTGTTAAGATGAAAATTTTGAGGTGAAATTTTGGGTCAGATAGTACTCGATAAGATTTTCAAAATGAGGTGTCGCAACACCCCTCATCCCTTTTCAAAACCAAGGGGTTGTGCTCACCCCCGTTAGGGGGTTGAAGTTACGGAGACGAAAAAAGCGGAAAAGTTATTCCCCCTCGAATCAGAAATCGACGGGTCCGAGCGATTTTCCACATTTTCATCTTAAAGCAGGAAAATGGAGGTGTTAAGTTTTCGTTGGACCACCCTGTATATTATACAATGTACTGTATGTTTGCTTTGAAATTCTTGTTTTTTAAAATAATCAGAAATTAATGATTGCTTCATATTTTTTATTTTATTTTTATACAATTCAGATTCACATCTTAATAGCAATTGAGAAATATTTGTAGACTTGTCAAAATTGTTAACATTATTAATAAAGTTTCCTAAGTCTCTCAAACTTGCACAGGATTCAGATAGGCTTGATATTTTCGACACTGGAGCAAGTTCAGGTTCCTCCTCCCCTGTCTCAGAGTTGGGGTAGTTTTATCCGTTTCTTGGATCTCTTCAATACACCCGAAGATAGTCAATTCTGCATTTTCTGTTGGCAAATCGTTATCAATAGAGGCAATTTTTTTCAAGTTCACAAATGTGTCCTTAATGTTAGGAAACAGTTGGGCGAGCGGAATATTATTTTCTTTTTCGAAGTCATCAATATTATCTGTATTACACATAAATTCGGCTTTTATAACGAATTTTTTTTATTGTCACTGGGTACAAATTGCGCCAGACCAGGTAAATATTATTTTCGATTTCTCGAAGAGGACAACCACTGTCTATACATGTTAAAAGCCTTTTAATAAGGTAGCGTCTGTAGAGCATTTTAAAATTCTGAATAATGCCTTTGTCCAAAGGTTGGCTATTGGGTGGATGAAAAATAAGTTTGACATTATCCAGTGTAATTTGGGATAAGACTTTGCATTATCCAGAAACAATACCACTTTTCCATTCTGCTCCTTCATCTTGGTATCAAATCTGTGAAACCATGTTGTTATGATGTCTGCTGTCATCCATGTTTTTTTGTTTTTTGTTCGAGATCCATTGGAAAGGTAACTTATCGATATCTGCGCCCTTAAAACATCGAAGATTTTTGCTTTGCCTATTATAAGTGGTTCTTCCTTCTCACCTTCCATATTTGCACAGAACAGAACTGTAAATCGTTGTTTTGCTGTTCCTTTTTCCAGTACACTTGTCTTCTCTGAATGCATATTTTTTTGTTGCCAATGCACGATAGTAGAGACCTATTTCATCTGCATTAAATACGTCCCCGTGGGGCTTAATCCTTTAAAATGGTCAATGGCCTTTCTATCCAAGCAGTTGTGTCTTCGATATTGATATTGGCTGATTCGCCATATATTTTCTTGAAGGTAATATCGTGCCGACGATGGAATTTTTCTAACCATCCATTTGATGCTTTGAAGTTATCTAGTTCTAGACTTGAAGACAGATTCGAGGGCGCTTGCTCGAATAATGGGCCCGGATATTGATAAGTGCTTATTTCGCGCCTTACAAAACCAATTTTAAACAAATTGGTTCACTGCCAGTCCTTCGGTTTTCGGATTTTTTTTTAGTATTGAAAATACTTATGGGCGCGCTTATATGAGAATAGTCGACGGGCGACATGCAGAAGAAAACGACATGCAGCGGCGCGCGGCGGCAGTCGGCAGTGGGATATCATCTGTCTTTGATTCTAGTCGCAATGTTACGGGCTCGAGACTGCTTAGCGTATCTAATATGAATGAACTTTAAAATTATTTAATCGGTGACAAATTTGTCTAATAAATAAACATACATAGTTTGGGTGTTTAATAGTTTTCAAATTGGTATAATATAAAATAAATAAAATTTCGTAAAGGGGTAGGAAGTACTATTAAAATTATTTAATCGGTGACAAATTTGTCTAATAAATAAACATACATAGTTTGGGTGTTTAATAGTTTTCAAATTGGTATAATATAAAATAAATAAAATTTCGTAAAGGGGTAGGAAGTACTATTATACTGGTGACTGGATCGTATAGTAATTATTTTACTATTTTAGATGACGGGATTTTGTCAAAAAACGGAAATTTTATAGGTAAGGGATGGCCAGTTTCCAAGGTTTATAGATGAAATATCCATGATAAATACCCGTAAATCAGGTCAAAAACTGTAGTATTCCAAATGAGATTAAAAATACTAAAGTCGAAATTGTACCCATTTGTAACATCATAAAAGACAAGTGACACATAATTTTTTTTTAATTAATGCGATTTAAAGCAATTTTAAAGTTTTTCTCAAATGGAGCGCGAAGAGGTATCGTTGGCCTTTCTGGCCCGCATAGAAGTATATTAGTAAAATGTTTACATTTTTCATAGGTACTTTAAGAATATTAAAATGCGTTTATTTTATATTTGTTTTTCTGATTTTTTCATCTTAATTGAAGGGTATTTTGCAAAAACAACCAATGTAATTTTTTAATAATTTGCTTAAAATGGCTTGAATAATGGGTTGTTATTGCCAAACAAGGTAATTTTTCAAAGGTATCATTTAGCTCACTATGGCAGCTGTTGCTACAATAATAATTAACCAGGATAATATGGCAATGCGATTGAGATGCTGCAAACAGCACCAGTTTTAAAAAAATTAAATTGGTTGTTTTGGCAAAATACCAATTGAAGGTTAATGTTGACACAAATCAAAATCTTGATAATAGTAACGAGTAATTAGATTTAAACATCAGAAGGTATAAGTCGTGTCTGGCATTATTTTATTTAACTTTTGCAATTTTGCATTCTCCTTAATATTCAAAAAAAAAAAAAAATTTATGTATCAGTAGCATACATTGTATGGTTCTCATTACGTTGAATTTCCTGTCGCCAGCTTGGCGATTCACCACTCGGTATAAGATGCTGCCAAATAACAAATTAAGATAAACTAAGTAAACAGTATATTATTATTACCTATATTGGAAGGGATTTTTATCACATCACATAGAAAAACATTAAAATGTAAAAGTTGTGTCGGGTATTTTCAATACATAGGATGGTTGCGTAAGATGCAATATCTGTGAATTTTTGTTTACCGTTGCCACCTCCTTCTAACAAATTTATAATTTCTGCTTTATTTTGAAGGAACGTAGTCACTTGGGTATTATCCACTTTTTACACAATTTTTCAGCCAATTTCCTGATATTTGAACCAGTTTTTTCACTTTCCCCAATTATTTCAGCTTTTTCGCTTAAAGCAAGACATTTCCACACACACAAAAACTGTTCAAAACAAAACTAATGTTAACCGATTTATCAGCCTTTAAAGCATATTGAATGGATCCGCCGATTAGTGTATGTACCAATATCTCTTAAGAATTGTCGTATCGAGTTTTACCTCTAATGAAGGGAGTTTTTAGCATTAAGGCTTTCACACACCGACGCGGCCACGGCCACGGTAGCGGTGGCGGCCAATCTAAATACATAGAAATAAATGAATGAAATCATACCAACGCGGACAGGTCTAGATCAAGCGGCCTAGGGCAGAGTTCTGATATGCGGTGACGGTCAAATACAACGTGTCAACTTTGACTGCGGGAAGTGACAGTAGTAATGGCAAATAATATAATAGAATTATTAATAGAAAATGTTAAATTATATACCATACTTTTTGATTTGAGCCATCTAAATTATAAAAATATAAGGGCTAAAAACAAGGTGTGGGACAAAGAGCTAATAGTAGTCACGAAGTCTCTTCTTCCACATCGTCCATCATAATAACAAAAAATAGAAATAAAAATGAAACCTGGACGTTTAAAAATATATTTTTGTATACATAAAATCTGTAAACGGCAACTATCTTACAGCTCCACTCACCGCTTTGGTGTGAATACGCCCGACCGCTAATATGATCGCCACCGCGGCCGTGACCGCGTCGGTGTGTGTAAGCCTTTAATGTTTACTAAAAATTCCAATAATGAGTGCCTTCGATCGTTTAACAGATGGATCGGTAAAGAGGAGTATAAAATTATGGGATTTCAATTTTTAAATATGAGGAATTCATAACCGGTCGTTTAACGCAGGTGGTCACCAGTGGCGTAGCCACAGGAGGGCGAAGGAGAGCGATCGCCCCCCCACCTTGGCCTGACGCCCCTTTACTACTAAAATATAATTCTTAAAGAACAAGATCGGTCTTATTTTTAGTAAAGAAGAGCGATGGGAATAAATTTAATAAAACCGGTTTTGACAGCGTCCCATCACATAAAATTTATTTTTTTTTAGATAGAGAATTTTAACTTCTCCTTAGGGCCAGACCCCTGTTCCCTAAGGAGCATGAAGAAGGTTAATTCCTACGAAATTTGGGCGTGGTTCCAAAAATTTTTTGCCTGCGCCGCTTTAGCTCCACGATCTGCGCCCCTAAAATGCTGGCTACGCTACTGGTGGTCACTTTATAGAGGCGGTCCCAAACAGAGGTTTTACTGTATGATAATTAATTGCAAAACACCGTTCTGGAAATTTTAAAATTATTTTCATTTTTACCCATATTTATATCAATTGAGTAAGGTTCTGGTGTCTAAAGCGCGTTGAAACTTATTCTCGTAATACAGTTATCCAGGAATGAATGTCAAGTTTGTCAGAATTGTCAATAGAAAATCAAAAAAGCTACAAAAAACATCTGAATTTTATTATGATGCTGTAATTCACCATTATGCAACAACATCTAAAGCCGAAAAAATTCTGTGATGCATCACATAACTCTATTTCTATTTTATAAGATTAGATTTTTTATAATATAGCGAACTGCCGACCCTGCATGGCTGCCAACCGGCGAGCCGCCACTGTCTTTGCAAAATAGTTATTTGATGAGTTAGAAAATAATCACAACAGGTGCACAGCCTACACCAGCTAAATATTTAACTCATTATGGACTCATTTCATAATTTTTTAAAATTAACTAAAATTTTTATACTTTGGACATAAATATGATGTAAATAAATAAGTTTTACGGTATTTTTGAATATTTCTTAATGGGTTTTGGAGTTTGAGTGTGTAACCATATGGTCACGCTAGTCCTATAAGGTACGTTAGTAAAATAAATATTTTATTATTACCGTACACACTTTATTAGGATTTATTAGAAAAATAATACACAAACCCAATTTATAATATTTTTATTGGCTGTGAAAAGCTACAAAGCAAGGTACACAAAGTCCAACCTGACATTTTCTACACTGAGTTCGACCCACACTACTGCAATTATGGCCTGCACAGCATCGCCTTTTTTGGTTTGGAACCAATTCAACTAGGTGACCAATTTGATCATAACGAAGATCGGGGGCTACAAGGGAACTGTCTGAATGGGAGGAGGGGCGGCCAGGACCTTTAGGAGGGGTACCATATGTTTTTAAATATATTTGTGCAATTTCTCGACGGAAGTTCAATTGTGAAATAATATTACCAGTATTTCTTGCACTTATCCAAGCATTTTGGATGCAAACATCGACAAGATAAGTGAAAATAGACCAGTACCATTTCTTGCTACGAATGCCAATCCTGTATGTTCCTATATTTGCATCCATTTAATCGGTGCTTCCCATAAATTGGTTATATTGTGTGATTGCATTTGGACGTGTTATGCCAATTCTTTTTTCTTCTGCCCTAGAATATCTGCTTGCCATACCACCTGTGGTTATACCATAAACTGTCGAAGCCACCGTAACAACAGCGTTGTCCATCTACCTTACTATTAAAACTTATTCCTTCTTGTCCAAAGCAAAATCATATTGTCCGCGGTTTTTTTTCTTCATTTGTTTTACTGGGGTAATAGGCATAATAGGGCAGTCTTTTGGTATCCGGTTATCGCGAATAATTGTACCTGTAGCTTGATAACCACATTTTTTAAGAAAAACCAATAATTTTGGGGTAGTAAAAAGGTTATCGAAAAAAAAAATGACATGGGAGAGCTTGAACGTTTTGTGGCAAATCATGTATTAGCTGAAGTAATGGTGCTGCGCCTTTGCCGAACTTTTTCTGATGTTCCGTGTTTGAATTTGGAATAGATCCTTGATACACTTCAAAGTTTATGAGATATCGATTTTTAGTATTCATGGCCCATACTTTGTATCCGAACCTAATGGGCTTGCCGCGGATGAATTGTTTACACCCATGGCGCCCAGAATATTCGATCATGCTTTCATCGTATGAAATTTCTTGGTCTGGAACAAAATGTTGAAGAAAACGCGCTTTTAGAAGATTCACAAAAGGTCTTAGTTTTGTCATTTTGTCACCGGGATCTAATTTGGTGTTATCGTTGAAATGCAAAAATCGCATAATTTGAATAAGGCGGTCCCTACGCATTGATTTATAAATAAGTCCATTGAGCACATCTTCCCCATTATCCCAATATAACTTTTTGCCTGGAAGAGTACAATAACCTGTTACTATAAGAATTCCAATAAAACATCTTATTTCACTGGGTGTAATTTTTGGGTCTGCACAATTCAAAAATCCTGCATATTTGGTGGATTCTTCTACCAAAAAATTAACAATTACGTCATCAAAAAATAACTCAAACAGCTGTACTGGGGATAAATTTCTTCGGGAAAAATTTCAGCTGTAATGTGTAAATCGACATCTAGAAAATCAATAAAGCTACAAAAAATATCTGAATTTTATGACACTGTAATTCACCATTTTGCAACATCTAAAGCCGAAAAAATTCCGAGATGCATCTCTATTTTTATTTTATAAGATTAGATTTTTTGTAATATACCGGACTGCCGACACTGGCTACCAACCGGCGAGCAGCCACTGTCTGTGCCAAATAGTTATTTGATGAGTTAGAAAATAATCACAACAGGTGCACAGTCTACGCCAGCTAAATCTTTAATGGCCGCTAACGCCACATGTCATTTGAGGAGTGACTACGCAAAAGTCGATAAATCCATTTTTTAACTTCTTCCAGCTAACTGTTGATTTTTATGCTTGAAAGCTTTATCTACGTTTTGGTATACTGAAAGTAAACAAATATCTTTTTCTACAAACGTGTTAAAAATTGAACCTTCAGCACTGTCTACTAGCCCTAAAAATGTTACTTTAAGGCACTAGTGCCTTAAAATACCTACTTTAAGGCACTAGTGTTAAAAGTAAAATGTCAATTTTTTCAAAAGAAACGTCAAAAAAACATTTCTATTTTATTTATTTACACTTATATTAATAGTACAATTTGAAAAACTTGAAAAATGAATTCCTCCCTCAGTTCTGTTGTTCTTCGCGGTTGAGGAGGATTAAACAGAAACAGCAGCATGTCCATTTGATGTTGAAGCAACATAGGCTGATGTCGTTTGTACTGTAAGCAATTGTCGACCAATAGAATTTTTATTTTCCAAGGAATCCACGATGTACCCTTCCGCAACGGTTGAGGATTTCCATCCTCCATGCCGCTTAATTGTCGTCAAATTTGCTCCAGCATCGGCAAGTCAGCTCGCGGAGGAACGGTGAAAGCAATGCCCCGTATAGAGTGTTGAATTTGGAAGTTGCAGAAATCTTGCTATAGGAGCAGGAAATTTTCCAAATGTATTAATTCCGACCGGATTTCTGGTACATTTCCCTTTTACATATTTTAAGAAGAGCCGCCGATTTACGACATCTGCTGGACGAAGATCAGTATATTTCCGATAAAACTCCAAATAAAATTTTTCAACGATAGTGAAATTTGGTGGTACCTTGGTTTTGGTATCTGATATTTTAATAACTAATGAAGTCTGCATATTTTCCACGTTGTCAAGAGTCAACTGACAAAGCTCCTCCCTGCGGCAGGCACCAAATACTCCTACAATCGTAGCTACTTTCATCAGAAGGTACTCATCGTCCGGTGCGCACTTTAGAAACTGTTCAATTTGGTATCTAGTAAAAATTTTTGATTTTTGGCCTGGTAACCCTTTCCTTGACGCTTCAAGTAGGCAATCTTTAAAATGTTTGCTGATATCTACGTCATTATTTACACGTGACATAGCTTTGATCATTGAATAATGGGACCAAAGAGAATGAGATGACTTCTATACCTTTGCCTTTTCCTCAAAATAGGCCAGGAATAGGTTTTCGGAATACTTTCCAGAAACGCCTATATTTTCACACCATTTTATTAATTTATTACGAGCAATCTCATATTGAATTCTTGATTTTCGTGGCAGTAAATCCAAGGTAGCTCTGTTAGCAGCTTCTTCTATGTCTTTAAGTGGATCGATTTCTCGTATTTCTTGCATTTTGGCAAATCACAACATCCAGCGCTAGCGTTTTAATAAAACTGACAGGACCTTTCAAATTTTCAATTTTCTGTAAACAAATTAGCCAACAACGATGGTTGCTAGGTTTTATTGACAATTGTGAACTAATTTAATGTAAGTATACGATGCTATTAGAGACTACCTGGATGTAAGAGATTCTAAACATTTAATTTTCAATTTTATGGAAGTAGTCCATCTCATGTGTGTGTTTCATTCCTCATTTAATTTTCAATTATTGTATGCTTTTTATTGCCGTTTGTAGAAAAAATGTTGTATGATATTTGTGTTGAAAGTATTTTTTTGTACAACTGTCAAAAAAAGTTGACATTTTTTCATCGCTATCGATACGTAAACCTTTTGTTTTTTTAACAGTGAAAAAAAGACTTTTTTTAACTGGAAAAATGATTTACAAAAAAAACGATAAAACATTACTTTTTAAAAAATGTATTGAATTTTTTTATACAAATTTACTAATTAATTACCAACTACCAAAAAATCTCATTTGTTACAATAATAATTGATGGTGAAGTTCGAACAATTGCTTCCAATATTAATTCCCGAAGCTAGTCCACCTTGCTGCTGATCAGAAACGCTAGATATTCCTTGAAAAGTTGAGTCCACAATTGTATCAGTTATATTGATTTGTTTGGAAGTAGAGGAACAATTTAATTTATTAGAAATATCAATTTTATTACTCAAACTATCTTCTATATATCCTTCTGCTATGGCGGCAGATTTCCAACCACCGTGGCGTTTTATAGATGTCATGTTACCCCCTGCATTGGCTAAGAGAGTTGCAGAACTCCTCCTAAAACAGTGACCTGTGTAGCTCTTATGCAATTCTTTTCCCAGCCATTTTGCAATCAAGCTAGGAATTTCCCCTATTTTATTTATTCCCACATGTTGGTCAACACATTTTCCTCTTGAATATTTTAAAAATAATCTCTTTTTGTGTGTATGGGACGGCCTTAGTACTCTATACTTGCGATATATCTCAATATAATCAGAATTTGAAACGGTAAACATTCTTGGGCGATAGGTCTTTGTATCCGGTATTTTAACAATCAATATAGACCCGGTATCTTCAGTGTCATCAATAGTTACCTTCAATAATTCTTCACGGCGACAAGCACCGCTGATTCCCAAAATTAACGCAACCTACAATTAAAAAAATATTGAAATTACTGAAATAATACAAAATTTTGATCATCTGTACCTTATAAAGTAAATTTGTTTCATCATCAGCTTCTTGAATGAATTTATTAATATCGTCTCTCGATAAAACTTTAGATTTCTTCCCTCGGTATCCGACGTTTTTGTTCTTAATAAAAGGCACCAATTTTGAAAACTTCTTTATATCAATATTTTCTTTAACATTCAATGTACTCTTCAACATTGAGTAGACACTCCATAAAGTAGAAGGTTTTACAGTTTTTGATTTCTCCTCAAAATAGCATATAAGTACCTTTTCAGACACTTTTTGTATATTTTTCTTGCCGCACCATTCACGGAATTGGTTATAATTTTTCTCGTATATAAATTTTGATTTCGCCGGTAACATGTTAGCTATAGCCGAATTTGCTATATCGGCTATATCTGAAGGAATCTCGCTATCACTATCGTAATCTACATCCATTTTAAGTACTTATACTATTTATTTAAAAAATTGCAATAAATATGAACAGCTATCAACGTATGACAACAAAACAAGCAACGTGCCAACAAACCATTTCTATAGTAACGACAGGGCTGTTAACTTGATTATGTGAAATTATATGGTAAAATTTTTATTATAATATACAATTTTACCGATTAATTCAAACTTTCAGTTATACAAAAAATGTTGTTTGTATTTCGTTTGTGAAATTCGTGTTTTAATGGCACATTCGAGAGAATTTTTCGCCTCGACCTGCGGTCTCGGCAAAAAATTGACACTCTCATATGCCATTAAAAAAACACTCACTTCACGCACTTAATACAAAAATAACTATTAACACTTATATCATAAATAACCATTCAATCCAATTTAAGTTTACAACCTAAAACTCGCCGGCCGTGCAAAAGTTGGTGGGTATATCCGAGTGCTGGTTAAGCAAAAGTCGATGTTTCCAGATGCGATTAAGCAAAATTGTATTTTATACGTGGACCGAAAATATGGCAGCTTAGTTTAGGTTAGTTCAAGTAAGTCAGGGAGTCTCGTCTGCTATTTTGGCGCACTTGAACTCTTTCAAGTTAAGTGGAAAAAAATCCTTCAATGGTTCTGTGAGGGTTGCGACTGCATAAATAAGAATTCCCACGTTGTCCATGCACTGTATTATTGGTTGAAACGCCAATTGCTTGAAACCTGGCAGGAGATTCGACTTCAGTCCGGGGACACGGTTTTTTGCCAGCCGATAGGGTCGAAAAGGAACTAAGAATTCATCAAACACTTAGGAAAAAAGAGAGGGTTATGAAGAAATGTGTTTAAGATTTGGTTACTCTACGATGTTAAAAAATTAAGTGATACCTTGAAAAAGGTGAATGGAATTTTTGATATAAAAAGAATACTTTTTTAAAAAAGCTGGGTTTTCAAATGTACCGGGTGTCCCACTAAGAATGGCTGTCGGCTGTATCTCAGAAAGTGTTAGTCGTATAGCTTGCGGAAAAAAAATATATTAGGTAAAGTGGTCATGAGAAATTGCTGGAAATTATTTTCAAGTTTCTCAGACTGGCCCTAGAGGGCGCAACAGTAACGGTAAATATGAATCACGAAGTTTCCTCAAAAGTCGCCTAGTTAAGGTATCCCGAAAATAACATTTTTGTATATTTCGAAGATTTATTAATAAAATTCAGCTATAGAACGTGTCCGTCACTTTTCAAATAAAGTGGTGGGGGAAGGTTGAACATTATTTGTAATAAATGCTGATAACTCCGGTCTGGCTTAACATAATTTAGTAAACTTAGTTTTGTTAAAAAGGGCTTTTCTCACCCTATATATCGTCTTATGAACTACGGCAATATGTGTTTTACACTAGGCGCTAGGGGGCGCTGTCTTACAACTTCACAAACATTGCGCGTTTTTCCCATAATTGTAAATATAATAGTATATTCTATTTTACCTGATTACAAGGATGACTAAAAGTCTAAGAAGTCAGCGAAAACCGCAAGTTAATATCTATTGTCAATCAATAATCATAATTACGGAACATTATGATTTAATTTTTTAGGTTGCCATTGTAAAGGTTTTTTTTAAGAGTCAAATAGGCCTTGGGAAAACAAAATATGAAGGTACGTATGTTTCAAGCAAATATATCTACGACAATAATTCTCAGTGGCGCCCTAAATGTTCAAATTGTCGCCCATCGTTCTGTATACACGACTCTAATCTCTCCCTGGTTAATAATACTGCAGTTTCCACCTGGTAACGAAAACAAGATCCTTCAATCTCCCCCATAGAAAAAAATATAGGCATGTTAAGTCAGGTGATTTAAAATAGAAATTACCACTTTCATTAACAGTATCACAATATATCCTATAACATTACCTGGCAGGCCACGGAAACATACTCCCTCTTCCTATCCACCTTGCAGGAAATGTGTCGTCAAGAAATTGACGAATGTTTGCCGCAAAATGTGCAGGACATCCATCTTGTTGGAAAACCATAGTTCTGCGAATATCCAAGGGCCACATCTTCGAGAGGAATTGGGAGTTCGTAATTTAAAAAATGTAAATATCTTTGCCCAGTAAGCGACTCATTAAATATAAACGGTCCCATTACTCTGCCACCCAAAATGCCGCACCAGGCATTGACACTTCATCTTCCTTGATGCTGCACCTCCTGCATCCAATGGGGATCCCGCGACTAATAATGCATATTATGGCGGTTTACTCCTCCATTACTATGGAAAGTAGCTTCATCAGATCACAAAATTCTTCCAATATCATATTGAGCAACCAATAGCAATGATCCAATCTTTTATCATAATCTTGCGGGGTCAAAGCCTGGTGGACCACAATATGGTAGGGATGTAGCCTAAAGAAAAACACAATACTTATCACATTGACTTGAAAACTATTAAGAGAAATATTGGCATTATTCTAAACTATTTAAGAGTTATAACATATACGAGTAGATATAATTACTTACCTTTCTTCTAATAAAATCCTATGTACAGTAGAGCGAGTAACGCCCAAGTCTCTAACAATTAATCTAATACTAATTTGTGGATTAAATTCCACATATGCCAAAACATTTACAATGTTTTCCTTGGTTCGACCTCGGCGGCGCCGGCGTCTGCGATATCCAGGGCGACGAATACTTCCAGTAGTACGAAAACGGCTAGCTAAACGATTAAACATTCTACTGTCGTATCGGCGCCTTTGAGGGTATCGTACTACGTAAACCCGTTCAGCATTTGTTGCATTTCCCAAACATTCAAAATACACCGCAATGATGTCAACCGCTTCTTCAAGTAACAGAGGCATTTTGAAAATTAAATACGACACAACACTGTTGGCACGACAAAAATTTTGACGTAATAATGAAAGGTGACACGCGTGCACAGTTTCAATTCATATTTTTTTTTTCCAAGGCCTATTTGACTCTTAAAAAAACCTTTACAATGGCAACTTGAAAATAAAATCATAATGTTCCGTAATTATGATTATTGTTGTTGATATCTCCGGATTGAAAATAGATATTAACTTGCGGTTTTCGCTGACTTCTTAGACTTTTAATCATCCTTGTAATCAGGTAAAATTGAATATACTATTATATTTACAATTATGGAAAAAACGCGCAATGTTTGTGAAGTTGTACGACAGCGCCCCCTAGCGCCTAGTGTGAAACACATATTGCCGTAGTTCATAAGATGATATATAGAGTGAGAAAAGCCTTTTTAACAAAACTAAGTTTGCTAAATTATGTTTAGCCAGACCGGAGTTATCAGCATTTATTACAAATAATGTTCAACCTTAACTAGGCGACTTTTGAGGAAACTTCGTGATTCATATTTACCGTTACTGTTGCGCTCTCTAGCGCCAGTCTGAGAAACTTGAAAATAATTTCCAACAATTTCTCATGACCACTTTCCCTAATATATTTTTTTTCCGCAAGCCATACGACTAGCAATTTCTGAGATACGGCCGACAGCCATTCTTAGTGGGACACCCGGTACAATTTCGATTACTTGCTTTCAGAATTTTAGATTCGAAAGTCTACTAGAGGCCTCTTAAACCCTATCGGAGAAAGGAAAGATAGAACCTGAATTAAAGCTGGAGCTGATAGAACCTGGACGTCCTATTAAAGATAAAGGGAAGAAATATCCAAGACAAATAAGTTTATTTAAACTTTTTTACGATGAGGTGAAAAAATCTTTTTTTTTTTTTTTATTTTACTTTTTTACGGTTCGTCGGCGTATCTGAGGCCATCTAGAACCGGTCATCGACCGTACGGTTTTTAATCGTGCGGTCTACCGACTGGGGAGTTGAAACGGCACCTTCATCCTACGAGATATCCGATCTCATCCGGCCTGTCCGGCGTGAATAGGATGGTTTTGATGTCGATTCATTTTACACTCTTCCCTAAGACAAGAGCACGCGGTGTTTCCCAAGCGGTCACCCATCCAAGTACTAGCCGCGCTCGACACCGCTTAACTTCGGTGATCTGACGGGAACCGGTGCTTTAGGTGTCGCTAGGCCCTTGCCTTGAAAAAATCTTCATGTATACGTTTTTTGTTATTTACTCAAAGCTAGATATTATGGATTTATCGACTTCTGCAGTGTCACTTCTCATTTAGAGTAACATTCTTTCGAAGTTAAATTTGGTCAGGGCCAAAATCCATGCCTAGGTCAACTTGACCCTTAAGAAGTAAAATTGTCTCGCACCAGTATTTCAAACACATTCTCTAAAGATTTCTCAAATGTAAGTGGTTGCTTTTGAGTCCTTGAAATTTTCTTAGCTTATTTTTAACCTCAATTTAACTGTAATACTAATTTTTGATATTTGGGAAATGTGGAGATATTTAAGGACGAGAGAATTTTTACAGTGATTGATGTTGATGTTGATATTTTAAAATGTTCTATAGAAGCTACCTTTTTAAGAGGCTTTTAGCATGTATAAACAGTGGTTGTTCTCTTCAAAAAATTGGAAATAATATTCCCATAACCAACGCATTGATATGGGTTTCGGTGGTCTGGCGCAATTTGTCCCCAGTGACAATAAAAAAATGCTTCCTGAAAGCCGGATTCATATGTAATACAGATAATATTGACTACTTCGCAGACAAAGATAATATTCCGCTCGTTCAACTTTTTCCTAACATAAAGGACACATTTGTGAACTTGAAGCAATTTGCCTCTATTGATAACGATTGGCCAACAGAAAGTATAGAGTTGACTATCATCGAATATATTGAAGAGATCCAAGAAATGGATGATACTACTTCCAACTCTGAGACGGAGGAAGAGAAACCTGAACTTGCTCCAGTGTCGAAACACTTTTAATAATGTTAACAATTTTGACAAGTCTATAAATTTTTCTCAATTGCTATTAAAATGTGAATCTTAGTTTTATAAAAATATAATAGAAAATATGAAGCAATCATTAATTTCTGATGATTTTTAAAAATAAGAATTTCAAAGCAAACATACAGTACATTGTATAATATAAGGGTGTCCCAAAATGTACGCACATTTTAAATATCGTGGCATTTTCGTTTTTGTCATAGTAGGCTTCTGAAAATTTGATAGCTGTCATATAATTTATTGCAATAAATAGCCATGGAGCGCTACATGGTAGAACAGCGCGCTGTTATCGTGAAAACGTATTATAAATGTGGAGAATGCTATGCGGAAGCAGTTCGTAGAGTGCGAGTCGTTTTTGGAACAAATAATGCACCAAAACATACGACAGTGCAAAGATTGATCAAGAAATTTGAGCAAAGTGGTTCAGTTGGAAACATAAAATCAATAGGGCGGCCGCGTACTGCTCGATCTATTGAAAATATTGCAGCAGTGTCGGAGAGTGTTGGTGAGAATCCAGGCACGTCGATTCGCCGTCGGTCACAGCATGTGAACATTACCAAAAGCAGTATTCAGCGAATTCTTACAAAAGGTTTGCATTTGCATACCTATAAAATCAAATTTGCATTTGGTAAACTGAGTCATATAGTTGCCCTGATATCCCTATAAACCTTAAACGAAAAGTCTTCAACACATGCATCCTGCCTGTCGCAACATATGGTCTTGAGACAAAGGCTTTAAACAAGAAATACACCAATAACCTTAGGACAATGCAACAAGCCATGGAACGGGCAATGCTTGGTGTTAGTTGCGATTTTTCTAAAGCATTTGACTGCGTGAATCGTGGAATACTGTTGGAGAAACTTCAACTTTAAGGATTTAGGGGGATTTTTCTGAAATGGATCGCTTCTTATTTGATGGAAAGGGAACAAATTGTTAGGTATCAAGGGGTGGACTCGGGAGTGCTTAGTAATCCGCATGGTGTGCCTCAAGGCTCAGTACTGGGGCCCCTTCTATTCCTTCTATACATAAATGATTTAACTAGCATTGATGTCACTGGTCATTTCACTCTGTTTGCGGATGACACCACAATTCTTTGGCTGGATCGCAACACCCAAGATTTAACAGCTAGAGTTTCTAGTGATATTGGTAGGATTAAGCAGTGGTGTGATGCCAACTACCTGACTTTGAATATTAATAAAACAAACGTACTAACATTTAAATGTACTATGGACGAATTAAGATTAGACAATAATGTCATAGAGAGTAAAACTTTTGCGAAGTTTCTTGGTATAAGGATTGACTCAAAACTTAGATTTTCAGAACATATCACTGCTCTCAATAAAAAGCTGGCTTCAGCGTGTTATGCTGTCAGATTGATAAGTCACAACTTGGGGCATGATATGGCAAGATCAGTCTATTATTCTCTTATAGAGTCAAACCTGAGATATGGGTTGGCATTTTGGGGTTTCAGTACTCAGCAATTACTACAATCGGTATTTATACTGCAAAAACGGGCTTTAAGATGTCTGTGTAAATTAAAGCCACGTGAACATTGCAGGCCATTTTTTCTTCGTGAGGGTATATTAACATTTTGTTGTGTTTTTATCTTGGAAACAGTCTCTCTGCTTCATAGGAAATATGGGAATGTACAGAATATCAATGGGAGTAACACAAGAAATAGGGATAAACTAAGACTACCAACACCAAAGAGTGCTCTTACCAAGAACTCACTGATATATGAAAGCCTTAAGATCTATAATCACTTGCCGAGCGAGTATAGAAATATTGTGGGTGATAAACACTTTAACCGCGCGGTTAAAGTACTTTTGCAGGGCAAGGGCCTATTATACCTTGGAGGAATATTATAGTGACTTATTGTAAACTGCGAAGATAATTATTCTAAGTGTGTTTGAATTTTATACTTTTTCTGTGTTTTTATGTCCATTATATATTTTAAAATAATTGATTTTCCTGTGTTGTATGACTTTTCTACATTGTGTACATTTAGTATTTTTTTTTTTTATTATTTTTTTTCTTTTTCCTATTTTGTGTTATGGTTGACTATGCTTGGTGGTCTAGTAATAATATATATTTTTTTTGTTTTCTATTTTGACTTGTTAGCTCTTTTGCAACTATGTATTTCCTAATTTTAGATATATATATGTATAAATTTTGTTTTAATAAATGTTGACTTTGTCAATGAGATTTTTTAATCTTTGGATAATAAAGCATATTTGATTGATTGATTGATTGATAGTTTACGAAACAAAATCCGCAACGAAGAAATAAGAAGAAGAACGAAGGTGGCAGACATAATGCAGCGAGTCGCGGAGCTTAAGTGGCAATGGGTTGGGCATGTTGCCAGACTAAGTGTGGACAGATGGGTGTCAAAGCTTGTACACTGGAGACCACGGCAAACAAAGAGGAGTGTCGGCAGGCCACAGAGGAGATGGTTGGATGACATTAAAAGAATAGCGGGAGGAAGATGGTACCATGCAGCGAAAGACAGAACAACATGGAAACGAATGAAAGAGGCCTTTGTTCAGGAGCGGACAGATAATGGCTAAGAGAGAAGAAGAAGAAGAAAAATCAAATTGACCCAAGAATTGAAGCTAGCAGATCATGGGTTGCGCCGTGAATTTGTTAATTGGATTCTGGAAAACGAGGCAAGTGACGGAGATTTTTTGAAGAAAATCCTGTTTAGTGATGAGGCACATTTTCAATTAAATGGGTACGTCAATAAGCAGAATTTTTGAATTTGTGGGGGAGGAGAATCCTCGTCTTATTCACGAAAAACCAATGTATCCTCTACGAGTCACCGTTTGGTGCGGTTTTTGGTTCGGCGGAATAATTGAGCCATCCTTCTTTGAAGACGAGGCTGAAACTGCACTAACAGTGAATGGCGAACGTTATCGTGCAATGTTAGAAGAGTTTCTGTGGGCTGAATTAGACCGAATTAATGTGGAAAAATTATGGTATCAACAGGACGAAGCGACCTGTCACACTGCGCGTGAAATAATGGACTTGTTACGACTGAAATTTCCTGGTCGTGTCATATGTCGCAATGGTGATCAGAATTGGCCACCACGATCCTGCGATATAACACCGTGCGACTTCTTTCTCTGGGGTTTTCTTAAATCTCGTGTTTCTGCCAATAAACCAGCCGCAATTCCTGACTTGAAGAACGAGATTCGACGCGTCATTGATAAAATTCGTCCACAAATATGTGAAAACGTTATCAATAATTTCGTCAAAAGAGCAAGAGCCTGCCAGCAAATCCGCGGTAGATATTTGTCGGATATTGTGTTTCACACTTAATCGTGATATGTATTCTTTCTAATCCCAGTAAAGTTTTGACATATTTCAAGAAATAAATGTGTTTTGTTAACAAATAAAAATGTGTTATATGTTAGTATGAACGAGCACGTGCAGTTACATATTGGTATATTGGCTTCATCTCATTTAATTTTAGTTCTGATAAATTTAAACAAAAATATTTAACATTATTTACATGATGATGGCGTAGTACAATAGAGGAGATGAAGGTTCAAAGCCAAATGGAGTGCGAAAATGAAGATATAATGGGGTGAAAGTAAAAGTAGTTATAAAATAAGTACAATGAAACAATTGTAGAACATTTAATAAAGAAAAGAGCAGATCTGCAGGGTTACTGGTGTAAATAGGGACTAAATTAATTGGAAACACTTACATGGCAGAAGATATTAGTGAGGGGCCTCTCAAAGGTTAGACGCTAGTCATTTGTGCCTCATAATGTGAAACTATTTTAAAAATTTGTTACAAGACCACGTTGTCACATACGTGTTAGATTAGAGTCTTCACTCTCAATATGAAAAAAACATTCCCTTACTTCTTGATCATCAGATATTTCCATTTCAAACCAATAATATTTTAACAATGTACAGGGTGGCCCGTTTATCTTGGGACACTACATTATCTCAGAAAGCATAGGAGATGAAGCGAAAAGTTAAATACAAAAGTTATAAGATATATGGTACTGCATATTTTTTAAATATTTTCATTTATACAGGGTGTCTAATAAAAACGTAGCGTTAACATTGTCTTTTTTTTTAAATGGGACACCCTATATATTATTGCAGATTTCGATTCCACGTGAAATTCTAGATATGTTTCATGTGTAATGTCATACCTAAGTCTAATCCTTTTTGACATATATCAAATTTTATGTCAAAAATTACCTTCATAGGCCAAAAAATAATTAGCAAATTTTTATATACTGAAGCATTTATTATTCCCCATTAAACCCCATATTTTTATAATTTTATCTTATTAAGCATACAAAATAAGGGTAACTTCGTATAAGGTTCTATATTAAAAAAAATCGTAGTTTTCGAAATATTGGCACTTTATCATTTTTCTATTGTAAAAATGCTGTACTCGGCTCATAAGTTTTATTATAAGTTGGCCATGACGGAGAGGCGCGGCGACATTTTTCTACTGTAAAGATTTTCAAAACGATTGGTTGAGATTTATTCGTCAGATACTTCTAACGTTCCATCCATGGTGAAACAACCTGTATAACAACATGAAATCTGCGATGCACCATTTTGGATTTATGCACAGTTATCATAGGTGAATACTTCATTAAAGAACATATTAAACTAGGTAATAACGAGGGTAATAATTTAATTAAAGACAAAGTATCATAATTATTGCAACAGGTGTGCGATATGCCCTCCGTTTTGAACAATACAGGTGGTATAAAGAGTTTCTAAATACAAAACGGCATTTTTCACATAGTCAGTTCCATTTAGGTAGTGAATACCTTCTCGAATCCGACGTTCAAGTTCCTGCGCAGTTGACGGCTTGTTTTTGTATACTCGCTCTTTAGGTGTACCCCATAGAAAAAAATCTAGGGGAGTTAGGTCGGGGCTCCTTGGAGGCCAGGCATAATTACCATTTTCCCCAATCCACTCTCTATAGTGTCCGTTCAGAGAGTTGGTAATTTCCTGACTTCTATGATAGGGAGCACCATCCTGCTGCCAAATAAAATTTGCCCGTTCTCTTGCAGGCACTTCATTCTCCACAAGGAGTTGGATATTATTTAAAAGCTCTAAATAACGTTGAGAATTTAAATTCCGATAAAAAAAATACTGGACCTATGATTCTGGACCTCCAAATGGCGCACCAAACTTTGACAGAAGTTCTTCCCGATCTAGTAACTACCATAACTTTTTTATTATTCTCGCTGCTCCAGTAATGAGTATTTTTTCTATTAAAAATTTGTGTTGCGGTTGTAAATATGGGCTCGTCGGTCCAAATAACTTTATCAAATATATTTTCTAGAAAATGTCTGTCCATAAGAATACTGCAAAAATCTAACCTTGTGTTGTAATCACGTTGTTCTAATTTTTGTACTGGACAATATTTATATGGCTTAAAATTGTTAATTTGAAGGCACATTTGAAGCGCTGTTCTTCTGACGCCTAGTTCTAAAGATGCGTTCCGTGTTGAAGTTTCGGGAGTCTCTTCAATATGCAACAAAATGTTGAGTTGCTCTTCGTCAGTCAAAACATGACGACGTCTTTTTTTCTCTTTCTTAAAGGTTCCATTTATTCTAAATTGCTGGTAAATTCGAAGATCTTTTTTTCTGGGTGTCGCCTTAATGGAAATTTAGTTATATAATCCCTAAGAGCCAGGGTCCGATTTTTATTGTGTGATAAATAACTTTCCAACATATCCATCTTTTCCTCTGTGGTAAACATTATTAAGTAAGCTAGTAATCTAAATGTAAAAAGAAAAATAAGTACTTAAACAAGATATTATTGTGTCAAAAGAAGAAAGACTAATAGTGACAGTTCTGTAATGGTGGATTGTATTTTTTCGCCGCGCCTCTCCGTCATGGCCAACTTATAATAAAACTTATGAGCCGACTACAGCATTTTTACAATAGAAAAATGTTAAAGTGCCAATATTTCGAAAACTACGATTTTTTTTAATATAGAACCTTATACGAAGTTACCCTTATTTTGTATGCTTAATAAGATTATATTATAAAAATATGGGGTTTCCATTTGAAAAAAATTACTTTTAGAGACTTTTTAAATTTAAATTTTAATGTTAGTTTTTGACCACCCTGTGTTAATTTATTATCAAAATACAACACCGGTCTACTAAAGTAGGTCCCTTTGTATAAGAAAATCATACCCAATTAAATAATAAATGCTTCAGTATGTAAAAATTTGCTAATTATTTTTTGGCCTATAAAGGTAATTTTTGACATAAAATTTGATATATGTCAAAAAGGTTTAGACTTAGGTATGACATTACACATGAAACATATCTAGAATTTCACGTAGAATCGAAATCTGCAATAATATATAGGGTGTCCCATTAAAAAAAAAAAGACAATGTTAACGCTACGTTTTTATTAGACACCCTGTATAAATAAAAATATTTAAAAAATATGCAGTACCATATATCATATAACTTTTGTATTTAACTTTTCGCTTCATCTCCTATACTTTCTGAGATAATGTAGTGTCCCAAGATAAACGGGCCACCCTGTACACGGAAAAAAATGAAAAATAAAAAATATCAACAATAATGTATCTTTTCATTTGCTACAGGTTGTAACATTTATCCTAACATTTCTTAAAAAAAATAATAAAAATATTTTAAAAATCTCAAGTGCCTGTTGAAATTTTTACTATTTGTATGTGCCATTTTGTAGTAAAATTTTAAACTGATAGTTGTAAAATCTAATATACGTTCTATCAATATAAGTGAGACAAGACTATACTATTAATCGTTAAATTTTATTGTGTAAAATATATAACATATTATGTGACTTTTTTTACAATTTCTATGCAACTTTACTCTAAGTATAAAATTTGTCATTTAAAACAATTTGTTGCAGAAATTTGAACAATTGTCAGGTTTTATACCTATCCAAATATAAAAATCCCCAGCAATTTGCAGTATTTATTACACTGCCTTATAATGTGTAATTTAAAACAATTTGTTACAGAAGCTTTACTACTAAAACTAAACCACAATTTTCAAGATTAATACCTATCAATATATGAAAATTTTTAATATTTTGTAGTATTTACTACACTAGTTTAAAATGTGGAATTTAGAACAATTTGTTGAAGAACCTTCAACAATTGTAATAGTTTACACTTATCGAAATTTAAAAATCATCAACAATTTGCAGTATTTACTACACTACTTTAAAATGTGTAATTTAAAATAATTTGTTGCAGAAACTTAAACAATTTTTAAGATTAATACATATCGAAATATAAAAATCTTCAACAATTTGTAGTACTGTATAATAATAGAGCATACGGTATTAAGTACTTTAGATTGCTAGAGACTGCTGGAAGATGGCGCTGCCTATATTGTACTGCCTGCGCAGAACAATATCGCAGCTTTAAGCTGTTTCGATTTTCCAACGATAGATATTCGGTATGCTCATTCGTCATAATTGTGCCCTGTGCTGACGAGAACTAAAGAGTTCAAAACCGGTCTACAGGTAGCAGTAGTGTAGCAGCCTACCATTGGAAACAGAGATTCTGAGATTCATTCTATCCCTTCCTGTGAAATGTTTAACAAAACATTTCTAACAAATAGTTGTGAAATGTTCACCAAGACATTTAAGCTTTTCCTGTTATAGTGTGTATATCCAACAAAATATTGTGACTATGGTGAACAAGACATTTTAGTTTCTCCTTAAAACATATTACTTTATTTATAAACTCTTATAGCATAAAGTGCCAAACTATTATTTCAATATATTTCTTACAATAGTTTTAAATTCAATAACTTTTTGTATAACTTTTTTGTACAACTTGTTTAAAAAAAAGAAACAATATGATATAGAAATTCACAACAAATTCCTGTTGCCCCTATATTTACAACAATTTGTAGTAAATTTATTTACAATTGTAGTAAAAATCACAATTTTTTAAACTACTTTGAAGCTATGTCTATCTTTTTTTATTGTATCATTCGTTGGAAGTAACGTATATCTGAACTACTTACAAAAATTGCAAGTCTGGGGTAGACAGTGAAATCTAAAGACACCTCTTATTGTTTCAATTTCATTTAATTTAACGAAATAAATGGTGTACCGTTTGTCTATTATCAAACATACCTAGGGAGAAAAGTGGTGTGGTCGACATTTTTGAGACTTAGTTAACTTTGTTTGAAAGCTGGTTGGCGCAAAACAGAATATTTCAAGGTTAACTGGTTTAAAATATGGCGTTGGCCGCTATTAAATACTTAGCTGGCATAGAAACCTCTGTTAAAAATAAGGAAAAAAATGTACCTTTTATTTGGAATATGTCGAGATTGCGATTTTTTTACATGGGTTACTACCTTTCTTTTACTACTTTAAATCGTCCTTCCAAGTTTCGTAACACATATTTCGAACATCCTGTATATACAAACATTAAGGAAATAAAATGAAAAATTTCACTCGAATTGAAAAAATAAAGTCGGAATAACTAGCAAAAACTGTACGTTCCAAACAGGATAGATTTGCTTCAAAGAATAAAAAAATATTTTTGGTTAATAGTAGTTCGCTAAAATTATTGCTGTAAATCATATAGTAAAAAAACCTAAAAATACAATGGGAAACATTATAAAATCATAAAAGTCATGTAAATATATCTAAATTTTGTTCTCGTGCGTGGGACATATACTAGACGAAATTTTTTGGAATATTCCCAAATTTTCCCGGTTATAAGAATGGATTCGTAATGGCATGGCAGAAAATAACTTAAGTAAAAATAATTATACCATGTAAATTTATTTGTCAAATTGCTAATTGTAATTTAATTGCTACAACGTTTTTGCCTCTTGTAAATTTTTCGCCAGACATAAAGTTTCTCTTCCAAAAAATTATTTACGATACCTACCTTGTAATTCAACATCCTTGTTTATTCGGAACAAGAAAACTCTTAATTCTAATAACTACCAACTAGTTTAAATCTTCTAACACATGTTCGAAATGTTCACCATGTTCCTGAATACATAAATTAATTCTTTTCAATAAATTTAACTACTTTGGGTATCTTCTCGAGCTTGTTTTTAAAATAATCTGCAGCACTGATAATTCTTTGCAATAACTCAGCTTCCGTAGCGACGGGGGAAGCATACACTTTTGATTTAAGAGCGCCCCACAGGAAAAAGTCTAGAGGCGTTAAATCGGGAAATCTTGCTGGCCAATTAACGAGTGCATCGTTGGCTCTTCCGATCTGTCTATTAGGATATGTTTCATTTAAAAATGCTCGAACATTGATACTAAAGTGGGGTTGCACCCCGTCGTGCATGAACCACATTTCGGTACGAAGTTGTTATGAAAGATCGTCGAATAAATCGGATACAGTGGTTTACAAGAAGAGTAGATAGTTATCCCCCTTTAACCGATTTGGCATTACAACTGATCCAATGATAAAATTGTCAATTGCCCAAACATAATTCTAAATTCATGCTGGAAATGTTTCTCCCTGATGGCATGAGGATATTCATTGCAATACACATGTTCGTTATGTACATTTTTAATTCCCGATCTTGTGAACGCAGCTTCGTCCGTATATATAATTTTCTTATGAAAGGTTGCATTTGGTTTCTTATTGTTTCGGTGAAACGGCAAGACGTCAGCCGACTTTCAGAATCTGTTGGCAAAAGATTTTGCACCTGTTGCACATGATACAGATGGAGTAACTGCTCTCGTAGAATATTATTTTTGGAGACGCCAGTTCGAACCCCAAGCGTCTACAGCTTGATTTAGGATCATCATCAATTCCATTTAAAACTATCTCTTTGAGCTCCGGAGTCCTAATTGTACGTTGGCGTCCTCGATTAACATTGTTTCCATTAAGACTACCCGTTTCTCTAAGTTGTCTCTCAATAGTCGCGAAAGTTTGATGATTCGGAATTCTGCGGTCTGGATATTTGTCACGATAGACTCTGACACTATCGGTATGTCAGATTCATTGTACTATTTCCTAGTAAACAAACGAAAAATAATTTTTGTCATTGTTCAGAATAGCAGCAATGATGAGGTATCGTAAATAATTTTTTGAAAGAGAAACTGTATGTCTGGTGAAAACTTTCCAAGAGACAAGATATTTCCATAATGAAGTCAGCTAGGGTTGGAGAAACAATTGAAGTCATTTGTACAGGGGGTAATAAAAATTCAAACGTTTATTTACGAATCACGCGCCATTTTTAAATTTCCAGGCGTTAAAATCGCCTCAAAACACGCAATTGTTGCAAATCTCATCCCTCCCTAAAGGATTTTTCCTCTGAACATTTTTGCTATATTCTGTTATCATCAAAATCTACAAATAACATAAGTGTCTTGCTTTTTGGAGGTTCTCCAGCATGTTTTATGTGCATCTTATTTTTGCGTCTACATAACTATAACTTTAAGTGTTGACTGCACGGCTCCGTAAACAATTGGAAAACACATGATTCACCGCCAAAAAGCAACATAGAAATGTATTTTTAAAAGCTAGTTGTTGAATTTGTAAAGGTAATAGTCGAAATCCTTCATATCAGTCGTTAAAAAAACTATAAATTGATTTTCTGCCATCACTTTTAAATGAGTGTCGTTCGAATACTTCATGACTGATTTAAATAAGGTTTCCGGATATTAAGAGCGCGTTTGTTTAAAATGTGATAAATCTTTTTGGGGCATTTACCTATGTGGGTGGAGGATGAAAAAGAAGACAGTGTAAAAATCCATTTATTTTCAATATAAAAAAATCCAATTTGCATGTCAATGGAGTGTCTTAACAGAACAAATAATATAAAAAATTATAGAAAAGTGCAGAAAAGCTAAAATTCAGGCAAATGACAATATTGTAAAGGCATCGGGTAACTGTCATTGGGTAACTCTAGCTGCGCAATGTAGTAGATTATTAACAAACACAAGGGAAGCAACAAAAGAAAGATGTAAAGCGATAGTTTGAGTCCGGACGACTTTAACGATTATTTCTTAAATCTTGCACATAACCTAGTTCAAGATATTCCAAAGACTGCCGATAACCCCCTAGTTAAATTAAAACCTCTACCAACATCAGACAACTTTTCTTTCTCTGAAGTATGCTATAATGAGGTTAGGGACTGTATAAATAACTTAAAATTTAAAGAAAGTCGAGACATTTTTGGTTTTAATGTTAGGATTATTAAGAGTGTCTAGAATGCAATCTTGATTCCTTTAACCAAGCTGACTAATTTATGTTTTAAAGAGAATACTTTACCTGATATTTTGAAAGCGTCACTGGTTGTTCTTCTCTTCAAAAAGGGAGATCCAAAACAGTTCGAACACTACCGTCCTATATCCCTGTTGCCAGTCTCATCAAAGATAGTTGAGAAATGCATGTCCAAGCAGATTCTGCATTTTTTTGAAAGTAATCAATTATGTCAGTTTGGATTTAGGAAGAGTAAGAATACTAGTCATGGGGTGCTTAATCTGATAACAGAGATACTGAACTCATTCCAGAACTTTAAATATAGCACAGTGTTGTTCTGCGATTTGAGCAAGCCCTTCGACTGTGTCAATCAACTTTAAGCCTATAAATTTTCTTCAAATGTCCTTGATCTTATGAGTCCATACTTAAGGGATACATATTAGGCTGTACGTTACTCTGGGGTGACATCGGCGAGGGATGAGGTGCCTATTGGGGTACCACAAGTGTGCATTCATTCAATCCTATTCCTAATATACAGGGTGTTAATTAATGTCATGCCGATATTTCAGGGGGTGATAGTGCTCGTCAAAATAAGAAAAAAATGCAAATATATGCATGGTGTAAAACGCGTTATTATCGTTATACAGGGTGACAAAGTTTCAATTTTTTTTCTCGTATTTTGCGTTGTCTCTCTTATATTCTGTGAAAATTGTTTCAAATTTGGAACATCAACCATTTTTTAAAATTTCTACAATAAAGTATTAAAATTGTCAGTCGCAGTATACAGGGTGTTACATTTTCTTGATTGGGCTACAATTTTATCTTTCAGAACTTTTTTCGGAGCTCCCCGTATAATTTCCGGTAGGAAATTTGAACTCTCTGTTTCTTTGTTTAGCGTTCTGATCTCCTGCACTATTCTCGTATCTGTGACCGTTTTCGATTTATTTGTAAAAATAGCCATCGATGGAAAATAAGTGTAGGCGAAATGAAGCAGAGTAAAAGGCTGTTGTTATTTGTATGTATTCTAAGTAATTATTTTTATTTTTATTTTAGATCAACCCACAGGGTTATCAACAATCAGATAAAAACATTACAAATTAAAAATAAATTAATACTAAACAATTAATTAGTTAATCAAATAAAAATAAAACAAAATTAGAAAAACTGTTGAAAATGTCTGCCTCTTGCTAAAATGCACGAATCAAGTATTTGCCTCATGGACTGACGGACTCTGCCAAATATTCCAGGAGTATTGCGAATGATGTCGCATGAAGCTATTATTCTGTTTCTTAAATCCTCTTCTGTCTGGACTGGGGTCTGATACACTAATGCTTTCAGGTGTCCCCAGGAAAAGAAATCCAGGCTATTCGGGTCTGGGGATCTAGGGGGCTGAGGTCCCCCTCGACCTATCCAACGGTTGTTAAAAATTTGATTGAGAAAGTTTCTCACCTCTATGCTGAAGTGCGATGGTGCACCATCGTGCATGAACTACATTTGGTTTCCGACGAGAATTGGTACCTCTTCTAGCAGCCTGGGAGTTCCTCTTCAAGAAATTGAAGTTAATATTGTCCCTCTAGCCTTGCTGGTAGGAAAAATGGTCCTATCAAATAATCTTCAATAATGCCGGCCCACACATTTACTGAAAAATGTTTTTAGAAATTATTTTGGCGTATCGAATGCGGATTCTCTTCTGCCAAAAATGGTTGTAGTGAGAATTGTTTATGGCATTCCTTAAGAAATTTGCTTCATCGCTAAATAAAATCGTGTTTTGAAATAACGGATTTTGGGCTAGCATTGGCAAAATTAAAACATAGTGGAAAGTCACGTGGGAGAAGAGCTTGAACCCTTTGGATGTGGTAAGGATACATTAACTTGTCTATTCAAATTTTCCAGACAAGCACAAATGAAATGTTAAGTGTTGCGGCAATTTTTCTCGTACTAGTAGCAGGATCATTTTCTACTGCATTCAGGACTGCTTCCTCGACTTTAGGAGTCCTAACCGTTCTGTTGGCTCCTGCTAAATGAGTGGATTACCTTTGTGCATACAGTCGTCTGGCTTCATAACAATTGCCATCGGCAAGTCTATAGATTAAATGCATCTCTGCAAATTCTTGATAAGTGAATTCAACCATCATTAACCAGCTCAAAGCAACTTCGGAAACGTCAAACAAAAAAAATATTTGTTACAAAATGTCAGAAGGATAATATGGGATATCCCAGCCTACTATTCTTTTTCTCATATTTATTATTGCGCTATTTCGCTTACACTTAATTTCCATCGATGGCTATTTTTGCAAATAAATCGAAAACGGTCACAGATACGAGAATAGTGCAAGAGACCAGAACGCTAAACAAAGGAACAGAGAGTTTAAATTTCATACCGGAATTCATACAGGGAGTTCCAAAAAAAAGTTCTGAAAGATAAAATTGTAGCCGATTCAAGAAAATGTAACACCCTGTATACTGCGACCGACAATTTTGATACTTTATTGTAGAGATTCTAAAAAATGGTTGATGTTCCAAATTTGAAACAATTATCACAGAATATAAGAGAGACAACGCAAAATAAGAGAAAAAAAAATTGAAGCTTTGCCACCATGTATAACAAAAGTAACGCGTTTCATACCATTCATATATTTGCATTTTTTTCTTATTTTGACGAGTACTATCTACCCCTGAAATATCTGCATGACATTAATTAACACCCTGTATATAAATGATCTGCCATCTTCTGATCCAACGTCCGAGTTTACAATCTTTACCGATGACACAACGGTGTGTGTCAGTGCGAATACACTGGAAAAATCATTGGGGAAATCCCTGATGGCACAAGAGAGGGCCTTGTATTGGTTTTGCAGCAATGAGCTACTGCTGAATCAGAGTAAGACTGTTAAAGTAGTGTTCTCTATGAGGGATTTTGGACAGAGCGCGCCGGAACGATTTATGGGAGTGTATGTCGACCAGGGACTCTTGTGGGACAAACATGTTGCCTCAGTGGCCTCTAAGCTTGCAAGTAGTGTGTACCTTCTGCATGGCCCTGCAGAGAATATCTCTTCGGAGATGCTAAAAACAGCATACTTTGGCATATTTCAGACACACCTTTCATATGCCACACTTTATGGGGACACTATACTAGCGCTGGCCTCCTCCTTGGCCTTCAGAGCAAGGCCATCAGAATATTGGAAGATTTAAGATTTGAGAAGGACTGTAGGTATACCTTTACGGATCTTAGTATACTTACTCTTCTATCTGTCTTTATTTTGTAGACTGTAGAGTCTTTATGTAAGGGAGAATCACGGTCTACTCAGAGCACATAAAAACATTCGTCACTACCAAACGCGAAATAGGGGTGACTTTGTACCTGACTTCTGGCTTGACAAGGTGTCAAACCGGGCCCAGCTATTGGTCGATAAAATGGTTTAATAAACTGCCCGGAGAATTAGAGGGGTCTCTCCATCAACTCATTAAAAAGAAAATGCAACAGATCCTTGTTAAAAACGCCTTTTATTGTTTTAGAGGACTTTTAGATTATTACTTTAATGTACATGTTTAGATAAAACTATAATTTGTATTTTTTCAATATGATTTTAGATTTTGACTTTAATATGAGACACCCAATTCCAAAACAGCTTTTATCCATAAAAGAAAATAAATGAGTTGGCGGTGGCACTGCTTTTTTTAATGACGTTTATCTATGTCTAAGATATGGTTTATCAAAACCTCTTAGATCCCATTAAAAATTGCATATAAAGCTTGTCTATAGTTCCAAAACTATTTTGATCCATCACATCATACTGTTCCAAAACTATTTACATTCAATTATAAAATTTGTTATCAGCTCTTTATATCCATTACAATTGTAATACGCTGAATTTTGTACAATATCAAAACTGCTTCTATTCTTTAGAATCTTTTGCCGTCTAAACTGTTTAAATGCAGAGACCAAAACTGAACTTGCCAAAAAAATATCGCACTTCCTCGTATTCCTGACCAGGCAGCATATTACTCAAGGCATCAGTACAACTTTACAATTTGTGAGGGGTATTCTACTTCTAAACATCAAATAAAAGTACCATTAGCAGCTATACGTGGACAGAAAATATAAGATGGAAAGGATCTAATGAAACTTTATCAATGGTATATGCAAAACTGACTTCCCTAAATATTCAAAACGATATAAGCTTAAAACTTTCTTGCGATGGATGTCCTGGGTAAAACAAAAATACTACTGTGATGGGTGCGCTTATGCGGTGGCTATATTTAACTGTAACAGCGTAGAGTATTTTATTTTATTTTATTGTAAATCAAACGATAGAACATATTTTCTGTAATATAGACCTAACTCCTTTTTGGACATAATTTCATTCGTTATGGTACTTCCTGACTAAAAAAGCAATAATCATAAATATCTCTAACATCGACAAGTTTTGAATTTAATATAAGTACATACTTGAAACAAAAATTTACTCGAAACAATGCCTTTTTTAGAAAGCACCCTTACCTTCCAGGGTCTAGTTTAAAAAGTTGGAGAATACATGGGGTTTTCATTACATGTAACGTTTCTCGAAAACAAAGAATGCGCGGGAATTGAATCATATAATTTGATATTAAAGGAAAAATAGATAAAGTTGCTACTGAAATCGGTATCTGCCGTTGTAAAAAAGGTTTAGATGTTTTTTTTTACCTACCAAAAACACAAGAAACAAGCAAGAACGACTTTGTAGGTTTTTTTTGAGATAGGTATCTAACTCTTTTTAGGTATAATTAGATTAGGACTTTGTTGTTTTGTATAAATTATAGGTTTAAGTCATTTTCTATGAGAGAAAATCAATATTTTCAATTATATCCTTTCCGTGGATTAGGTCTATCTATCGGCGAACAGCCTAAGAATGTTAAGAGGGTGGTCAATGAGGGCTTGAAAGTTAAAAGTGCAATTACACTGGTGATTGGCCAAAGTACCATCAGTCATGGGACGCGGGAACGACCATTACTTGTTTTGGGAGTTTTTGATTGGGTTAAAGTTGAAAGGTTGGGATTTTGGGAGCCAAGGGGTGTGGTATTCGGGCCACAAGTTCTTTTCAAGAAATGGTAAAATCAGTTCCGGGATTGTTACCGAACTTTCTAGTCGATTTACTAATTCTCGTGTAAAGTGATCCTTTACTTCAATTTTATAAAGTTCAATTTAATCTCTTCTCGTTTAGTAATCAGGGTTTTGTGGTAAGATGTGTACCATCTGGTAATACATTCTGTTCTATTTCTTTACTTCTTTTAGTGGGGATTTTACATTCAAAATTAATTGTCATTAATTATTCTCGTTTTATTGGGGATTTTCATTAAACGCATGTCGATTATTCAGTTTAAATACTGAATAATTATCTAGTTGGGCTTTAGTTTCGAAACCTCTCTTTCTCGCTAGATGTAAATATTCCTTTGTAAATATATTTAAGGCTTTTTTTGTAAAATATCACTTCCTTTTCCTTGTAATAGATTTTAAGTGTTTTGAGAAAGTAGTTGTTTTATTTGGCTAATAAGAATTCTTTACCAAACTACTTATTAAGTTTACCTAACGAGAATTCTGCGGTTCGCGGTAGTCTCGCGGACGCGGGTAATACTATACATGTGCCTACTGACCAGCTGACCAGAGGAGTAAGGGATCCTTCCCCCGGCTACAACTGCCGTTAGATTCAGATTAGGTCCAGGTGGGTAAGTGCATCTGAATAGGTACAAACAATATTAATTAATGACTACATCCGACGATATCAAAACTTCGAGATACGTCTAGATACCATCTGATCTGCCAGATTCTTCAAGAGTTCTTTTGCCCCGATTCAGATTATAGGATAGATAGGGAAACGTCTCCATTAAATTGTGCGGAATGATACTGACTTGGTCTCCACGCTACCACGTTCTCTAACCAAGTCTATCACCACCACGTCATTCTGTCACATAACCAACTAAACCGTTAGACAGATTCGTGTAACTTTTCATATAGTTGGTCATTCATATTTACCGCCTGACAGAATTTTTGGAAGGATTAAGAAGATAGTACGAAAAAAAGAAGTAATAGTTCAACACAATAAATATAGAGCTATTTTTTCTGAATATGCAACAGTGTTAGATATGCAAAAACACTGACATTTCTGATTGGAAAAAAGCGGTTTTCAGTTCTCATTAGCTATAACAATCTCAATTAAAAAAATCGAGAAATCAGCGGCAAAAACTGTAATGGTAAAAGGTCAGGTCAATTATCTGTAGTAATATATTAAGGGATAGGGAAATTATCGAAAATCATTCCGAAGATTTTTTGCCGTGGAAATCGCTCGAGGGCTTGCCCGAGAGCGATTTCCTAATGGCAACAAATCTGAGAATGGTTTTCTGATTATTTCCCAATCCCGAAATGTATTTTGAAGATTATTTACCAAATAAAAAACTAACGATTTCTGACGGGTGAGATTTTCATTTTTGACAAGGGTGATTTTCACCGGAGAGCGGGAGATTATCAACAGTAATATACCGATAGAGGAGGCGTCTATCGGTAATACCGATGTTTTTAACAAGAAATCGATTTTCTGACAAATTTTTACGAAATGTAATTTTTACTTATAATCTGATATGATCCCGAGAGCTTTAGCTCGAGGGTCTTATCTTTGATTATAAGTAAAAATTACATTGAGTGAAAATTTTCTCGGAAAATCGAGTTTCGAGTGAAAAACGAAGGTATGAAGATAAGAAACCTCCTCTAGAGGTGTATTTTATTGGATAATTTACTGAACATAAAAATGAAGGCCGTCTGATAAAGGTAAATATACAAGTTAGAGGTGTTACTAATTTTTTATTTAAGTAAAAAAGCTACAAGCGTCTTTTCGAGCTAGCGGTAGTCTTATCGGGTAAGACGACCGTTACCAAGGTGGTTGCTATGAAAATGAGCGTTTTGATTGGTTCAATAAAAGTGAGGTGAATTATCAACAGTAATATACCGATAGAGGAGGCGTCTTATCGGTAATACCGATGTTTTTAACAAGAAATCGATTTTCTGACAGATTTTTACGAAATGTAATTTTTACTTATAATCTGATATGATCCCGAGAGCTTTAGCTCGAGGGTCTTATCTTTGATTATAAGTAAAAATTACATTGAGTGAAAATTTTCTTGGAAAATCGAGTTTCGAGTGAAAAACGAAGGTATGAAGATAAGAAACCGCCTCTAGAGGTGTATTTTATTGGATAATTTACTGAACATAAAAATGAAGGCCGTCTGATAAAGGTAAATATACAAGTTAGAGGTGTTACTAATTTTTTATTTAAGTAAAAAAGCTACAAGCGTCTTTTCGAAAGCGTCTTTTCGAGCTAGCGGTAGTCTTATCGGGTAAGACGACCGTTACCAAGGTGGTTGCTATGAAAATGAGCGTTTTGATTGGTTCAATAAAAGTGAGGTGAATTATCAATAGTAATATGTTAAGTGCATGTAAAATTGCTGAAAATCATGCATGAAGGTTTGTTGCCCTAGAAACAGCTTGAATGCATTTTTATTGTTATTTACCAAAAAGTGCCCGACCGAAGGGAGGGCACTTTTTAAGGTAAATAACAATAAAAATGCATGAAAACTGTTTCTTTAGGGCAACAAATCTAAGTGCATGATTATCAAGCCATTTTACATGCACGAAATATATTTTTTAGACTATTTCCTGAATGAAAAACTCATCATTTTGATAAATTGACGCGAAATTGTCTAAGCAGAAATTTCAACTTGTTGTGACAGTGACGGTTATTCTCGTAGGTAACCAACAATGAAAAACCAGAAGAGTGCAATTTTCAACTCAATCGCGACCGAGGGCTGATTTTCACCGAAAATCAAGTGAAAAGCGCATTGTAGTTACAGTATATGAGGGAAATAGTCGCTGAATAATCAGGTGAAAATCAACCCGCTTTTATAATGGATGAGGTAAATAATCGAAACAATTTAGGCCAATGCAAAACGGTACTCAAGAAACGAAAATCCGTTGCATCCATCGGTCCGGATCCTGTTCCCAAGAAAGTCCCAGTTGAACAAGCAAAGCTAAATGATGTAGATAAACTTTTAAAACACACTTTAAACCGGATTTGAGAAATATTGGTGACGTGGATTTAACGTTCTATAAAAATGTTATTGACCATGCAGGATATATAGATGATTGCGATACTGAAACTTTGGATGGCGTTTTCGATGCCATGGCCGTGAAAAAGGCGATGGACTTATACAATGGATACAATAAAAGAAATGTTAAAAAATTGCTTTTGTTGAGTTTTATGTTATGACAAATAATTTGGAATAAAAAACTTTTTCTTACTCTTTTATACCTGTTTTACTTCCATTTCGACATATTTAAAACTTAAAGCCACTGTGTGGTTACAACACTGCTTTTATTCATCTTTTTTTTCAAATATTAAGGTTCTGTTGATGTAGTTTTTTTTCTATTAGATAGGAATCAGTGTTGATAGGTGTCACGATAATATATACGAATTTGAAAGCCCGGCGGTCAGCTGTGAAACGTTTGAAACTTTTTTGTACTTTCCTGAAAATTCCCTTATAGTGGATTAAACTAGTTTTGGAATTGGGCGCCTCATATGTATGTTCATTTAGAATTAGTGTTTTTTTGTTATACTCTGCTTTATAGTTAATACCTAATATAATATTATGCTTGTATCAGACGTATGTAAATTGATGTAACTATGAATGATGGCATTAATAAACAATTTTAAATTTTTAAATTTTGGATTATTAATAGGAAAATAAATTCTTTAACTTTCTTTTAATTTTTCAGATACTAGAAGCTGTACAACATGCGACAAAGTACTTGAAGAATTAGAGCAGATTGACGATGACACGGATTCTTTCGGGGTGGATTTCGTGAAAATAAACGACAAACGATTGGCCAAGCAATATGGCATCAACAAATTCCCTGCACTCACGTACTTTAGGGAGAAGCAGCCGATCATCTACGAAGGTAAGCAAAATGTAAAATAGGGTTCTTCGAGTCAGGTTAATTATCAGTTGGGCTGACCATTCGCGGTAAATCTCCATGCAGAGACGTATATAGGGGGGGGGGTTAGAGGGTTTTAACCCCCCCCCCCATTCAACGAGAGAGAGACGTCCAATTTTAAATTTCCAATTTTGAAATTTAAATTAATTAAACGTAAAACGTCGACAAATTCTTTTTACATGTCGAAAACAAAAATGTAGATAGATTCCCAACTCTTCTGTTTTTAGGTGATTTCTTGGCAATATTTAGGTGTGGCCCCTAAAAATTTTCGCCTGCGGCGCTTTGCCTTCGATAGGCCTGCCAGCATTATTTTCTCATATCTATATATGACTGCAGACCTCTCCCCCCCCCCCCCCCCCCCTTAGAAAGCTATAGATACGTCCGTGTCTCCATGTACAGGTAGTCACGTTAGATGACCCTCTATCGAATCTCAGAATCAAATATTACAATCTACAGGGTGCTTACTTTCTACTGTTTTTTTTTTAAATTCTAATATACAGTTCCCAGCAATGATTATTGCGACATGTTTGTCATAACTTTGAGTAGTTTTTTAGATATTCGATTTTTAATTTTTTTTTTAACAAAATCAGCCTTTTGAAGGATATGCTCTTTCTATGTTTAATAATATTTATTTCCTAATATATATAATGTATTAGCTAGCATATTAATTAATTTATCATCCTTTACTAAAATACTCGAAATAGCATACAGGGTGCTTAGAACGCTGGTCTAAATTTGCAATGTTTAGACATTAATATCTCATTTTCTTTAAATGGAACATGTGTTTCAGATGTACAGTACGTAACTTAAGGGAGTGATTCCTTATGATATTCTAAGAGAAAAAGTTTATATAAACATATGTCCGGAGTTGCCTCGTTCTTGATATACAGGGTGATAAAGTTTAAAAAAAAATCGTTTTTTTAAATATCCTTTTTCCGATTTTATTAAAATTTGGTACCTTTATTCATAATGACAAGGAGTTTACTTAGCCGTAACTAGATTAAATTTATTAAGTCCAGTGGCGTCCCGGGAAGCATTAACGAATATTATTGACAAAAAATGTACGACACTGACTTTTTCTAATTTCGATATTTTTTTTCGAATTTGGCAACTAATAATAGTACTTTTTTGATCTGTGAATTGATTTCGTATTTTGCTTCGTTTTCGAGAGAAAAAATAAAAACCACTTTATTGCATGTAAAAAAAATATCTACGTATACAGGGTGAGTCGGGAGGAGTGGGCCTAACTCTAAGAGTGTAATCTATGCATCAAAATAATAAGAAAAAACTCAAATGTTGTTATCCAATATTCATTTGTTTTCAAGTTACATTGTTAAATAAAATAATAATATTGTTAAACCAAAATATTCAACATTAACATTGTTTTAAATAAATCATTGGTTTAGTAAATTTTCAAAAATACCGCCATTGACTTCCAAACATTTCCTGCTTCGTTTACAAAGGGCGCGCGTGGATCTTCTAATTGATTCGTGCCTTTCTTTAATATTGAGTACAGCATTTTTAATGCGTCTAATTAATGCATCCCTAGTATCTACTTTTACTTTGTAAACCTCAGTTTTTAACCAACCCCATAAATTGTAGTCCAACGGCGTGAGGTCTGGCGATCTAGGAGGCCAACTAATATGACCACCGCGACTAATCCAAACCCCTGGAAACCTTTGGTCTAAATATTGCTTGACCCGATGATCGAAAAGGGCAGGCGCTCCGTCGTGTTGATAATACATTTCAATTTTGATGTTTAAAGGAATCTCCTCCAGTAGTCCTTGCAATTCATTTTGTAAGAAACTTTAGTAGTGATCCCCTGTAAGGCTATTTTCCAAAAGAAAAGGGCCAATTAAATTATTATCGATCATGCCACACCACACGTTTACTGAAAACCTGTGTTGAAAATTACTTTCGACTATTACGTGAGGATTTTCGTCCGACCATACATGGGAGTTTCGATTAATATTGATGCTGTCACGGGTGATTGTAGCTTCGTCAGTAAAAAGTAAACTGTGGAGGAAGACTGCATTGTTTTATTTTATTTATATTACATTGACTCCACTGAAAGTATGGACTATTTTTTCAACTATAACACAGATTGTTAGCATCAGCCCAAGGGTGATCTATTTCGTTTATAGACTAAACAGCAGATATAGCCTAAAAGTTGTTCAAGTTTACCCCCAACCTCCACTCACTCAGACAAAGAAATGGAATGCTTCTACGACGACGTAAAGAGCGCACTAGAACAGGCAACCACACACTATACATTTTTAATAGGCGACTTTAATGCCAAACTGGGACATAAACTGAATAATGCAGAAATGTCCTTGGGTGCGCACGGATATGGAAATAGAAATGCAAGAGGGCAGCAAATACTACTTGAGTTCCTGATGCAATGCAATATGTACTCAATGAATACGTTTTTTTGAAAAGCCACCACAACGAAAGTGGACCTGGCTAAGTCCCGATGGAAATACCAAAAACGAAATAGATCTAATAATGACAGAAAAAATGACGTATCGGTTTTGAACAGATTTAAAATTGGCAGCGATCATAGAATGGTTCGAGCATGCATAGAAATCGATTTAAGAAGGGAATGGTCCAAGATGATAAGAACGAGTAGTAAATGGAAACCCCCAAAAAGTCTGGCAGAGTTCCAACAGGAAATAAGTACACAAATAGAAACTATAAACGATACAGAAGAGCGAAATGTAGAGTCGCTAAGCGCCCAACTCACGAAAATAGTTTTACAGGCAAAGAACAAACATAAAAATAAAAATCCAACAAAGATCGATGGACAAACTCAGTGATAACACAAAAGGACTCATGAAAGCAAGACGAGAAATGCGAGAAGAACATGCAAGAAATGCGGGACGACTAGGGCACTAAACAGAAAAATATCTAAGGCCGTTAGAAAAGATATAAGAACGTTTAACACCAGAGAAGTAACAAGAGCGTCAGAGGGAAATAAGGGCTTGAAGTCAATTAAAGAAAGAACATAACTAAACTAAGACAGCAAGACGGACAAATAACAAATCGAACAAAGACGTGATTCTAAAGGTTGTCAGGTCTTTTTACCAGGAGCTCTACAGCAACACGGATGGAAACGTTGGCAATATTAATATACCAACAAGATATCCCAGATATAACATTGGATGAGCTCAAAGCAGCCCTGCGAGAAATGAAAAACAATGAGGCAGCTGGCGACGATCAGATTGAAATAGAAGCTGTAAAGCAAGGAGGAACTTCACTACATATAATGCTCTGCAAGCTATACAACGCGTGCCTGTTAAATGGAACAACACGTTCCCACAGGAACGAGCAGTAATAATAATCATGCATAAGAAAGGGGACACAGCCTGCTTTCTCATCTGTACAGGGTCAATCAACCAGGACTAAACAGGGGCTTTCTTTTCGAGTTGCTCTGTATTTTTAATAAAACCAATATAGCCATCTAGTTTATGGTTTGCCGTAGAATCTAAAATTGTCATTTTAAAAGCGAGCTGACTTAAAACAAAGGAACTGTAGCTTAAAGTTGTTATTTTTTTAATGGAACATTCTGTATATTTATATAGGCATTCTAGACATATTGAAACTTTATTTTCCAACACCTCCTCTGACGTTATTTTAATGCAACGCCATTTCTTTTCCAAGGCATTCCATACATATTAAGCTCAAATGAATACAGCTTTTTAAATATTGGATTGCTCATATCTTAAAAACGGTTTCAGCTAATATAGACAAATTATATATTTATGGAATCAGGAAAGAAAGGCGTTTCATAAAAAATTGAAAATGTACAGGGTGTTCCATTAAAAAACAACAACTTTAAGCCACAGTTCCTTTGTTTTAAGTTAGATCGCTTTTTAAATGGCAATTTTAGATTCTACGGCAAACCATAAACTAGATGGCTATATTGGTTTTATTAAAAATACAGAGCAACTCAAAAAAAGGCCCCTGTTCAATCCTGGTTGAATGACCCTGTACAAGCTCTTTATGCGAATACTTACCAAACGAATCACCAACAAATTAGACTTCTACCAACCACGAGAGCAAGCAGGTTTCAGATCAGGGTTTGGCACAAATGACCATCTGCAGGTTATTAAGGTTATTATCGAGAAATGCATAGAATACAATAAACCCCTAGTCCTCATCTTTGTCGATTATGAAAAAGCATTCGACATGATAAATCAACAACAAATTCTACACGCGCTAGCAGAATGCCGTATAGACTCCAGGTATATAAATGTAATTAAACACGTCTATGAAAATGCCAAAGCTTGTATAAAACTGCACGACTATACGAAAGATTTCCCCATCGAACGAGGTGTAAGACAGGGCGATGTTATATCTCCCAAACTTTTTACGACGCTCCTGGAATACATGTTTAAAAAGATAAATTGGGATAGACTGGGCAGCCTTTGGTAGACTGAGTAACACTCTAAAATCAGATATTCCAACTTGTTTAAAGAGAAAGGTTTTTGACCAGTGTATACTTCCGGTGTTAACTTTCGGAGCAGAAACATTAACACTGACAAAGAAGGTAGTAAATAGAATTCGGGTTGCACAGAGAGCCATGGAGAGGGCAATGCTAGATATAACGGCTAAGGGACCGAGTCTCTAATGTTAAACTTCGCTAAAGGACTGGAGTAACAGATGCGATTGAACGCATAACAACGTTAAAGTGGAACTGGGCTGGGCATGTGGCAAGAATGTCAGACAGAAGATGGACAAAGTTGATTCTGGAGTGGAGACCCCGACAAGAAGCTTTTCAGAACAGAGGTCGCCCACCAACAAGATGAACCGACGACATTAGGAGAGTGGAGCCAAGTTGGATGAGAGCAGCACAGGGTAGGGGACGTTGGATTAGACTACGGGAGGACTATGTTCAGCAGTGGACGCAACCAGGCTGATTAATGATATACTCGACGCCAGTTCAAACCAGTTTTAAGTACAACGAGAGAACATCCATCGGCTAAGGAAATGTATAGAGGTAAAGGGCGCCCATTTCGAAAATCTGCTGAAGTAAACAAGAGGAAGGGAATCTTTGATATTTTTAACATTCTTGCGTTTAGGTGATCTCCGAAATGTCAACCCTTTCAATGGTTCTTTTCTGCAGTACACTTCGATTTGAAAATGTATCAGAATAAATTCTTCTTGCATCCACACAATTGCCGAGTTCTTGACCATAAGTTAGATGCATGTGAGTATTAATGAGATATAATAATGACAAATTTTACTATTTAAATGCGAATTATTAGTTATCTTATTATTCGATAGGTTACTGTGTTTAAATAACTTATGTTAATAAACTTGATTATTAAAAAGTCAATGCTTAAACGTGTTATACAAAATAGCAATTTATACAACAAGTTACGAAATAAAAGTCTTTTAGGCGCGCAACATGAAAATTGTCCTACGAGCCGAAGCCGAGTTGGACAACACGTCAGAGTGACTAATAGTATATTATTAACCAAGGTTTAGACAGCCATCATTATTGCCCGAGCGGCAAGTTTAAATCACGAGGAGCGGATCGACGAGGGATTTAAAACGCGAGGGCTATAAGCTGCCTAAACCGTGGTTAATATAATATTTTTTCCACTGCTACAAACTTTTATAAGACATTTATCGTTATAGTATTAATAATTGTATCAAAATTTTACAATATCAAGCATCTCTAATAATCTAATATGTATTGATAATTATCTGGTTGCCTAACCACAAGAAATCACCTTTCAGGTTATTCATGTTTATGAATTCATGTTGTAGAATCAAAAAATCAAGTTACCTACGTTCAAATCGATTCTTGAAGATCGGTCAATAATGGATTTCAATGCCTTATTATTGACCATGGTCAATAATAACTTATAAGGTAGAGAAAAAGGATTTCTAACGTTAGTAATCGGTCAATAATGGCGATGTTAAAGGTTAGTAGTGGAAAAAAGACATTGTTTCGTAACGAATGGTATACAATATTTTTTCTACGGGCGTTTTATAATAAAAAACTTAATGTATTTTACCAAAGATTTTATTACCTGTGTTTCATTTACACCTTTCATGTCAAAAAAATTGACACTTGTCAAAAAAAAAATACGAAAGAATTTTTTTGTCAAAAACTGAGGCAAATATTAAGTAAAAAATGAGTGATTTAGAAGACTCAGACATTAAAAATGCCGCAAATGAGGCAATGGTGAACCTTGTTCCCCAAAAATCAAGGAATTTGTATGAGGGCACATACGAAAAATTCAAAAACTGGTCTGAAGAAAAAAAGGTAAAAAACTTATCAGAAAAAGTCGTTTTGGCATATTTTTCACGATTATCCGATGCCTATAAGCCATCAACTTTGTGATGTACTTACTCAATGCTTCGAACGATGGTTTATTTAAATAAAAATGTTGATATAAAGACATTTACAAACCTAATTGCATTATTGAAAAGGAAATCTACGGGGTAAGCCCAAAAAGTCGAAAGGTTTTTTCAAGGAACAAATAGAAATATTTGTCCAAGAAGCAGACGATAAGAACTATTTATTGGACAAAGTCATTCTTATTGTGGTAATCTCTGGATCATGTCGCAGAGAAGAACTCACATATTTAAAGATGAATAATTACGAAATTTCGGAGCCTTTAATTAAAATAATCATTCCAAACACTAAAACAAATGTTGCAAGAAGCTTTGTAATTAGCGAAGGCTCTATTGACGGCATCAACTTCTTGAATATCATCCGAAAGTACGCCCAATTACGTCCAGCACACATAACCCATGAAAGATTTTTTATCACGTACAGAAACTCCAAATGTTCCAGACTTCCAGTGGGCATTAATACCATTCGAGCAACACCAAAGAAAATTGCCGAGTTCTTGGGGCTTCCAAAGGTAAATGAATATACAGGCCACTGCTTTCGAAGATCTTCAGCAACTTTTTTAGCGGACTCTGGAGCGGATATATTGATGCTAAAGCGACATGGAGGTTGGCGGTCAAATGCCGTGGCTGAGGGGTATACATATAGACGATTCTTTAGAAAACAAAAGAAAAATTTCCGAAAAAATTCTTAGTGAAAAATCTTTGGACGCTAACAATAAACGTGTTAAATCTAATGAATCAGAATGTTCCTAAAAGGAAGTTATTTAAAAATCAAAACGACAATCAAAAAGGGTTATTATAAAGCGTCAGTAGAAAAAAATTATTTTCTTCTAAAACGGCTAATTTTATCGAAACAAATGTAGAGTACCTTTTTTTAAAAAGGAATGACCAGAGTATTTAAAAAAATAGTTTTTAGCTCTGTAAAATAACATCTGTCAACATTTTGCCCCAACGAGTATGTTGACAAGTCCGTTCCTGACTTCCGTGACGACGTAAAGCATCTACTAACTATTGTATGGTTTTATGAGTCTTTGTGGCCTACATAAAATATTAAAATTTCATTAAGTTACACATATCGGCTCAAAAGTTAGGGCCAAAAAGGTAAGTCGCTGGGTACTCCTGCCATACACTTACCGAACATGGTAATATGTTTGTAAATTTGAAAAGTAACAGCATGTATCTAATATTTGATCCGCTGATGATACTCTGAAAATTTGGTGAAACACGTCAATTTAGATCTGAAGGGAGACAGCTTTAAAGGTATTTGTTGCTGTATTAAATTCGAGTTCCTGACCCCCAGGGCAAATACCTCTAAAATCTTAAACGACAACCACCACTTTCTTGATCATTTTTGAATTCTTTATGTAATTTTAGACAATCTCTTAACGACCATTTAAGAACATATGATTTTGACAAGAAGTATAACCTAAACTTGTGACTTTGCCCCCCAGCAAATATAGCCGTTGTCAAATATGTAATCGTAATTTAATGACTTTGACATAAACTTTAACCTAAATTTGTCAAATTTGCCCCCCAGCGACGTCATCCTTAAATGGTCAATTGGATACTTAACCGCACATTTTCACGAAACGTTCAAAAGTGGAAATGTAGTAAATGTAAAATTATTGAAATACCGTTGTTTGGTTGTACAGGGTAGCCCAAAAATATGTTACGACCATCAACTTAATTTTTCCAAATGAAAACATATATATTTTTTATTTCATTTTTGAATTTTGCAACTAATTTTAAGTATGTATCAATAAGTAAGACGTATTTATTTAAAAGAACAGAACAACAAGTCAAATTAAACAGTGTGTCCCCGGATCGACGCAACGATAGGTGACAAAGGCTGAAATTTTTTGAGTTGAAACTTTATCTTCTTTTTTTCCCACCAGTAAAGTGCTTGATGTCTAGGAGATACGAAAAAATTTTATTAAGAAAAGATGTTCGGAAATAATAAATGAGTAAGAATACAACATTATAAAATCCTATGCCTACTTTGATGTTTTGCATTATTTTTATTGCACGCACCTCCCTATTGAAGATATTAAAAAATTTCGTTAAGAAAAGTTGTTCAAAATAATAAATTAAACACGATCGGTTTATTTTATTCCCTTTAATAGACATTTAGATAATTAAAGAAATGCGAAGCAATTCACTTCCTTCAAAATATGAATAAATTTGTTTTGAATGCTATTCAGAAAAAAATAGTATGCCATGGAAGGAAAAAGAATAAAATAATATTTTGACAGTTTGTTGTCAAAAATAGTTTGGTATTTTTAATATTGTTGTAGTGGTGCTCTAAAACTGATCCGAACTTTCGAAAACAATACTGTGAAATATCAATTATGCTTACTATACCAGAACGGATCAACCTAATTCAATGTTATGATATAGGTGAATTATCTATTCCAGAGGTTATCAGGCGATTTAATATGAAATTTCCGAACACAGTCTTAGTCAAATCTACGGTATCCAGACTGGTTAAAAAATTTGTTACTACCGGTACTGTACATAATATACTAAAAAAGAAGAAGAACTTTAATGAAGATAATGTAGGTACTGTGTTAGCAATGGATTCATTACGCGAAAATCCAAAGCTGTCACTAAGAAAGCGGTACGAGGAGACTCGTGTTAGCAAATCACATTTGCAACGCATTTATGAAGCAAATAATGTAAAACCATATAAAGTTAGATTTCGTCACACGTTAGAAGAAGGGGATGAATCCCGAAGGTTGGAGTTTTGCCTAACTTTAGGTGAGAAGATTCTAGAAGATCGAAATTTCCATAAAAATATTATTTTCTCAGACGAATCGACTTTCACCACTAACGATGTACCTTCATTACAGAATTGTCGATATTGGTCTAAAGATAATCCAAATTATGTAATAAATTCTAGGTGGCAGTATTTTAAAAAGGTTAATGTTTGGTGTGCCATTTCCTATCATTGTGGTGTAATTGGGCCATATTTTATTGAGGGAAGACTTAATCAACATACTTATTTAAATATCCTAAATCAGTTTCTTGACGAACTACCATACGAACCAAAATATTTTTCATATTTTCAACACGACGGACGGCTGCCATGCCCACTCGACATTTCGAGTATGTGAATGGCTCAATGAGCATTTTCGAAAAAGATGGATAGCCAATTTTGTGGCCGCCCAGATCTCCGGATCTAACAATAATGGATTTTTATTTTTGGGATCGAATAAAACAAATTGTATATTTGAATAGGCTTCCAAATGATGCAGAAGTTTTGAAAAATCGCATTACAGATGCAATAAACTCTATTCATCTGGAGGAGATAAGAGCAGCTTTCACTGCATTTCGGGAAAACATTGAGGAATGTACGAATAAAGGCGGCGAACTTATTGAATAAATAAATCTTTCAGTTGATGTTAGTATTAAAATAAATTAATTTTTTGATGTATTGTATAAACCGTTGTTAATGTTACCATTAAAATAAATTCATTTTTTGGTGTATCTTATAAACCGATCGTGTTTAATTTATTATTTTGAACAACTTTTCTTAACGAAATTTTTTAATATCTTCAATAGGGAGGTGCGTGCAATAAAAAAAAATGCAAAAGATCAAAGTAGGCATAGGATTTCAAAATTTTGTAATCTTACTCATTTATTATTTCCGAACATCTTTTCTTAATAAAATTTTTTCGTATCTCCTAGAAATCAAGCACTTTACTGGTGGGGAAAAAAAGTTTTTTGAAAATTTCCAAAGCACACTTGATTTTTCGAAATTAAAATTATGCCACAAACTAGTTTCTATCCAAGCAGGGCTGAACCCCAGGAGATAAAGTTTCAACTTAAAAAATTTCAGCCTTCACCTATCGTTGCGTCGATCCGGGGACACACTGGTCAAATTAAATATTGAAAATGTGGGTCATTTACGGCTTGACAATATCCAAGGTGATCAGTAACCTATCTTTGCACGTTTTTAACCATTTCCGGAGTTATGGCACGCACTTCTTTTCGGATACTCTCTTTCAACTCCTGCAGATTGTTTGGCCTGTCAACAAATACTTTCGATTCGAGGTAACCCCACAAAAAGATGTCCAGCGGAGTTAGGTCTGGCGACCAAGTAGGCCATTCGATAGATCCTCTCTTTCCTATCCATCGATTGGGAAAGGTTTCACCCAAAAATGTACGCACAGTGGCAGCATCTTGCTGGAACATCAGTTCTTCGTCAGGGGAGTTTCTGTCCAAAGGATTCGGAAATAAAGCCACTAATGCTGGAATTAATTCAAGTTGGAGAAATTCAAGATATACTTGTCCTGTTAAAGACTGTTCAAAGAAAAATGAATCATTTACTCTTCCGTGCACTATTCCACACTACACATTTGTTTTTTGAGGGTACTGGCTGTGAACCTGCATTATCCAGTATGGATTTTCTGTTGTCCAATAACGACAATATTGTCTGTTCACATTATCTTTCAAACAGAACGTAGCTTCATCAGAAAAAATAATATTTTTTACTAAATTAATGTTTAGATTGCACAAAATTTGCATGCGTTCACAAAACTCATTTCGTCTATCGAAATCATCTTCAAATAACTCATGCACCGGAATAACTTTGTATATTGTATAGTGATATTTGTGCTTTTGAACTAATCCGTGAACAGATTTCCACATGTGTAAATTGGCCTCAATATGCGACAGAGGAGTACATGGATTTTCTTCCAAGGAAAGCAAAACGTCAAATTGTTCATTTTCATTTCGAGCAGGACGACCAGATTTAGGCAAATCTCTAACATGACCGAATTTTCTAAATTCAGCCTTTGTTCTACTTACCACTTTTTGACATATGGGAGGATGATCAGGATAGATTGCATTAAATAATTGAGCTGTTTCTATTTGAGTACGTGTTCTATCACCACACCCAACCATGTATAGAATTTCAATTTTTTCTCGTTCCGTTAACTTTATCATTGCAACTTTGCAACTACGCTTGATAATTACTTATTTGAGGTAAAATTATCAGACAGCTTCTATGGGACTAAACGGTGGCAAGTCAATATTCAGAAATACCAGAATTGTAAGAAAAAACAAAATAAACACATAATGGAATGTTTTGCTCGATTTACAAATAAATCCTCAGAAACACGTTTTACTGTTATACGATATGTTCAATCGTAATATTCTCGATAACTGCTGAGTTTAGGTATAGGATATGATATATGAAGCATACTTAGAGTTCGATGTAAAATTCAAAAATGAAATAAAAAATAGATTTATGGGCTATCCTGTATACATGAATTTACCATTAAAAAAAAAGCACATTAAAAAATAAAAAACGACGGGTCCTGTATATGATAAAAGTAGAAGTCACAAAAACACCATGTTTTTAAGGTTTGTTTACGAACTATTTATTTGACGGGTATTTACGCAATTGTCAATATGTCACTGATGTTTCGTCGGGTAATTTAAAATTCGAAAAGTAAGAGACTGACCGAACAGAAATAATATTCCTTTGCGGGACCGAAAATCGTTGTGCGCGTAGAACCGCCATAGTTTAAATAAGAGGCATCCAGACAAAAACTAGAGATGTAAAACTATCGATAGTGGTTAACTTCGATATATTGAAGGATTCAAAGAAAATATCGATAGTATTGATAGTAAACCAAATCCAGTGGCGGCTCCTGGTCAATTCGGCAGGGGGTCAAAACGCAGTTAAGAAAATAAAGAAAAAAATTTTGGATGCACCACCTTTTTTTTGGTTCATATTTCTTGCTTTTAAAAAGGAAAAATAAGCAAAGAATCCGAAACTCACTGATTAAAAAAAACATAAAACATACGAAAAAAACTTACCCTATCTGTTGTTTGTATGTCTAGCGCCACCTAGGTTAGCAATGGCGAACTGCATATTGTATGATATTTAGGTTAAGAAGAAATGTTACACGTTTATATTAAAAGTTTTCAGTTAGTCGTTTTGAAACTAAAGTAGTCGTTTCAGAAGTGATTTTGTAAAATGGCGGAGTTGTGTGGTTGCAAATAAAATAGTATTAAAGTTATATTTTATGAATCCAAGTTTTATTAACGACCTACGAGGGTAAAACTATAACAGGTTATGGGCCCAGGTCGCGCGGGATTCGTAGTAAAAATAAATACCTATTCGTTTATTTCGGGTTAGAAGCAAGTGTGAAAAAAAGTGTTAGAAGAAAAAAAGCGACGTAAAAACGTAAATCTATAAAATGGGTGAAAACGCCACAATAAAACTGACTGGGGATAACTGGCCCGTCTGGAAATTCCAGACCAGTATTATCTTAAAAGGGCGAGGTCTTCTAGAAATTGTAGATGGTTCAAGGGTAAAACCCAGTTCAAGAAATGACATTGATAAATGGCTCAAGGACGACGCGAAGGCTCAGGAGTTGTTAGTAACTCGAATGGAAGAGGGTCCTCTGACTCACTTGTTGTCGTGCGAGTCATCAAAAGAGATGTGGACAAAATTAAAAACTGTATTTGACAAAGAGTCTGTAGTAAGTGTCCACTTGCTACAGCAGAGATTCTTCATGCTCAAGTTCGATTCCTCTGTAAGTACATTTATATCAAAGATTGAGGAAATCAAAACCAAACTAAAAACTGCAGGTGAAACGTTATCGGAAAAAATGATAATAACAAAAATATTGATGTCTCTGCCAGAGCAGTTTAAACATTTCAGGTCTGCCTGGGAATCAGTGCCGGTGGAAAGCCAGACATTAGAGTAATTAACATCCAGACTATTACTGGAGGAGGAAAGATGCAAATCTGTCGAAGTTACAACAGCTCTTGCTGCCAGAACAGGCTATCAAAGAAATCAAACTAAAATGAAGTGCTACATATGTGCAAAAAGTGGCCACATAGCCAAGGAATGCTATTTCCGACATAAGAAACCTAAAAATGAGCAGTCAGGAAAAACAGGGAATAAATTCTGCGTTTACTGTCAAAAGCCTGGACATTTAGTGCAAACTTGTTGGATAAAGAAGAATAAAGAAGGAAACTCAAGCAAGAATACAGGCAAAGAGGAAGAAGGTGATACAAATGCATTCATGGTTTACTCGGGAGGTGTCAAATCAAGTGAATGGTGTCTTGACTCAGGTGCCAGTGAGCACATGTCATGGAATAAGGATTTGTTCGAGCAAATTTATAAAATAAAAACTCCTAGAATGGTGCAAGTTGGAAATGGACAGAAATTAGAGGTAAGAGGATATGGAAAAATAATTTTGTGGGCATATAACGGTGAAAGATTCATTAAAACCTCACTTACAAATGTTTTGTATGTACCAAGCCTAAAGTTTAATTTATTTTCTGCTGGGTGTGCACTTGATAATGGATATTTTATGTCCTCAGATAATTTAGCATGTCAATTCTTTGACAAACAAGGCAATATAAGAGCCCAAGCAGTAAGACAAAATAAATTATACACAATGCTTTTTAACCAAGAAAAGGTAACAGATTACAGTGCCAAGATATGCTCACAACAAGAACAAATTAATAATGACTCAGTAGTTGACTTAGTTTCTGAATGTATGAGAGTGAAAAACATACACAGTTTAAAAGATTGGCATTGCAAGTTAGCTCATCAAAATATTACATATGTCAAAGAGTTTTTAAAGAAAATGAACATAGAATATATAAATATAGAAAAAGATTTTGCATGTGAACAGTGTTTAGCTGGTAAACAACATAGATCAAGTTTTGAGAATAGTGAGTCACGAGCTACAGAAACACTGGAGTTGGTTCATGCAGACGTGTGTGGGCCAATGGAAACACCTTCTCTAGGTGGTGCTCGATATTTCATACTCTTCAAAGATGACCATTCCTCGTACAGAAATATTTACTTCTTGAAACAAAAATCTGAAGTACCAGGAGTGATGGAAAAATTTATCTCTATGGCTGAAAGGCAAACAGGAACAAAAAGTAAAACTCTAAGGACAGACAATGGTCTAGAGTTTGTGAACAAAGAAGTAACAGAGAGTTTGCAAAATAAAGGTATATGCCACCAACGTACTGTGGTATATACACCTCAGCAGAATGGTAGAGGTGAGCGAGAAAATCGCACCTTAGTAGAAGCAGCTAGAACCTTGATAAATAGCAACAAAAATTTAGGAAAAATCTTTTGGGCAGAGGCAATTAATACTGTCTCATATACTTTAAACCGTACAGGCCCAAGTCCTAACAAGTCTAAAACTCCTCATGAACTATGGCATAAAAGAGAATATATAATAGAAGATTTCAATATATTTGGAAGTAGAGTTTCAGTACATGTACCCAAGGAAAATAGATTGAAGTGGGATCCTAAAAATAAACAAGGATATTTTCTGGGATATGGAGAAAATGTAAAAGGGTTTAGGGTGTATATTCCTGAAAAGAATAAAGTTGAAACCCATAAAGATGTGATTTTTCTGCCAGAAAAGAATCTAGAAGTGAAAGAGCTAATAAATACTGAAGACATTTATGAATCAGAGACAGAAGATGCACAAAATGAGCAAAACAATGAAATATTGAATGATAGTGACACACACAGTGACGAGAGTTCATTACCTGAAGATGATGACATTGATCCAGAGTTGAATGAAGAAATCGAGGAAGAAATGGTAAATGCAAGATACAACTTAAGAAGAAATATAAGAAGAAACCCTAGATACAATGATTACGAAATGGACCTAGACAGAGTGTTAATGGCAGCGAGTGACGACGATGATGAGCCCATGTGCTACGAGGATGCTATGGCTAGTAGTGAGGCTAACAAATGGAGACAGGCAATGGAGGCTGAGCTACATGTCCTGGAAGAAAATGAAACATGGGTGATAGTGAGTGAAAGTGATGTAAAAAGGTCTGTCATTGAGTGTAAGTGGGTGTACAAAAAGAAAAAAGATGAATTGGGTAATGTAACAAAATACAAGGCTAGATTGGTAGCGAGGGGTTTTCAGCAAACTGGTTATATAATGCTGATGATATTTATAGTCCTGTAGCAAAATTGCTCTCTGTAAGAATTTTCTTAGCTATCTGCAATAACTCTAATTTTAAAGTACATCAGCTGGATGTGTGTAGCGCCTTTTTAAATGGAGATATAGATGACGATGTTTATATTGTATTACCAAAAGGGTTTAATGAAAAAGAAGGAAAATTTGCTAAGCTAAGAAAGTCCTTATATGGCTTGAGATCCTCACCTAAAAGTTGGTATAAAAAATTTAATGATTTGATGATGTCTTTAAATTTTGAAAGGTCACAAAATGAATATTGTATTTATTTAAAAGTTACTAAAGCTTCACAAATATTCATATTAATTTATGTTGATGACTTATTAATTGCTGGATCTAATGAAGGTGAAATTGATGAAATAAAAAATATTTTAAATCAAAACTTTAAAATGAAAGACTTAGGAGGGATAAGACATTTTTTAGGCATGCTGATTACACAAAATTTACAAGAAAACATAATTACTATAAACCAAACCGTATATCTCAAAAATGTATTAAAATCTTTTGAAATGGAAAATTGTAAAGCTTGTAATACTCCTATGGAAACAAATTTTAGACATGAGGAACTTAAACGTGAAAAGTCAGAAAGTAGGGAAATTGAGAACAAATGTAGAAAAGCAATAGGTTCGCTAATGTATGCTATGTTATGCTCGCGACCAGATTTGTGTATATCAATAAGTATTTTGAGTAGGTACCAATCAACTGCGAGTTCACAGCTTTAGCAAGCAATAAAAAGAGTCTTTAGGTATATACAGAAAACACAACATGTTAGTTTAGTTTTTCGAAAGGCAGGTTTTCATAATGTAATTGAGGGTTATGCTGATGCAGACTGGGCTGGGGACAGAACCGACAGAAAATCAACTTCTGGTTACATGTTTAAGATTTTTGGTTGCACAGTTAGTTGGTGCTCTAGAAAACAAGCTTCTGTGGCACTGTCTTCCACCGAGGCAGAATATATAGCTTTAAGTTTAGCAATAAGTGAAGCCTGTTGGCTTAGAAATTTGATGCTTGATTTTAAAATACTAAATCATAAGTTTCTAAGTGTTATTATTTATGAGGACAATCAGTCAGCTATTAAGGTTTGTAAGAACCCAGAGTTCCATAAAAGACTAAAACACATTGATATTCGGTATCATTTCATTCGAGACAAAGTCAATGATAAAGTGGTTACAATAAAATATATTTCAACACAGCTGCAAATTGCTGATGTTTTCACAAAACCTTTATCACTGACCTCATTTAACAAGTTTGTAGTTAAGTGTGATTTAGCTTAAGAAGTGTTTTTTTTTAAAAATAGGGAAAAGTTGCCATTGAGGGGGGGTGTTGTTTGTATGTCTAGCGCCACCTAGGTTAGCAATGGCGAACTGCATATTGTATGATATTTAGGTTAAGAAGAAATGTTACACGTTTATATTAAAAGTTTTCAGTTAGTCGTTTTGAAACTAAAGTAGTCGTTTCAGAAGTGATTTTGTAAAATGGCGGAGTTGTGTGGTTGCAAATAAAATAGTATTAAAGTTATATTTTATGAATCCAAGTTTTATTAACGACCTACGAGGGTAAAACTATAACACTATCCTATAACTTTTTTTATGTTTTACATTTTGTTTAAACTCACTGTGCACTTGAGTTCTGTGTTTTTAAATTTTTCCTTCATATGTTTTAAATCATTAACCCCCCTTTTACTGCAAAAATCGAATGCAGGAAAAGAAAAACACGGAAAGCAGAAAACCATCTCTTTGTCTTTGCTGCTACATATAAAATCGCACAAATTATACATTGTTTTTTTAAAATACCTACCACTTTTATTTTTATCCTGAGCGCCTAAATGTTCAAATTCCAGGCGTTTTTCGAAAGATAAACCATGGCTTTCTTTTAAATACAGTTTTGCGAACTACTAACAGGACAATTTTAGTGTTTAATACCTAATTAATTTTAAAAACAAACTAACAAAAATATTCGATTGCGCGCCTAACTAAATGTAAACAAACCAAAGTAAGGTTTGGTGTGGGAGTTAGGAATGTTGGAAACATATTATCGATAATATCACATGGATGATATTTTTCGATATAGGTATACTTCTGAGCTTTTTATTCCGATATATCAGAGTATGTACATAAATGCTATATAAAAAAGTAAGTATCGAATACGGATATATTTTTAATAATGGATGTAGGTATGATTTCGTTCGCCAACAATTCTCATGCAGCGGCAGCGCAGTCACTAGGCGACGATGCGACATTTTCGATATGAAATCAACATCATTATTGTGCTAATTAGCAGTCTGCAGTAACAGCCCGTCTTCCGTCTTTTTCCACCACATTTTAAAAATTAAAACGTGCGTCGGAGCTCAATCGAAAAAAAAACAGGCTGACAGCCCAGAAAAGCTCTGTTTCATGCCAGCGTGAGAGTGATAGCATGCTATTTATTCCTCTTCTTACCCTCACAGGATTTGTTGGGTGACGCCAATTTTCGTGGTCAAGCTCAATATTGACCTGAAAATTTTGCGGGGACGCACAAAAAGTAGCGTTACGGCTAGTTTCCCTCGCTCATTACGTGCGTTACATTAAATACGAGGGATATTTTAGAGGTAATAGTACCCGAGCAGAACTAAAGTTTGGTTGATTAAATGGATTTTGATTTTAAAGTTAAATATTAACAAGATTAGTGTTAGGTGGTGGTGTGGCTTGGGAGGTCATTGCCCGAATGACCTTATGGTAGAGCCGCCACTGTATACTCTAGCTGAGCGAACAGAAATAATATTCCTTTACGGGACCGAAAATCGTTGTGCGCGTAGAACCGCCATAGTTTAAATCCGAGGCATCCAGACAAAAACTAGAGATGTAAAACTATCGATAGTGGTTAACTTCGATATATTGAAGGCTTCAAAGAAAATATCGATAGTATCGATAGTAAACCAAATCAATTCGGGCAAAAGAGTTCTTTATTTTTGTCAATAAATCAAAAAATGAATAAATAGTTTTTGCACAAAGAAATATACAAACAAAAATAAACCAGAAATGAAATCAGACCATATAACACCCTAGATATGTCGCTATGACATACCATTCAAGACGGTAATCGACGAACGGGATGCATGGAACAATAAAACTTCAGATACTCCTGGGGCAACAAATTCTCTTGCAACCGAGACTAAAACCAGAGGATATCCTGACACTCTCCCGAAACTAATACAAGGAACTGGAATAAATGAGTAGGTGTCAGACCAAACTAGGGTGCGCACAATGGGCCAAACCGGGTCGAAGTGCATCCGGCACTTGGACGAACCCTCGAAGCATTCTAGATTTATTAAAGGAAAATAAATACAACTTTTTAAAATTTTGATCTCTAATATCTTAATAGCAATTTGAGCTGATATAGACAAATTATATATTCCCCCTATAGAATCGAGAATGCCCGAGATTGTTTTCCGCCACCGCCATGTTAAACGAATCTTGAGGAGTCTTGACACTAAAAGGGCTTCTGGTCCTGACGATATTCCAGTCATTGTAATTAAGACATGCGCTGACGAACTGACACCGCTATTTTGTAGGCTTTTTAACTTATCCAACAAAAAAGGAATATTTCATTCTTGCTGGAAAACTGCGCGAGTCCAGCCCATACCCAAAAAAGGCAAGAAGACTTTTCCAAGCAACTATCGTCCAGTCGCATTGCTTTCAGTGATATCAAAAGTTATGGAGAAGGTTATCAACGAAAAATTAGTAAAATATCTAGAAGGCTTCAACATTATTAGTGACCGCCAGTATGGATTCCGTAAGTCTAGATCAACAGACCTTTTTGCTTATGTTACTCACGTTTGGAACAACGCAATAGAACATCATGGGGAGTCCTGGGCGGTAGCACTGGACCTTTCCAAGGCTTTTGACCGAGTATGGCATGAGGGGCTCCTAACTAATGTAAGAGCATACTGAATGCCGGTTCAATTTTGTTCATGGCTGTCGAGCTTTCTTAAAGACCGTTCTCTGCGAGTGGCGATGAACGGATTTCTTTCAGACACATTTAACATCAACGCCGGAGTCCCTCAAGGTTCTATATTGTCACCCACCCTCTTTTTACTCTACATTAACGATCTTTTGGAAAAAATTAAAAATCCTATATATAGCTTCGCTGATGACAGCACACTTGTTTCATATTTTACTTTGGATGCTCGGACATCGGCTGCTAATGCACATCTCTATAGGCAGCAAGAGGTCTCAACAAAGACCTGAAAGAAATTATGTCTTGGGGTGACAGTAACCAAGTAGAATCTAACGTCAAAAGGACCACGCGGCAGTTTTTTCTAAAAAAGTTAATGTTGAAGAACCGGATATAGTTATGGCGGGACACTCGATTCCCTTGCCTTCATCAATTCATTTATTGGGCGTTAATTTGGATAGTTATATGCCTTGGCATAGTCACGTTGCGGGCATTGCTAAGGCAGCCTCGCAGAAGCTTGGAGTACTTTTCCGAACTAAGAACCTCTATACAACCCAACAACTTTTGATGCTCTATAAAGCCCAAGTTCGACCATCGCTGGAGTACTGTTAGCATATTTGGGGCTCTGCTCCTAAGCACACCCTGGGATTGCTAGATTCCATTCAAAGACGAGCCATTCGCTTGATCGGTGACCATAGTCTGACAAACAACCTGGAAAGCCTTGAATATCGAAGGCAGGTTGGCGACTTGAGTCTATTTTACAAATATTTTCATGGTAAGTGTTCAACTGAGGTACCACCCAGAGCGGTGCATGGTAGAAATACACGACGATACACTGCAGCCCACTAGTACGTGGTTCAGCTTAGTGTCTCTCGAACGACACTGTTTCAAAATTCTTTCATCTGGAGAACGTCATCACTCTGTAACGACCTCCCTGAGATCGTGTTTCCCAACGAGTATACTCTCCAAAGATTCAAGACCAACGTGAATCGTTTCCTGCGCACACGCACCGCTCCCAGCCATTAAGGATTTATCCTGCAGTGCTGTGCCTCATCATAAAAAAAAATATTTATGGAATCAGGAAAGAAAGATCTATAATCTTAATAAAATAAATACAGGGTGTTATATTTAAAAAAAAAACACAAGTTGCTTATTTTTTTCGGCATTGTAATCGCTAACTGATAATTTTTCGCAAAGATTCTGGTGATCGAGTAAAATCCTAAAACTTTTGCATTTCAAGTTTTTTTCTATGTCTTATTGTTCTCGCTCTGGATAGGGGTCTATATATAAACGAAAACCCTGTAAAGTTCTTTTAACAATAAATGATTTTGACCTTTCAACTGCAATAAAACTAAAAGGTCGACCCAATCGTGTGGACAACAAATATGTAAAGTATAAAGCTGCAGTAAAAAGTCGAACTAAGGAAATTAAGTAATTATACTCGTAAGATGTGCTTATATTAATTTAATGGAATGAAAAAAAAAAACTAAATATAATACATTTTTAAATATTTCTTATATTAATTTACATTTATAATGTTATTCTATAACATCTAGTTTGGTTTTGCTGTCGCTATCCTCATTTAAATTAATTAATCGGTTTAACTGTATCATGCAGAGTAACATACGAATTTTCTACAGTAATTACATGATGGATTGAATTTTTCCAACTACCTGGGGAAATATCATTAACACATTTTTTTTATTAATTCTACAACACTACAACTTAAAGTCGGAGAAGTATTTTCTGACCTAACAATTGATTTTAATTGGTGCCACATGTGCTCTATGGCAATAAAATACAATAATAAGGTGGGAGCCGTAGCGCAGTATGCCCATTTCCTCTGCCAATGCGTCACAAACATACTTTTTTTTAATGCAAAACTTCTAAAATATTATTTTCTTTATAACATTCTTCAAAATATATATCGTTCGCCGCCATGTAGTTTCGAATCTCCAATTTCGAATTATTTGAACCCAGAGCCTTGTACAATTGGTGACTGTGATAGCTCGCATTGTCCATTACTATCACGCTATTCTGAGAAAGGTTTGGTAAAAGACAATTTTTGAATCATTCTTCAAAAAGTTTTGCCGTTGTATTTTCATGGTAGTCCACGCAGGACTCTTTAATATTCCTTGCAGAAAGCCACAAGGCATTTGGGCCCAACGTTTTTCTACCCCGGCATGTAAAATGGTTACTATATTCCCTTTATTTGAGGGAGCTCTTATTTTACATCTGCCGGAAGAATCGGACTATTCGATAGTGTGTCATGCATGTCAAACCATGTCTCATTGAGGTAAATTATTCAACGATTTTCAGAACGATATTTTCTTATCTATGTTATATACTCACGACGCTATTTTTGTAATCGCCGGGATTCCATAAGTACTTGTTTTTTATCAATTGTACGATATCTGAAGCCCATTTTAAACAAAAATCTTCAAACGCTAGTGATGCTATAGCTTATTTGGGTTTCGTCATTAGTGACCCGTTGCTTCAGAGTTTCTAATGTAGCTACACGGACGCCACATGATGCTAATTTATACGTATAATATAATACTTCTTACGGGTATTTACGACCGCACTTGGCACCCATGTTATTGCAGTCATTAAATCAGAACCATTCTTCGTGAAAAAAACTTTACAAATAAAGTAACTATTTTTATTTGTGTATTTTTATTTGTTGTGGTCAATTCATAATTTAGGTCCGAGTACCGATTTGTGTCTAATTAACGTATGTTGCAAGATGTGTAAAAATCAGGTTCCTGCGGATAACGAAACACATCTAAATTTACAACTTTCGTAGATATTTTATTAAAATTATTGAGCAGGAAACAATCCTGAACTTTATCTCTTTAACGTTTCAGTTCTATCGATACAGTAAAAGAGGTTGGAACATAGGGTTGAAAATATTGTAACCAAATCCCACGACCATGACCCGCGTTAACAAAACGCACTGTCGCTGTATTAGAGCCTAGCTTGAGGTAGAGCGAGACCAAACATTATGTAAATGGCAGATTGAGATGAAGCAGTGCAGGTGCCAGACTTCTAATCTGCGTGTTATAAGTAAAATTTTAAAAGCTGTGTAGTCTTATAATATTGAATGTTAGTAAACAATTAAAACATTTTAATGCATTCCCAGTTTTGTTGACAGAGAGCAGTAGAAAATCATAACTGAAAATTGGGTCATTAATAGGTTCACCTACTGCTAAATCTTTGGTCTATTTTTAATATATTTACATTATATAGTGGTTAATGCTTGGAGTAAAAATAGAATATCCTTATTTAAGATTTTACTTCGGGCAATCATCTGGTTTTGAGAGTTTGCATTCTATTTTTATAATTTTTGTGTTTTTTTTTTCTATACGTATATTTTTGAAAATATTTTTTAATGGCGATAAATATGTTTCGTTTATCTCATAAATTTTACGATCTTTTTAGTCTGACTTTCCTGGAAACAGGACATGTTTGCTAATATCCATAAAATATTCTGGGGTTATCACTGGTATTTCTGATCAGATCAGTCAATGGAATTTATTTTATGGCCAATTAATTAGTGTTTACTCTTTCTAAATGAGTACTAAATGTTAGTATTCCACTTTTGGTCAGTGGATCAACATATTATACACTGTGGACAAAAATTATAGACTATCCTTTATTTTTAGCTTTTTTGGAATACGTCAATTCAGTTTTTTATTCGCCTACCTTTTGACTTAATTAATTCGTTTTTTTATTAACAGTTGTCAAAGATGTGTGTGACGTCATAGACATTTATTTTTAATGTCAACATACGGCTTGTGATACAGTATACTCCTAAACGTTGGCAAGCTATTTCAAAATGGCGACCAAAAATATCTTTATTTAACTAAGAGAAAATATCCTGTAATGTAATGATGTAAGTCCTACAGTGTAACCTATATCCCAAATTTGTGCTAAATATCTCAAGAACTGCAAGAGCTATAAAGAAAAAACTTTAAAGGATCTTAAAAATTGCACACCCTGTAGATCAGTAACGAAGCGTTTGCGGACCTATGCTTATATGAATTTTTAGTCATGAAGTGAGCCAAATAATTACCTCATTTCGTATGTACAGGGTGTTCGCCCATATTTTGCTCAATAGATAGCTCCATTATTATTGGTTTTAGAGAAATGGTTAAATTAGCGAAATAATAGCATTTTCACCGAACCTTACCCCTTATTTTTTCACTGTATCAGTTAAAGAATTTTATCCTCTTTTTAAATATATAGTGGTTGTTGGGATTATTTTTTACCGTTTTGGAATTATACGAAAATATAATAGAATTATCATTATCCTCATTAAAATTTTGTAAATGGCTCATGTTACTCATAGCAATATCTGTCATCTTGACTAAATTGCTTTTGTCAACACCTGTCTTCTCCACAAATCTTAGTAAGCGTTGTCAAAATAGGATACTCTGGAGAGCAAAAGTTCGAAATGTTTAAAGTATACAGGGTCGTTGGTATGTATGGAAACGGTCGATTATTTCTTAAAGTATAACAGTTAGCAAAAAATATTTTAGATAAAAGTTTTAGGGTTTTTTAGGGTGCATTGGAATTTAAAAAAAATAAGTATACAGGATGAGTCAGAAAACCGTAGGGAAGCAAAGTTACCTTTTTTTAAATAGAACACCCTATATCTTCGAATATTTTTGGATTTAGCATAAAATAGCAATTATTTTTTATAAGTCTAAACCTAACAGTTTCCGAGAAATTGACTTTTGAAAAATTACATTTTACAACTTCCCGTTAAACCGGAAGTACTGTATTTCCGGCTTTTGAGTTACATCCGGTTTAACCGGAAGTTGATGTTTTTGAAAAGACAATAAAAAAGTAAGATAGGGACATGTAAGCCGTTTTATTCTAAAAGGTACCGTTAGAAAGCTAGAAGCTGTCAAAGTTCAAAAATGTCATTTTTCAAAAGTCGATATCTCGGAAACTATTAAGTTTAGACTTATAATGCGCTTATTAAAAAATAATTGTTATTTTATGTTAAATCCAAAAATATTCGAAGATATAGGGTGTTCCATTTAAAAAAAGGTGACTTTGCTTCCCTACGGTTTTCTGACTTACCCTGCATACTTATTTTTTTTTAATTCTAATGCACCCTAGAAAACCCTAAAACTTTTATCTAAAATATTTTTTGCTAACTGTTATACTTTAAGAAATAATCGACCGTTTCCATACATACCAACGACCCTGTATATCAAATGGGGACATAACAAGCGAGAGGCGCAACGCTAATTCAGAAGGCGACATCCACATTTAGTAATTCCTAGCGAAAACACTTTCCGAAACGTCAATTTTCTGAGCGAAAAATATTACAAAGAAAGAAAAGGCATTGTCGGATACTTGAGGATGAAGAACTTGCTGTCCTTTTATATTTTCAAGGTAATTTTTATTTGTTTTTATATTCGCTTCGTATCATTTAGAAGCTTAATTTGTTTTCAGAAAATTCTCAAAATTTGATAAGGGATTGTGATATCTTGGCAAATGTTGCACAGTAGTTTTTAAAATTCTGAAACATCATAGATTCCAGGACTTTAAATTCAGAAAAGTTCAAAAATTAACAGAAGAATAGAAGCAAAGACGTTTGAAGTTTTGCCGTCACATGACAAACATCTTCAACAATAACGCCAATTTGGACCGACGAATCTTCTTTTAATACGGCTTCAGCTCCAAATCCCAAAAATACCCACTTCTGGGCATCGCAGAATCCGCATCTTACAGTTGAGGTGATACGTTCTGGGTGGGTATCAGTAAATGTGCGGTGCGGCATAGTGCAAAACAGAATTATCGGTCCAATTTTCATTGATGGATCTTTAAATGGAGTTAGATATCGTGAAATGCTTGCACATGAAATAGAGGATATTCTTGAAACTTTTCCTCTAAACGCCGCAAGAAATTTTATATGGCAGTAAGATGGTGCTCCATGTCATAGTGTTCTTCCAGTTAGAGAATACCTCAATGAGAATTATGACATTTGGATCGGTCGTGGAGGGACGATTGCATGGCCTCCCAATAGTCCCGACTTTGGACACCATTGGACACATTTTTTTGGGGCCAGCTCAAGGACAAGATATCTGCATCCAGACCAAATAGTGTTACCGATTTGCAGTAACAAAGCCAAATTGAAATTGACTTTTTCAACTTCGGTAGGCCAGATATGATTGCTTATGCAATTGAAAAACTAAAAGAGGGTTACCAATTCTGCATTTTATTGAACGGTGGCCATTTTGAGCAATTATAAAAATAATATACAGTATGTCCCCGGATCGACGCAACGATAGGTGAAAAAGGCTGAAATTTTTTGAGTTGAAACTTTATCTTCTGGGGTTCAGCCCTGCTTGGATAGAAACTAATTTGTGGCATAATTTTAATTTCGAAAAATCAAGTATCCTTTGGAAATTTTCAAAAAACTTTTTTCCCCACCAGTAAAGTGCTTGATTTCTAGGAAATACGAAACAATTTTATTAGGAAAAGATGTTCGGAAATAATAAATGAGTAAGAATACAAAATTCTAAAATCCTATGCCTACTTTGATGTTTTGCATTATTTTTATTGCACGCACCTCCCTATTGAAGATATTAAAAAATTTCGTTAAGAAAAGTTGTTCAAAATAATAAATTAAACACGATCGGTTAATTTTATTCCCTTTAATAGACATTTAGATAATTAAAGAAATACAAACATAAAAATAACAAGCTTCACTTCCTTCAAAATATGAATAAATTTGTTTCAATGCTATTCAGAAAAAAATAGTATGCCATGGAAGGAAAAAGAATAAAATAATATTTTGACAGTTTGTTGTCAAAAATAGTTTGGTATTTTTAATATTGTTGTAGTGTTCTGTGCTCTAAAACTGATCCGAACTTTCGAAAACATTACTGTAAAATATCAATTATGCTTACTATAACAGAACGGATCAACCTAATTCAATGTTATGGTATAGGTGAATTATCTATTCCAGAGGTTATCAGGCGATTTAATATGAAATTTCCGAACACAGTTTTAGTCAAACCTACAGTATCCAGACCGGTTAAAAAATTTGTTACTACCGGTACTGTACTTAATATACTAAAAAAGAAGAAGAACTTTGATGAAGATGATGTAGGTACTGTGTTAGCAATGGATTCATTACGCGAAAATTCAAAGCTGTCACTAAGAAAGCGGTACGAGGAGACTCGTGTTAGCAAATCACATTTGCAACGCATTTATGAAGCAAATAAGGTAAAACCATATAAAGTTAGATTTCGTCACACGTTAGAAGAAGGGGATGAATCCCGAAGGTTGGAGTTTTGCCTAACTTTAGGTGAGAAGATTCTAGAAGGTCGAAATTTCCATAAAAATATTATTTTCTCAGACGAATCGACTTTTACCACTAACGGTGTACCTTCATCACAGAATTGCCGATATTGGTCTAAAGATAATCCAAATTATTTAATAAATTCTAGGCGGCAGTATTTTAAAAAGGTTAATGTTTGGTGTGCCATTTCCTATCATTGTGGTGTAATTGGGCCATATTTTATTGAGGGAAGACTTAATCAACATACTTATTTAAATATCCTAAATTAGTTTCTTGACGAACTACCATACGAATCAAGATATTTTTGATATTTTCAACACGACGGCTGCGCTGCCCAAGTGCCCACTCGACATTTCGGGTATGTGAATGGCTCAATAAGCATTTTCAAGAAAGATGGATAGCCAATGCAATGCTGGTCCCATTTTGTGGCCGCCCAGATCCCCGGATCTAACAATAATGGATTTTTATTTTTGGGGTCGAATGAAACAAATTGTATATTTGAAGTTTCGATTCGGGGACACACTGTATATTATTTTTATAATTGCTCAAAATGGCCACCGTTCAATAAAATGCAGAATTGGTAACCCTCTTTTAGTTTTTCAATTGCATTAGCAATCATATCTGGCCTACCGAAGTGAAAAAGTCAATTTCAATTTGGCTTTGTTACTGCAAATCGGCAACACTATTTGGTCTGGATGCAGATATCCTGTGCTTGAGCTGGCCCCAAAAAAATGTGTCCAATGGTGTCCAAAGTCGGGACTATTGGGAGGCCATGCAATCGTCCCTCCACGACCAATCCAAATGTCATAATTCTCATTGAGGTGATATTTAGAAGTGTTGAAAAATCGCATTACAGATGCAATAAACTCTATTTCCCTGGAGGAGATGAGCAGCTTTCACTGCATTTCGGGAAAACATTGAGGAATGTGCGAATATAGGCGGCGAACTTATTGAATAAATAAATCTTTCAGTTGATGTTAGTATTGAAATAAATTAATTATTTGATGTATTGTATAAACCGTTGTTAATGTTGCTATTGAAATATATTAATTTTTTGATGTATCTTATAAACCAATCGTGTTTAATTTATTATTTTGAACAACTTTTCTTAACGAAATTTTTTAATATCTTCAATAGGGAGGTGCGTGCAATAAAAATAATGCAAAACAGCAAAGTAGGCATAGGATTTTAAAATTTTGTATTCTTACTCATTTATTATTTCCGAACATCTTTTCTTAATATAATTTTTTCGTATCTCCTAGAAATCAAGCACTTTACTGGTGGGCAAAAAAAGTTTTTTGAAAATTTCCAAAACACACTTGATTTTTCGAAATTAAAATTATTCCACAAATTCACAAATTAGTTTCTATCCAAGCAGGGCTGAACCCCAGAAGATAAAGTTTCAACTCAAAAAATGTCAGCCTTTTTCACCTATCGTTGCGTCGATCCGGGGACACACTGTATATGTTGTGTTATGTTTTAATTTCGTTGACTGATACAATCAGAAAACTGATACAATGAAAAAATAGGGCGTACTCCATTTGAAAAAAACTGTCACTTCTGATTCTCAGTTGTTCTTGTTCATTTCATTTTCTGAAGGTTCGGTGAAAATGCTATAACTTAGCTAATTTAACAATTTCTCTGAAACCAATAATAATGGAGATATCTATTGGGCAAAATATACGCGAACGAAATATGCTATAATTTGGATTCCATATAACTAAAGCGAAAGAGAGAAGCAAAGGCAAGGTAGAGCGATAGCTATGATTTTGAATCTCTAAAGATTTGACAGCTTTTAGCAATAAATCCCAGCATTCTCTTACCTTGAGTCATAATCCCTTCAAAATAAAAGCGAAAAGGCTATTTACTGTCTAAGAGTACACCAAGGTCTTTAGTTTGATCATTTTAAAATTTCTGAATCAAATCAATTAAGCTAATGTTTTTTAAAATAGTTAGGGAAATACATTATACTCACGTTCTAGCAATTATTTATTTTCCAGGGGACCTGATGGACGAAGAAAACGTCCTAGACTTCCTCACTAGTCTAGAAGCAATGGACTTGCCAGATCGAATAGAAGAAGTCAACGCAAAAATTCTCGAAAAAATCGTTTTAGAGACTGATTTTGTTGCAGTCCTCTTTTGTGAGTATATATATTTATTTGCGAAAATTATATTATTACACCGCAATCAAACATTTTAATCAATTCTCAATTTTAAATAATTTTGGGCAACTTACCCTTCAGAAAAACATTCAAATTGTTACTAATATAGACGTAATATACAAGGCATAACAAAAGTACTGCATATAACAATCTAGTAATAATTACCCTTTATAAAATAAATGTATATTGCGGCTTTTTTTGTAAGGCCTTTTGTATTTTACCGAAATAAAGTGGAAATCTAATATAGAGCCTTTGCAATTAATATAGTTACTAAAATAGTGTTCTAACAATTTTTATTTAGGTCCAGATGCTGATAAGTGCCAAAAATCTGGAGCCAGTAAGTACAATGCACACTTTATTTATAACCTTTTTGTTTACCATCATAAATAAAGTTTACGCGAGCACTCTAATGCGCATTACCGGAATACGAATTTTACCTTACCACCCTTAAATCAGCTTAAAAAAACTTATTTCGGACTAATCTAAACGCGTGAAATATGTAGATTATCCGATTTAAATCTGGATTTAACCTTCATGTAAACGCGAACACGCCTTATCTATTAATGCGAGAGAGTAATAAAATGTAAATTTGGTATGACAAGACTCATTAAGCAAGGTAGACAACTTAAAGGTTGCATTGTAAATTTCAGGTAAATTGCAATGAAATTTTTTTAGAAATTCCGTATTTCAGATATTTAAGACCTACACACTCCGAATCGGTCCTAAATGAGGGTCACCCTAATTTGCATACAATAGAAAGACGAGTTTGGTGAATGAAAGTAATGTGACAACGGCGTTACTACAGGTAGTTTATTAGAATAATAAGTATAATAATAATTATACTTGATTATAATAGAGATAGGGATAGGCAGAATTGAGATATTAAATATTCTAATATTAAGCAGATAAAAACTTATATAGAAGTAGGAATAATATAAAAAAATAAAAAATCTACTACCTATGTTCAATACAACAACCTAATTTTTAAATTTTAGTCACCGTGTTCCGAGTAGTCCGATGAACTATCGTCGTTGGGGTCCCGAGAAATAAAAAGGGGCTCTACAGTGTTTTCTAGCATGTTATCAGCTTTCCACATTCTTTCTTCTATTTCAATCGCATGTTCGACGCACTCACTACATTTTTCACAATCCACTGTCTTTATTCCCTCTTGCAAGCGGTTTCCAACGTCTCTCATTTTAGAAGCGGTGTTATGCCTTCCTAAAAACCCTTTTACTGGCGCACATACTGGCGGATATGAGATATAATGTTGGGGGAGCACTATACTTATGCAGGGTATTATTTAAACATACTGCAAAGATTAAAGGGACTATTCTAAGTATATTTTGTCTTTTGATGATTTTTGAGAAGCCGCTGTGTTTCGAAGATATAGGGCGAGAAAAATTTTCTACATTACAAAATTTTACTACCAAAAAGTACATGTAAAGTTCCTTAATCTACAGGAGCTATTAAAAATGACTACATCCAGCTAGGATGCAAGAATCTTCTCTTCATTGACTGTCTGACTCTTCCCCACACCAATTGTATGGGGTTTACTTCACAGTGATATGGCGGAAGGCGAAGTACCGTTATATTTCGTTTTGGGGCGATTTGACGGACAACAAATTTCGTACAAAGAGGTTTATTCAGTTATTTTAGCATATCCTTATAAAATGGCTTCTTATTTACAATAAGCCAATGAATGATGTCATTTTTTTTCCAACAAGTTAGTATTTTTTTTGGGTTTTCTTAAGTAGTAGCTGGCATTATCCATAAATATAACAAACCCAGAAGAAATAAGATCTAGCATTTGCTGAAAGTATTCTTCAAAGACATCAGCGTTCATGTCTTCATGATAGTCTTCAATCCGTTTTGATTTAAATGCTATAGTAAGCCGCCATCGACAAATCCATTTTTGCTACCAATGTGAGAAATTATTCATCTTTTGCCTTTTCCCGAGGGTGCCTTTATTCCAGTGGACCATCCTTCCATGAAAGCTTGCCTCGCGCTTTTTATATGTTTATCCTGCCACATTTTACCGTCGTCGCCAGCAAATGATTTCCTCTTTCTCTATTAAAGTGATTTTCTGTTTTGAATTTTTTCATAACAAAAATTCATTTCCTTCAAAGTTTTCCATAGTTTCTTCTTACCGATGGGTGGAATGAAATCATCTTTTTTCATTTCAGACATTATTTTGTCCAAGGTAGGTATCTATTTTTTAAAGTAAAACGAGTGTATGAATCTTCTGATGGCAGTCTTTTCATCCTAATTTATTACAGTTTCTTTTCTTCCTATACTTCTCTTTGGTGATCTGATGGGGCCGCGTTTATCCTCGTGCAGAAGTCGGTATATTGCTGACTGTCCGACTCCAGTCATATTCGAACACTTTTCAACTATTATCCGAATGTTGAATTTTGGTGGCAAAGAGCGTTGAACACATTGAGAATAATAATTTTCTCATTTTTAGAAAGCGCAGTTTTACTAATCCGTTTCTCAGCAACAAATTCATAGACACTGGCCATTTTCAAAAACGAAGTTCTCCAACAACTGCCGGAAAGAAACTAAACATTTCAAATTCTTGAAACAGTGAGGTAAAGGTAGGTAAACTACCTGTGCCTCTACCTACCCGATCTCGGGACCCCTGACAATAAACCTAATTAAATAATAATAATTGGACTACACCTATGGAATACGGCGAATACCACTGGGTTTCATCGTTCAATAATGATTTATTACTCTCTCGCATTAAGCAACACACTATACCAACTGAGTTCCGAGTGCTTGCTTTTAAAGTTAAACGTCAAATTCCATATTTTATTGTTGGCAATGGCAAATAGCTGCTTATCCGTCGTATAAACACAATTAAAGGCGTATTTTCACTAAGCGCATTTTTAGTTCAAATTCATCAACCTGTCGTGTAAAATTGATAAACGAAAATTATTTTTTTTTAAATACAGGGTGTCCGGTTAAGGATATGAAGCGGCCATATCTCGGAAACGATACGTTTTACAGATTTGAAAAAAAAACTACTATTATAACAATAATTGCCAAGAGAAACTCACTTTAAATAATTCCAAGTTTCGGAAATTGCCGCAACGCGTAACGGCTCATTTATTTTTGAAAGCCCTTTTTAGGACAAGAAATGCCACTTAACCGTAGAAAAAAAATAAATAATTGAGATCAGTACATACCTACACTACAACTTTTATTATTGGAGTTTTTCGAATCTCGCGTCATAAAGGAGTAGGGAAGGCCTTAGCACATTTTTAAAAAACTGCCATTATCTTATCCTTTAACGGAGTTTCTTGAACTTGAACTTGTTTAAAAGGAAATTCCTTGGAGTTTAAATAAATGATTCAGGAATTGTCACAAGTTTCCTTATACAATTTTAAGCGGGCGCAATTTTCAATCTAACTTATTTTTTAATTTTTTCGGTATTTTTAAATTGAATGGTATAACAGTAGGGCGTCTCGGATATTGGGATCCATGGATTCACTGTCCCCCCAACCACGAAATCCTCCTACCTAACCTACCACCTGCTTAACCTTCACCTTCCACAACGTCGCCTACCAATTCACATACACAGTAGGGACCAGCTTTTCAATTCACCTAGAACCAAAACCGCCCATAAATCCCCTTATGAAGTCTGACCTGTAAATCCTCATACCCTCTACTGTTGATATATAATACATCCATTAAATCATTAAAATATCAAATACAATAATGTCTGCCTCAGTTCTACTTGATACTTTCTTGTAAACAATTTAATTAGTGCTGGCAAAAACCGGAAAAAATCAAAACCGATTAATCGGTTTCTAAAAAAAAACGGTTTTGGTTAAAATCGATTAACCAAAACTCGATTTTAAAACCGGTTAACCGATTAATCAAAAACAGGTTAACCGATTACTCCAAAAATTGGTTAACCGCGTTTTTGGCTCAAACCGAAAACCGGTTATCGGTTAACCGCGATTTAGACACGCCAAGAACCGATTATTCGGTTAATCTATTTTCGATTAATCGGCTTTCGGTAAACCAAACTCTTTCTAGTAGATTGATCTAGTGGTATAAGGTTTAAGGTTTAGGTTACTATTTTACTATCTGTTGGACTACGGTTATTTCTATAAGTATAAATATTATTTAAATATTTATAAAATATAAAATAATTAATGAACAAAACACTTGCTATGAGCTAGCTTGAGTCGAGTTTAAGTTTTATTTTAAATCTTATTTAAGTTTCTATTGTACTACATTTTATGTTGAGTTTATTTTTGTTTTTTAAATAAAAACAATAGTGTTTGTTTTATAGCTTTCTCATTAATTTATGGAGTTTTGTTTTAGTACTTTTAATTCCCGACTTCAGTCACCTTCTGGTAAGTATCCGGTTTTCGGTTAACCAAAAACTAGGTAACCGAAAACCGGTTAACCGAAAGACCTAAAACCGATTAACCGAAAACCGATTAACCAAAAATCGATTAACCGATTTTCGGTTTGGGTAAAAATTAACCGGTGAACCAAAATTTGGTTTCAGTTGCCAGCACTAAATTTAATACTTAGACAAACACCGCCTAATTTATCTAAGAAAGGTAGAAAAAAAATTCGAAACGCAGAACGAAAGAGATTTCAAGAGTTAGAAAAGGTACACCTAAATTCGCAAACATTTAAAACTAGTCAAGTGTAATATGACTTATGCTTCAGCAAATATTATGTTATCCCATATGAATGGTGCAGGATAGCTAGTGGATTTCACAGTTGAAGAACTAAAAATGCTCCCTCTGGAATATTTAATTAACTATGGTGAATCAATCGAAGTTTTGGAAATATGGTCCAGACTACCAACATCAAACCAAGAATCGTTTGAACTTCAAACTCGTTTACCATGTTTCATTCACTACAACAACTCAAATCAAACAACCCATTTCTACGGACCACCTACATCCCATTATAACTGGTACTTTTGTAAAAAGATGTTAAAATTTGAATATGTTTTATAGTAGGTATAACAATAAAGTAGTTATTTTATTTAAATTCTTCATTTATGCATAATGCTATATTCTTACCAAGTCTGCCTAAAAGTTCATGGTAGTGCAATCAACATGATATGTTCTGTCACGCCAAACAGGAAATATATTGACCTATAGGTATCTTGACCAGACTTTTTCTTGGTAGTTTGGGAGACAATTTGCATTGAAAACGATTCGTTTAAGAATTATTTTCATTTTTCTTAAAAAATGCCTCAGTTTTCATTTACTAGTACCGGTATACACGCAATAAGCAAGATAAGAACTAATTTTATGACCTACTGTGTAATAAAGTAACATCAATAACACTGAATAAAATATGAATATGAACTATAAATATGAAAATCGCACAAATCTTAGAACTAGAAATAGTTAGCAATTTAGCGAGTGAGAAAATCACAAATGTTCAAAATGTTTTCTATCGTTCTAGAACAAAACACGGCTGCCTATATTTCAGCCGTCGATAAGGTTCTACGGTGTTCTTTTCCTTTCCATCATGGTTTGGTTGTTGGTCTAACTTGGAAAACCAGATATTTTAACCCACCCAATGGGTAAAAATCCAGGCAAGTAAGATCCGGTGAATGAACCGGCCAGGGAAACAAAATTGCTTAGAAATTGTTGGAAAATATTTTGAATATTTGTGAATTTTTTCTTGCTAAATTACTATTTATTTCTAGTTCTAAGATTTGTGTATATTTTCATATTCATATTTTATTCAGTGTTATTACTTGCTTATTATTGGACCACCTGTCTGAGCTGAGCTGACATAAACTGACTAAGCTGTTGTTTTATTTGGCCAAGTAAGTCAGATTACAGGTCATGATAAAAATTGAATTATTTTTTTAAGAAAAATCAAAATAACTCTTAAACAGTTGTTGATATTGATTTGCAATTTGGACGAGTCGTTTTTAGTGCAAACTGTCTCCTATACTACAAAAAAAAGTTATAGCGTCCAGAGAAGAATCAAGAAATAAGTTAGATTGAATAACAGCGCCATTTTAAAACTCTATTAGGAAACTTGTGACCATTCTGAATCATTTATTTAAGCTTCGGAGTTTAAGCCCTTTAAACCAGTCCAACTTTAAGAAAATCCGAAAAGTATAACAACATAACGATAGTTTTTTTTTTAAATGTGCCAAAGACTACCACTCCTTTGTTAGGCGAAAAAATTGAAATAAAAAAAGTTCTAGTGAACGAAATAACCTAGTTGTGCGAGCATCAAAAACTTATAATAAGATATCGGAAGTCTCAAAACATATCACCAATTTGTAAAACATGTAAAACTACATTTAGGATTTAATTAGGTAGTAAGGATACATCCAATGACGATAAAACAAAGGATACATCCGACATTGTTTATATTGTATAAAATGTTCTCGAGGCCAGAGCTACAGGCACTGATCAAAGAAATTATTTCTTGTAAGTTAAAGTTCAATAAAGATTAAAAAAAAAAAAGATTCATTTGCAATTCACTTGTCAAGAAATTAGACAACGAAAAAACGGTAAATAATATATTGTGTCAGTGTGCGATAACAGATTTATTTTCTATTTAGTTTCATGAGAGGAAAAAATGTTAAAAGAAAGAATGATAGTATAGAACCTTTGTGTATTGCCCACTATTCACTCAACATTACATGATCGTTAAATACCATACGGTTTTTTTGATACACCTCTACTGATTTTATTATCATTTCATGTCATTCCAAACTGTTTTATTTCGTTTAACAATCGCATCATCTGTTTTACAAACTGAACCGAAAATTTTTGGCAAGTTGGCACGTAGCTATACACATCGAGATACAGTTACTCAAAAGCAGGTATATATAGAAATTTGCGGCGATTTAAAGATTTTACAATGGTGTAATGAATCATAAACAGGTCCGGCGGAGCCCTAAAAAAGGAATAATAAAATATAAAGTTATAAACAATATATTTTCTTAACAAACCTCTACGACCGAAAACACAAATATTGTGGTTTGGTTATTTTAGGTTAGTTCTTTATTTTTAAAAGACCCTTTATTAAAATCAACCCGATTATTAATTTCTTAATAAGCTGATGTAAGCCTTGAAGATAAGATTTGTCGATACTAAGTTTTTGTGATTCGGTATGGTTGAATATTCTGCACATTTTAAAAATATTTGGAATTATACCTACAGGGTGCGCTCAAAAAGTAGGGTGTCAAAATACATGCATGTCTTATTGGGGCACTATCAAAACAGGTTAGGTTTCCGAGATCTTCATCTTTCTTTCCTCTACACCTTGACATTTGGGGACAACGTTGCCAGAACAGGCGCAAAATTTTTATTAGACACTTACTTTGAATTCTGACCTCGAATTTCAATTTTATAATATTAATAACGATATGTACCTACCTATTATTATAATATTATGTGATATATTATAACGCCTTATCGGAATGTATACATAGTAAATTTAACCAATAGCTATATAACTGGCGATGATTTGTCCATGTCGAGATTTCGAGATTGACCATTATACGGATTAATTACTAATATCGATATATCAAATATTATCATGTACTTATAATGTCAAATTAATAGTAAACTAACAAAAATACTTGGTGGTTTACATTTTGATTTTGTACAGTAGTTAACTAAAATAGCAGCAATGCGGCAATGCGGCAATACCGCGGTTGGAACAACCAATCAAAACAAGAATCGCCAAAGCAGACTAAAGGTACATTTTTATAAATTCCATTTGAATGGAGTTTGAATTCTACGTATAGTTGCATAAGATTTTCATTATGGGTTTAATATACGAAAAAGTTATAGTTTTCAAGATAATTCGACTTTTAATGAAAATTTTTTATTTTCAATAATCTATTTGTTATGAAATTACTACTTAAATTTTGATTTTAAGCGACTAATAATTTGTATCCTGAGTAAAATCAGTCATTGAAGCATACCCACTATAAAATATTTGACATCTTATTTACAGGGTGTTTTCTTTCTAGGTTCAAAGTCAAAAGGCTTCAAATTGAAAAATGTCACTGTTAATAAATTAAATACCCTGTGCAACATCTCGCATATGTATATACCCTGTATATTTGTAATCCTAAAGCTCATTAAGAACTCTTCAACTTTTGTGAAGAATATCCTATCCCTACCTCTAATAGTTTTTGAAATATTGTGATTTTTCGGAAGGATTTAAAATAACTTAAAGATACTTCCTTTCGCGATAGAAGTAAAACCCTGCAGGTAACAAACATAGAAATTTTTACATTACACTAAACCTTAATGGATACACTATCTTTGTAACTGTAATTCCTTCCCTCCCAAATCTGTCACATGCCCGGTGTTATTGTTTGACATCGGTATATCCGGAATACTATTCTCCATGTTCGGCCTTGTCGTAGGTGGTGTCACAAATACCCTATCTTTGACGGAGTCTCACAGGGAAAATCTAACGTGGTAAGATTACAAGACCTTGGTGATCATGCGAGAAAACCCCCGCGGCCAATCCATCTTTAGGGGCATTGCTGAATCAAATATTCTCTCGCTTTACGATAAAAGAGAAAGGGGGGGGGGACCACCATCTTGTTAGAACCACATATTTTGACGTTCATCAAAGTCTACTTCCGCTAATAGTCTTGGCAACTCTTGTTGCAAGAAAAATAAATAAGTAGGTCCATTTAAATATTCATTGAAAAAATATGGTCCTATAATTCTGTTGTGAAGTACGCCGCCCCACATATTAACTTCATGGGCCCAGTGTGGATTCTTAATTCTCAAAATATTTCAAAAACTATTAAAGATAGGGATAGGACATTCTTCACAAACGTTAAGGAGTTGTTGGCAAGCTATAAGATGACAGAAACATGTACAGGGTGTTTCATTTAATAAAACTGACATTTTTCAACTTGAAGTTTGCTGACTCTGGACCTAGATAGAAAACACCCTGTAAATGAGATGCCAAATATTTTATAGTGGGTATGTTTTCTAGACTTACTTTACCCAGGATACAAATTACGAATCGCTTGGAATCGAAATTTAAGTAGTATTTTGATAACAAATAGATGATTGCAAACAAAAGAAATTTCACTAAAACTAGAATTATCTTGGAAACTATAACTTTTCGTATATTAAACCTATAATCAAAAACTTATAAAATTACACGTAGATTTCAAAAATTCATGTAGGTATAGGGTGTTCGTTTTAAAAAATTGTAACTCTGTGACATCCAACCTTTGAGCGCACCCTGTACAATTCAAAATAGTTTTAAAATATGCAGAATATCCAACCATATCTTAACACAAAACTTTAATCTTATCTTCTAGGCATAAAACTACTTCGCGCATTTGTTGACTCACCCGGTGTTAACTACAAAATCATGCAGACGCGGAATCGCTAGCTGCTTCGCTCTACTTAAAAAGAAACCATCAATTCCCCAAAAAGGCCTTAAAATCGTGAAACGTACGTAAGAGTACTTGCTTCACGGAGCCATCTTGAAATCTCTCCTTTTTTTACCGGTTCGCCGTGCTTCTTGTCTCTTTCTTGACCGGCGCGCGATACGACTCAACCTATCACACTCCCAATAGGGAGCTAGCGTCCCAATATTGATGTTTTACAAGTACCATCGCAACGCGCTTTTGACTAGCTACGTGACTGAATGCAAATAACTGCGTGAACAAATTATAATTATTTACAAACAAAAATAGCAGAGATTGAAATCGCACGCACACAGCATTTACCAACCTATTCTCTTTGACGTGTTGATACATGTTCCCCAACAAACTCTGTTCGAATTTCACAGCCAATTGTCTTCTGTGATATTAGCTCTCGTAATGTGCCGGTTGCGATCAAAGTCGGCAATCCTTAAAATAGGCCGAGGTTTTGTAACTAGGATCAGAACCAACTGGCTTAGGTATAATAATATCTTAAAAACGTTGAACCTTTACATCCACTCCGCAATCCGGTTAACATTGAGAACGCGGTAAGCAAGGTCATAGGTGACATAAATGAGGCGCTTGCTCAATCATCGATCACGAAGGTGTCCCAATATTAAAAATACGGGGCTTTGACTGATGACATTAAACCGCGTATTAAAATCAAAAACAGGCTCAAAAACGGAACATGTCGTACTGGAGATCCTCAAATCAAGGCGGAGGCAAATAGAGAAGCTGAAGCGATCAGGCTTCTGTTGATCGAGAGGCAGGTCTAATCTTCGGAACGACAAAGTCGATTAAGGACAATTCGATTTTCCAAATGTTCAGAATTTTGACAAGCCCTGATGTCATACCTAAAAGACCAGGACACAGGATGCTAAGGATAAAGCCGAATTGTTTGCAGACATACTGCAAGCAATTCAGCGTAAATCCCACAACTGAGCCGCTACGTAATGAGAGGGTCTCCAGAACGATACAAATATGTAAAACCATGGCTCACCCGCAGCAAAACTTCGCTGAGGTCACGCTAGACGATGTGAAAATGCTAATTAGCAATCTCAATGTCAGGAAAGCCTCGTGTTTTGACGGTCTGAAAAATGCGGCGTTGCGAAACCCAGTAGACAGAGCTTTGAGGAATATAGTAAATCTATTTCAGGCAATCATCAAAGAAGGCCATTTCTCGAGCGTGTGGAAAAGGGCAAAAGTGATCCTAACTCACAAAAAGGGCGAAGACCCTACTGTGACCCCCAAGTTACAAACCTATCAGTCTGTTATCAAACCTGGGAAAAATCGCAGAAAAGCTGATTTTAGCTAGAATACACAGTTTTGTGGTCGAGCGCAACGTTCTGCCTAACGAACAGTTCGGCTTTAGAAGCGAACACTGCACAGTTAGGTAGACAACGAGGCTCACGTCCAACATAATGAATGACTTTAATAGAAGAGCATTTGACAAGGTCTTGCATATTGGTCTCTTACTGAAATTAATAAGACTGGGAGCTCCGAACTACCTCCTCAAGTTATTAGACTCTTTTCTGGGGAATAAAAGTTTTGCAGCCTCGTCGGAGAACGCACCTTCTTTGAATAAACACATCAGGATGGGAGTGCCGAAGACTCACCTTTCATCCCGATGCTGTATAGCATGTATACGCATGACATTCCGCAAGATAGTTAAAAGCGGCTTTATCTTTTCGCTGACGACACTGCAATAACTTTAACTTCTAAGTAACCGGCATTTTTAGATAAGCCCGAATGCAAAAAGTGCTCCAAGGTGCTTTTGGAACTTGAAAACATCGACGACGAGGCAGATCAACTAGGCATAGGCTTCGTTAAAATCAACGATGACAATCTTGCCGAAGAATACAACCTTGGTCCTTTGCCCGCATTGGTTTACTACAGGCACCAAATTCCTATTATATATTCAGGTAAGTCTGACAATCAAGCATTAGTTATTTTGGTTGGTGTATAAAGCCAAAGGAAGGTTGTATTTTCATTCTTGGTCTCATATGATAATAACTTATCACTTTAAAATTTATTGCAGACGCTAGTATCTCCTGATTCCTGTTAATATCACATATCCATTATATTCCAGGTGATCTAACAAAAGAAGAAGACGTATTGGAATGGTTGGTTCAACATAAAAGCACTGGTGACGAGGATGATATAATTGAAGACGTAACTCTGAAGACTCTTGGTACACTGATCAGCAGTGTCGACCATTTAGCTGTGTTGTTTTGTAAGTAAATAAAAGTACGGATTTTTAAATACAACAACAAGTTTTCTTGTCATATTACAGATGATCATGAAGACGACGAGTCCATGCAAGCTCTGGAAGAGCTTGAACACATTGATGATGATTGTGACAAATATGGTATCCAGTTCGTAAAAATCGATGATCCAGCAGCTGCTGAAGAATATGGTATTGTAACAATAGACAATGTTTTCTTCTTTAATAAAAAACGCAATTTTCTTTAATGCAGGATTGGATTCTTTACCCAGCGTAGTGTACTTTGAGAAGGGAATCCCTAACGTTTACGATGGTGACCTCGAAGAAGAAGATGAATTCTTGCAATGGTTGGTTGAACAACTAGAGAAAGATGAAATTGAAGACGTCACCGATGAAATGCTTGACAAACTTATTGCCGAGAGTAAACATTTAGCTGTTCTATTCTGTAAGCTAACCCCTACCACTCGTCAATGTACTTTTCTAAAGTTGTGTCCTGAATTTTAGATGACGATGACGACAGAAAATCGCAGAAAGTTCTAAACGAGCTGGAGAACATTGACGACGAATGCGATACGCTAGGTGTCGTTTTCGTAAAAATTGACAATGAAGACGAAGCAAAAGAATACGGTAAGTGGGAGGCGGTAAATTGTTCGAACATGATTATTCGAATACAGTTTTTCGAAACATAATTTTCCAAATGCACAATTTTGCGAAAGCACAATTTTTCGAATCAATGTAAAAAAACCCATTATGTTCTTATCTTATTTTCATTTGTTTTCAAGTTATCGCGTAACGCAATGCTATGATTATGAAAATGTTAATGTGTGTAATTTTGTTTATTTGTTATTACGCTATAACTTAGAAGCAAATCAAAATCGAAGAAGAATATACAGCTTTTTTTCAAATTCTTCTTCTGGATCTCCCTCTCTCTCTCTTTTAAGTCAGACATTGCCTTTAACTGCTATTAATCATTGGGACCTTTGTTGGTCAAACTTCAAATATGGAAATGGAGTTGAGCGAAGCCCTGGATCGTTTAAAAAGGGGGGTATGAGCGTACTTCAGTCTGAAGTTCAACAAATTCTATTAAAATATATAAACACTTCCTTCTGGATCTCTCGCTCTCTTCCAAGTCAGGAGACATTTGTTGGCCAAACTTCAAATAAGGAAATGGAGTTGAGCGAAGCCCTGGATCGTTTAAAAAGGGGGTATGAGCGTCTTTTTGAACTTATTCTTCTTTCAGCTTAAAAAACGTTTGATTTGTCCATTCCATCGTTAGTGCCTCTCCACTATTGCTGGAGGCAGCCAATTCTTAGGGAACTTGTAGGTGGAATTTGGCAGTGATTGCACACATGTGAACTTGTCATTAGTGGGTTGGTGGATACGTCCGTACGTTTGCAGTAATCCGCTAATATTTTGTCATAAAATTCCGTCAGTGTCGGTATTTCAAAGTCCCTGTGTAGTACTCTATTGGCAGTATATCTCGGCGCGTCCGCAATTATTTTTAACGCTCTACTTTGTAGCACCTACAACTGTCCTGCTTATGGTGCACCATATTGGCACTCCATAAGTTAGGACCGGCCTGACGAGAGTCTTCTATAAATTAGCATTAGTTATTAGTTCTATCACCTATCTTGCTCTTTTTATTTAATAAACAGTATATAGAACGAAGCTGATTGGCAGCTTTTTTTAATCTCATTTCGGAGTTCTTTCTCCAATTTCTCCAATCAAAAACAAGTCCCAAGTACTTGACTTCTTGGACCCAGTTTATCCTAATGCCGTTAACCAAGAGCCAAGTCTCGGGTCTCCTAATTTTGCTCTTCGAGAAGAAAATGGCCTTCGTTTTGTCAGGACTCAGGCGAATCCTCCACCTTGAAAGCCACTTTTCTAAAACTCGTATGTGCCTCTGCTATCTAACCACTACCAGCCGCGGTCGATCTGAAACTGAACTAATTGCAGTAGTCAGCAAATAAGAACAGCTCGTTAAATCTGTCCCTCGGGATATCATGAACGTATACATTGTACAGCATCGGAGCGAGAGGAGACCCTTGCGGGATTCCCGCCCTGATGTGCGTGGTCTCAGAAAGCACGCCTTCTAACGAGACTGTAAAACTCCTTCTCTCCAAAAAGGAAGCAACAATCTTAACGATAAAAGATAATTGAGAGCCCCCAGTCTTATCGATTTTATGGCCAGGCCGCAGTGCCAGACCTTATCAAAAGCTTTTGAGACGTCGAAAAAAATCGCTCCCGTGTGTGCTCTTCTATTGAATCCTTCCAATATTCTGGTTGCCAGTCTCGTCGTCTGTTTTTGCGTGTATAATACACTCCTGGAGTTTGGTCTATTCCTCCCGACTTACCCTGTATATTAACAAAATTAATAATAATTTGAATTATGTGCTACTCCACTAATGCTGTGACGCGTTCGGAAAGTGGTGCTTTGCATAACTATGATCAAAGAATTGTGTTCGAACAATTCACCTAATTCCACGGTAAGTTCACTTCACTGCGTCAATTTGTGTAAGTCTTGAAAGAGCTAAAGACACAGTATTTCGCTTCAGGTATCGAAAAAATCCCTTCCTTGGTTTACTTTGAAAATTCCATCCCATCTCTATACGAAGGCAACCTGGAAGAGGAGGAAAAGGTTTTGAAATGGCTTGAGCATCAAGTGAAAAGCGACGAGATCGAAGATGTTACCGACGAGATGCTTGACATGATTATAGCGAAGAAACAGCATGTCGCCGTGTTGTTTTGTAAGTTCTTCCTTTCGGAAATCCATCAACAGGTAAATCAATGAAAAATTTTATTTTTTAGATGACAGGGACCAGAAAAAGTCCCAAAAAGTACTCGCAGAACTTGAAAACATTGACGATGAATGCGACCAGAACAACATCGTTTTTGTAAAGATTGACAACGATGATGAAGCAAAAGAGTACGGCATTGACTCAATTCCCACCTTGGTGTTCTTCGAAAAGAAAATTCCCCATGTGTATGAAGGTCAGTAGAAATTAGTTAGCCCAGAATCTACTCTCACCCACGACTATAATTATTTTTAGGAGATCTAATGAAAGAAGACGATTTACTCGGTTGGCTGATCCATCAAAAGAAACACAGCGAAATTCCAGAGATCACCGATGAGATGATGGACCTTCTGATCGATTCTCAAAAGTATCTGGCAGTGTTATTTTGTAAGTAATTGCCTAATTCTTAAACTATGCTGCAATGACAAACTGACCCCTTGTAGATGACAAAGATGACAAGCAGGACATACGAGTACTCAATGAATTGGAGAACATAGACGATGATTTGGAACGAGAAGGGATCGTCATTGTACGAATGGACAACGATGCGGAAGCAAAGGAATTTGGTATTGATCATCTGCCCACGTTGGTGTACTTTGAAGAAAAGATTCCTTCAATCTATGAAGGGGATTTGATGAATGAAGACGAGGTAAGAGTTAAATGGTTTTTATGTAGCAGTATAAGCAATAACTTCTGTCCTAGGTTTTAAAATGGCTTATTGAGCAAAAGAACACTGCCACCATCGAGGAAGTGACGGATGAGATCCTAGAAGATCTAATAAATGATCATGAGTATGTCGTCGTTTATTTCAGTGGTAACTGTGATGAGGGTAAGATCTTTCCGTGGCATAATGTACAATCTTACTTACTTACTACGTTTTTAAGGTGACAAGTGTGATGATATTCTCGAAGAACTTGAGAACATTGACGACGAACTTGACGAAAATGGCATAATTTTCGTTACTACCGAAGATCTGGTGCTGGCCAAGAAGTACAACATCAAGGCTTTCCCCAAACTTGTATTCTTTAGAAATAAAGAGCCACTTGTTTATTCGGTAAACATTTCCCAAGAAACATTTATCTAGAATTGGTGGTAATCTTTGCTGCTTTTTTAGGGAGATATAGAAGATGAAGACGAGGTTCTAGCATGGCTAACTGACGAAGACACTCTTGAAATTCCAGATAGAATCGAAGAAGTAAACACCAAAATGTTGGATAGAATCTTGGCTGAAAATGAATATGTCGTTGTCTACTTTTGTAAGTTGAATGAGGGCTTAGACTTTTAAGATAGTAATAATAATTATTTCAGACAAAGAAGGCGATAAAAGATCGCAGAAGATTCTTCAAGAACTAGAGAACATTGATGATGAATGTGAGGATAAAGACATCGATTTCGTTAAAATATCTGACGAAGGAATTCAAAAGGAATATGACCTACCAGCCCTTCCATCAGTAGTGTTCTACAGGTAGTCGCTTAGAAGATATTTCGACATTAAAGAGGAAAGAAAAATCCAAAATTCTTCACAAATATTTAATATCTCGCTCTACGCGTTTCCGTTTCTTAAACTATTTTCAAGAGCTGTCTAAAAATTTCATTTATATAATAATCTCAATTTCAATTCAAAATTATTTGGTGTTACTTACATAATATAAACACAAACATTACATTATGGACACAAACAAGCTCACAATGGCGAGCACAGGTTAACTAACTATATAAAATTGATCAACGGGATAAACCCAAAAAAACATTTAAAAATAAAACAAAATATACCGAACCAGAGCGACATCTAGATTGCACAAAGAGAGGTTCTATTATTTAAACAAACATTCACTACTTAAACTCGTTCACAATTCTCGCTGCCTCTCTATAGTGGGCGTTTCAAACACTGAATTTGATTATTTATCTCTAATTTGGCTATTTCTATGTTTCTAAAAAATTCAGCTTATGGCCTTTATTCGCATTATGTAGCATTTTAAAGTAGTCTTTAGTTTTAAAACTATGTAAATTCTCTCTAATGTAGGCCAAAAGCTGATCTCCTGTGATTAGGCGATTTCTGACAGTTTAAATGTTCTTTTATTCTAATATTAAAACTACGTCCTGTCTGACCAGCATATTTAGCTATGCAAGAGTTACAGGACAACAAATACACCCCACTCTTGTCAAGTACGTTAATTAAATCCTTTACTCTCGAGAATAAGCTACGCAAATTGTTTACCGATTTGTAAGCTATTTTAAAATTGTTGTTTAAGGACTTCAATATATTACCCACTCTCAGAGAAATAGCGCCCTAGAAAGTTAGCCTTATATACCTAGGAGGTTGAAAAGATGTTATGGTCTTATCCAAGGGGTCAGTCAACAACACCTTCCTAAGCATGCCATAAATTTTTTTAGAATTCCAGATTCTAGAATCCGATTGTTGTCTGAATTTTTTAGATTTGACAATAAAGAGGGTGAATAACTTTTTTTAGTAAGCTATTTATCGGAAAAACACCCATACAGACAATGTTATACCTGCTGACTCAAATCATTGTTTAGCTCATAAAATGGCAGCTTTTAACTCTTTGATCCATCGTTTGTTCACCATCCCACTCTTACCTTTGGAATTTGAGAGGGAAAAGAACATCATCTTTCAAATTGCTTATAACAACGGATACAAGATATCACTAATAAATAATTTAATAAGAAAAAAATTTAATGGCATGCTTAAGAAGGTGTTGACTGACCCCTTGGATAAGACCATAACATCTTTTCAACCTCCTAAGTATATAAGGCTAACTTTTTCGGGCGCTGTTTCTCTGAAAGTGGGTAAGGTATTGAAGTCCTTAAACACAATTTTAAAATAGCTTACAAATCGTTAAACAATTTACGTAGCTTATTCTCGAGAGTAAAGGATTCAGTTAACGTGCTTAACAAGAGTGGGGTGTATATTTGTTGTCCTGTAATTCTTGCACAGCTAAATATGCTGGTCAGACAGGACGTAGTTTTAATATTAGAATAAAAGAACATTTGAACTCTCAGAAATCGCCTAATGACAAGAGATCAGCTTTTAGCCTACATTTAAGAGAGAATTTACATAGTTTTAATACTAAAGACAACTTTAAAATGCTACATAATGCGAATAAAGACCATAAGCTGAAATTTTTAGAAAACATAGAAATAGCCAAATTAGAGATAAATAATCAAATTGAGTGTTTAAACGATCCTGTCAACGCCCACTATAGAGAGGAGAGAGGCAGCGAGAATTGTGAACAAGTTTAAGTAGTGAATGTTTGTTTAAATAATAGAACTTATCTTTGTGCAATCTACAGTATGTCCACGGATGGGGTTTACAAGAGGACAAATGGACTAAAAATTGAAAGATACGAAAAAAAGTCACTCTTAATAAACGTTTTTGCTGTCTAGAAAATACGATTCATCATAAGAAACTTCAATTTTTTTATACAGGGTGGGTAAAAACGGCAAAAATGTTATTTTGCTTAAGAGTAAACATACTTTATTTTGAAAGATATGAAAAAAAGTCACTCTTAATAAACGTTTTTACTTGAATAATGAATAGGTGATACTTGTTGTCAATGTCTTTATTTAATGAAGTAATTATAATAATAATAATAATACGAACATTTTTATTAACATGAAAAGAATACGATAACGATTTCATAATTCAAAAGCTCCACCCCCATACTTTACACATTTTCCTAATTGCTTTCTCAAATAAGTGAAAGAATTTTTGATTTCTTCCTAAGATATCGATTGGACAGCCTGGATAATTCTGTCCTTCAGCACTTCAATATCATTTGGTACTGCGGTAGCAAAAACAATTTGTTTTAAACGGCCCCATAAAAACATATCCGCCAAGGTTAAATCGGGGCTTCTTGGGGGCCACAAAACTGGGCCATTCCTGCCAATCCACCTTGGACCAAATCTGCGGTCAAGCCATTCTCTAACCTCACGAGCGAAATGGGCTGGACAACCATCATGCTGAAAATACATATTTTGTCTAAAATTTAATAGTAGATTTAATGGTAGATTTTCGAGTTCATCATTAAAAAATGTATCCAGCATTTCTAAATATGATAATCTATTGCACGTGTTATCAAAAAAATATGGCCCTATGATGCCATGGATGGATATCGCGCACCACACGTTCACTTTTGTGAAATATTGTCTTCTCGTCATAATTCTGAATTCGGAATTTTCTAAAGACCAGTACCTAATGTGCTGGGTTGCAACGGTTCCATTGGTAGAAAATGTACTTTCATCAGAAAACATGATACATTTATAAAAATCAACATTTCCACTTAAAACTTTGTCTCCTATCCACAAGCAAAAATCAAGTCGGTTCGCGTCATCTCCCTCTTCCAATCTTTGATTAAAGTGCGGTTTAAACGGATACAATTTATTTGCTTTAAGGATCTTCTGAATTTGACTTTTTTCACAACTTCCAACTGAGTAACACAATTTCTAAGGGACGTCATAGGATTTTCTTCAACAGATTGAAAAACTAAGACTGTAGCAGCATCATCATGGTCGTATTTCTTCTTTTTTTTTGAGATCCAAAATCGAACCAGTTCTCTGGAACTTTTTTATTAACTTGCAGATTGTCATCCTAGTTATTGGGATTCCTACAAATTTCTCGGTACATTGTACCATGACGTAGCGGTATGAAACTTGACCATCCCCATAACATTGTATTATAAAAACTCTTTGTTCAGTAGATAGCATTTCTACTTAAATAATAACTTCATTAAATAAAGACATTGACAACAAGTACCTATCACCTTAAGTGTCATTATTATTTTAACTAGGTTCACCAGTCAGAGGTGTGCCAGCGAATACTTTTTGGGAAATAATTTTTACATAGGTAAACCTTTTAATGAATTGTTCTACTTCGGTTTGTTGTGTAGAAAACACATTCATTAAGAGTGGATTTTTTTCGTATCATTCAAAATAAAGTATGTTTACTCTTAAGCAAAATAACATTTTTGCAGTTTTTACCCACCCTATATAAAAAAATTGAAGTTTCTTATGGTGAATCGTATTTTCTAGACAAGCAAAAACGTTTTTTAAGAGTGACTTTTTTTCGTATCTTTCAAAATAAAGTATGTTTATTCTTAAGCAAAATAACATTTTTGCAGTTTTTACCCACCCTGTATAAAAAAATTGAAGTTTCTTATGGTAAATCGTATTTTCTAGACAAGCAAAAACGTTTATTAAGAGTGACTTTTTTTCGTATCTTTCAATTTTTAGTCCATCTGTCCTCTTGTAAACCCCATCCGTGGACATACTGTAGATGTCGCTCTGGTTCGGTATATTTTGTTTTATTTTTTAAATGTTTTATTTTTAAAAGTTTTTTGGATTTATCCCGTTGATCAATTTTATATAGTAAGTTAACCTGTGCTCGCCATTGTGAGCTTGTTTGTGTCCCTAATGTAAAGTTTGTGTTTATATTATGTAAGTAACACCAAATAATTTTGAATTGAAATTGATATTATTATATAAATGAACTTTTTAGACAGCTCTAGAAAATGGTTTAAGAAACCGGAACGCGTAGAGCGAGATATTAAATATTTGTGAAGAATTTTGGATTTTTCTTTCCTCTTTAATATGATTAATCTTCACCCAAAGATATCTAGGATTCAATTATATTTCGACATGTTTATGATTCTTATATATGTATTTTTTTTTTCAGAAATCGATTTAGAGAGATCTACACTGGCGACCTCATGCACGAAGAAGCTCTACTGGAGTGGATTCTTAAGTTAAAAGATTCTGCACCGGACGTCATTGAAAGCGTCGACAGGAAAACTTTGCAGGTAAGAATTTAAAGTCTGCTTCCACTTAATAGACCATTAAAGAACATATGATTTTGACAAGAAGTATAACTCAAACTTGTGACTTTGTCCCCCAGCAAATATAGCCATTGTGAAATATGTAATGGTAATTTCATGGCTTTGACATAAACTTTAACCTAAATTTGTCAAATTTGCCCCCCAGCGATGTCATCCTTACATGGTCAATTAGGGGCGTTATGAATCTATCATAGAGAAACTTATATAGTGTTGTCTTGCTCAAACCAAGGTTAAAATGGCATTATAAAGATATACGTAATATAAACGCGATAAACTTATCGGTTATTTATGAATCGGAGAGAGAAGCACATCTAATTTTCAGTAATTATCAAAATGTGTTGAAGAACACTCCCGTATTACATAATGTCGTGAATAAGCTCCCTAGATTTGACAAATGTGTCATTTATTAAAAATATTGTGACATAAAATGACGAATATAAATCGGTTTCCAGGTTTTTGCATCCCCAGTCGAAAGAAATGGTTCTTAATTTAATAGATTATTTTAAAAACGAACAGGAGAAGGCTACTGAAGCCGGCGAGTTATCAAATCTCAAGTCTATTAAAGAGAAAGTCTCGGAAGCACTAAAACTAAGTTTAAGATCAATACAGAGGATTGTTCATGAAAGAAGTAGAAGTATACCAATGAAGAAAACGCAACGACGATCAAGGAAAACTTTACAGGAAGGTAAAAAAATGGATGTAAGGAATGTAATGTACGACTTATATATATGCATCAGAAGTTGATATAACGCTTTCAGTTTTGAAAGATGCTTTGAAGGAACGAGGTATTTTAAAAACAGGTTTCAGGTCATTATCAGCTCTAATAAAAAAACTTGGGATTTCGTTATAGAAAGGACTGCAACAGAAGATATTTGTGCGAACTACCCTGAATTACAAGCGAACGAGTCAAATTTTTGAAAAAATATGTTGAAAATTATCAATCAAAGTTTAGAAAAGTAGTTTTCTTAGATCAAACTTGGGTATTTTTGAATGGAAGTAGATCTAAATCATGGCAAGACGACTCAGTGAAATCAGTAAAACGAAAAAGAGGTTGTGGTTCGGGAAAACGTTACATTATATTAAATACTGGTTTTACAAAGGAAGCGAGTTTAATTTTTTTCTCTAAATCAAAGAGCGCCGACTACCACGATAACATGAATTGAGAGCTTTTTGAAAAGTGGGCTAGAGAAAAGCTGATACCAAATTTGGATGAACCATCCCTATTTGTACTAGACAATGCGTCTTATCATTCTCGGGTAATAAATAAACTGCCAAATGGTTAATTCAAGAAAATGAGAATCCATCACCTGATTTATTAAAATCTGAACTGATAATGAAAGCGAAAACTATTAAAAAACAAACAATATATGTCGTTGATGAAATTTTGCGAGAACACGGTCATGAGGTTTTGCGGTTACCACCATTGCCACATTGCCAATTTAATGCCATAGAGCTGATTTGGGCAGGCGCAAAATCGTTTTATGAAAAAAATTTTGGTAATGGTCTAAGTTCAGATAAGGTAGAAGAAGTTTGGAAAAACTCCCTAGCACACATTACGGGGGACTACTGGAGGAAAGCTGTAGAACATATAGAAAAAATTATCCTGGACTGGTGGAACAGAGAACAAGTATTGGATGTTCAAGTGGAACCACTTATACTTTTAAATGCAGAAGATAGTAAAAGTACTACTCAAGATGAATTTGACGAATCAGAATTTAAAGAGTTTTGAAGCTGTGTTTATTTTGTATCTATTTTTTATTTTTCAACCTTTATTTTAAATTCTGTAATAATAGTTCAATTAGAAAAATGCCCCGCATAAATTACTGGTCCATGGTGGCTTTAAAGTTAGTTTAGGTACTTGTTATATTTTATCTTGACCAGACTTGGAATTTTATTTTGCCTCTTCTTTATTGGTATACTTCTACTACTTTCATAGACAATCCTCTGTGTAGGTCTTAAACTTAGTTTAAGAACTTCCAAGATTTTCTGTGTAATAGATTGGGGATTTGATAACTCGCCGATTTTAGTAGCTTTTTCTTGTTAATTTTTGAAGTTACCTATTAAATTGGGAACATTTTCTTAGCCTGATATTACATAACAAAAATTTAGCCAATGTGTAATTTAATTCGAATTTTTTTGATATTTAATATAATATTATCTGCCGAAATAAACTAAAATTTGTTTAATTTATCTAGCATTCTATTTACTTTGTTTTTTTAAATTACAAATTATTGAAAGAACTATAAATATTAAAAAGATATATTCAAAATTCATATTACATGTAACCTTTTGCAACAACACGAATGCACCTTTGTGACATTAATTTCATCATTATCCATGATGAGTTTGAATTTTGCCATAAAAACAATTGCAACTGAAAAGTTTTCGCGTGTTTTGGGACTAACGTGAGTTTTTGAAATTGGCAGAAAAAAGGAAATATCTTTCTTTAGATAAAATTGCAATAAATTTTTATTTGTTTACTACTACCTAGCTTACTGCGTCATGTATATAGTATTTGATATATTTCTTGTTTTTGCGACTTGTCTAAACATATTGTATGTATATGTCCAATAAATTATTTGTATTTGCAATAATAAATACATTAGTTTAGTTGAGATAACCACCCCTATTTACCGACCAACATTTGATTCCCGAGGGTGGTCGCTAGTCAGAGGTTTTACTGTATATTGTTTATCTAATTTTCTACCATCATTTTAGTTATTAAATTTTTTAAATATAAAATTATTGTGTCGACCGTGTGCAACAATACGAACGCAACCCTAAGAAATTAATTTTGGAACGGGACCCGTCACCCGTCATTTTTATTATGACTGATAGTTTCAAATTAATTGTTAACCTATTAACATTCAATTTTTGGAAAATCAGCTGTCCATATACCGCCATATTGGTTTTTTTCTAATTTTGTCTCGAAAAATAGATATTTCGAACGCGCTAGCGAGTTCGAAATATATCCATTTCGAACTCCGAATTTTATTTTTCAAAAGTTGGCATTGGTTATATTTAAATGTTTTATTCTGTTGACGTCTGACGTTTCCTGTTATTGTTATCCATGAGAAAAGAAAGTTTTCGGGATTTCTCTGGTAAAAGTTGATTTATCGTTTTATTAGCAATATCCCTTAACTCAGGGGGAGTTAAACTTAGATTATCATGCTCCATATTTTTTTAATTATAATTATGAACAACTCTATGAAATATTAAATCACAAATTTCGTGACAATGACACAAAGAAAATATTATTTATTGTCAAGGCTACTATGATAAAAAGAAATTTAGAGTATTACCAACATAGAATTTAGACACACAAATTTACAAAATTTGAAGGGTTAATTTTCTTTTTAAATATGTATTTTCTTATTGAAAAAAATACAAAATAGAAAAAATAGTATAAAGTACGTGTTTTATAAAGCAGTTAGAGCACTTGTCCCGTTAAAAAACTCGCCGCAAGCGGCTCGTTTTTTAACATGGACGCGTGCTATAAGATGATGCTTTATAAAACATGTACTTTAATATACTATTATATTTTGAAACATTTTTCAAACCTCTGATTCTACTAATTTGATTCAGAGATCATATGCGCCTAGAGCCGACTTTACCAATTATATTAACTGAAATTGTTTCTATAGACTGGTCCTTTTTTTCTAGGTGCTTATTAATGATGTGGAGCACCTCGCTGTCCTTTTCTACACCGACGATTGTGATGAATGTGATGAAATCCTGGAAGAACTTGAAACAATCGATGATGACACCGATAAGCATGGTAATAAGTTACTTTAATTGAAGCAATTTTAATACTTAACTTTATTTGTTGATGTTCGGTTTGCAGGTATTCAGTTCGTCAAGTCCAAGGACTCAAAGTTGGCTTCAGATATAGGAATTTTCAGCTTCCCTGCGTTGGTCTACTACGAAACAGGGGTTCCCATAATGTACGATGGTAAGAAATTTACAAAAGTAGTATTTTAGAAGCCACCATATTGTAAGTACACTTCTTATAACTATTCTTTGACATAATAACATGATTCGTATTCTCTAAAAAGAAGATGAATTTGGACAAACCATCAAGTATGACAGCTATGACTTCAAAATAAATATGATAAATCTTTTTAGAGAATGTAAGTGTTGAGACATACAATGATGAGAATTTTACTCGCTAAATATAACGAGTGATTTTTAATTATTTTACTCAAGGGAGGCCATGCATTTTAAAAGCATCATGGCCGTACTGCGTAGATAAGATGACATGATTGTTTTACGACATTTACGTCTTATTTGAATTTGTGTATTTGTAAAGTTTAAAAATTGGAGAAATTTTGTAATTTTTGCAGTTATTTGAAGGTAGGTTACTATTGCTTTAACTAATATTTCTCCGGGGAGTCGTCTTTTGACTATTATAAAGTGCTATTTGCAGGATATGATTTAATTTTTTATTTTTTTTTTATTTTTCAGCGTATCAAGTTTTGGTGAAGCTTTGTTGCCGGATTGAAAGTTCTACAGTAAAAATGTTTAGTGAAGCACAAAAAATTTTTATTGTTGAAAGTTTTTTTAGAAATGGAAACAAAATAGGCGGTGTGTGGAATTACTCTATGCATGACTGCTTTGATGAATTTCGAACCGAGTTTCCTGATGTTGCGGTGACCTTTCATAATTTTCGTACTGGGTCACAATACCTAATTGATAAATTTCGTCAGACTGGTTCTGTTCAACATAAAAAAGGGGCTGGAAGACCAACGAAACGATCGAATGAGGTTATTGATAATCCTTCAACTTCTATTAGGCATTTATCTCAACAAATTCAGCAAACGGATTTATGCTACAGTACATGTCAAACACTTTTGAAAAAGGATCTGCATCTATACCCTTATCGTGTTACGGCTATTCATGAACTCCTTCCCAATGACGTTCCCCAAAGACTTAATTTTTGTGAATGGTTTTTAAACAATTTTCAAGAAGAAAATAGTGGTGCTTTTGAAAAAACATTTTTTACCGATGAGGCTTATTTTTATTTATCAGGCTATGTTAATTCACAAAATATGCGAATGTGGAATACGCAAAATCCGCATGTTTTTGTAGAAAGACCTCTTCATCCTCAAAAAGTTGGTGTGTGGGCAGCAATTAGTTCTAGAAGAATAGTAGGCCCAATTTACTTTGATGGCACAATTACAGCTGAGAGATATCGGATCGAAATTCTGACAACATTTATTAATGAGCTTCACGATGATGAATTGCGGGAAGGTTACTTCCAACAAAATGGCGCTACACCTCATGTAACCAGAGAAAATTTAAATTTTTTAAGTGAATTTTTTGAAAACAGAGTTATAAGCCGAAATACGTAACAAATATGCCCACCTCGTTCCTGCGATTTCTTCTTGTGGCCTTTTATAAAAAACTCCATTTATCGAACACCAATTGAGGATATAAATGATCTTAAACGAAGGATTTCAGAAAAAATTGCCGAAATTAATAATTCTCCAAACGTATTGGTTAATGTGTCTCTGAGGGTAAGAAGAAACATCAGAAGGTGTCTAGAAGTAGGAGGCGGCCATATAAAGTAGGCTTTCAAAGTAAGATAGCTCAGGATTTTATATTACATACCGTCAAAAAACATTATTTTAGGTTTTCAACGTGACAACGCTGCTTTCTTGCAAATTCGCCCTATGATTTAATCTACGCGCTACTGCTACACTATGTATACTGGGTCACAGCCGCCCTTGAGCAAAATAATTAATAATCACTCGTTACAAACAAAGTGGCTGATATGTATGGAAAACAACGATTATTTCTTAGAGGGAGATACCTAGCCAAAAATTGTTAAACATAAAAATTTTAGGGATTTTAAAAACCTATTACAGAAATAATTAAGTACAGCCACAGGTCATACAATCATGGAAAAGCAAAGTTGTTTTTTTCAGAATCTTAATAAGTTTCTTAACAACTATACCCCTATACCTATAGCTGTTACCGCTGATATTTTTGAACTCTGAGATACTAAGGCACTGAAATTGGGTTGGAAGTTAGGCAATGCCCTGACGCTTTTTACGCTCTGGCCAAATCTTAGTTGTAGTATTGATGGTCGGAAAATTATGCCTAAAAAATTTTTTTTTTCTCAAATAAAATACCCTGAATATTATTAAGTAGATAATGTGGTGATCTCGGGGCGGACTCCGGAGAAACTCGAACAGGTGATAGAAAGTGTGATTAGAGACTTTAAAGACTGCTGTGACAGAAATAATCTGATCTTAAATGTCCAAAAAACAGTGTGTATTAACTTTAGATGCAGGAATAACTCCCCCAGTATAAACATTCCTCTTATTCAAACTTCCGAAGCATGTAAATTTCTAGGATTGTATGTGGACCAATTCTTGACCTGGAGACATCACACAACCTATATTTGTAAGAAAAATAATTCAGCATACTTTGCTATGTTACAGCTAAAAAATATAATCGAGAAGGGAGCTCTTATGAATGTTTACTATTCACTAGTATATTGTCATTTAAATTATAACATCATATTATGGGGACGTGCAGTTGAGTCCAACAGAATATTTGTAGCCCAAAAACGAACCATAAGACTTATATTAATTTAACCTAAAGCCTACACATAGCTGCAGACCGATTTTTATAGGTCGAAGAATTATGACGTTTCTATGTATTTATATATATAAGTTGATAATGTTTATAGGAAGCAGCGAGAACAAATATAAACGTAACTCTTCCTTTCATTCATACCCAACCAGAAGTACAAACCACTTATCAATGGTTAATCAAAAGCTAACGAAATTTGAGAAATCCCCCGAGTATGCTGGGAAGCTACTATTTAACAAAATACCTTACAGAATTAGAGTACTGGGTCTTAATATTTTGAAAACTAAGCTTAAGAGCTTCCTTATCCAAAAAAGTTACTACTCAGTATCAGAATTCTTAAACGACAATATAGATAAATGTTTTTAGCGTTGTTAAATGTCCATATACACTTAGTGTAGTGTTGTCACTTACATATTTATTTATACTTATTTATACTTATTTTTTGTCAAATTACGTGTACAGGGTTTTTCCGTATATTTTGGAGCACCCCTAGAGCCCCTATTTTCAACGCTAGAAAGAACTTTAAATTACGAATATTGAATGATTTTTTCTGAATCGTCAAGATTTGTCATCGGATAAAACAAATGAACATCGTAAATTTGTTTAAGACACCAAGCAGATGTTTTTTAAATGCAACACCCTGTATATTACTGAATATTTTAATAGGTCTTAAAATTATATTTTGAAAAATATATATGTTTACTATAATCGGTTCAGTGGTTTTTGAAATATTTAAATTAATTAAAAGATAAGTTTCTTGTCAGTTAATAACATTTGGGATGCAAATCTGTCTTCAAAATGGTAACTTTCGTTTACTTTTATCGATCCATGCGTTATGTTTCGACGAATTTTAAATTAAATATTTCAAAAACTACTGAACCGATTATAGTAAACATATATATTTTTCAAAATGTAATTTTAAGACCTAATAAAATATTCAGTAATATACAAGGTGTTCCATTTAAAAAAACAACTACTTGGTGTCTTAAACAAATTTACGATGTTCATTTGTTTTATCCGATGACAAATATTGACGATTCAGAAAAAATCATTCAATATTCGTAATTTAAAGTTCTTTCTAGCGTTTAAAATAAAGGCTCTAGGGGTGCTCCAAAATATACGCAAAAACCCTGTACATTACTGTACATCCATCCTAGATGGCTGCATTTTGCAAGTACCAAATAAAGATATTGATTTTGATTTGACTGATTTAAAAAGCTGCGGAAATTTGTTCTTCATTTATGTATACCATACCCATACATAGGCAAGGTTAGAGTGATAAAATTCTGGTTTTGTTCGAAAAGTCTCACGTACTTACGTAGTCCTATGAGGAGCCTTGTGTTACCACACGTGTTCCGCGGAACATATCCTTATTAGTTCCCTGATGGCTAGCGCGATAATGTAAAAGGATCTTGGCAGCTCATTCAAACCAGCCACTACTGTCAATATACTTAGTGAGTCGCCCCAGTTGTAAGTTGCTTACTTCCTTCAGATCATTAAATAATGGTGTGCTTACTTTCTTCCTTTTCTTCATCTCTGGAACTTCTGCACCTAACTAGTCAATTTTTTCTGAATCTATAAGCATTTATTTCAAAGTTCCCCATTCGGGGTGTTATGTTTCACCACTGTTGTTATCGGAATTGGTCACCGAGATCACCCGATCATAATCTGTTTCTATCCGTGGGGGAACGTTTAAAGAAAAACTTTACAAATCGCAAGTAAACTCAACGGAAGATTTGCTAAATCGGGTTAACCAAGCATTTCAAGATCTAGATCAAAATGAGATTAGGTCAGCCACGACGAGTGAAGTCAACAAGAGCATTTTAAAGCATTCGCTATTTTAGTAATGTGTTCTTGGTGCATTTAAAGTTGAACCAAACGAACGACATGCACTGGTCTTGAAACAGTCCCGACATAGCAACTCTTCTTTTGAATTTACTGATGATTTGTAATTTTTTTCTTTAAACATACCTAACAGCAGGGCTGGCAGGGTATAACAACTGTTTTTTTGTTAAGAGTATAACTTTTTTAAAAATCTTCCTTTAATATTTTAGGTAGTAGGATTCTTTAATTTCGTACTTCCCTAGTAAGTCCCTAAACACTGTACAATGTAGAGCATTTCCGCCTACCCCTTATCCTCAATATCATCAATGGTCATTTTTACCATCTCATCCCGTCTTAGGCCGCCAAAAACTCCCATTTTGAGTACCACTTTGTGCAGCAGGAAGGTTTCATTCGGCGCATTTTTGATAAAAGTTAAAACTTGTTCACCTCCCAAAACTTTTGACTTTTTAGGAAGATATCGCTTTGATTTAACTTTTAAAATTAAATGCTATTATCTTGAAATATTAATGTTTTCCTTTACTATAAGTTCAGACTTTACCTGGGAATATTTTGTCCAAAGGCTATTTGGGGTTTATATTTCCGACTAAAATAAAGTAAAAATAATTAAAAATGGTTATTACCAATGTGCAAAAGGGTTACATACCAATTTCTGAGAGTAAGCCATCATTACTGTTTTAGTAATCAGCGTAATTCGGTTTATTACTTTCCATTGTAGAAAATTTTCATACTCCTTGTCGTACAGGGCTTTAGACTTTGCCGGTAATAAGTTTTTCTTAACTATAGCTACCCAATGATCAGGTTACTTTATAATTTTATTATAGCAAGGGGGCTTATACAGGGTGGCCCACTCTCAACGCAGGCTTCCATAGCATCCAAACTATTCAACTTTTTATTATTTTTTAATAACAGAGTCATAGGGAGGCATTAGGCCTACAATTTAAAATGATTTTAAATTATACAGGGTCTCCCAAATAGTCAGGGCATATCATACATACTTTTTTTTAAACGGAACACCCTATATCTTACATTACTTTTGAATTCTACATAAAATTACAATTATTTTTTAGTAAGTGCATTATAAGTCTAAACTTAATAGTTTCTGAGATATCGAGTTTTGAAAAATGGCATTTTTCAACTCTGGCAGCGTCTAGCTTTCTAACGATACGCCATATAGCAAAACGGCTTACATGTCCCTATCTTACTTTTTTATTATCTTTCCAAAAACGTCAACTTCCGGTCAAACCGGAAGTACTATGTTTCCGGCATTTGAGCTACATCCGGTTTAACCGGAAGTTGACACTTTTGAAAAGATAGTAGAAAAGTAAGGTAGGGACATGCAAGCTGTTTTGCTCTAAGACGTACCGTTAGAAAGCTAAAAGCTGTCAAAGTTCAAAAATATCAGTTCCTTTTCAAAACTCGATATCTCAGAAACCATTAAGTTTAGACTTATAATATATAACTTTGATATGGATCTTTTTTTTTTGGCACATCCGGTATATTTCAAAATAGTCTTAAACTGTAAGCCTAATATCTAGGGCCCTGTGTTTGAAAAATATTAAAAAGTTGAGTAGTTTAGATGCTATGAATTCCTGCGTTGAGAGTTGGCCACCCATAGCTACTTTCGTTACAAAAAACCGTGAGGAAGTCTTAGACACTTTGTACAGTAGGGTTAGGGATATAAAACAAAACTGGCACGTCTCAGAAGAGCCCTCATGCCCGGAGCACAGGCAAATTCGTCTTCATCTTAAAATCTCTTTTACAAATCCTTCAGAGATTCTAACACAGGCATGGCATCAGTAAGGGAAACGCAAGGGCTAGAGCTGGGAGTTGAACAGATAAACGAGGCTTCATGGAAAACTGCCCGCAGAAAACAGTGCAACACAGAAGTTGCAAAACAGTCTGGTGGAACAAACACCTCGAAAAGCTTAGGGCGGAGTTTCGAAAGGCATTTAACAAAGCCAAAGACAACCAATGCTTATTATATACTAAAATAGAACTAAACGCACCCAGTACAACAAAGAAATCCGAAATGACAAAATAAGGTCCTGAAGAAAGTTCTGGAAGAAAATCAGCGACACTCCGGTATGCTCAAGGATCCATAAAGCTTTGGCAAAGGACAGAGGTACTGCAAAAGAGGTGGGGTTCCTCAAAAAGAACGATGACTGATACGCAAAAGGAAAGTCTCAGAAAATTACTAAATACCCATTATCCGGCATCCTCAATCTTAGTAGAACCGAAGATTCTAAGCGAAGGCTATAAAACGCCAAACGCAGATGAATGGAAACTACTGGCCACGGAAATCACCAGACCAAGTAAAGTCAGATGGGCCATAACAAGGTTTCAGTCTTTCAAATCTCCTGGAGCCAACGGAATATATCTTCACTACCCAAGTAGCATTTTTAGTGGATGGAACGTAGCGGCCACGAAAGTAGTAACTTTAATGTGTATTGCCAAAGTCACCACCACGTGGTAAAAACGGTTCTATTACGTGGATGTCACCAAAATGGGGAACACTTTTTTTGTGGCAGCCACGTTCCAACGACGTTTTCAGATTTTATACAATGACGTTTAAGCCACGTTGTGATTACGTGGCGAAAACGGGGGGGTGTGGTGACCGACACTAAAAAGAAACTTTACTGCGCTTGTCTATTGGTTAAATATTTTTATGTATGTTGGTCTCTTTCCTGCATATTATTTCTGTATTTATCCATACTTTTTCTATTTTCTATAACTCTTACTGGATAATTATTATAATATAATTAAATAACATTCAAACATATACCTACCTGTAGAAAGAAAGTTGCCTGGGCATAAAATTAGAATAATTAAAAGTTTACTGTCAAATATGGGTGTTATAATTTGAAATATAAGCTTGCGCCGTTGGAAAATTATGTATTTAAAGAAAAGTTAAAATTCCGTAAATTTCGAAAACCCAAATACTATGCATAAATGGGTTCCTTACATAGTTTTATATCAATCTTGGTTACCTTAAACTAATAATTATGTATTAATAAACGAAATTTAATGCAGCATAGATGAGAAATAATATTTTTTTTTGCCATGTTTATTTTTTTCATAATGGCGACCCAAATATATTTCTAAACATGTCTGCTTTTGAAGGCGAAAACTTTAAAGTTGCAGGAACTAAAAATATTCCACTCTGTAGTTAAATTCGTCAAAGAAGTGGCCAATGGAACTAATCTGATAACTTTCCGGCCACTATAGAAAGTGGCAACAACGCTGCGGCCACCTTGATTCGTCACGTTAAAGTTCTTGCAAGGCCATGGCCACGTTGCAAACACCGTTCCGCCACTTCAAAGTTATAACCTAGAAGAGTTCTTGGCGGGATGGATATAACATTAACCTCCAAATTGCATCATAGAATTCATAGATATTTCATGTCAATTTAAGGCATTTTTATTTTTATTTCTGTTGAAATTGTGAAATCTGAGATACAATATGTTGTTCTTCATCGCAGACGTCAGCAAAATCTTCATCAGGAACAAACAAACCGTCAATAATAGTATCATAAACACAATTTCTTCTAGTTCCAATTTCGTCACAAGACGTATCATGAACATCTTCAGAGTCGTCAAAGACAATGGATTTACTATTCTCTTGTAGTGAAGTTGAAAGCGAAGCTTGAAGTTTTGTATTATTTTTCTGTACTGACAGTAATGGCTGCTTATTGACAGGATAATAATATTTAAGTGTGGCACTTTCGGTTTGTTGTTTTAGTTTTCTATAAAACGTTGTCGAATGTCGAAAAGTCTTCTTTTTCCGAGGCTTTTTATTGTTAACCATTTTACGCGCACTGAATAAAGTTAATACACTAATTTACCACAGGACTTTACTACTATGGAGGCGGAGGATTTTCTTTTTAACATGAAAGAGGGTCCATGTACGAATCAGATCACTATAGGGTACCGGTTACTTCATAGTGGATTTTGACGGTAATAAAAACTTTGTAGTGAGTTTGATTCCATACCAAATGTGGAAATCACTTATTGACGTAGCAATACCGTGGTGATAGTTTCCACAATTATATAATCAAGTTGCGTCACATTAAAGGTTTGTGAAAGGTTTTCAAAACGTCGCTAAAACTGTTAAACCCACTGTATAGGTTATTACTACTTACAAGTAATATTTGGTAGTGGCCGTTACTTTTAGTTTTCACTCTATAGTTTGGAAAATTTTAAGGTCATTCCGCTTAGTGTTCATAACGTTTCAGGCACCATATACAGACCACCAAAAAGTTATGAAACTATGAAGTGACTTTCAGAGGTGAGAATTGCGTATTTGCGACTACGCTAATATAAAATAAACATATTATTACTGTAAAATCTTAGATTTAGTGACCATTACGTAATAACCACTTGGTCGAAGTTGCGGTATCAGTTTTCGTCACTATTAATGCTACTTGGGTACAGGTGGGATTGGAGGAACTGCTACCACATTTATATAAAATCTTCAAAGCCTGTCTGGTATGGGGATACGACGTCTTGGCAAAAGGTGAAAATCATATACAAGCCCAAGGTAGGCAAAGTAACGGATCTTGACATCAAAGTCATATAGACCTATCAGTCTGACAGCGTTCGTCCTAAAACCACTGGACAAAATGGTGGACAGATATTATATAAGAGACGAAATCCTGAGGCGATCGCCACTTGGATGACCTGAATAGGCTAATCTTAGTCATTAGAGACAAAGCAATAGCCATGTTCACCTTCTTAGACATTGAAGGAGCCTTCAATAATGCCACAACAGACTCACTTGTGGATGCACAAAGAAGTCGTGAAGTTCCTATAAGCCTATGCTACTGGATAAAAGCCAGCATAGTGAAAATATTATTACATCCACTCTAGGTGGACCACAATTGAAGCTATAGCAGGCGGAGGCTGTCCACAAGGTGGCATTCTGTCGCCACTTTTGTGGATAACTTTAGTAGATGATCTATTGCAACAGCTATCCAGAAAATGCCTTACCTGCCTAGGATACGCCGACGATTTAGCAATAGTCATCAATAGTCGTTCGCAGGAGCAATTTAAGAAAGGACGCAAATTGCCTTAAATATGGTAAACAGCAACTGGTGCAAAAACGAAAAACTGTCGGCCAACGCACAGAAGACGAAAATTGCCCCTTTTGCAAGAAGGATGGCACTGCAAGGCCTAAATCCATTAGTGCTTGGGGGGGAGGGGGGGGGAGAGATGGAGATTACATTTGCTAAAGAAGTAAAATACACATAAGAACACCGCCAAAAAGGCATCGATAGCTGTAGGCAGGTGTAGAAGGATGTGCGGTAAAAACTGTGGGCTGAACCCCAAAATAACTTTTTCTACTAGCGTGCGGAAAAACGCATTTTCCGCACATGTTTTAGTGAGGAAAATCCACTTTTCCGCACCGTGCGGCAAAGATTTTTCCGCACTGTTATATTTTGAAATTAAATGTTTTAGTGCGGAAAATCCACTTTTCCGCACCGTGCGGCAAAGATTTTTCCGCACTGTTATATTTTGAAATTAAATTTAATTAAATTAAATGCTGTACGATTTGAAGTCACTGTTCATCATATTACCTTTGAAATATCTTAGTTGCTATGGTGTATATAACCAGTTGTTGATTCCTCACGCTAGTAGAAAAACTATTGTTCCTAACACGTGCAGAAACCTATTTTTCCGCACTTAAATGCTTGACACCACTCCGCTACGCGTCGTGCTGTCAACGGCATTTGCGTGCGGAAAAATCGATTTTCTGCACTTTTTAGGAAAATAGCTATTATGGCTTTATACGAGGGTAATTAGACCCATCGTAACCTATGGGTTAGTATGAAATAAAACAATGCAGTCTTCCTCCACAGTTTAATTTTTAACATAAAAATTATTAGATTCCCGACATGTTTCGAGCACTTAAGTACTCATCTTCAGGGGATACCAACATCGAGTTTAACTTCGAAATAAAAAGTTGTCTCAAATAAATGAGTACAACATGAAGGCTGGAGATTTGGTGCATTAAATGGTTAAATAAATTGAATGAGAAGTAAAGTTAAGATTAAGTTTTGTAATATAAATAAGTGTAACATATTTAAGTATGATAATAGAAGATTATGACATCTGCAGGTAATTAAAGGAAAGTTTGTTTAAAAATTAAGAATCATGAGCTTGAATGGTTAAGTTTGAGTAACACATATGTTAAGTTAAATAAAGAAGTAATGTGGACTCTGGAGGAGAGAAGTTTTCATTTTTATTTTATCAAATCATAGGTTTTATTTTAAGAGAAAAAATAAGAAATTTTATATTATAAGAATTTTGTAAAACCTAATGAAAGATTTTTTTTTTTTTTGTTTTATATGAGGGGTATGTCTAATTAGCTTATGTGATAATACGGGGCTTTGCCCCATATTTTAGAAGGATGATAAAATATAATCATTTTTCAGAAAGGTTTTTTAAAAATATGAAAAAAAACCTTTTTAAAAATTTTCAAAAACTTTCAAAAGTTAAAAAATTCAATATAACCTTAGTGCGAACACAACCGCGGTACTTCCGCAAACGTGGGAAATTGTTGTATGGGTTAGTGGTATGGCGGCCAAAGAGTCAACAGAGCGGAGCAATTAGGCTTATAAGGGGCATATAAAGACAATCTTGTCTCAGTATTACAGTAGTCATGAACACCACTCCAACCATAGCGATGGAAGTCTTAAGCTTCCTCGAAAGCGGCAAACATAATAATATGAGTGACATCGATCTTGTGCTCCTAATCATTTTAGAACAAGATGAAGAAGAGGTTAAAAGGACAGGTGAAGAATCGAAGTTATATAAAAAAAGGTGCAGAAGAAGGAGCATATAAATTACGGTGTTGAGTTGTTGTTGTTGTTGTTGTTGGAAACCACTTCTACTTAAATCGTACAGCAGCTTTTGTTGTGAAGTAATTTCAAGGAAACCCCAGCTTTACTAGACATATACACATTTTTGTCCAGGGAGAAGCAAGGTCCGTATTATACAAATTAGGACAGCCGCCCATAAGCCGATCGCATTGAGCGGAATATCAACGGCTGGAAACGGAAACAGAGCTTACTGAGAACCCAATAACGGGAATGCCAATCGATGTCATGACCACAAAACATAACTTTGATAGGGGTTATAACCAGACAAGGAAGCCTGGAAAAACGGCTCGACATTAAGTGCGGAAGCAGTCTGATATATAGATAGTTCAAAGGCCAATGATGGCGTGGGGTCTCGAATATATGAGCAAAGATCCAATAAATAATGATCTCAGTAAGCCTAACAAAAGAAACCCCAGCTTTTCAAGCGGAAGTAGCTGCAATACGCCACTGCGTCGAAGTAATCGACTCTAAAAGCGCTGTACTCCAAGATAGTGTGGGAATGCGCGCGAGCTCTGAATGACCTGAGCCAATAAAAGCGGGAACTATAATCTAAGTTCCAGGACACAGCGGTCATTCGGGAAATGAAAAATCCGACGAAATAGCCAGACAAGGTTCATTAATGGCATCATTGGCCCAGAAACATGGAAAGCAACACCAGGACAGAGACAAGCGAAATAGTTCATTAAATGATCATCGCCTAAACTCACAGAGGATCTACTAAACAAGAACAGAAAGTTCGTCAGAGTAGTTGTAGGTCCACTAACGGGACACTCTAGACTCAATAAACATAATATGAGCAATATGGGTCTGACAGAACAAGCCCTAGTAATTACCAGGTTTGCACAGATAGATCTAGAATATCCCGAGGTGGAAAGCTTCACAAAGCAACAGCTACTAGCTCTAGTCAGGAGGATAAAGCGGGAGCAGATCCTTAAAAAAGTAAAAGGGAACCACAATAGATCTCAAAATGTCGCAATGGACATACCTATATATCTATCTATCTACCCAATGTAGGTGGCGCTGGAGATTGTGTCAATTATTATTATTTTCACTATTTTACTATTTTCCTCCTTTGATTATGTATGTATAATAATAAAGAAATGTAATATCACTTTTGCGTTCGTAAGTCACTGTTGTCTTTGAATAATTAGACTGAATAAAGACTGAAACTAAACTCGGTTTAAGTAAACCAACAAATCAGGTTTTTCTTGGTTTAAAACAAAATGGGCGTTTGCCAACTCTGACCAACATTCAAAAATCTAACGGCTTAGAATCGGGTGATCTTGGAGGCCAATTCCGATAACAACATGACACTGACTAAAAGCCGAACATTTTCAAATAAATGCTTATATTTCAACAGCTTTTTAGTCAGTAATAATATTATAATATATTTTATTTGTAGAAATCTACTTTTAGACATTTTATCAAGTAACCAAAATACCTGTATTTTTAACTATCCGAAATATTACATATATAATTTGACCAAATTTCAGTGGCTTAGTATCTCAGAGTTCAAAAATATGATCGTGTTTTTCGGAAAAAAAAAAGAAAATTGACCAAAATCTCGAAAACGACTAGGAAAATAATAAAGACATTTGTCAAGAAACTAATAAAAATTCTGGCAGCAGGTTTATATATTGTATCATAACTGCTTAGGTTTTCCATGAGTCTTTGACCTATCCGGTATACCTACTTAACTTTTCTGTAATGTAATAGATTTTTAAAAGTTCTTGTATTTTAACATTTTTTGCTAGACATCTTTCCTTTAGGAAATAATTGACCGTTCCAATACATATCAACGACCCTGTATATTATATGGTTCTGAAGGTACCTAATTATAACGTTGCTTTTTATAGGCGATCTCAGTAATGAGGACAAAGTTTTGGATTGGCTTGTCGAGCAGAAAAGTAAGAACTTACTCTAAAATGATTTTCAGTATAAAATATGTTTCATCATTGTCAATAATTACCATATTATGATGCCTTTAAGAAAAGCCCAAGAACATTTTGATCTGGTTTCATGTTTGTACAATACGCAGGTTGTTTATTGGAGCGCTACCTCGTCGGGATATATATTTTTGAAACAATATTCATGATTATTTTTGGTCGTAGACATGGAGGTACTTGTAAAAAAAACCTTGGCCACGACATGTGTAAGAAATATTACTTCATGGATCAAGATATTCTTGAGAGTTAAACATACTTTTCAAATTTCTTTCATCTTGTGTTACTTTTCAAAGCTGTTAAGTTTTCTTTGGCTTTGAAGCGACTAAAGCTTGAACATGCGAGGTGCGACGTTTGTGCATGGTAAATTAGCCTATAGACATTACTTAAAACAATAGTTAAACAGGAGTACTCAGTCTAAATGTATACTCAGTTACAACGAAGTAAGGTTACTATAAGTACTGGGTTACTAGGTTCATTTAAATTTTGAACAATGTCGTATTTAACACGTGGCATGTCTTCGACCTCTAACCACAACGTCACTTCAGAACAAAACAACACTGCAAACAAGTGCAATATATACGATTTGCGTTTAAGCATATATGCGGGAAACTTGCATTTGGGTTAAATAAACAATTCTGCAAAATCTCGACTTCGTCAAGCAACATCTTTAGGTTCCTATGGTCATTCGAAATTTCAAAAATTTAATTATACCAGAACTATACTTGTCGAAAAATACATTTTAGCCTATACCGGGTGATGCATGGTTTAGTTGAACATAGGAAATCCCGTGTTAATTTTAAGGTGGCTAAATATTGGGTTTCCTGTACATTTTAGAGAAAAATTTTATTATAATTTTAAGAGAGTTTGAATAAATTTTAATAAGCCAATCATAACTTATTCAATTAAATGTGATGGCAAAATTACGAATTTTTTATAGTATAGGTAATACAGCAAACACCAGCAAATAATTTCTATGACGCTATTGTCAAAAATTGACGTAATGCTGGACATAACGAATAAAGGTTATTTCACATTAAAAACACGTTTCACCTATCCGGCAATCACACATCCAAAATAAGAGACAATATTATGTCTTTCTTCTACTACAGACTACAGATTTTCACAAAAACAATAATTAATTAAATGTTCAAACAACCCTCCATTAACAGTAAACAATATCCTAACCGATCATAAAATTCATTTCTAACATAACTGCGTTGATATTGATAAACTCCGTCCAGTTCGGCTCAATTTCGGTGTCGGCCATAGGCGCAGGTAAACTTTGTTCATTAAATTATTTATGATAACAAACCAAAAATTTTAGATAATTAGGTTAACGGGTATTAAGATAAAATAGTATTGTTTGTAATATTAAAATTTCAAGTAATTGCGTAAGAGGATTAGGAAAGGTATGTTTTCTGGCCTGAAGTGTCAAATTCGAAATATTGTGTAGGAATTAGTTAGTTAGTAGATCATAAAGTTACGTTTTGCGTTTAACAGGTACGATTTAACAGGTACCGAGTTTGGCTCTGGCCTCTTTGGCTGGATCATATAAATAGGTGGTAATTTGGAATATATTTCATATATCGTGTGTGTGCGGACTCACGTTTGTAACAATGAGCTACACAAAACTTTAACCTGTATCTCCACAAGTCGACTGGTTCAAATTTGTTAAAAAATTGGAAAATAAAATCCTTTTTGAATTTTACTGCATTACTCCTTTATTAAACGATTAATAACACTCCTCCTCTGTTCACCCTAGCATGGGCTACAACATATAACAACTTTCAATATGGTGGCTTTGTCCACTCACTTAGCGGTGACTTAACTTTCTATACTTTCCACCTGACACTTTGTAAACAATAACAAACTTTTACATGAGGGCTTTCTCCCTTCACGGAGTGGCGACTTATATCGTTCGATCTCTGCCAGACACACTGACTTGTTTACAAACAATATAATATAACATAACCATACTCAAACACTCCGACCAATCAGATCCTAACACGTCGAAACCAAGATGGCAACGTCTTACATCATGCCACTGTCGATCGGCCAATCAGAATAGCGTCTCCTTGTTACTATGCACCTGGCGTATGTCGTACTTAGAATTGCGTTTTAGAGAATATTATAAAATAGCAGACAGTTTTTTTTACATTAGGATTTAACTTGAACATATATTTTTATGGATTTGTACAACGTTGCCACCACTTGAATATGCGGTGTTGCCATTTATATTACATGTGAATTTAATGTATTTTTCTCTATTTTTTAGCATTTAGTTGTTGAAGAAAAACATAGTAATTTAGCACGAATGCGACGTTGCCGCTTGGTTTAGTATTACATTGCATTATATCCCCTAAGATTGATTTCAACGTTTTTACTTTGCTTTCCTACTGGGTCGCGACAGAAATATGAAGTGTGTCCCAAACAGTGTGTGTGTATAACCTTAATAAGTATATTTGTTTAGTTTAACGCATCAGTATTTGCTGTTAAGCCGTATATAGTGTTCACAGTATTATAAGATTAGTAATAAAATGGCGACATACACACCAACAAAAAGATGTTCCAATAATTCTCCACTATCAGTGAGTGAAAAAGTTATTATTTTAAATGCACATGATTGCATAAAATACGATTATCCGAATTTTACTGTACAAGAAACTGTCGACCGATGTTCCCGAATGACTGGAGTTGGAAAATCCACCGTTTTTAAATTATTGCGGGAGAGAAACACAGCAGGTCAAGTGGAACCTCCCAAGAAAAGTTCAGGCAGATCAGTAAAAGTCCTTGATAAAGACACCAAAAGTGTAGTTCGAAGAAAAGTTCACTCTTTTTATTTTAAAAAAGAAATACCTACCCTAGATAAGATTCTAATGGAGCTTGGCCAGGATGACAGTATTCGGTTTATAACTAGAAATTTTTTATGGATCACTTTAAAAAATATGGATTTTTTCTGGGAAAACATAACCGTAAATCACTTTTACTGGAAAGCGATGAAACTGTTTGCTGGCGACGAAAATACTTGAGAAGTATAAAGCAGTACAGAAGAGAGCAGAAGAAAATCTTTTATCTTGATGAGACGTGGATTAATAAAGGTTATATAGTACCAAAATTGTGGCAAGATAAAAATATAACCAGTGCTCGCCAAGCTTTCATGGAAGGCCTGTCAACGGGTCTTAAGGTGCCATCAGGTAAAGGGAAGAGACTAATAATCTTCCACATTGGAAGCGAAGAGGGATTTTTAAAAGAAGGTTTGCTAACCTTTTAGTCGTTCAATACAGGAGATTACCACGAGGACATGAATTCGAATGTTTTTGAGGACTATTTTGGTGAAATGATAAAATATCTTTCAGCTGATTCAGTAGTAGTTATGATTAACGCAAGCTATCATTAACGATGCACAGAGAAGACTAAAACTTCATCTTGAAGAAAACAATCGATTAGATGCCGTGGGCCAATAATATTTCCGTTAAAAATATTTTGCAAGTATTCCATAACCGTGAGAGAATTATGGGCAGAACAACCATCCATTTGATACCAGATCTCCTGGTTTTCGCGTACAACTTTTTCTGCGGGTTCAATTCGATTTTGTAGTAAGTCCAAATAGGTTACTGCTGTAAGGTTGTCTTTCATAAAAAATGGTCAAATAATGTGATGTCCTACAATTCCCACCCAAACATTTATTTTTTGTGGATATTGCGTCCGAGTATGAACAAGACGATGTTCATTTTCTGGGCTCCATTGCCGGCAATATTGAAGTTTGTTTTTGAGGGTGAATGTACATTAATCGGTAAAACAAATATTTTTCAAAAAATCCCTATTATTATTTGCTCCTTCCATTACCTTAAAACAGAATACCATTCTTCTTTCTTCATCACCTTGCCGTAGCTCTTGATGTTTTTCAGACTTGTAAGGAAAACATTTATGTTTTTTTATAGTGCGCAGCACTGTGGTTTGATGTTTTCCTACGGCTTGTCCAAGAATCCTCGTGCTAATCATCTTATTTTCCTCCACGTGCAGTAAAATATCAAGATCTCTATTATCCCTTTATTCAGCTCTATTGACATTCTGAGTTTAACATTTACAGTTATTTATTATAGTGCCTTTGGACTCAAATTTACTAATGATAAGTTTAATAATTAATGAAATGGAAGGAATAAGCTTATTAGGGAATTGAACTAAAAACATTTCAGACACTGCCCTTAAACTGTTTCCTGTATATTATCACTTAATCATAGTTACTTTTTCCTTAATGGAATAGCTCATATTTAGCTATAATTAAAGCGCCTTTAATGGAAATGTTGCCACTGACGCTACTTTTCGTTTTGTCAATGCCAAATAATAATTTGCTGGCGCTTGCTACATTATCTAAACTATAGAAATTTTGTAATGTTGCCATCACATTTAGTTGAATAAGTTAGGATTGACTTATTAAAATGTATTGAAACTTGGCACATGGATTTATTTTATCGGCCTCTTCAAAAAAATACAATACAATTTTTCTTAAAAATGTACAGGGGAGCCAATATTTAGCCACCTCAAAATTTACATGGGATTTCCTGTTCAACTAAGCTATGCATCACCCGATATGTAGGAGACTTACCTTATCGAAATTTGTATCTGAAATGTAACTCCTTGTTTATTCTTAATGAAACAACCCAGAACTTCCTCTGCCTAGGGTGTTTATCTCTTAAAGCTTCCAAAAATTGCTTTTTTGTTTCAATTTTTATCCGGCTGACGCAATTCTATCAAGGACAAAACCGTCCCTCGATTCTGGACCACAAATGGAAGCAGAAGCCGTTGTCACTAATTTTACACACCCCCGACTACTTGAGTGACAACGATACTTCAAAATTTTAGTTTCGTTAGATAGTAAAGTATATTTCTTGTTAAGGGTGGTTCAGTTAGAGTAACTAACTGCCAGTCATTAAGATCTATCTAGCTATGGGCGTCAATTTAGTTTAGACACTTTAAATTCACGAATTTCTTTGTTTTGGGTATTTCCACATTTTAAAATTCGTCATAGTCCAAGTTTGCGAACGTGTTTTCTATCATCAGCCAGTAAAATATTTTCTGCGTGACTAAAATACGCACTTCTTTGTATTACTGGATCTAAGGGTTTTTCAATAAGGACGGGTCGATGTTAAAATGGAATAAAACAAGCTGTGCGTAAGGTATTAACCAAATTTTATTTTTATTTGAAAGGTGCCATTATTTATGAAATATGATACCGTTCAAATGTCCGCCGCGGCTTCTCACGGTGGCACGGATCCGAGTGGTCCAATTTTCAAGGACTCTGCCGCATAGATCCGGCTGAATTTGAGAGAGATAGCCTGGGTTATATTTACTTTAAGGACATCGGTCGATTGCGGCTTATTGGCATAGACCTGAGACTTCAGAAAACCCCACAAGAAATAGTCCAGCGGGGTAAAATCGCATGATCGTGGTGGCCAATTCGCGTCACCTCTGCGAGAGATCTCCATACCGTCAAATCGTTCACGCAGAATTTTCATCGTGGCGTCCGCTGTGTAGCACGTAGCGCCGTCCTGCTGGAACCACATGTCGTTCACGTTCATATTGTTCAGTCTGGGCCAAAAGAAATCGGTAATCGGTAATCATCGTTCTGTAGCGGTCGCCGTTGACAGTGATGGCTTCACCAATGCCTCCGGCCCAAAATCCGTACCAGACGGTTACTTTTTGTGGATGCATTGCCACCTGATGAACCTCTTGTGGGTTGGCGTCACTCTATATACGGCAATTTTGCTTGTTCACAAAGCCATTCATCCAAAAATGCGTCTCGTCGCTAAAGATGATTTTTCTGCCAAAATTAGGATCCTCTTCCAACCGCTCCGAGGCCCAGTCAGCAAACAAACGGCGTTGTCTATGTTCATTAACTTTGAGCTCCTGGGTCAGTTGGATCTTGTACGGGTGCAGGCCCAAGTCTCGACGCAAAATTCGCCAAGCTGAAGTCTTCGAAAGGCGAAGTTCTTGAGCACGGCGAGGAATTGACTGCCTCGGATTCTCCTGCACACTTTCACGAACAGCAGCGATATATTCTAGACCCATCTGGCGTTTCTTTGACGTACAGGTGTTGGCTGATTGTTTACGGAACCGGTCGTCTCGAATTTGGCCACCAAACGTTCGAGAGTCTAGTATGCTAATTTTGATAATGGTTGCGCTTCCTATAGCACTTGCATCCTTGGGATTGTTATTTTCTTTATGTTTTCTTCATATCCATAAATAAGCTTTCATTATCTCTGCGCAAGTTGGAAGTACGTTAACTTTGAGTTCTACTTGTACTCCAAATATCTCACATACTGTTTCGTTAGGCATTTTCGGTATCGATCGAAATAAGTTTGAACGATTGCTAATGGAGATTGCGAAGGTTGACACAGTTGTGCCGCTTTGCGCTTATCGTGCTAGGTCCAATGATCAGAAACTGGTACAAACACTACAAATTTATTAGCTCAATCTAATATAAATTCATGTTCATGTTTTTATTAACTTTGGACACATTTGGCCATATAGGAACCTGAAGATGTCATATAGCCGAAATTTGGGGTGGTCAATTATGTTTTGTATAAACAACTTTTCCACATATAGGCGATTTTAATTTCAAAAATTTATTTTTTCGCTCTACCCTAATGGTCCCGGATGTCATGACATCAAATAGGCCACTGAAGGACGTTTTCTAGAGTAGAGAGTTGTTTGTCATAGTAACCAGTAACCAGCGTAACCTTGTATCGTTTAAACTTAATTATAACATATATATATGAATTGAGCAGTCCTGTCAATGTCATGGTCCTTCAGGTTGCATGCCTGTCTCGTTTTAATAGGTAACGATGACGATGATAACGATTCCGATGACGATGATGATGACGACGACGATGACGACAGCGACGAAGACGATTCAGAAGAGAACGACGACGGTCGATCTTTCTCGCAATTGATAAAGAGCTTTTCAGGTAAAGAGGACCGAGAACATGGCCGGACGTTTACGGATATTTAAAATGGAGGTTATTTGTGGTTTAGTTTTTTTTGTAAGGGAAGTTGATGGTGGCACCTGTAAAGATCTGTCGGCTTTAACAACGAATAAATCAATATGTCTCTATACAGGGTGTAAGAACTTCGTTTATCTCTTAAGTTTGAAAAACGATATCGACTACCGGTTTGCGCCACTTTTTCAAGTAATAAGACTATAGTCTATTTTTAAATGATGCGAAGTAATAAATCAATCAAAGCCGTCTTCCCCATGGGCGTGCAAGATTTCTCGGCATGCATGTATAGATTTAAATAGGCCTGAATTTTGAAATTTATGCAGAATTAGTATAAGTATCGACATTAAATTCAAGTTTTGTCTTCAAACATATATTTTAATATTAAATTTTTTAAGCTTAAAATTATGTACAGCCGTACCATTTACCTCGAATTTTAGAATGCAATTTTATCAAAACTAATTAGAGTTTAGGTACTCATTCCATTTCTGCTCTAATCTTTTTATTCCTTTCTTTTTGTACCTAATCCTGGTTACCTGTTTGTTAATTATGTGGTTATTATGCCTTTATGGGTGCCTCTATTGGAATAATACACCCATTTATATCTATGCATACCTATCTTGGGTATTTGTTTCTCAGTGAAACTAGTCAATGTGTGAAGTGTCAGTGTTTTTTTAATTAAATATGGAGAATTTTGAACAATTGCCTAAACGCCCTAGAGTCGGTCCATGTACAGTAAATGAAAAAAAATTAATTCTTAACTGTTACGATTCTACTAAAAGTAAGAATGCGGATTTGAGTGTTGACAATGCAGTGCAATTAACAGCAGATATGCTTAACGTTGGGAAAACAACAATATATAAACATTATTGAAAGAAGAAAAAAGTGTTGGCGTCAAACCTCCAAAAGCTTCTCCAGGGCGACCAAAACTTGAGCTGGATGACGTTTCAATGCAGAGGATAAGACGAAAAGTTCATAGTTTCTTTTTAAAAAAAGAAATTCCCATGCTGGACAAAATTTTGTCCTCAATCCGAGAAGACCAGGGCTACCCATTTAGGTGTAGAAATACGCTTTGGAGATTATTAAAAATAAATAGGGTTTCGGTGGAAAAAATATAATAGGCAATCGATTTTAATAGACAGAAGCGATATCGTCTGTTGGAGAAGAAATTACTTAAGAAGCATCCGAAAGCCAGAGAAGAAAACAAAAAATAGTTTACCTAGGCGAAACATGGCTAAATGAAGGCCACACTGTGACTAAATTTTGTCAGGATGAAAATATTAAAAGTTCAAGGCAAGCTTTTTTGGAAGGATTGTCCACAGGATTAAGACCGCCATCTGGAAAAGGGCATCGACTTTTCATAACCCTTATTGGAAGTTCTGAAGGGTTCGTTAAAGGTGATCCACTGATGTTCCAATCTAAAAATACAGGAGACTATCACGAAGATATGAATGCTGATGTCTTTAAAGAATAGGTCGAGCAAATGTTGGATCTTACACCAAAAGATACAATAATTGTATTGGATAATGCAAGTTATCACTCTAGGCTGACGGAAAAATTACCGACAAGTGCGTGGCGTAAAAATGAAATAACAGAATGTCTAAGTTTTAGATAAATAGAATTTCCATTCGATTCCTTAAAATAGAACTATTGGTACTAGCCAACTTACATAAAAATGTATTAAAAAATATGTAGTCGATGAAATGGTAAAGTTACCAGTAATATCTGTGCTCAGACTCCCTCCTTACTACTGCGAATTAAACCCGATTGAACTTATATGGGCTCAAATAAAGACAGATATCGCCAGAAACAACACGACTTATAAAATGGTGGATTTAAAAGACTCTTTAATGAAGCTATGGGTAAAAGCAGTGCGAAAAGTGGAGAAAGTGCATCGATCATGTGGTAGAAAAAGCCAAAATGTGTTAGGTAGATATAATAATCGAAGAAATGGTTGAACCGCTTATTATAAACGATGTTAATAAAAGTTCATCTTCCGAATCGGACTATGATTAAGCCATAACGACAAAGTATTATTCGATTTTTAAAAATGATTTGTTTGTAAGATTCTATATTAAATCCTATTTTTGTAATTATGTTATGTACACTAGTACCACCCATTGTTATTTATTAGTTAATATGATTTTTTAAATGTTAATATGTTATAAATACCTACGAATATAATATAACACAATTTTAGGAGAATAGGCATGTTTAAGATTTTCAATTTAAAAACTTCTCCAATAAACACTCCTGGCTAAGGGATTTTCCCAATAACAATGATAAATTTTCAAATATAAGAATAGCTTGCGATAAATTCAGTATGGACCTACCTAAAGAATGCTCATTATTTGGATCCTTTAATGTAAACACAATATATTTTAAGGGATGGTGTTTAAATTGTTCTTGATACCCCTGTATGCGTTTTGCATATTTAATGAGCACTTATTACTTCGCGCCATTTAAAGACAGACTATAGTAAAATAAAAACTTAGCCTTCCATTTAACTTTTAACACAGGGTGGTCCAACGAAAACTTAACCCCTCGATTTTCCTGCTTTAAAATGAAAATGTGGAAAATCGCTCGGACCCGTCGATTTCTGATTCGAGGGGGAATAACTTTTCCGCTTTTTTCGTCTCCGTAACTTCAACCCCCTGACGGGGGTGAGCAGAACCCCCTGATTTTGAATAGGGATGAGGGGTGTTGCGATACCTCATTTTGAAGATCTTATCGAGTACTATCTGAACCTAAAATTTCGCTTCAAAATTTTCATCTTTAACGAAATGACAGCTAAAATAGTGGAAGACTACTTACTTTTGTGATTAGTTTATTAAATGCTGAAAATGGCCACCATTCACTTGCATGCAGTAAAATAAATTTTGCTCAAAACGTTCACGTACATTACTCAACATTTCTGGTGTAATTTGACGGCATTCATTAATTATCCGAATTCGCAAATCATCCAGTGACTCAGGCTGAGTAGCGTAAATCTTAGATTTCAGGTGACCCCATAGAAAAAAGTCCAGTGGAGCCAGATCAGGTGATCTGGGTGGCCACTCAATATGTCCCCTTCTTCCAATCCAGGCCTGAGGAAAATTTTCATTTAAGACCTGACGCACAGGTTGAGCGAAATGAGGTGGTGCGCCATCTTGTTGAAAACTAATCGTTACATGGTCTTTTTCATTCTCCAATACTTGAACGAGGGCTGGATAAATAGCGTTCCCTAATAGTTCTAAATAAATTTGGCCAGTGAGATTACCGGGCTTTTTTATACCCGGTATTATGTGATTTCCATAAATACCCGCCCAAACATTTAACTTTTGGGGATGCTGAGTATACACTTTACGAAAAAATCTTGGATTTTCATCTGACCAATACCGACAGTTATGCCTGGTTACAATGTCATTAAGGTAAAATAAACACTCATCCGAGAAACAGATATTGAACATGTAGGTAGGATTATTGTTAATAATTCCACTGACCACTTCACAGAACTGGAGTCGGCGATCGAAATCATCCTTATTCAGTTCCTGAACCAGTCGTATCTTAAAAGGATATAACTTATGTTGTTTAAGGATTCTCCTGATTGTTGTGCGTGAAACACCAGATACATCGAACAATTTCCTAGTACTAAGGGTCGGATCCATTGCTACTTGACCTAAGACAGCCACTTCCCTCGCTTCGTCTCTTTCATACACCCTCTTTTTGTTTCCGACAGAACCAGTAGCGTCAAATTGGGCAACCAGTTGCACAACGTAAGCAGCGGATACATTTTTTTCAGGATGTCGTTCATTAAATAAAGCCGCTGTTACTCGCGCAGAGTCGTTATTTCTAAAAAATAATTTTATCATTTCTACCCTTTCTTCTACGGAATACACCATTTTAATTCTACTACAAAGTTACAATCGCTTTGACACAGTTTTAACGTTCTTAAAAATTCACGATAGACTAAGGTAAATCAAAAACATGGAAATTCCACATTCTCTACTCAAACACCAGCGTTCTTTGCTGCATGCAAGTGAATGGTGGCCATTTTCAGCATTTAATAAACTAATCACAAAAGTAAGTAGTCTTCCACTATTTTAGCTGTCATTTCGTTAAAGATGAATATTTTGAAGCGAAATTTTAGGGTCAGATAATACTCGAAAAGATCTTTAAAATGAGGTATCACAACACCCCTCATCCCTATTCAAAATCAGGGGGTTGTGCTCACCCCCGTTAGGGGGTTGAAGTTACGGAGACGAAAAAAGCGGAAAAGTTATTCCCCCTCGAATCAGAAATCGACGGGTCCGAGCGATTTTCCACATTTTCATTTTAAAGCAGGAAAATCGAGGTGTTAAGTTTTCGTTGGACCACCCTGTATAAAATTGAGGAAACCACTAAAGCGGTCAAAGATCGCCATCTGGCGGTTCAGTTTTAAACTAAAACTTAAATATTATCATAGCTTATAAATCGGCTAGTAAATAGCTTTAAAACAATAAGACCAAGTTCGATAAATTCGGGCAACATATTCGGGAGTTATTGAACTTCTTCTGCAACAGGAGTCAAGCCTGCCCCTTCTTATTTTAGGATATTGGCAAAAATGTCAACCTAAACTAACCAGCGGAAGTACTCGGAATTTAAGCATTTTTTTCTGGATCATTATTAAGGATCAAATTGCGCAACTTTGACCGCAGGTGATCTTCTTCGTATCTCTTACGGTTTACGAGACCTCTGTAGTTGTAGTGATAAACAAATTTGTTACACAAAATTTAATGTTAAAAAGGATATATTTTATTTTTTCCGACAACATTAAGGGCATACGTTAAAAGAAGTAGTAACTTGTTACATTAAGTTAAAATGAACAGAGACACTGCCTACATTAGCTCTATATCCGCATGTAATGCTTATACAGTGCGTATCAGCCAAATGGAATAAATTCAATAATAAACTCATGGGGGCGTGTCCGAAAAAACGCTCGGACGCGTCGATTAGTATTTCTAGTTGCGCATTATTTTCAATAAAAGCTTTTTATACAGGGTGTGTCATGTAACAGTGGCAAATACTAACTTTCTTATTTAAAATATACCACCCAGTATATTATTCAATTTTTGGATTCTTTAAAAAGTTCTAGACATATTTCATGTACAATACCCTATACCTCTCTTCAACCGTTTCGGAAATATTAAGTGTTTTCAGATTTATTGCAAGAATTAACAACACACTAAAAAACTAATAAGTAATACTGTTTATTTCTTGATAATGTAAAAAACAAAAAAAAAAACATTAATGTAGAAGATGTTGAAAATGCGTCTTGGGAACATCCTAACCTTAGATAGAAATTTACTGAACATCTCAGGCGTGACCGATCTAATCGCAAGCGTTATTCGTCTTCTTAAGTCAGCTAAGTCGAGGTGTTTAGTTTTGTATACAATATTTTTGACATAACCCCATAAGAGGAAGTCTAATGGCGTCAGATCAGGGGATCGTGCTGGCCATTCCATCGATCCACGCCTCCCTATCCACCGATTTCGAAATACTCGGTTGAGGTACTGCCGGACATTGATTTGGTAATGGGGCGGTGCTCCATCTTGCTGAAACCATATCATATTCGCCGGAAAATGTGAGTTTGCTGGATCAGGATACAAGTTTGTCAAAGTTGGCAAGACAATATTTTGGAGCAGTTCTAAATGATTATCGCCATTTTAATTGCCATTAATGAAAAAGGGACCTATGATATGATCTCCAAGAATTCCTGCCCAAACAATAACCTTTTCAGGATATTGCGTATGTTCTTCTCTCATTAAGTGCGGATTTTCCCTAGGCCAATAGCGCCAATTCTGACGATTAGCATGACCGTGAAGTGTGAAGGTGCACTCATCAGAAAACAAAACAAAAATACGTTCTCCTATCAAAATCGTCCTTCATGAGCTCATGAGTAGGTATCATTTTATAGGGATACATTTTATTTTCTTGAAGGTAATGTTCGAATAATCGATGAATGGCAAACATCGAACATTGGGGCTGTTTTTCGACTAGAAGTATGTGGGTTTTCCTGAAACTCAAGTGTTTTGACGCTCAAGCGTGGAAATCGGCTATAAATAGCGTGATTTCGAAGGGAACGATCAGTCGGTGCAGAACCATAAACAAGTAAACGTCTAATAGTATTGTTGAGCATTTGTTCCGGTTTTAAAATCTGCATAAGCCTTTTCTTTGGACGACCGTCACCAAGCGAATTGCCAGTCGATCTTGGAGATTCCGAGACCTGGGTGTGCCAAGGTGGCACACGTGAACCTAAAGTTAAAAGCAAGGTGTTGCTGAAGAAGCACCGGCGGAGGACGCCGTAGTCGAGCCCGATACTGTAAGGAGACAGTGGTTCCTAGCCGTCTTAGAAGTTTGTACCTGGAATACGGACAGATTTTGCACGCACCTAGGCGGAAAGAGTCTGCTCACGATCGTCGGAGGAGGGCCAATCGTTCGAGCACCATTGCCACCTAGAGAATTGATTCCACGAAGAAGTATTACGAGAACCGGTCATAGCCGACGTTGCCAACCTTGGACGAACTGTGCCATAACTGCTGCAACGGACGCCATCGCCAGGGAGGCGTATACAAGAGTTTACCACCTGGGCATAACCTGCACCAGGTCGGCAAGAAGAGAAAACCTAGCGGCGAACGAATTTAAAGAGGAAGTATTACGAGAACCGGTCATAGCCGACGTTGCCAACCTTGGACGAACTGTGCCATAACTGCCGTGACGGACGCCATCGCCAGGGAGGCGTATACAAGAGTTTACCACCTGGGCATAACCTGCACCAGGTCGGCAAGAGGAGAAAACCTAGCGGCGAAAGAATTTCAAGAGGAAGTATTACGAGAACCGGTCATAGCCGACGTTGCCAACCTTGGACGAACTGTGCCATAACTGCTGCGACTGACGCCATCGCCAGGGAGGCGTGTACGAGTGTTTACCACCTGGGCATAACCTGCACCAGGTCGGCAAGGCGAGAAAACCACGTGGCAACGTGGAAAAAATACGAATTAGTGAAGAACCGGCGACGCCGAGAGCTGAACGACGAGGCCAGACCTCCAGCAGCTAGTGCCGGAGCCTAGAGGACGAATACGAATACCTACCACCTGGGCATACCCTGCCCCAGGTCGGCGAAGACGAAGCCAAGTGTGGCAAACCGAAAAATGAGTGAAGAAAAGAATTTACATAGCGAAACTCCCCCAGCCCTGACGGCTGAGGGCGAAGAAAACCCGTACATGCTCGTGACTACCGAGGCCGACACCAGGAAGGGTCCTGGGTCGACTTCAAACTGCCCTACACAGACCGCCGCCCCTGAGAAAACGGATAGAGCTAGCCGTGGTGCTTCCAGGGATAAGCCCCTTGAAGGAGGAAGCGAAGGCGAACTGTGCCAGGACATGGCGCCCAACTCGATGACTTACTCAGGCGATAGGAGTAACAAAGAACCCTGTGACGACGTTAGGCCCTTTGGCCTAAGCTATCGCGAATCGTCGACGTACCTACCCATGGAATGCCCAGCTTTTAACACCAGAGCAAAGCGCCGATTATGGGAGGAGAAATATAGAATGGACGTGGAGATTCTTAGCGAGTCTGCAGAAGACTCGGATGATGATTCGGAAGACACGACAATAGACGAGCAGATACCTTGCAACCAAGAAGCGTCGTTTATGATGAAAGAAATCCGAAAAAGAATTTTGCAAAAAGACACGCCACCTGAAGAACGGCGGATGCCGGTTAGTTTGGAGGAAGAACGGAAAAGGCCAAGCTATGAGGACAAACCTAGAGGTTCGGCGCTGCCACCTTCAAGTCGGCAAGTTCCGCCAACGCAAGGGGGAGTCCGGCATAAGCAGAAGTATGAAGAAAGAATTAAAGAGATGGAGTTACCACCTTTGAATGAACAACCGACAGAGCCAAAACAGGATTGGCAAAGCCTTGAAGCTTTAAGATGGAAGACGATGGAGGGATTAGCCCAGTCCATAGGGCAGCTAATCGATAAACCGAGAAGAACAATTCCATCACCGCCACCTAAGTTTGCAGGAGCCGACACGGAGGACCCGGTGCTGTTTTTGAAACATATGGAAACATATTGTATGGAGATTGGAGCGCCGGCATACCAATGGACGGACCTAGCAATCAGACAAATGACGGGACAAGCAGCCATCCGTATGAAAATATACGATGGAGGACAAATTACTTGGAGGCAATTACAAGAAGCAGTACTTAGAGCATACAACAATAGTGAATGCGTAAATCACTTACGTGCCGAGTTATATGGCCAAGACCAAGTGAAAGGAGAAGGTGCGGAGGCATTTTTAATTCGAAAGAGACAAATCTGCCAGCGAATAAACCCAAGATGGCAGGAAGAAGAGGTAGTGCCGCTATTGCTAAGCAGGCTAAGCGGTCCGTTACGAGCTGCGCTACGTACATGGAACTGTCGAAGCACGGAAGAACTGTTGAACGCTGCGATTACGGTGGAACGGGATTGGAAAACGTCCGAGGTGTACACCGCACCGAAAGCAAATTTTAACGCTCAAGATGGCAGAGTTGATGGTGAAAACAGACAGTTACAGTACCGAGGCTACCAAGGCCGCTTACAATGCTATGGTTGCGGAGGTGCTCATCTACGCAGAAACTGTATGAACGAAGGAAGAAGACCTCAACAACAGGGAGGTCAGACGCAGGCACCAAATAGACCACAGTACAGTAGAACGTGGGAGAGACGTGATAATCAGAATCCGAACAGGCAACAAGCAAGTGTGGTTAAGCCGAAAAAGCCGAAGTTTGTGTTCCCAGATGGGTCACCTGTGGAAATGGCCGGTACCAATAGGCATGGAGCGATGATTATGCGCGCCATGCAATATCAAATTGACCATCCGTCGCAAGGAGCAGACTATAAACGTCAAGCGCTAAGAGACGGAATGTGGTACGCGTTGCATGCGGATGATGAGGACTATGATCAGGAACTCCTGCGTAAAGAGTGTGGAATCCAAGAAGAAGATGGAAAAGAAGACATAACGAATGAAGAGGAAGAAATAGAGGACCCAGAGAAGTTACTATTTAGTTTCCGGAATAATGACTATATTTCCTGCGTTGATGACCTGGCAGATCCGGAAAACCGACACCCAATCCAGTCAACTAGTCAAACTGTTGGCGACCTAGCAACGAGAGGTTCATCCGTCAGGGAAGATAGCGAAGAAACAGTCAGCGATTCCACTCCAACCGATGGAGATACAGTAACAAACGAGGAGTCACCAATGACAGAGATCCGAAGAGACCGGAAACAACACCGACGGAAGAGACGGCTTAGACAGCGTCCAGCCTCACCCCCAACTTCGGACTCGGAGGAGGGCGTGAAATATAATAAAAGGACATGTGCAGCATTATTGCGAGCAGAAAACAAGGAATTTGCAGCAAATCAACTGCTGCAACAGATAAAGCGAGCTAAATACAGAGTTTTGGAACCACCAGACGTGGTCCAAAAAGACGAAGTGATTAAATGTGAAGTGTTGGAGCCACCAGACGTGATCCAAGAAGATGAAACAGTCAAATATGAAGTGTTGGAGCCACCGGACGTGATCCAAGAAGATGAAACAGTCAAATGCGAAGTGTTGGAACCACCAGACGTGGTCCAGGAGGACGAAATCAATGTAATCTTGCCACCACCAGAATTTGAAGATAAAATTGAAATTAAGGAAGAAGTACTGACCGAATCAACGACCGCCACAGCTGCAGGGTATAACCAGCCAGTGGTAGAGTTAGCGGAACCAAGGGAACCGTCTTTGACGGATTTGCAATTGGCGGGTGGACAGGAAACGCAACGTCCAGTAGAAAACTATATAGGATGGACGGTAGTCGCGATAAAACGTACGCCACTGCCAGAATCCGACCCGATAGCGGCTTTTGTAGAGCCACCTATAACGGATTTATACCTATGTCCTCCAAGTTTGGAGACCCGGTATGACGAACAAGGAATCCCCTGGAGATATGTGCCTACCAGAATCCCCGCACAGATCCAGCTCCATGGACAACCCCCTGAAATGCGTGAAATTCCGGCCCCTCAGCCCGAGGTCGCCGAGGTACCATTGAGGCAGCCTAATGAGAAGCCACCAGACGTGGAGGAAATTACGGCCCCTCAACCCGAGGTCGCCGTAGCAACATTGAGGCAGCCTAGAGAGAAGCCACCTGAAGCCTCCGAGGAGTCCCCCAGGTCGCTAGAGAACTACCCACAGGAGGCCTATACCACGTCACCTGAAGAAGAATCACTGGATGAAGATAGAGCCATGGAGGTTGAGGGATCACCTCGTTCAAGGAAGAGAGAAAAGACTTCTTACAAGAAGAAGCGACAGAGATTTTAAATATGTTTGATATGGACTTGGTTATTTTTTATATTGTTGTTTATGGACTTTGTTAGTTTTATATTGTTGTTTATGGACTTAGTTATTTTTAGTGTTGATATTATAAATATGGTGTAATCGTACTAGATGAGTACGGTTAAATAAACATACCATAACAAATGCTCTTCAGAGGGGGGGTGTTTTGACGCTCAAGCGTGGAAATCGGCTATAAATAGCGTGATTTCGAAGGGAACGATCAGTCGGTGCAGAACCATAAACAAGTAAACGTCTAATAGTATTGTTGAGCATTTGTTCCGGTTTTAAAATCTGCATAAGTCTTTTCTTTGGACGACCGTCACCAAGCGAATTGCCAGTCGATCTTGGAGATTCCGAGACCTGGGTGTGCCAAGGTGGCACACGTGAACCTAAAGTTAAAAGCAAGGTGTTGCTGAAGAAGCACCGGCGGAGGACGCCGTAGTCGAGCCCGATACTGTAAGGAGACAGTGGTTCCTAGCCGTCTTAGAAGTTTGTACCTGGAATACGGACAGATTTTGCACGCACCTAGGCGGAAAGAGTCTGCTCACGATCGTCGGAGGAGGGCCAATCGTTCGAGCACCATTGCCACCTAGAGAATTGATTCCACGAAGAAGTATTACGAGAACCGGTCAAAGCCGACGTTGCCAACCTTGGACGAACTGTGCCATAACTGCTGCAACGGACGCCATCGCCAGGGAGGCGTATACAAGAGTTTACCACCTGGGCATAACCTGCACCAGGTCGGCAAGAAGAGAAAACCTAGCGGCGAACGAATTTAAAGAGGAAGTATTACGAGGACCGGTCATAGCCGACGTTGCCAACCTTGGACGAACTGTGCCATAACTGCCGTGACGGACGCCATCGCCAGGGAGGCGTATACAAGAGTTTACCACCTGGGCATAACCTGCACCAGGTCGGCAAGAGGAGAAAACCTAGCGGCGAAAGAATTTCAAGAGGAAGTATTACGAGAACCGGTCATAGCCGACGTTGCCAACCTTGGACGAACTGTGCCATAACTGCTGCGACTGACGCCATCGCCAGGGAGACGTGTACGAGTGTTTACCACCTGGGCATAACCTGCACCAGGTCGGCAAGGCGAGAAAACCACGTGGCAACGTGGAAAAAATACGAATTAGTGAAGAACCGGCGACGCCGAGAGCTGAACGACGAGGCCAGACCTCCAGCAGCTAGTGCCGGAGCCTAGAGGACGAATACGAATACCTACCACCTGGGCATACCCTGCCCCAGGTCGGCGAAGACGAAGCCAAGTGTGGCAAACCGAAAAATGAGTGAAGAAAAGAATTTACATAGCGAAACTCCCCCAGCCCTGACGGCTGAGGGCGAAGAAAACCCGTACATGCTCGTGACTACCGAGGCCGACACCAGGAAGGGTCCTGGGTCGACTTCAAACTGCCCTACACAGACCGCCGCCCCTGAGAAAACGGATAGAGCTAGCCGTGGTGCTTCCAGGGATAAGCCCCTTGAAGGAGGAAGCGAAGGCGAACTGTGCCAGGACACAAGCATAATATCTAATTTGGTATCATCACTTATTGCGTTGGCAGCTACTTTTTGTATCTGCTTTACATGTCCAAGCTGGCGAAACTGCTTTTCTATTTTACTAATTGTCCCTTGTGTTATAGGCGGCAAATTTGGAAATTCTTCATAAAATAAGCGGGCAATTTCCATTTGTGTCCATGTTTTATCTCCATAACTAATCATCTGTAGAATTGTTATTTTGTGCATTTCTGCTAAATAAACCATTTTTCTGATATGCGGTTAACGAAATTCAAACGACTATAACACTGACAACTACTGTCATGCAGACAGATAACAATTTGCTAAGGTCAGGCGTTTTAAGCAAAAGTGAACAAAACTATTTATACCTTCTTTTTATTTCATATCTAATCAGTAAAAACATTTTAACATCAATTTTCAACATCTCCTACGTTAATGTTTTTTTTTTTGTTTTTTACATTATAAAGAAATAAATAGTTTTACTTATTAGTTTTTTAGTGTGTTGTTAATTTTTGCAACAAATCTGGAAACACTTAATATTTCCGAAACAGTTAAAGATAGGTATAGGATATTCTACATGAAACATGTCTAGAACTTTATGAAGAATCCACAAATTGAATAATATACTGGGTGTTATATTTTAAATAAGAAAGTTAGTATTGGCCACTGGTACATGACACACCCTGTATAAAAAGTTTTTATTAAGAAAAATGCGCAGCTAGAGATACCAATCGACGTGTCCGAGCGTTTTTTCGGACACGCCCCCATGTATTTATTATCGAATTTATTCCATTTGGCTGATACACACTGTAATATCTTAATGTGAAAAGTACTTGTTTTAGTATATTTACTTTTTGGATTTTATTGTCAAACTCATAGTTTCGACCCTGAAGAAGGTTTTAAATAAACCGAACGCTATCAATTGTTCGTTTTTTGTTCTAATTTCGACAAATACAAAGCGAATATATAGGGTGTTTACAAAAAATTTAAGAGCATATTCTTGAGCCAATCTTATGAAAAAAAGTTCATATAAACATGTGGGTAAAATGCTTCATTTCAAGTAGAAACAGTGTCGAAGTTTACACATTTTTTTTTTTCGAAAATTTACGAAACGCATTTCAAGATAAATGATTTAAGCTTGAAAGGCATATATAGGACCTTAAAAGCAGCCGCCATTACACTTCACTAAGCCTCTCTCGATTCGGAATTTATTTTTTAATCAAAGCCTTATGCTTTTCTCTACGAAAATTACCTCTTGTGTTCCATATCCTCCTTTAAATTTAAGAAAATACCTGTCGACTGCTTTTCTGATTTGTCAGATTCATAAATAATATTATTTTTATTTAAGTTCTCATTTTAAATGTACTTTTTAGTTTCTATCGTTGTGGTAAACAGTTTCCTGGTCTTCATTACGTTTTAGTTTATTGTTCATTATTTTAATAATTACTGTTACATTTTAAAACATATCTTAACAATTGTTACCTATACAAACGACGAATTGGTAGTCATACACTTTGTTAATGGGCTTGCTGATGGAAATTCTTTAGCAGTACAACGGATTTACCAAGAAAGATTTCACAACCGAGAAATTCCACATGTTCGCAAATTCATCAACGTTTAGCAGAAACGGGTTCATTTGTTAAGTTCCTATAAACATATAAACTATATAAACAATTTTTGAACCATTCTTTAAAAAGGTCTGCAGTTGTATCTTCATGGTAGTCCACGCATGAGTCTTTAATATTCTTTGCGAAAAGTCACAAGGCTTTTGGCATCCAACCGTTTTCTGACCCGGCATGTAAAATGGTAATTATTTTCCCTTTTATTTGACGGAGCCATTGTTTCACACCTGCCGGAAGAATCGGATCATCCTTTGGATGGTGTGTCATGCATGTCAAACCATGCCTCATCGAGGTAAATTATTGGACGATTTTCAGAACGATATTTTCTTATCGATGTTATATACCCACGACGCCATTTTTGTAATCGCTGGGATTCCATAAGTACTTGCTTTTTGTTAATTGTACGATATCTGAAGCCCATTTTATACAAAACTCTCTAAAGGCTAGTGATGCTACGGCTTGTTTGGGTTTTGTCATTAGTGGTAGATGGTAGATGTTGGCTCGCCTAACTAACCTGAAGTTGTTAAAAGACCCAACATTAGCAGCTTCCAAATTGACTTCTGCAATATAGGAGGACTGAACTCGAACATCAATGCAGTTCATCAACATCTACCAAACCTCATGTACTCGCACTAACCGAAACAAAGGTCAGATCATTGACTAGTATGGTCAGCTATTTATCACCGATTTAGGCGTAATCTTTGTCAGCAGTGATATTTCTTGTCAACGAGAGGAGACACTCGGCCTAACGATTTTGATGTAATGTGGTTTAAAACAATAACGCAGAGAATTACTAAATTAATCTGCTGCCTTTACCGACCGCCAAGCGATACCCATTATAGAGACTTGTTCTCCTCAATTGCTTATACTATCGACTTTTGCAAACCCACCATCCCAATTCCGAAGTTGTCATCCTTGTCGACTTTAACGTTCGTTTAACCTCTGATGATTCATCCATCTGTGCTAAAGAAGTATCGGAGGTTATTCTTACTGGCATGGAAGCCTTCGGCCCTTTTTCAAAAAAGTGCCCTTCTAACGGAAACCCTTGGTTTTTACCGCCGAAAGTCGTACCATCTTTGTTAATGCTCGAAACCAATGCAAGCAAACAATAAACCAAAGCAAAAAAGCACACAACCAGAGGATCAAAGACAAATTTCTTGAATGTCCACGCAGGAGTTTTTAATCTTCTTTGCTCTCTCCTCTCCCCAAAGTCTAGTGATGCTACAGCTTATTTGGGTTCCGTCATTAGTAAGCCGTTGTTTTAGAGTTTCTAATGTATGCATTGCTCTTCGTACATGGTGTAGACTTTCCGCCTTATCAAATCCTTATCCGTTTCGTCAAAACATTTATTGAAACCGACATCTTTACGCTTCTTTCTTGATTTGATGGGATTTGACACGATTCTTTTTACTTCAGTATCTTGAGTCAAATTACTAGTTTCACTTGCAGCAGTACTAGCGTTAAGTCACCTGTTAAGTTAGGAACTATAAACAGTTTTTACAATGTTCCTAGCATCGAGAGATAAATGCTTTTTTTTTACCGGAACATTTAAAGAAGCTGTGTCAATGTTTTTCTACGGACGCCAAATAGTGCTGTTTTATACGTATAATATAATATTTCGTAAACTGATACTTATTGCAATATAATTGACCACTACCCGTGAGAAATAAAGACTGACATTCAATCTCTCAAAATACCTCCTATTTCTAAACATTTAAAATTATCTTATTTTAATTTAACCTTAACTATAAATCATTATAATTCGGCCCCGAAAATGGATACTAGGAATTTACAGGTATATAGCCTGTTCAAAATGAAGTCGGCACTATTGCTAACTTTCTTATTATAAGAGATGCGACGTCGGTTAAATTAATGTACTGAATATTATGGCGGTGACAAAAAAAAATTGAACATCAGAATCACGTGATTATAACAAAAATATATTTTTCTTTAATAAAATGGGGTATTTTTGCGATCACAGAAACAAAATTAATAATTTTTGATTAATATCTTATAATTTTATTATTTATAGTAATAAATTACATACATTTTGTACAAATTGATTTTAGTTGCCATTAACAAAAATGGTAAAATATTATAACGTCAAATTAAGTGTTCAAACAAATCACCTTTTACTTCTACACACTTTTGAGCACATTTTAAAACTTTCCTCGTAGCCTTCAGAACTGTTCGCCCATCAATGTTATTAATACTGTTAATAAAATGGATTATTGCAGTTCATCAACGTTGTTGTACTGTTTATAATAAATTTGGTTTCTTAAAAACCCCCAAAAATAAAAATCGAGAGAGTAATGTTTGGTGAACGCCGAAGCCATAAAATAGGTACGCTTGTAGCTAACTAACGTTGTTCAAACAGTTCTTTAAGAAGATTGGCAACAACATAGGTATTATGCGGCGGCGCACCATCTTGTTGAAAATATATTTCTTGCCGATCTGCTAAATTAATGTTGTCCAAAAAGTCCTTCATTGTGTTTCTTATTAATTCTACATAGCGTTCGCCTGTCAGGGTACCTTCATAAAAAACAGGTCCAATTATTTTTGAACCGATAAGACCACACCATACATTTAAACTAAAACGCCTCTGTGGATTACAAGGCTGGTGACGCATAAGATTTTTGCGACTCCATTAAAAAAAAATTCCATACGTCTTGCTTGATCACCTGGCAATAAAGTCTGTGTTGGCCTATACTTGTAGGGTAGATACTTGTACATTTTTAATATATTATGAATAGTTCCCAAACATAGTCCAAGATCTCGCACACAATCTCTTGTAGAGTTTTTGCGGAACGCTTCAAAATACGCCAACACATCTATTTCAGTATCTTCGCTAATAATAAATACTTTCTTTGGCATTGGCTTCTCAGAAACTCTTTCATTGCATCTAAACTTTCTGTATAATATCAAAAAAATCTCCGATCAGGCATATTTCTTTCGGGGAATACTGTACGATATCGTTCTAAAGCACGTTTGCCATTTTTTTGGCACACTATGTATGTTTCAAGCAGATCGCATTTTTCTAAATGTGTAAATACCATTTTATTCAAAAGATATTAAACTGAACTTATCACGACAGATTAAAAGATCTGTCAAAGGTATTTTTTAGCAAATTCGGTAAATGGCCACCTACATAATATAACATAATAACACAAACTAACAAATGAACTAAACAAAATAACAAATGAAAAATTACATTTAAATGTGAATATCTCTGTTATTATTAAGTTTAGCGATATGTAGTAAAAGAAAAATATTCATTAGATTTTCTTTTTGTATCAAATAAGTATAGCAAAAATACCCCCTTTCATTGAAGAAAAATATATTTTTGCTAATATCACGTGATTCTGATGTTCAATTTTTTTTTGTCACCGCCATAATAATCAGCACATAAAAATACAAATCTTTACTAATTTAACCTACGTCGCATCTCTTATAAAAAGAACGTAAATAGTGCAATAGTGCCGACTTCATTTTGAACAGGCTGCATACGACCACACTTGGCATCCATTTTATTGCAGCCATTAAATCAGAACCAGTTTTCATGAAAAGAACTTTACCTAACTTATTAGAAAACGACCCATTTAGGCTAAGAAACAAAATGTGGTTTATGCACGATGGCGCTCCGGAATATTTTAGTTTACCTGCTCGGAAATTATTAAACCAACAATTTGCCCATCGAAGGCTGGGCCGTGGTGCTGACTTACCAAGTCAGTCGTGGCCTGCAAGATCTCCTGATCTAAATCAACTGGATTTTTTTGGTGGGTTTACGTAAAAACATTATTTTATACAAAATCTGGATGATCTTGGGAACGGGATATGATAGAATACGATATTCTCTAGGTATTTTTGCATATATGCGAGAAAATAAGAAGAAGAGAGCTTATATCGTGACTGAAGGTGCTCATTTTCAGCCATTCATTTGATGTGCAATGTGTTTCATAGAACTATTATTGTAAATGTTAATTAAAAAAAAAAAAACTCAAAAACAGAAGAGGTAGTTTTCGTAAAGAAAGACATGAGGCTTTGACAGAAAAATAAATTCTGGAAATAATGCAGTGGCGTATCACTGTGTTGAGATAAACAAGTAATCTGGTATACCATACGTCCGCTACTGGTGCATCGAGAAATGCTTACTGTAGTGTAACTGATGGCTTTTAAGGTCCTATGTGTTTCGTAAATTTTCGAAAAAAAAGGATTTTTTTTGTAAACTTTGACACTCTGTACGTATATTGGAAACGAGGCATTTTTCACCACATGTTTAAATAAACCTTTTGTCATTAAATTGGGTCAAGAATATACTCCCAAATTTTTTGTACTTGCTTAGGAAACCCCCTGTATACTATCTAGGACACGACATCTTATACTATAGTAATGTAAAATATTCATCTAGTATTTTTATGAAAAAGTTTAAAATAACAAATGTCCAATTAAATCCAATAATCCCGGATTGATGATGACTTAATCCGTTTCGAAAATATTTTGAAAACTGAAAAAAGTATAAAAAATGTATCTTTGGATAGGACCAATTAAAACTTGTCTTATTTCTGGATAACGAATCCAAACCATGTTAATTGAGACACCCTGTTTAAGTAATTTTAACAGGTGTAAAATTGCCTTATACTTAATAGGTACTCTGTATAACAGGGTAGAATTTATAGCTGCAGATTTTTACATAATATGCCATCAACTCTCCCTAAAATAAGGCAACCCCGCAAATGGACCCACCCGTAGTACTTCAGGGAATCCCGTAGATTTTATCGTAGACAACAGCTACTTCATTCATAAAACTAATACTGCCGCTTAAATGCATCAGGAGTAGTGGGGGTGAAAATAACGGTTTCTGTGCCCCTGTAGACAAAGATAAATAAATTAAAAGGCGAGACGCCACGCGCCGCAGCCTCTGCAAGCAGGCATAGTGTCAGACGCGTTTTTTTTTCTATCTGTGTTATATTGCAGACGATATTTCTCTCTCACTTACTCCCACATATTAACTTACTAACATCAGAGGTGGGATTTGACATGTTGGAAATGGAGATGATAGTCTGGAAAGAAAATCCAAACTTATACGCGATAAAACTTAGTTGATAACAGACAAGTTGCCATAGTTGCACTACTTTTGCCTACTGTCATATATCAAAAAATCAAACCTTTGCAAGTAACACGCATATAGCTATCCCATTTCAAAGCATGTCAAATTCTTCCCCACAGAATTAACCCTAAAACGCTGTTGACATTTCACCCTCACATCTAAAACTCTTTCCGAGAACTCCTCTTCTTAACTTCCTCTCCGCAGTTATTTTTGTCGGCTTTACAAAAGAAACTATAACTAAAAAAACTCTTTTTTCGTGACATTGTTCTGACATTATGTTCTGCTCACAGGGGACGGCTGCTTCTACATCGGAATGGGAGGCAAACCTGGCAAATTCCCCGCCGCATCCAGATACGAACCCTTCCAATGTTGCCCTAGCAAACCAGCCAAGAGCAGTAAGGTTGCCAAGCTTCAACCCAAGCTACTTAACCCGTCCAAAAGTGTCCAATCTGTAAAGAAACCTGCAGCTGCAGCTGTTAAACCGAAGAAGGTAGAACAAGCGAAGAAGGTAGAACAAGCGAAGAAGGTAGAACCGGTGAAGAAGCCAGAGCCCGTACAGAAACCTCTCAGTAAAGTTTCCAAGGCCAATCATGAGATCAAGGGTCGCGAGAAGGTGCTGCCCCCTCCTATCAAGGAAAAAACCAACACTGGAAAAGCCAAAAAAGGATTCTTTGGCACTGGTAAATATATATGGTGGTGGTAACAATCTAATCACTTCCCTACGTCTTTTTTCATGGTAACACAGCCTAAGGATGGATGATGATGCCTCATTGGGCTGGATTGGATTAGCTGACCCTAGCGACTGTTCTCTGATATGAATGCTGTCTCCTACAATGCTGAAATATCAAAATGCTGTGCCATTGTTTATAGGCTTTTTAGTTTGAAACGCACTTTCCCTCCCTTTTATCTTCTTTTTTCTTTAATTTTGGTAGGCTAGATATTTTATTTGTGTTTATTTTAAACCTGCTTTATCGTACAAATAAGCTTAACTTTTGAGGTTTTATGTCCAGAAGCCCTAGCGGATGCTTATTTGGAAATAAACCGCGCCGTAGTGTTAAATGGTCGAATGTTTAGGCCTTCTTCCCCTTAAGCAACCCCCCTAGGGCAATAATGACTCAATATAAGTCTTACACATGCTTGTGTCGATGCAGACACGTACTTCAAAGCCGAACAAAAATAAAATTTTACAGTCGGAGTCAATGCAATTTTTCAATTAACCTTAAACAGATGTTGGCAAGTGGTGGTACTATTTGGTTCATGAGACGTTGATGCCAACTTAACATCATTATTCCCATCTCATCCCGCTTAGATCAAATAGGTCCCTCACGTTTTGTTGACAGCTGTCAAACACGCGACTAAAACATAAAAATAGAGCTTTTGGAATGCTCAAGTTTTCAGTAGTGTAGATTTTACTAGTTGTTTAGAGGGTGACCTGTATTTTGTCCAAAATATTTTTAAATAAACTCATTACAGGCTGTATGTTTGCGATAAAAGCACAACCACTTATTGTCTTAAGTGCTGTCTTTGTAATATTTATTTCCGTATACAGTGTGTGCATAAAGTCTGGAAACGGCTTAATAACATCACAATTTATTGGCCGATTTAAACCAAATTTGGTACAGTTGTGTAAGAGGATCTGACGCACCGAATGACGATATTGGCGTTGTTGCCAGCTTTTTAGTTTGTCTGGAATTCGAACGAACTTTATATTTTTAAATGTAACACCCTGTATATTTTTTCATTTATAGTTTTTACCTTAAATTTGTTACACTTTTGGTATAACATACTTTGTTCCTAATATCAGTAGTTTTCGAAATAATGAGTACAATTTAGAAAAAATATATTTTTAATGTTTAGACTGTTTTCCCTGTACTTTTGACAGTGTGCTAATTGAAAATAAAATTTTTCAATTGTGTCGTAAATCATTTCTGGCGTTCTTCAAGTGTCCACAGTAAAAGTAGTCGTTAGGCGAAAAATCAGGGGACCTAGGTGGCCACTCGATTATACCCCTTCTACCGATACACCTATTCGGAAAAGTGTTGTTCAAAAATTCGCGCACGTTTCGACCAAAATGAGGAGGAGCTCCGTCCTGTTGGAAGAATGTACTTGCATAATTTGGACCCATCACATTTCGTATAGTAGGCACTATTTGCGTTTCCAAGAGCTCAAGGTTAAGTTGTGATGTCAAATTTCCATTAATAAAAAATGGGCCGATCTTGTAGTACCCAGAAGCCCAGCCCACACATTTAATTTTCCAGGGCGTTGTGTATGACCTTCTCTCATCCAGTGGGGATTTTCATTTGCTCAAAACCTATAGTTGTGTCTATTGACTTTACTATTTAACATAAATGTTGCTTCGTCCGAAAATACTAAAAATTTGAAAAGCTGGCTATTTTGGTCAAACCTTGACATCATAATATCACAAAATTCAATTCTTCGCTCATAATCATCTTCTGATAACTCTTGAACTTCATGTATTTTGCATAAACTTTTCTCTTCATCTACTACTGCTGGTCGTCCTGATCGTCGCCTATCTCTACAATTTCCAGTTTCTTCGAACCGTCAGACAGTTTTAGAACAGTTGCTTTTAAAATTGGATTTCGGTTTGGAAATGCGTTATTAAAAAGATTTTTAAGCTCTTCGTAAGGCCTGACCCTATCGCCATATCCTCTCATCATAAGAATTGTAATTCTTTCACTTTCAATTAAAGATATTTTTGCATATAAAAATGACAGCTTTTATGACTTTACATCAAAACTGAACTGGTGTTTTATAACACAATTTGTTGATACATATTTTCAAAACACGTCGTTATTTCGAAAACTACTGATATTAGGAACAAAGTATATTATACGAAAACTGTAACAAATTTAAAGTAAAAACTATAGGTGAAAAAATATACAGGGTGTTACATTTAAAAATATAAAATTCGTTCGAATTCCAGACAAACTAAAAAGCGGGCATCAATGCCAATATCGTCATTCGGTGCGTCAGTTCCTTTTACACGACTGTACCAAATTTGGTTTAAATCGGCCAATAAATTGTGATGTTATTAAGCCGCTTCCAGTTTTTATACACACACTGTATTTTAAGTGATATTGCACATACAGGACAGATCAAAAAATCAGTTGGTTTAGTTCATGTTTCTGTTCGTGGACACTATATTATACAGACATTTATTATTTTAGAGAATGGTCCCTATACCAATTTTAAGTCGAAAAGTTAATATAAACATAATGATATCCTATACTTGGTTTTCGATATAGGTAGAAGGTGTTAAAGGTTTAGTTTTTCTCCCGATTTGTAGCAATAATCTCGGAAATAGTTTGCGAAATTTTTGCCTTGAATATTATCATTTTAAAACATACATTTTTACCTTAAAACTTGTAACCACTAACGCAGTTATAATGGCTACTCCAAGATACAATTTAGAGCTAAGAAATGTACGCCACTAAATTTTCAAAACAATTATTTTACTATTAATTATCATTTAATTGTACACCAAAAATGTGTTTCCTTTTTGCCATATAATTTACCGTTTGGAAGAAAATTATTAAAATATAAATTATTACATGGTCGCCATAAATAAACCTAGAACATAAATATTATGTATTTGCAAGCCATGTTTGCTAACTAATGTAACCCTTTGAAAGATTCTCGGTGTAAGTTTCACATTCTTCAGTCATTCTATTTCTTAGTTCCGCTAAGGCTCCAATAAATATTATAATATTCTAAGCTGTTCAGATCAGGTGATATAGGTGGCCACGATCTTTTAATCAGTTAAAATTGTATCAGGAAGTAACCTACGCTATTGGTTAAAATATATTTAATAAGGTGAAAACGTGTGTTTTTATGTCATGATAACATAATCAAAAATTTTGTTTAATAGCTCACACTGTCTCTTTCAGAGATATTTGTTAAAAATCATCATGTTATATGACTTAAAATTAGTCTAGGAACTTCTCATTAAAAAAATTTAACTACTCAAAACACTCAACAAATATGTGAGTGGATTTCTTAATCGTTCGCTTTAAACTTGTTTGCGCAAAAAATAATGCTTTGAAAAGAATCTATAAACCATTTATTATAAAAACATTGAACCCCTCAAAAGTTTTGCTTATTTATATTTTTTACTTGATAAATGTTTAGTAGCTAGGTGAACTTTCTTTTTAAGTTTTTATGACATTGTACAAGTAAATAGAAAATTATCACGGGCAAAAACATATTGACAACCGTATTGGAAAATGCAAAAGAAAATAAGCTTAAACATTTCCCAAAATATCCAAAAAAGCACGATAAACATCTATTTTTTGTATTTTTTAATATGACAGTAACCTCTATATTTTAGATAACTTTTAATTGAAATCTATTTATTTTAAAAATGTAAGAATTTTTGGCACGTTCGATCACATTCTTATTAGTTTTTCAAAATAAATAATTAATTCATGAATGTCCATATTTTACATCAAAGAAAATGTTGTTACTATTATTAAATTAGCAAATAGGGTTTAAATGCGTGTATCTATATTGTATATTATTATAATGCATTATTTTATATGGGCCGAGATTTATTGTTAAAACACTGTTTGTTGGGGACATATTTATCACCTCCTTAGTTTTTTTACAATAAATTTCTCTAATTATAATTAATTTTAATTAAAAAAAAAAATTGAAAACACGAAAATTTGCAAAGATAACTAATACATTTCTGCAAATTTTCCCCAAAAAACATAACAAAAACAAAAAACAATCCTTCGTGCAGTTTTCTGACTCTCAAATGGCTCAAATAAAAATACAACATCCTGTCAAAAAATCATCAAGGGTTGCTTTTTAATTAAGTATACTTAGTTCAATTAATCCATCAAATTTTGACATTTCAACCTTATTAGGGTTGTAACGTAATATATATGTCAAAATTTGACAGGTGTCAAATATATTATTTTGTAACTCGATTTGCCTACTAACCTATCAAATTTTGACATTTCAGACTACTACAGGTACAAAAGTGCTTTTGTGACGCGTGTCAAAATTTGACAGGTGCCAAACGTTTTGTAACTGTAAATGTTATCATCAGCGCCACATCACTGCCGCTAAAAAGCGCACCTCGCATGGTTTAACATCAAATTATTTTTCGATTTATAAAAAATATATAAAATGGAAAATAAATTGTTTTCTATTAATGTTAAAAAGGACTTTGATTTATCTTTTTTCTTTGTTCTTCCGACTGAGTGAACAAAAACAAAGCAATTCCGAGTATATCCAAAGATACTATAGTGAGAAAATTAGAATTTGACTTTTTGGTTTAAAAAAGGGTTACCAAAACTATTAACAATAAGTCTTTAAACACACATTATCGAAAAAAAACAACAAACCAATTAGTGCAAATCAATCAAATGAAGCATCTTAATTTTGTTTCTATTCAATGGTCTTCCGTTAAATGAAGTTCAAGGTAAGTTCTTACTTTTCTGTCTCAATAGTTAACATTTTTATGTAACTGTATGAAACTATCCGTTAAAAAAATATATTTTTTAATATTACCTACTATATTTTTTAGGCAACTTACTGGATGTAATCGAAGTATTAGATTGGATGACTGACCAAAAAAATGACGAGAGTATCGAAGAAATTAGCAGGGAAACACTTTATAAATATATCGACACGAAAGAATTCTTGGCTGTAGTTTTCTGTAAGTAAAATATAATTCTAACATAGTGAAATGATGTAACAGGAGGGCTCACACGGGGGCGGTTTTCTTAGGCGTCTCCAAAGCTTTCGATAAGGTTTGGCACAACGGTCTACTATTAAAGTCGATAAGGCTCGAGGCTCCAAACTATCTAGTCAAGATCGTAGAGTCATTCTTAGAGAACCGAAGTTTTGCAGTCTCATCGGAGGAAGCGTTTTTTTTTGTTATAACATATCGGGACCGGAGTGCCTCAAGGCTCACTTCTGTCTCCGATGTTGTAAAACATTTACAGTATTTACACTCACGACATTCCGCGAGTTAGACAGAATCAGCTCTATCTGTTCGCCGACGATACTGCAATAAGCCAATAACTTCGACTTTTAAACAGCCGTGGCTCGTCGTCACACGTATGAAACGCGATATAAACCAGCTAGAAAAATGGCTTTCCAATTGGAAGATTCGTTTGAATCCCGCAAAAACAAAGGCTATTTATTTTTCGAAAAGTCGTGTCAGAAGACCTGAAACAAGACTTCGTGTCCATATTATATATATATAGTCCAGATTGACTGGTGCCAGGAAGTGAAGTACCTGGGACTTATCTTTGACCAAAGACTAAACTGGAGGTTAAATTCGATAAATAGAATCAAGTTAGCGTTGCGTCAAATGAGGTCAATATACCCCCTGCTTCACAGGCGGAGTAGACTTAGTAATAGGACCAAGGTTAACCTCTACAAGGTCCTGGTCAGGCCGGTACTAACCTGTGGAGCGCCATCATGGTGCAACATAAGTAAGTCCGAACTGAACAAGTTCCAAGTAATTCAAAATAGGGCATTAAAGACGATAGCAAATGTCCCAAGGTATACGATGAACAGGATTCTCCATAACGATTTTAAAATACAGACGATTAACGAGTTCTTTTTGAAAATTATAATTGATTACTAAAGTCCGTCTATCTATCTTACAAACCCAATATAAATGCTAATCCCTAATGCCGATAAGACCCAGCGGGTAATCGAATGAAAGCAGGGACGCCTTCGTTGCTGATGCTGCTTTAAGATAATAATATATATAAAAGCGTGGAAAAAAATATTCTTTTATCTACCTGTATGCAACAAAAGTGTCGAACTGATTTTTTATGTATACATATATATACCTACAAAAAAGTACCGTGTCAGAAAAATAATTATTACATATTAACCCAAGTCAGTTTCACTGTCACTGTCATCATCCAAGTTCACAATAATTCTTTCTCTGGGCAACAGATCTATATTTACGTATGATTTTTCTACTTCCTGAACATGCGCTACACAATTTTCAAAGCTTTTGTTTGGAATATTTTGCATCTCTGACTGTACTAAAGCTGTCACAGAAGAATTTAAGGTTGGCGAAATATTATTTCTCCTTACCGATGCTTTCAGCTGGTGCCATATATATTCAATTGGGTTAAACTTGCAATGATAAGAAGGAAGTCTTAACAGGGTATGACCCATTTCTGCCGCCAAAGTGTCACAATAATATTGCTTTTTTGTTGAAAGTGATTTTAAAATTTCGAGAAATTGCTTTTTCGTGTAATTTTCCTCAAAATACATAATATTCTCCATCATATAGTCCTGGATGGTAACTTTTGTGTCATTGGAACACGGAACTTTATTTAACCTACGACTGTGGTAGCTTGCATTATCCATCACTATCACACTATTTGGTGGTATATTTGGTAATAATTTGTTTTTAAACCAGTCTTCAAATAGTTCTGCCGTAGTATCATCGTAATAATCAACAAGGGAGTTTATACTTTTGACTGATAAGGCCAAAGCGTTTGGCATAAATCCGTTTTTTGTCCCAGAATGAATTATTGTTATACGCTTACCCAGCCTTTATCTGGAACTTCGTGTGTGTCATACCACGTCTCGTCTAAATAAATAATATTTCTTCCATCCTGCCTATATCCATGGACTGCAATTAGGTATTCCATCCTCCATCTTTTTAACCGGGCCGATTCCATAATTACTTGTCGTTTGTTAATTTTTTTTCATTTTAAACCCGTTTCTTCAAATACATTTCCTTAGAGTCTCACGAGACAACACTCTATTCCTGTATCATCTTTTTTTAATCTTTGTAATAGGGTTTTTAAAGTGGGCATCATTTGTTCCCTGTACATGGCATATATTTTTCTACAAATTATATCGACATCCGTCGCGTCCAGTTTCTTAAAGGTAACAGAGTCTTTCCTCTTTCTTCTCTCCACTATAGGTTTATTTACAACAAATGCTGAATTGCTCGGGGACAAACTCTGAGATCAATTCAGCGAAAACCCGACCAATGACGCGTTTAGAGATGAGAGGGTCTCAAGGACGATACAAATTTATAAATCAATGAATTTCCCGTTTCACGCCTTTCCACAAGTCACGTTAGACGAGGTAAAGTCCCTATTAAGCGTATTGAATATTAGAAAAGCCCCGGGTTTTGACGGGTTAAAGAATGCGGCGTTGCGAAATCTACCTGACAAAGCTTTGCGAAACATAATAAGCATATCCCAGGCAATAATCAAAGAGGGCCACTTTTCGTCCTCCTGGCAGCATGCAAAAGTCATCCTAATATATAAAAAAGGTGAGGATCCTACGGCGCCGGCTAGCTACAGGCCGATCAGCCTGTTGTCGAGTCTTGGGAAAATCACAGAAAAACTAATTTTGAATAGACTGAATGACTTTGTGTTTGTGCGTAACGTTCTGCCTGTCGAGCAGTTTGGGTTTCGGCCTGAACATTGCACAGTCATGCAGACGACGCGACTAACTTCAAACATAATAAAAGGCTTTAACAAGAGAGAGCACACGAGAGCGGTTTTCTTTGACGTAAGCAAAGCATTCGACAAAGTCTGGCATGATGGCCTCTTGGTGTGGCCTCAAGGTGCTTCTTCTTTGGAAAATAGAAGTTTTGATATCTCGTCAGAGAACGCACTTTCTTTGAATAAACACATCAGGGCGGGAGTACCGCAAGGTTCACCTCTTTCTCCGATGCTGTATAACATTTTATACTCATGTCATTCCGCACGATAGATTTACGCAGCTCTATCTTTTCGCTGACGATACCGCAATCACTTCAACTGCCAAACAGCCGCGACCTGTCGTCAGCCGGATGCAGCACCACATAATCAAGCTAGAGAAATGGCCGTCGGATTGGAAGATTCGCTTGAATCCCTCTAAGACGAAGGCTATTTATTTTTCGAAAAGCAATGTTAGTAGGCCTGAGATAAGGCTTCGTGTCAACGGAGTCCAGGTGAACTGGTGCCAGGAGGTAAAACACCTGGGACTTATATTTGATCAATGGCTGAACTGGAGGAGCAATTCAATTAATAGAGTAAAGCTAGCATTGCATCAATTACGCTGTATCTAGCCCCTGCTTCACAGGCGGAGTAGACTTGGTAATGGGACTAAGGTCAACCTCTACAAGGTGTTAGTCAGGCCGGTTCTCACTTATGATGCACCTTCATGGTGCAACATAAGCAGAACGGATCTTAATAAGTTCCAGGTAATACAAAACAGAGCACTAAAAAAATTATTGCGGATGTACCCAGGTACACGATGAATCGCATACTTCATCAATACTTTCGTATGCAGACAATAAATTAATTTTTCACAAGAATTATTACAGACTATTACAGACGTACGAACGTATCGACAAACCCATTAATCACGGACTCCCACACGAGATCTAGACCAAACAGTACGTACAAACTATCGAAAGACTGGCTCCCTGTTGGTCCGATCTCATAGTAGAGAGGCACTAATAGTAGTGAGGCACTATCAATCAACCGCCAATCACCCAATCAATTCACAATCAATTGAATAGGCGCCAAAATTTTGCAGTATAAAAACTTTTTAAATCAAACAAGCAGAAATACGAATAATCAAGGCAAAAGTCAATTTCAAAATTTCTACAAGTGATAAAACCTAAACAGTTTGCGAAGATCCAATTGAAGTCGCAGGAGCATTCCTAACTTAAAAAAAAAACAGAGATCCCAAGTATTTACAACAAACCACACTGTGCTCACTGGCCTGCGTGTCAAAGCTGCCGCTTCCTCCACTGCACCAAATTTTGAAAAACCACGTTCAAGAAGGGTGGTGTAAACGTCGAAGATTTAATTTAATTGGTTTTTATCACGACCCGTAGACCCACTTGGCGTACTAGTTTCTTCCCACGGACGAGACATTCTTAGATATCACGTTTAATTGGCAACAAATAACATCTTGTCTAAACCAATACAAACATCTAACTGAATTTTTAAACCAAAAATCAGCATATTTAAATAACTAAAATAAACCTATATTATTTTACCCTAATTATTTTAAGAGGAGTACTGAGAAAATATAATAGTCTTTAAATAGATCCGTACCTGGAGTCCCCAGATAAAGTGGCCGAATTCTACACCTCATACAATAGGTTATTATGACGGTAAGGGAAGGAATCCAATACACAGTAGAGAAGCACTGGAAACAATAGGGAAGCACTATCCGACATCGTCCAAGAGATGGGAAACAGGCGCCAACACAAATAGCTCAAAATCTCAGAGGAAATACGCAAGCACGAGAGACGGCAATTCAAAGCTTCTGCCGATTCAACATTAAAAATTAAACAAAAATGCTGAATAAGCAAACAATGACCAGAAAAATGACGTAAAGATTCAAAAGAAGATCTTGTATAGCCTAGTTCCAGTCATGGGATTTTGCGTACTTATTAAATTTTAAATCCCGTGCTCTTCTACAGTATCGACACAGATGAAACCTTCACCAAGATAAAGTTGATTAGAGGTTTTAAAATAGGTCAGCCAAAAGTAGCTAGAAACGGAGAGAGCTGGGCCAGTGGTGCAGGTGGTTTGTTTTATGACCTAACCCGGGTGTTTCGGTGATGCTGTTTATGGGCTAACCCGAGTGATTCAGTGATGTGATTTACAACCTAACCCGAGATTAAACCTGACTTTTTACGATCTAACCCTTCCTTTTGGGAGATGCTTTTTATGACCTAACCCGAGATTAAACCTGACTTTTTATGACCTAACCCGTATGCTTCAACGATGCAGTTTACAACCTAACCCGAGATTAAACCCGACTTTTTACGATCTAACCCGTCCTTTTGGGTGATGCGTTTTATGACCTAACTTCATTTTTTGTGGATTACGTTATCTTTTAAAAAAATTTTTAAACGTTTTAACCTAAGCCAAAAATAAACCTAACCTTAGTGGAAACGCCGCTGTTAAAGCGGCATAGTAAAATCATGATTTATATTTTCTAACTTAGTGAAACGCCGCTGGTGGATGATAAAGCGAAATAAAACCCAATTTATATGGTCTAACAACATAAGTATAATAAGGCGTCACCCGCAATAATTATTTATACCTAAATAACCCTCCCAAACCCTCTGTCGCCTCGATTTAAAAAGAAAGGCACATAAAACTTTATTTATTCCGAAGAACCCTTATTAAAATTCAGAAGCATATCTAATAATTGTTTTCAATTTTGTACCACTTATAAAAAATACAATAAAATAATTAGCGTCTAGAATCAATAGCTATCAAATTTCTTTGTATTGGAAATGGATAAATTATAGGACTATCTTGTAATGAGAACAGTAGACAATAAATAAAACTTAAATACGTATATGGCTCTATATATCATTTGACCCTTACTTAAAATACCCACTAGGTATAGGTACTATACAACCTGTATTTGCCATCAGATAATAGCCCTCATAATGCTTTCATAAAAATTTTGGATAATATCATAATATAAGTAAATAGGGTGTAATTTCAGGAAAAAAGCGAAAAAAATTAATTCACAGTGTAAAATTGTAGTTAAATGGATTGTAAATACGAAATAATATAAAAAGCCACCTTTTGTTTGCGATGATGTATGCACAATAACTCTATATTATTCGGCCCTTAAACTGAAAATACCCACTAGATAGGTATCATAAGCTGTATTTGTCATCAGGTAGAACCCCCAATAAAATTATGAATATTAGGCGTAAGCAACAAAGTAGCAATCTTAACTTATTTTCAACACGAGCATAAAAATATGGGGTTGTTAAATATTTTACAACCTTAATTCCCAATGTCAACAATAACCAAATCACGTTGGTTTTTTAATTTATTATTAAATTCGTTACAATAATAATTATCATAATACATTACTGGTTGTGAAAGCAATTGCGCTGCAAAATATAGTGTATACCGACTCTTCTGAGGTAGGTAGTTAATTAAAATCACAATTACTACATATAAAAATGTTCAAACGTCTTTGCAATAAATCATAGGTACGTACACTGACTAAAAAAAAAATATATGCATGAAATAAGAACTAACCGAAACTTTTATGTGGTTTAACCTTTTTGCCTAAAATGATGGAAAACTTGAATTGTGTACTATTTCGTATGGCTGTTTGTAATTAACTAAAATTTATTAACTATCACCAATCGAGGTGGGGTTTAACGTAACAATCACAATAAGGAGTTTTTAGGTGCTGACAAAATCTTAAACATTACACCTCAAGAGAAATATGCTATACTAGGATGCATTTTAAAGTACTCTGATATTCTAGAAATAAAGAAAAACTAGTGTATATGGTAGTAAAAAAAAATTAAAATCTAAGAATAATCGATGCGGACTTTATCGCAACCAGCACAATAAGGAGTCTTTAGGTGCAGGCAAAATCTTAAACATTTCTACGAAAAACATGATTATTTTTTTAATTAACACAAATATACATAAGTTCTTGACAATTTGATGTTTTTGTCGATAATTGGAGTAAACGTAAGCGAAGGACTGAGTGATGGGCCATTGTGCGATATTTCTGTACCTATATGTACTTCAGAAAACTACAGGTTGGTAAACAAAAAGGTCTATAACCAGTGAAAATCTTAACTTTACAGTTTTGTTTCATATTAAAGTCACTTTTGAAGAAACCTATGTAATAATTAATAAAAAATAAAAAATTTAAAAAAAATAAAAAAAAATTCTTACTTTATTTTATTCAATTTATCTTAAGATGTTGTTCTTGTTAATATTTTTATTAATTAATTACTTGGGTCACCACGGCCACTCAGTTTTTTAATTCGCTTGAGAGCTAAGGTCGTAGATTTAATTCAGATAAGATTTTTGGGCGCCATCAAACAAAGGGGTTGAAAAAGATTATAAAGAAAAGAGTAAATAGAATATTTAGTTCCCTAGCCCTGAAAGAGAAAGCAGTATGAATAAAACTATTATTTTAATCAAATCCTATTTTATTAATAAAAGAATAATATTTTCCAACTAACACCCACTTTATTTATATAGGAAGAAATAAACATAGCATGGAAAAAGGATTTGAATAAAAGGCTAAGCAACTAAATCAGAGAAAGAAGATATAAAAATAACATAGAAAAAGTTATGACATGAGCTAGACAGCTCCACTGAAAGATATATTAGATCGTAGGAAATCAAAAGATTAAGAAGTGAGGATTCTTTCTAAACACCCAATATGAAAGGAGTCAAATACAAACTAAAAGCTTTGAACATAATTAAAGTGTAATTACTTTAAAGGTAGTGACCAAAATAAAACAGAATTTAAATTTAAGTTAAGCTAAATCAAATTATAGCACTCATTATGCCAAAATTGAAAATAAAATATTATTCATAGTAAAGTCAATGCAAGGTCAATTGAAGCACTTACGATGCCCCAAAATTTGGTTAAAATCCCTTGAGAAATTTATGATAACTTCAAGGTTATATAATTAAAGACATTTACCCTTTTGCCAAAATTCAAAGTAAAGCAGCATTTAGGGTAAAGTTAATATAAAGTCCATTATAGCATTCACTACGCCAGAATTTAAAGTGAAATAGAATTTAGAATCAAATTCATAATTAGTAATATCACTTCCAGGTTATATTAATAAAGACATCTACCATGCCCTATTCCAAAATAGAATTGAGAAACTTAAAACTTTAGTTATGTTCCCAACTAAATAGCTTAGGGGTGAAGATAAAGATTTTCTAGCTAAGTCTAACTAATAGATATAGCCAAAACCTAGAATGACAAAAAATACATACTGATGGTAACTAAAATTTCTGGGTCAGTAAGTAATGTATTCAAGACCGGGATTATCAGTCTCTTATTAACCCGCTCAACAGATATAGATATATCCATTACAAGATTAAGTCCAATGAAGAAGTTACCGATATAGGAATATCCCAACAACTTCATAGGGGTATCTTAATAAAATTAAGTCAAAATAGAGAAAATTACAGCTATAGAAATATCTCAATGCTCTATAGGGATATCTTAATAACATTAAGCAAAAATAAAGAAATTACAGATATAATATCTCAATAACTTAGTGCGAAAATGCATACTTCCTGAGGAAGTTCTAGATTTATACTTAAAAATTAAACCTTTAACTGCTACTTCTGTTAGGAAGTAAGACTTACGTTTATTGTTTAATGTAAATCTCAATTTAAGATAATTAAAATAACCATCTTATACTGCTTGACGAGTAAAATTTAGTTACATAAATCAAAACTAGCATGTTCCAGCTAGATAATCATAAAACCTACTAGGGATTAATATACAAATGAATTTACAATAAATAGACCAACCACTCAAGCATTCCTTGACGAGGGAGGTTTCGGTTTTAAATTGAAAACTAAGTTTTCGTATGATACAAGATAAGCAGTTTAGGTAATATATACATTACTGGAGTGACCCATCCACTTTAAGCGAAATCTACAGGAATTTACAACAGTCTTAAGCGAAACTAGAGTAATTATACAACTATACATAAAGATATACAGAGGGAAGAATATACAGATATAATACAGTCTACCAAATCACCACATAAAAAGTTTATAACATAGGAAATTAAGTTAAGGGTTAACAAATTGACTTTTAGTGATCAATTTAAAAAAGTTAAGTCCGGTGAGTGTGGCATTGTGCCAGTGAAAACGTTACAAGTGATTAAAAAAGAGGTATTTTAGCAATATTACCTAAAAAGGTGGCTCTTGGCCCATTAATAGTACATTACGAGTGATTCAACTGAAGTATAGAGGTGAAATTATCCTGAATTATTAGACACATGAAATTTACTTATTCAAACTCAAAAGAAGGGTTTTTTGGTACTATATTTTATGAATTTTAATAAAAATTAGTCGGAGGTGGTGTTAGTACAGTAATCAAGGAGAAAAAAATGCTACTTAGCTCATGTAAGGCAGGACTCTAGCAGACAGGCACGGCGGATTATGCGTCAATCTCCAGCATCAGATCAATGTGGACGGTTGACCATATAGCACGTCGGGGTGACCGGCACATGCACCAAAACAGGAACTTCTTCCAAACTGACACACCCACTCGCCTTGGCCTCTCTAAGACATACATCCTCCATTCCAGACATGGGATCCATAGCAGGGTAAAGGATTAAGAGGAAGACTCCAGGTTACGAGTACTGACTAAAGCATTTCCAACACATGGCTAAATCCATGTAGAAAATATGAGGGAAGGTAGTCAAGAACGTGGAAAAATAAAACAGTAGAAAACAGAAGTAGAAGGTAATAAAGGTAGAAGATAAAAGATGTAGGAGATAAAAGAACCAGAAGATAAAAGAAGTAGATAAAAGAAGTTGATAAAAGAAGTAGATAAAAGAAGTAGACAAAATAAGTTGATAAAAGAAGTAGATAAAAGAAGTTGATAAAAGAAAGTAAACGAAGCCTAAAACAAAACGTGAACATTAGGACGCCATTTTGTGAAACCAAAAAATATTACTCACCAGATGGTCGGGCTTCCCTCGGTCTAGGTGACGAACAATCCCATTTAAGGCTCAAAAGGACAGCTTCTATGTTAAATTCCGATCCGGCCATTGCCGACACATATAAAATGCAAATTATTAACACAAAACCGTAATTTTTATATCTTCGTCACCTGCTGTTCAAGTCTTCTGGACCGGTATATAGAAAGAACAGACCGAAGCACTACGCCGTAAAGTCCTTAAATAGACTTTCCCATCAAAAAAACAACTTCCTACTCGTGACTCGTACTGCTTCGAAAACCCATGTGACTTCCGGCAGTTGACAAGCAAAACTGCAGGGCACTTTGAACTTTGAAAACGGGAATCTACTCATTTTAACCAAAAGAAGCCATGAAAATAGATGCAAGTTTGACCCGAAACTAATTGCTTCAAAATACTAGGTTAGGTAACGTCGAAGAAACGGCAGTCATCCCAAAAATGTAAAAGATCTCATCACACCATCTGGGTGTGCAAGTGATATTCCGACAGCTGGTCATACACATCGTCATATTACGGGTTGCCTATACGTAGGTTATTGTATTAAGAAGACCTGCCCGGACGCCGAACCTTTTAGACAGGGGCGTATTCAAAAATTTTTAAAAAAATGTAATTATCTAAATTGGTCAAAATTTGATAAAAACTCGGGCTATCCACTAACGTTGTAACAAGCACAAAAAGATTGTTACACCTACATATACGATTTCAAACTAATCCGGCTTAAGGGGTAATTCATGTCGTTGTTTGTATTACAGTCCATTTTAAAAAGTATGATAATTTGCTTACCGACACTAGATCATTATTTTGTCTATTAAAATCTCATTTTGACATTAATGGGTTTTAGGCTCTTAAAGTGAACCGGCTTGCCTGGAAACGATGTTTTCCTACAGTTATTTTACCAACGCAACATTTGAAAGAGAACCATAAACTAAAAGGACATATATATACAATATAGACCCACTAAACAGTTAAAGCTTCTTTCGGATGAAATCGAGACGTCATCATGCTTACAATATCAGAAACTAAGCTGAATTCTGGTTGATGTTGGAAAGAAATTTACTTCACACACAGAGATGAAGCCAATCGATTCATGAAAATAATGCAAGTCAGTATGTGTATGTTATAGCTAACTGTTTAAATGTCTTTTTCTTCCACCTTTGTCGGTGAAATACTTTTTTTATACTAGGATTTTAGTTGAAAATAAGATCGTAAATCGTCTGTACAAAACAAGCGTCTTTTATGGATTTGAACAAAAATCGTAGATTTGTCTATTTTCATGAAAAATAAATCTAAGTACGGAATAATGCAGGGAGATTATCTATTTTCTTGGTTTAGAAAGTGATGTAGTTAAGATTTATAACTTAGGAATAAATAAATTATTATTAATCTTTTCGACCTATTTCTCTTGTATATTTAATTTCTTTGATAGTAAGAACTAATCTTTTTATTTTACAAAGGTAAAAAAAGCTAAAGATCGGCGTTGTCAGTCAGGTATAAGAACTGATTTAACATGATGGTTTTTGTACAAACGTTCAAATACAATTGTATGCTTTTTAACCGATTGTGTCGGAAAAAATGACGTTTTATAGATTAGATATTTAGACGAAGAGGTAACCTTCTCAATAAAGTATTGATTATTGCCCTGGTAGCTAGACAACACTTTTCATGTTAGTCAAAAAAAAAAAATTTTTTTCGGACGCTATTACAGGTTTCATCGTTAACCAACAAACATTAAGAGCGAAAAATTACCGTGCAAGATGAAATGTATAGGTTCACTTCATTTTTAGATTATTTTACAACTGGCAATCGGATTAAAAACAAGATCGGATAAAAAATCACTTATGACATATGGACGAAAAATGTTTTTCGGACTATTTGGGTTACCGGCCGCATTACGTCCGAAATACTACATTTTTCGGTCTTATAACATAATTTACTATTTTAACGTTAAAATAGGGGGAAATGATGTATCGAAATGGGTACTTTTTTGTGTCGGTCACGAGATTATAGTTCCTTTTAAAATGAACTCTAATACTTACAACACAAATTATCCTTTAAGCCACATTAGTTTAAAACGCGTCTGTCGCTTTTCTCTATATTGAGTTTGGTTAAAGTATAGCGTAGTATATATTTAGATGAATTTCGTAAATGTTGGGTACTTTTAAAACTGAAAAAGCCGCCCCTTGCAATAATATCTCGTAGATTTAGGTACCCTGAAGATTAAGGGTATATTTCAGTGGATAATCATATACGAATTCAAAGATTTTGTCTATTTTAATGGATTAACTAACAATACCTATGGGATAACTTTACTGATAAAAAAAAAGAAAAATCCATAAAGTCTAGGCTCACATGAAATTCCATAAAGAGCAGGTGCATATCACATCAAACTATATTTTTATTTCGTTCTATTGCCAAAAGTCTGTGTTTAGGAGATTATCGTTCATTTTAAAATGAACTCTAATATGTACATCACCATAAACTACCTCTTAAGCCGAACTAGTCTTAAAAATAAACTTTTCGATTTGCCTCTATATTGATTTTCTAATATTAAATATCTACAATAGTCGAAATTCGCTCGCTAATACCTATGTAGGCAATGTTATAGGTATCTAGCTATTATACAATTACTTAACACATCAATACATGCAAGAAGGTTTCTTCAAAAAATGACAATTTTGTTGTTTAATGGTTTGGAAAAAAAATGGAAAAAGGAGGTTTTTGCGTTAATTTATTTCCAGATGAGTGTTAAAAATACTTATAAAACTCGGTATACCGAAGATCGAGCATTAATGAGAGGGTTGAGTCCTGTTTGGCAAATCCTGATTTTTAATTTGACGTTGACAACGGTACAATTTCTTAGCATTTATCATAAGGGGCGTATATTTTTGGGGCTTAGATCTACCAGTTTATCCATGTTCCATTTATTGATAGTGCTATAGTAATTTTACTTTCCAATTATTTTTTATCAAAACACGAATTCAACAATTAATAATACGATCTCATTTTCGACTAAGATCAGCTGTTACTTTAGACAGAATATTCCTAATAACATAATATATTTAGTTATACAGCTTTTTAAAATAATTATTGTTCTGTAACCGTAAATTATTTAATTATTTTCGTGTGATAAAGAGTTAGTTTAAATTAGTTAAAAAAACAAACAAAACAACTAATTATATATCCAATATATTTGTTTAAAATTTTGTTTCTTAATCTTGTTCTATTGCGTATTAATCGTGTTAGCATCACAAATTACAGTCTGTGAAGCTAGGATCATTTAGTTCGATGGGGGACATATTTAATGATATCCCATATTTCGTCAATTATTTGGCAGGTAGGTTTGGTGCTTCAATACGGAACTCCTCAAGACCACATCAAATATTTTTAAACAAGAAGCGTCCAAGTCTATGGAACCCGTGTAAAAATAGCTGGTATGTCTGTACCCTTCCGTAGACATTAATGACATCTCGCATGTATGCTGAAGTGTATCGTTAATAGAAATCTTGAATATTATTCTAGTACCTACCTATATCTTGCGTCATTATGCCAATGCTTACATTGATGTCACCAGGCATCTTAAAAGGACAGGTGCATAATGTGCAAGCATTTGTGTAGAAAGCTAAGTTTTTTACAAAATTTTCTCTAGGCAACCAAATTGTAATAGGGTTTTCGTAGTTCCAGTATATGTCTGGCTGCAGGGCCGTAGATAAGGGGGGGGTTTAGGGGGTTCAAACCCCCCCCATAACAACGAATGTTCAGTTCTACCTTGTTAACCACCGTAAATTTTAATAATAATTCTAATAAATTGCCAGAGTTTTCTTACCTAAACCCCCCCCATGGGTAACGCCTAGCTACGGCCCTGTCTGGCTGCTTTGGTCTAAATAAATTGAAGGGTATTTGTAAGCAAATTAATCCTTAAAATTTATTATATCGTCTGATATAGGTACTGTTTCAACTACGTGTTTTGATAAAAAAATAATTGGAAAGTAAAATTACTATAGCACTATCAATAAATGGAACATGGATAAACTGGTAGATCTAAGCCCCAAAAATATACGCCCCTTATGATAAATGCTAAGAAATTGTACCGTTGTCAACGTCAAATTAAAAATCAGGATTTGCCAAACAGGACTCAACCCTCTCATTAATGCTCGATCTTCGGTATACCGAGTTTTATAAGTATTTTTAACACTCATCTGGAAATAAATTAACGCAAAAACCTCCTTTTTCCATTTTTTTTTTCAAGCCATTAAACAACAAAATTGTCATTTTTTGAAGAAACCTTCTTGCATGTATTGATGTGTTAAGTAATTGTATAATAGCTGGCGACCGCAGCCTAGTGGTTAGTGTGTCCGACTACTAAGCCGAAGGTCCCCGGTTCGATCCCGGGACCATGCATCGATCTTTATTTATTCGGTCGTCACCTCGTGGAAGGCAATGGCAAACCACCACGTAGTAATTTGCCTAGTACAACCTCTCAAATAGTGCCGTTCGGAACCGGCGATGAACTGTAGGTCCCATATACCTGTGAAAAATCTGAAAAAGGCACACATCACAGGTATATGCGAGAGGTCGCCTACGCTCGAATGAGCATGGCACATAAAGAAGAAGATAATAGCTAGATACCTATAACATTGCCTACATAGGTATTAGCGAGCGAATTTCGACTATTGTAGATATTTAATATTAGAAAATCAATATAGAGGCAAATCGAAAAGTTTATTTTTAAGACTAGTTCGGCTTAAGAGGTAGTTTATGGTGATGTACATATTAGAGTTCATTTTAAAATGAACGATAATCTCCTAAACACAGACTTTTGGCAATAGAACGAAATAAAAATATAGTTTGATGTGATATGCACCTGCTCTTTATGGAATTTCATGTGAGCCTAGACTTTATGGATTTTTCTTTTTTTTTATCAGTAAAGTTATCCCATAGGTATTGTTTGTTAATCCATTAAAATAGACAAAATCTTTGAATTCGTATATGATTATCCACTGAAATATACCCTTAATCTTCAGGGTACCTAAATCTACGAGATATTATTGCAAGGGGCGGCTTTTTCAGTTTTAAAAGTACCCAACATTTACGAAATTCATCTAAATATATACTACGCTATACTTTAACCAAACTCAATATAGAGACAAAGCGACAGACGCGTTTTAAACTAATGTGGATTAAAGGATAATTTGTGTTGTAAATATTAGAGTTCATTTTAAAAGGAACTATAATCTCGTGACCGACACAAAAAAGTACCCATTTCGATACATCATTTCCCCTATTTTAACGTTAAAATAGTAAATTATGTTATAAGACCGAAAAATGTAGTATTTCGGACGTAATGCGGCCGGTAACCCAAATAGTCCGAAAAACATTTTTCGTCCATATGTCATAAGTGATTTTTTATCCGATCTTGTTTTTAATCCGATTGCCAGTTGTAAAATAATGTAAAAATGAAGTGAACCTATACATTTCATCTTGCACGGTAATTTTTCGCTCTTAATGTTTGTTAGTTAACGATGAAACCTGTAATAGCGTCCGAAAAAAATTTTTTTTTTTTTGACTAACATAAAAAGTGTTGTCTAGCTACCAGGGCAATAATCAATACTTTATTGAGAAGGTTACCTCTTCGTCTAAATATCTAATCTATAAAACGTCATTTTTTCCGACACAATCGGTTAAAAAGCATACAATTGTATTTTAACGTTTGTACAAAAACCATCGTGTCAAATCAGTTCTTATACCTGACTGACAACGCCGATCTTTAGCTTTTTTTACCTTTGTAAAATAAAAAGATTAGTTCTTACTATCAAAGAAATTACATATGCAAGAGAAATAGGTCGAAAAGATTAATAATAATTTATTTATTCCTAAGTTATAAATCTTAACTACATCACTTTCTAAACCAAGAAAATAGATAATCTCCCTGCATTATTCCGTACTTAGATTTATTTTTCATGAAAATAGACAAATCTACGATTTTCGTTCAAATCCATAAGGGACGCTTGTTTTGTACAGACGATTTACGATCTTATTTTCAACTAAAATACTAGTATAAAAAAAGTATTTCTTCCGACAAACGTGGAAGCAAAAGACATTTAAACAGTTAGCTATAACATACACATACTGACTTGCATTATTTTCATGAATCTATTGGCTTCATCTCTGTGTGTGAAGTGAATTTCTTTCCAACATCAACCAGAATTCAGCTTAGTTTCTGATATTGTAAGCATGATGATGTCTCGATTTCATCCGAAAGAAGCTTTGACTGTTTAGTGGGTCTATATTGTATATATATGTCCTTTTAGTTTATGGTTCTCTTTCAAATGTTGCGTTGGGAAAATAACTGTAGGAAAACATCGTTTCCAGGCAAGCCGGTTCACTTTAAGAGCCTAAAAACCATTAATGTCAAAATGAGATTTTAATAGACAAAATAATGATCTAGTGTCGGTTAGCAAATTATCATACTTTTTAAAATGGACTGTAATACACACAACGACATGAATTACCCCTTAAGCCGGATTAGTTTGAAATCGTATGTGTAGGTTTCTTCAAAAGTGACTTTAATATGAGACAAAACTGTAAAGTTAAGATTTTCACTGGTTATAGACCTTTTTGTTTACCAAACTGTAGTTTTCTGAAGTACATATAGGTACAGAAATATCGCACAATGGCCCATCACTCAGACCTTCGCTTACGTTTACTCCAATTATCGACAAAAACATCAAATTGTCAAGAACTTATGTATATTTGTGTTAATTAAAAAAATAATCATGTTTTTCGTAGAAATGTTTAAGATTTTGCCTGCACCTAAAGACTCCTTATTGTGCTGGTTGCGATAAAGTCCGCATCGATTATTCTTAGATTTTAATTTTTTTTTACTACCATATACACTAGTTTTTCTTTATTTCTAGAATATCAGAGTACTTTAAAATGCATCCTAGTATAGCATATTTCTCTTGAGGTGTAATGTTTAAGATTTTGTCAGCACCTAAAAACTCCTTATTGTGATTGTTACGTTAAACCCCACCTCGATTGGTGATAGTTAATAAATTTCAGTTAATTACAAACAGCCATACGAAATAGTACACAAATCAAGTTTTCCATCATTTTAGGCAAAAAGGTTAAACCACATAAAAGTTTCGGTTAGTTCTTATTTCATGCATATATTTTTTTTTTTAGTCAGTGTACGTACCTATGATTTATTGCAAAGACGTTTGAACATTTTTATATGTAGTAATTGTGATTTTAATTAACTACCTACCTCAGAAGAGTCGGTATACACTATATTTTGCAGCGCAATTGCTTTCACAGCCAGTAATGTATTATGATAATTATTATTGTAACGAATTTAATAATAAATTAAAAAACCAACGTGATTTGGTTATTGTTGACATTGAGAATTAAGGTTGTAAAATATTTAACAACCCCATATTTTTATGCTCGTGTTGAAAATAAGTTAAGATTGCTACTTTGTTGCTTACGCCTAATATTCATAATTTTATTGGGGGTTCTACCTGATGACAAATACAGCTTATGATACCTATCTAGTGGGTATTTTCAGTTTAAGGGCCGAATAATATAGAGTTATTGTGCATACATCATCGCAAACAAAAGGTGGCTTTTTATATTATTTCGTATTTACAATCCATTTAACTACAATTTTACACTGTGAATTAATTTTTTTCGCTTTTTTCCTGAAATTACACCCTATTTACTTATATTATGATATTATCCAAAATTTTTATAAAAACATTATGAGGGCTATTATCTGATGGCAAATACAGGTTGTATAGTACCTATACCTAGTGGGTATTTTAAGTAAGGGTCGAATGATATATAGAGCCATATACGTATTTAAGTTTTATTTATTGTCTACTGTTTTCATTACAAGATAGTCCTATAATTTATCCATTTCCAATACAAAGAAATCGCTAGTTATTGATTCTAGATGCTAATTATTTTATTGCATTTTTTATAAGTGGTACAAAATTGAAAACAATTATTAGATATGCTTCTGAATTTTAATAAGGGTTCTTCGGAATAAATAAAGTTTTATGTGCCTTTCTTTTTAAATCGAGGCGACAGAGGGTTTGGGAGGGTTATTTAGGTATAAATAATTATTGCGGGTGACAAATGTGCCGCCTTATTATACTTATGTTGTTAGACCATATAAATTGGGGTTTTATTTTGCTTTATCATCAACCAGCGGCGTTTCACTAAGTTAGAAAATATAAATCATGATTTTACTATGCCGCTTTAACAGCGGCGTTTCCACTAAGGTTAGATAGTGAAAAGTTAGGTTTATTGTTGGCTTAGGTTAAAACGTGTAAAAAATTTTTTAAAAGATAACGTAATCCACAAAAAATGAAGTTAGGTCATAAAACGCATCACCCAAAAGAACGGGTTAGATCGTAAAAAGTCGGGTTTAATCTCGGGTTAGGTTGTAAACTGCATCGTTGAAGCATACGGGTTAGGTCATAAAAAGTCAGGTTTAATCTCGGGTTAGGTCATAAAAAGCATCTCCCAAAAGGAAGGGTTAGATCGTAAAAAGTCAGGTTTAATCTCGGGTTAGGTTGTAAATCACATCACTGAATCACTCGGGTTTGCCCATAAACAGCATCACCGAAACACCCGGGTTAGGTCATAAAACGAACCACCTGCACCACTGGCCCAGCTCTCTCCGTTTCTAGCTACTGCTAAATACAGTGAGAACATCTAACATGGAATAAATTCTGTATCGTCACTTTGGTTTTTCTAAAAATCGCTCGGACACGTGAACTATTATTTCTTATTGTGCATTTTGTGAAGTAAAATACTCGCATACAAGGTGAGCCAAAAAATACTTATCATGGCCAACGTTTTTTTCATATGGAAACCCCGTATTTTTGTCATATTTTTAAAGCTGCGAGCAAAAATTATTATCATCAAACTGTGCTTTGCATCTAAGGCCGTAATGCTTCGCGGTAGAGCTTAATACCTGTTGGGTGTAAGTAAATACCAGCATTATCAACAATCAGTTATTCTTCTTGTACCGATTAGTGCTTCTGAGTATAGGCAGATCCTTTTACTCTCATTTGTTTGTAGTGTAGCTTTCGCTTTAATTAAATGAAATTAGTTTGGGATCCTGTCGACGATTTCGTTTTTGCTTCTCATGAGCATGAGAACCGGAATATTTACGGTGTAAGCCAGTCGCGTGGCAATTTGTATGTGCGAGGGAAGGGGGAGCGTGTATTGGATTGTGTAATTAGGGCGTTGTTTGAAAGGTCTGTGGTTTTATAGTAGTTTATGTAGGTGAGATTCTATGGTGTATTTTTAGGTCTCTGTGCAAAAGCCTTGTTGGGGTAAAAAAGGGCGCATTGGTGATCAGTCTGCGAATTTTGTTTTAGGAAATTTGATATTTTTTGTGATTAGTCATAGACATCGTGAACCACGTGCGTGCGCCATATAAAAGGACAGGCCTGATCATAGTTTTGTAAAGGTTAAGTTTAGTTTTTAGTTTAACTTTGCTGTTTCTATTAAGGAGGGGGTACAGCGTAGCTGTTTGTGCGTTCGCGCTTTTGAGTCTATGGGTGGCATTGAGACTCCAGTTCTTCTTTCTGTCAAAAAGTAAGCCTAGATATTTAATATTGTCAGTCCATTTTATGGGTGTATTATAGACTTTGACCCTAGTATTTGGGAGGTTTGTTCTAGCCTTTGCCAGAAAGATGGCCTGTGATTGACGTGATGTCGCAATTTTTCGATTACTGGTGGCGGCTTTCTGGCGGATGCGGTTATCGCTGTGTCATCGGCGAATAGGTAAGTTTGCGTTTGAGCGGTTTTGGAAAAATCACTCGTAAATATATTATATAAAATTGGGGCGATTGGGGAGCCTGGCGGGACCCCTGCCGTTATTTGTTTTGTTGATGAAACTTGGTTTTCGATGACACAGCAAATGTCCTGTTTTCCAGGAATGATATTATTGTTTTGAGATATACCGGTAGACTCAATTTGATCAGTTTTAGGATTAAGCCGTCGTGCCAGACCCTGTCGAATGCTTTACTGATGTCGATTAACCGAGTCGTTTGGCGCATCGTGCAATGAGCAGGCCGGAAACCGAACTGCTCTGGTGGTAAAATGTTGTGGAGAAATACAAAGTCGTTTATACGGCTCTGTATTATTTTCTCTACAACGTTGCCTAAACAAGAAACCAAACTAATAGGGCTGTAACTATTGATAAGCGTAATGTCTTGACCTTTTTTTGGGGAATATTTCCAAAACGGTTGAAAATAACTATCAACAACTAAAGGTTTTTGAAATTTGACCGCGAAATGCTTGTTGCTGTTAAATAACATATTTTAAGCCTAAACTTGTACACAATATTGAAATATGTCAATATTTAAAGGCAGTTAGGTAAAGTCTGTTCAGAAGTGACTAACTGAACCCTATTAGGAAAGACCCGAGCCGCTGTAAAATTGAAATACGGCCGAACAATTAAATTAAAATTAATCATGGTTTGTAATAAAAATAAGTAAGACATTAAATACTATTTTATTTATGTTTAAATGTGAAATTACAAGTTTTTTTTTATTATTAAAAATTATATTTATGATTACAAAAATATACAAATTATTCGGTACTTATAATAATTATTCACTTAATATGTTCACTATCGCTATCATCATCTGTTCTAATTATTATTTGTGCTATATTCTTTATATGGATATAGGATTTTTCCACTTTTCCAACATGTGTAACAGAATTTGCCCAGTTTTGTGAAGGGATGCTAAAAACTTCTGTTTCTATAAGCTCAAGTACACTGGAGTTAATAGTAGGGCAAATATTGTTACGACGAATGGCAGATTTCAGTTGGTGCCAAACATGTTGAATGGCATTAAATATAGGTACAATGGTATGGTGGAAGCCTTAAAACTGTATGCCCTAGATTTTTTGCATAATTATCACATCACATACCTTTTGTAGTTTTAAATTTTGTAAAACCTCAATTAATTGCCTGTTGGTGTAATCTTCATGAAAATAAATGTCATTACCACACATGTAGTTTTGGATTGTTGCTTTTGTGTTATTTAAGGAGGGAGTCTTGGTCAACTCTTTTGTGTCATTTGAGGAGGGAGTCTTGGTCAACTGCCTACTATGGTAGTTTGCATTGTCTATTACAATTACGCTATTCGGAGGTATACTTGGAATTAGCTTGTTTTTTAACCAATCTTCAAATAAATCAGCAGTGATGTCCTCATGGTAATCCAGGGAAAAATCTTTAATGTTTTTTGCAGACAGAGAAAGCCTATTGGAAATCCATCCGTCTTTAGATCCGGCATGCAAAATCGTAATTCGTTTACCTCTTTTTGATGGCGCGCTTGTTTTACACTTGCCGCTTGAGTCAACCCAACCTTTTTCCGGGATATCATATGTGTCGAACCAGGTTTCATCCAAGTAAATAATCGGCCTTTGCTGATCTCTGTAAATCCTAATTTTTTGTAGATATTCGGATCGTCATTCCCGAATTCTAATAGATTTTATTAAAACTTGTCTTTTGTTAATTTTTTTAAATCTAAAACCCATGCGTTGGATACACTTCCATAATGTTGTTCTGCCACATTTAACGCCGGTTTCATCTTTTTCAAGCCTCTTAATTAAATTATCTAATGTAGGCACGCTTTGTTCCTCGTATAACTTGTAAATTTTACGCCGTATTATATCTTGATCACTTCCATTACCTTCGAGAAAATGCCAGTATCGGTTCTTTTCTTCCTCGCTAAACTGGGATTATTCACAATTTTCCATACAGTTGATGTTGGAATTTTTGTTAATGTGGCCGTTTCTTCTAACGCTGCTTGCTTGCTGACCGCACGTTCAATGAGAGTTGAATAAACATTGTTTATGACTTTCTTAGTTTTCACAGAATAGTAGATTCTGTAACGAGGTTGGAATGAAAATTCGATACTCGTGATTCCTCGAATTTTCATTCTAACCGAGTAGCAGACTATATTTTCTCCACGACCAAAAAGTACGAATAAAAACAAATAAAATCTGTACAAAGCAATTAAGTTATTTATTCGCAATATTCGTAATTTCAGGTGGAGTATTATAAAGTTCCATATCTGATTCATCCGATTTTTCACTCATTTTTTGACTTGCACTAAAATTTGTCTGAAAATAATTATTACAACGCGGCTATTTTTATCTGACACTGACAGTTTCAAAATTCATGGCAACCTATGTCGTTTAGATCAATTACAGAATATTCATTCCGTATCTTGTTATGGAATGAAAATACACGCAAAACGCATAAGAAGCAAGTGTTTCAGAATAAATATTCCAACTCAAGAGCGAGAATTTTTACATTCTATTATCAAAAATGATTTTGGAATTATTGCATTCAGTAATGGTCGTGGAGAAAAGTGTTTTCTGCTTTTCGACAGGGATATCTCCTGAGATACATTGGGCTCGCACATATTTTCCATGACTCACACACGACTAAACAAACGCTGTATTACACACGAAGTAAGAATAATAACTAAGCTTAAAACTAACTAGAGTGGCTATATATACAATCTTTAGAACATAATTTGTTTTATGGTCCTCTCATTTTGAATCAGGTAAAAATCGGTTTAAAATCACCAAACTATTACTTTTGATAATGGAATTACGTCTTCCGGATTTGCAGTTTACTTTAAGACATTTTTAAGTACGGACCATAATTTACCTGCATTTGTTCCTTCTTTCAATGTTTGTTTATAGCCACCCTTGGATAATCCCATTCAAAGGCAAAGTGTAACTTCCTTATATCTCTGGACAGGCTTTACTTATTTCAACAATCAAACATACCTGATACAGTACATTCTTTATCTAGCTAAAAAATTGCATATTTTGCCCTAAGGTTATTCAGAATGTGAAAAATGGATTTTATTTAAGACGTAATAGAATATTTTGTCTCAAGTCGGTTTAGTTTGAATTCTGGGGTATAATTCATTGCCCATTTTATAATATGGATGTTTCAGATATAGAAGAAGACGCAGATAGCCCGAGAATTCTCCGTCATATCGAGCTCATCGACGATGAAGCCAGCCAGTACGGAATTAAAATTGTCAAAATGAAAGATAAGCTGATGGCTAAAAAGTACGGATTCAGAAAGCCTCCCGGAGTTGCATATTTTAGGAAAGGTTTGTAAATTGTTGTCTGTAGATAGTTGTTGGCGTTCCTATAACCACCCCATAAGAGGTCTCTACTACTACCAGATAAAAAAAAGTCAAACATCATATAAAGAGTACCCACACACCACAATCATGTTTCATAAATATTTCATATTAGTTTCTCTGAAAGATTTTTAATATTCCATAAATATTTCAAAACATTTATGATATATTGATGAGATCTTTCAGAAACCCAAAAATGTCCCATAAAAGTAGTACTCCATTTTATGTTTCTGAAACATTACATAATGGCATTTCTGAAATATTTCAAATTAGTGGCAAACACTATTCAGAAATATTTCCAAAAAATGTCTTGTAATAGTTCTGAAATTATATAAAATGCAATGCACTCATGTGCAAAGAAAACGGTCATTACAAATTTTTGATTAAGTTTTAGGCTTGACAACGTTTTTATTTTTAGTCCGATTTGAGTGAAATGTTGTTTTTTTCTTTAATTTCAAAACACCCTGTGGAATAACCAAGCAACAAAATTATTTTAAAATACCAGTTTCCATTTAGGGTCATCTATTCTTTACATTTTGTTCTTTGGTTCCTGTCAATACATGCATTCAGTCTCACACAAATGCAAAATGATCTCGGTTATCAATAATTTAAATTTTTTTGTAATTTTATTATTTTTGGAACGAAAATAAAATGTTTGATCTGTCAAGATAAACAATAGATTATCAGGACGCAGTAAAAACTATTGTTATAATCAATATTTAATTACAAATTGATTTAAGAACAAGCTTGTATAAGATTAAAAAAATACATGATGATTCTCGGAAAACAAACTTAATAACTACCAATTAACTTGAACTTAAATATGCGTCAATACTTTGTACTAGCCCTAATTACTGCCTGGACACGTCGGCTCATACCACCGATGAGCCCGCGAATGTCGCCTTGCGGAATATGCCTCCATTCTTCCTGAAGTGCCGCACGGAGCTCGTTTAATGTCGCTGGTACCACTACTCGACTTCTAACGCGTCTTCCGAGCATGTCCCACACATGCTCTATCGGGTTTAAATCTGGAAAACATGCTGGCCAGTTCATTTTCTCAATCTCAACTTCTACCATATATTCAGTGACGCACCTTGCGGAATGTGGTCGGGCATTATCTTGCATAGAGATAAAACCATTGTCGATAAATGGAGCAAGAGGAACTACATAATTTTTGACAACCTCCTCAATATACCTCTCTATGCAGTCAGCGATCCTCTATCAATATAAACTAATTCAGTACAGGCCTCACGTGATATTCCTGCCCAAACCATCACGGAACCTCCTGCATAACTAAGCCGGGGGTTGAACGTACATTCAGCAAATCGTCCGCTCGTTCGTCTCCACACTCGCTCTCATCCATCTGGTGAGTGTAGGCAAAATCTAGACTCATCGGTAAAAAGTACACTGTTCCATTGTGCCAAATTCCAATTCACATGTTCACGAGCAAATTGTAATATTGCTACTCTGACGTGGGAGTAATCTAGGGCCTGTTACTGGTCGGCAAGACTTTAAATCGACATCCTGTAATCTTCGACGAACGGTCCAAGAACTGATACTTTTATACCGAACCTCTCTACGTTGATTTCTCGCCTGTACTGAAGTCAACCGGCGATTGCGAAGGGATTTAAGAACAGGAAACCGGTCATCAATTGCTGTAGTCTTGCGTTGCGTACCACTACCCGCTCTTCGTGTATTTCTGCCTGTTTCCCTAAAGCGTTTAACTACTCTTTCGATGGTAGAGCGGCTGGTATTAAGTACTCTGGCCACATATACCCATAATTTCGTCCGTCATCCACTATAGCTACAGCTTTTGCACAATTTTCAGCACTTAAAACCATTGCAAATACACAAATTTACTGTCAAACTGACAATAAAGTTTCAAACAACGAAAAAAACAGCCACCTTGTAAAAAAAAATTCTCAATTTATATTGCATTAGAAATTATGTAAAAATTTAAATTATTGATATAACCTAGATTATTTTGCATTTGTGTGAGACTGAATTCATGTATTGACATGAACCAAAAAACAAAATGTAAGGAATAGATGACTCTAAATGAAAACTGGTATTTTAAAATAATTTTGTTACTTGGTTATTCCACAGGGTGTTTTGAAATTAGAGAAAAAAACAACATTTCGATTATCCTTGTATAATATGCGGAATAACCAACGTTACTTAAGATTTCTATAAAAAAATCACTCAAATCGGACTAAAAATAAAAAAGTTATCAAGCCTAAAACTTAATCAAAATTTTGGAATGACCGTTTTCTGTGCACATGAGTGTATATCATTCAATATCAAGAACATATTTATTAAAAAAACATATAGGCAAACTATTATTAAGTAATAAATATGAATATACAAAATGGGATGCTTATTTATCTCTGAAATTCTTCTTTCTATGGGCACTGAAGTGAAAATTTAAAAATTAATAATTTTAAGTGTGAATCATAATAATATTATGTGGGCATGAACGTGCATTTATATTTCTAAAACTTTTCGTTACCGCTCCTGCTCCTTGCCACCGCCACCGCTCCCCTTCGTAGTTCCAAAACGACCGATTTTTTATCTCGCTGACCTTGTGCTGTTCGTCGTTCGTGCTTTAGCCAATGGGAAGGAAGAAATTTGACATATTTGATAAGAAAACATAGAAATATTTTCCATATTCGTACGATTTCAGCATTTATAGACAATACACAGGACTTAACTTACCTTATAGTTTAATAATATTAAATACTGGTCACATTATCCACTTTTGCAAAGAAAATTAATATTCTAACCTCAAAATACGTTACTGCTTTCGCAAATTTACAACGGTACAGTTCGTGTTTTATAAATACCCTAAGAACGGTGGCGACGGGCGGGAACGGCGACAGCGAGCTGGAGCGGTGGCGAAAGGTTTTACAAATCGACCTTAATATTATAGGTCCCTGGTAGAAAAATACCAAGCTTTAATATATCAAGGACGCTGCGTATATCAATGTTTCATTTTATAAACTACTTATTGCATCATAAAGACAGATAAGTTTAGAAAAAATTTGTTATCAACTTATATACAGGGTGTCCCACCGGGAACTGCATCGATCGATTATGTAAAAACTATAATTATGAAAAATCTGAAATTTTGGTGGCTTACTAATGCCGATGGGGGACATTCGTCTAAAATATTTTTAAGAATCTGACACTTCCGGTTATACCGGAAGTAGATGTCAACGTGCTTATTCTAAATGGGACACCCTTTATATTACTTCATTTTTAGATTCCTCGTAAACTTCCAATTCCTTTTCATGTATAATGTTCTATACCTAGGTCTAACCGTTTTTGACATATTTCAAATTTTTCGTCAAAAATGACGTTTGCAGACTAAAAAATAATTATTATTTTTTTCTGTACGGAAGCCTTTATTATTTAATTTGGGTTGTTTTTTTTGTAGAAAGAGGTCTACTTTAGCACACTTTGTATGATATCTTGATAATTATTAATACAGGGTGTTCAAAAAAGAATAGTAAATATGAAATCGAAAAACCTGTCAAAAATTCATTATTTCAAATGGATACTTCCCATTTTTATCATTTTATCTTATTCAGCATTAAAAATAAGAGTAACTTTGTATAAGGTTGCCTATTTAGAAAATTAACAGTTCTCGAAATATTGGAATTTAATATTTTTCTATTGTAAAAATGCCACGGCTTTTCAGTTCAGTAACTATCAGTTGGCCATGATGGCAGTAGAAAACAATCAAATGGTAACTAAATGTCACTGACACTTAAAAAGTATCAAGAATCATGCCGGGACGCTTAAATTATTCAAACGAAGATTACTTAAATTTGTTTGTTATTTATGGAGAATGTGATAAAGTAATATCAAGAACGTGTGATACATTTCATCATACACATCGATGTCCACAAAAACAGAAACCAACACAAAACACCCTTAAACGAATTATAGAGAACTTCAAAAACTTTGGATCGGTCAAGGCAAGAGTGCAGAGAAATAAACCTGTTGTAAATAATGAAAATATAGAAATAGCTATTTTGGGATATTTTTTCGCAAATCCAACATTATCTGTAAGACAAGCTGCATTGGAATCAGGATTATCCAAATCATCAATACATAGAATATTATGTAAACATAAATTTCATCCATACGTATTCACCATACTTCAGCACCTAAAAGAAACTGATTTTCCCAGAAGAATGTCATTCTGTGAATTTACATTAACTTGGTCGCAAGGAAAAACGGATGAAGCTAAATTTACAAAAAATTGCATTTTTAATCGGCACAATTCCCATTATTGGAGTGATTCAAATTTGCATGTGTTCAGAGAACAACATTTTCAACAATCCTGGCAGTTTAATGTCTATTGTGCAATTAGAAATGATGGCGTCGTGGCACTACACTTTTACCAAGAAAATTTGAATGGTAAGTTGGATATTTTTAAAAAAATTTGGGTACTTATGTATAAATCACATTTATTAACTTATAGGCGAAGGTTATCTGAACATCCTGCACAATTTTCAAGAGGATTATTTGGACAATTTGCCACTGGCTGATCACAGGAACCTGTTCTACCAGCATGATGGCGCACCTCCACATGATGGCCAGTTAGTTAACAATTTTCTACAAGAAGTTTTTTATGACCAATGGATAGCCAACAATGGTCCTTTCTTTTTGGCCACCCCGCTCCCCAGATCTGACAATGCTTGATTTTTTTATTTGGGGTACAATTAAAAATCGAGTTTACGCCACTCCAGTAACAACCATGGAAGACTGCATGCAGCGAGTATAAGGAATGAGTTTGACAGTTTAGATCCTAAATCAGTAAGGAAAGTGACCCATGAAGAATTATTATTAAGATGTGAAAAATGTCTGGAAGTTGAAGGACGTCAATTTGAACATTTACTCAAATAATAATTTCTTTAAGATGTTGTGTTCACTAATAAAAATTGTTATTGCGTTTTTTTCCTCCTAACAATTTTTTTTAATAAACTATTAACTGCTACTGCTTTTCAAAGTTTTTGAAGTTCTCTATAAGTTGCTTAAGGGTGTTTTGTGTTAGTATCTGTTTTTGTGGATATCGAGTAGCAAATGTATCACACGTTCTTGATATTACTTTATCACATTCTCCATAAATAATAAACAAATTTAAGTAATCTTCGTTTGAATTATTTAAGCGTCCCGGCATGATTCTTGATACTTTTTAAGTGTCAGTGACATTTAGTTACCATTTAATTGTTTTCTACTGCCATCATGGCCAACTGATAGTTACTGAACTGAAAAGCCAATTTTTACAATAGAAAAATATTAAATTGCCAATATTTCGGGAACTATTAATTTTCTAAATAGACACTCTTATATATACAAAGTTACTCTTATTTTTAATGCTGAATATGATAAAATTATAAAAATGCGTAGTTTCCATTTGAAAAAATGAACTTTTGACATGTTTTTCGATTTCATTTTTACTATTATTTTTTGAACACCCTATATTAATAATTATCAAAATATCATACGAAGTGTGCTAAAGTAGACCTCTTTCTACAAAAAAAAACAACCCAAATTAAATAATAAAGGCTTCCGTACAGGAAAACTTAATAATTATTTTTTAGCCTGCAAACGTCATTTTTGACGAAAAATTTGAAATATGTCAAAAACGGTTAGACCTAGGTATAGAACATTATACTGAAAAGTAATTGGAATTTTACGAGGAATCTAAAAATGAAATAATATATAGGGAGTCCCATTTGTAATAAGCACGTTGACATCTACTTCCGGTATAACCGGAAGTGTCAGATTCTTAAAAATATTTTAGACGAATGTCCCCCATAGGCATTATTAGTAAGCCTCCACAATTTCAAATTTTTCCTAATTATAGTTTTTCCATAATCGATCGATGCAGTTCCCGGTGGGACACCCTGTAGGTGTTCAAAGCTCTTACAATTCACGGGACAAACGAAGTTTGCACTGCGATAGCCACAGTGCAACAATTTTTTGTACCTCTAGTTCTGTCCCTATGTAACTATATGAAAATTGACAGAACGCGCAACATTTACGCTCGAGAGCTAAATTGATTCATGTTAAGTGTCTCCTGCGTTCTTTTCACAGTTCACCAAATATAGCGTAGTGTAAGTCACCTGAGTTGTTATAACCAATAGCAGGGCAAAACGCCGTTACGCTGGCGTTCTGTTCGCTCCATAAGAATCGGCCATGAATATTTAATGTTCTGGAATCACGTGAACAAATTTTCAATTCAATTTTATGTTCAGTTCCATAGATTCAATGATATTGATTGATGACGCACTGGGTTAATTCCCTAGTGGTTACATTAATTTTTACTGCGTTTACTTAAACACTAGTGTTTTTATTCCTTAATGCAGGTTTTATGGTAGTAGCATATTAGAAGGATTCACGACAAAGACACTGGTCGATACTTAACGTTCGCTTTTTTACATTGTTTCCCTAACTATCACTTAAAAAAGATCACAAAAACGCCCTGGTAGCGTAGCGAGTTCAATTTCAAAATAACACACATTAAAATCGCACGCACACAGCATTTACCAATATATTCTCTTTTTGACGTGTTGATGCACGTTTCTCCAACATTAATCAATGAAGCTGACAAATGAGAACCCGCCTTTAACAGCGTAAAAGTGAGGATAGGCTTAACGCAAATGGGTATTCTAATTTTGCTCTCGTTGACCATATACTTGTTCCGCCAGATTATTCTCTCAAGAACTCTGATATTCTAGCGCCTTATACAGGGTGACAATTTGAAAACGAACAGCATTTAATATTGCCTCTACCAATGATAGTATGAAAATTTGTCGAAACACGTCAATTGATATATCAAGGGGGAAATTTTTTAAGGCATTTGTTGTCGTGTTACTTTTAACCCCCTGAACCCCAAGGCACCTACTCCTAAAATCTTAAATGGCAACCCCTATTTCTTTTGCCATTTTTGTGTTCCTTATAAAACTCTACATAAACTGTATTATTTTTTTTCAAAATTGTGATTATTAACCTCACAAATTAATGAAATGTATTTAATATCGAATTTAAAAACGGATTGCATTCACCGCCTCATAGCACCTCATTTAAAACTGTTTGTACCTACCAATAGTTACATTCCAAATCGTCGTGGATATGTCAAAAGGACATGTCACAAAATGTCGATTCTGAGATTCGTATGGTTTTGTAGTCAAATTCACCTTTCCTAGCAGCTATCAGAACGACGTATGTCAACGTCGAATAAAATTGGAGGACATACGTCGTATAGCTGCTAGGAAAGGTAAATTTGACTACGAAACCATACGAATCTCAGAATCGACATTTTGTGACATAAGTCCTTTTGACATATCCACGACGAAATTCTTTTATTTATTTACATTTCGTCTTCGATATCGCCACTAGAAAACATAAAATAATTTAATTTTTTTGCCGTTTTCGACAAAACAAGATTCTCGATTTGCTTATTCCTGATATTTCGAACAAATGATAAGTACTTAGTAGGTACTTTATTTTCCGACTCCTGGTGTTCATTATTTATTTCATGTTCTTCTAGAATCAATGAAATAAGCTGTGAAAGTTAATTTCATAAACATTTCAATAGTTTTTAATTATTAGTGTCGTTTCTTAAAATGGTCTACACTATTGCTGAACGCGTAGAAATGATTTTCATTTACGGAGATGAAAATCGTTGCTTTGCAAGAACGGCGGCCGTATTTAACGAGAGACATCGTGAAAGAAATGTTGGACACAAGTACCTACATCCGTGAGTTAGCAGCTCAATTTGAAGAAACAGGATCTGTTTGCAATAAGAAAAGGAATGAGCCAAGACTGCTCAATGAAGCCGCTCAGATTGAGGTTCTTGTTCTATGGCTCCCACTAAGTCCGTTCGTAAAGTTGCAGATCAAACTGGACTGTCGCGTGAGTCAGTCAGGAAAGTATTGAAGCTTCACAAATTTCATCCATACAAACTCCTAATTACTCAATAATTAGGGGATGATGACCCGGACCGACGTATTGAGTTTTGCGAAATTATGACGGATAAGATTATTACTTAACCCAGGTTAATAAAGAATATCTGTTTCAGTGACGAATGCACTTTTTACTTAAATGGCAAGGTCAACAAACAAAACTGTCGTTATTGGAGCGACCTCAATCTTCACATTATTAGAGAGGGGCATACGCAATACCCTCAAAAAATAAATGTTTGGGCCGGTATATTAAGCAATAGTATCATCGGTCCCCTCTTTATCAGTGGAAATCTAAATGGTGAAATTTATGCAGAAATGTTAGACACAGCTATAGAACCTCTTATAATTCGTGAGCTGGAAAATCAAAGGGACGCCAATGGAAATGTTGCTCTAGATGAACATTTGCTCCACTTCCAACAGGACGGAGCGCCTCTGCATTATGTACGCCCAGTAAGAGAGTGGTTGGATAATCATTACCCAGAGCAGTGGATTGGTAGGAGGGGACCCATAGAATGGCCACCTAGGTCACCAAATCTGACACCGCTGGATTTTTTCTTATGGGGTCACTTGAAATCCGTTGTATTTGGAATTCAACCAGATTCCATTGAACGATTACAACAAAGAATTGTACAGGAGTGTAGAGCTATTTCACCTGAAACTCTTGAAAACGTCCGAAACCAGTTTGAATACCGGCTGTACTTGTGCTTGGAGAAGCATGGAACCCATTTTGAACAATTCGTAAAGTAGGAAAGGTGAGCTTTCCAGTATTTCATTATCATAACTTTTCAAGGAGTTGCATTATTTAAATGTTTATTTAAATACATTTCATTAATTTGTGAGGTTAATAATCACAATTTTGAAAAAAAAATAATACAGTTTATGTAGAATTTTATAAGGAACACAAAAATGGCAAAATAAATAGGGGTTGCCATTTAAAATTTTAGGGCTAGGTGCCCTGGGGGTCAGGGGTTTGAAAGTAACACGACAACAAATGCCTTAAACAATTTCCCCTTGATATATCAATTGACGTGTTTCGCCAAATTTTCATACTATCATTGGTAGAGGCAATAGTAAATGCTGTTCGTTTTCAAATTGTCAGCCTGTATGCTTGTTGTTTCACTTCATTTTCAGCTGTTAGAACAGGATGCCATTCATATAACGTAGGATTTTCATAAATAGATACCGGGTGAGTCAACGATTGCGCTAACTACTTATATGCCTTAAAGATAAGATTTGTCCAGAATAAGCTTTTGTATTAAGGTATGGTTGGATATCTGCCACATTTTAAAAATATTTTAAATTATACAGGGTGCGCCCAAAAAGTAGGGTGTCATAAAGTTACATTTTTTAAATGGGACACCCAATATCTTACAATACTTTTAGATTTTGCATAAAACGACAATTATTTTTTATTAATGCAATATAAGTCTAAACCTAATAGTTTCCGACATATCGACTTTTGAAAAATGACACTTTTGAATTTTGAGAGCTTTTAGATTCCTAACGGTACGCCTTAGAGTAAAACGGCTTATATGTCCCTATCTTAGTTTTCAACTATCTTTCTAAAATTGTCAACTTCAAACCGGATGTAGCTCAAAATCCGCAACTATAGTACTTCCGCTTTAACCGAAAGTTGGTATTTTTGGGAAGATAATAAAAAAAGTGAGATAGGGGCATGTAAGCCGCTTTGCTCTATGGCGTATCGTTCGAGAGCTAGACGCTGTCAAAGTTGAAAAATGTCGTTTTTCAAGAGTCGATATCTTGAAAGCTATTAGGTGTAGACCTATAATGCACTTTATAAAAAATAATTGTAATTTTATGTAAAATCCAAAAATATTCTTAGATACCTACAAAACCATAAAAAAATGTAACTTTATGACACCTTACTTTTTGAGCGCACTCTGTATAATTCAAAATATTTTTAAAATGTGGCAGATATCCAACCATACCTTAATACGAAAGCTTATTATCGACAAATCTTATCTTCAAGGCATAAAATTACACCGCGCAATCGTTGACTCACCCGGTACATTCTTAAAATTAATTTGACATTGCTTAGGAAAACACATAAACTATGATGGGGACATAGACGATGAGGAAGAACTATTGGACTGGTTGACCGACCCCGAAAACATGGAACTAACAGACCACATCGAACGGGTTAATAGAAAAATGTTCGAGAAAATTCGGCAGAGATCGGACTATGTCGCCGTATTTTTATGTAAGTAACTTACTTGAGTTGTATATTGACAATACTCAAACCCTGGTTATTTTTCAGATAGCGCTGACTGCAAGCAATGTCCCAGAGTCCTAAAGGAAGTTGAGAATATTGACGATGAAGCAGACGCAGCCGGCATTAATTTCGTGAAAATAGATGATAAATCGTTGTCCAAAGAGTACGGTGAGTAATCATCATCCATATCATCATCAAATCATCAATACAAACTGTATTCTTTAGGTGTTTTCGCGCTACCCGCTATCCTATTCTTCAAAAGCGGCTCAAAGGATCCGGTGATCTACGCGGGTGATTTGTATGATGAGCACCAGATTCTTCAGTGGCTCATGACTCAGAAGGACCCTTCGGGGGATGTCATCGAGGCGGTGGAAGGCAGTGAATTGATAACTCTGATCGACACCGAGGAAGCTTTGGCTGTGTACTTTTGTAAGCATGAAATCTGATAGGGTTGATAAATAGTTCTGATGAACCTGGGATATTTTTTGTATTGTTGTTGATTTCCTGAAACGTTTAAGGTCCACTCACACAAGTCCGGCATAATCACGTTCTTGAGAATCAGTCTTGTTTCAGTTCGTATGTTACCAACGATATTTTTCAGTGTTGACTGAAGCATTCAGAGAGCAGGATTCGGTCGTAAGAGTATTTTTGGTCGGGTCGTGAAAAACACGAATGACTGGAACCTTATTGAATTTGTGCGATAGTATCCCGTTCATGAGATCTTATGCTTCATTCGAAAAACGAACGAAAAGCGATGAGAGTGACTCGTACACAAGTAATATTTAATAATTTGGCATTCTTCACTACTTCTACCAGAACCTAATGTACGAAAATTGGCAAGATTGGCAAGTCGGACTTTCAGTATCTGAGCGCTTGTTACCTGACTTCCTAACCTTATTTTGCTGTTTAAAAAGCCAGTAATTTGAAAATAACAACTGAATTTTTCTCATTTATTTCATAAAGAATGTCTGTTACATATTAACCTAAATAATGATTTAAATGATGAAGAGGCAGAAAATGATAGCTTTCATATGATAATCAATGGTGCTACGAAAAGTGTACTGGAGGAATTATCGGATCCTGAGTTCACCAGAATGTTTAGACTAAACAAATTTGTTTTTAGGCAATTGGTGCAAATTTTAACACCATACTTGTCTCCTAAAAGAATCCTTTTGGTAAAAGTATTCGTGAAAGCACCGGTTAAAAATTCCAAAAGCATCTGCTCTTGTTTGCCATCCACTTAATGAGGTATTCTAAAGACAAAATATAATTTAAATAAGTTTTACAGATTAGACTAGGTTAGGACTTGTCGATTTGTGCCACAGAATAAGAACATAACAGGGGTAAATACTCGAAATTTACAGTGTTGCCATGTCTTTTCACTCGCACCGAATGATCTAATAGCGAAGGAGACTAAAAAATGCCAGTCAAGCGTACCGTTCGGTTTTTGTGAACGCTTGTCACACGAACCTTTCTAAGAACGCACGAAGTGAGAATAAGCTTCCTGTTCTTCACCATCCAAAGCTATGCCAATAAGGGCTAGTTCGTCTTGTGTAAAATGAGCCATTTTGAAACATAACTGAACACACGACTTACGGGTACATCAAAATAGGCATCGCTGATACCAAATGTCACTGATACCAGGCGGAGATGGAACTGATGCAACACTAAGACGTTACTGATGTGTGTGAATAGACCTTCTTATTGCCAAGTTTCATAAAATTTGCCGAGATATCGATATTAAAAAATGTTCCCATAAATTGTTTTGGACACAAGTCGTAAAAACCGCAAGATTTTACGGAATATACAGAAAGAACCTTAAATAAACAATTTGTTGACACTAATAAATTGATTTAACATTAACAGTTTTACATAACTTTATAGAAGTAATTTAAAAAGCTTGGTTTTAAGGCAGCATTTACAGTGAATGTAACATCACGTTTTGTCATAAATAACCAGTATTTACCAAGTTATAAAAAATGACAATGTTGATTTTTGATGATAATTTGAGGACACAATTTTATAGCATACCACATACATATACACAACATCAAAAGTCTTGGACCCCAGATAGGTATCTAATAGAATCCCAATGTACCTACGTAATTTTTTAATGTTAGGGTATAAGAGTTCAGTAACTTACAGGGAGCAGAAAACATCGTTAACATTTGCAGCTAAATTGCTGTTGATTTCTCTTTTTTTATGATTAGGTACAGCACTACAGGATTAATCCTTTATTGCGCTCTGCGAGCGGTGCGTGTGCGCAGGTAACAATTCATGTTGGTCTTGAATCTCTGGAGATTATATACTCGTTGGGGAATACGGCCTAGGGAGGTCGCTCCAGAGTGATGACGTTGTTCAGATGAAAGAAGCTTTAAACAGTGTCGTTAGAGGGACACTAAGCTGAACTACGTACGGGTGGGCTGCAGTGGCTCGTCGTGCATTTCTTGTACCGCTCTGGGTGGAATCAAGCGGTAAACCTCAATTGAGCAGTTGCTATGAAAATATTTGTAAAATAGACTCAAATCACCAACCTGCCTTCGATGTTCCAAGGCTTTCCAGGTTGTTTGTCAGATGATGGTCAACGATCAAGCAAATGGCTCTTCTTTGAATGAACTCTAGCAATCTTAGGGTATGTTTAGCAGCAGAGCCCCAAATATGCGAACAGTACATCAAACAGAGAATCAAAAGTTAATGGGGTGTATAGAGGTTCTTAGTTCGGAGAAGTATTCCAAGCTTCTGCGAGGCTGCCCAGTGATGGCCGCAACGTGACTATGCCAAGACATATGACTCAAAATTGACGCCCAATAAATGAATTGATGAAGCCAAGGGAATCGAGTGTCCCGCCATGACTATATCCAACGTTAATTTTTTTAGAAAAAAAACTGCCGCCTGAGCGATAAATTTTACTTGGTTCAGTCAACCAAAGACAGAATTTCTTCCAGGTCTTTGTTGAGATGTCAGACCTATTGCTGCGTATAGAGATGTGCATTGGCAGCCGATGTCCGAGCTTCCAAAGTAAAAGATGAAACAAGTGTGCTGTCATCAGCTAAGCTATATACCGGGTGTTTCTCAAAAGACGCTCACCCCTATAACTTTTTTGTATTTATAGATATTAAAATGAAATTTTGGAATTGTGCATAAGAGATGAGTCTGCATTTATTGGCATAATTTTTGATTTGTTAGCACTTCCGGTTTAACCGGAAGTTACCTTGACTTTGGTATTTTAAATGGGACACTCTGTAAATTTTTAATTATTTGGATTCAGCATGATATTCTAAGTAAAATGACATCCCTCTTGTCATTTTTTGACGTGTTATAACATTTTTATTCTAATTTTTTGTATTGAATCTAGAGGGCCATGAATCAATTAATTATGTTAATTTATAGTCAAGTAGTTTACGAAAAACAAAATTATATCGTATTAATTGACTTTCTAAGTTTCACAAGCGTTTAAAAATGAAATGACGTTTACTCCATTTTTCCAAATGGAACGATAGTGGTTCACTAGGATATTTGAAACGAGCATTTTTTTCCCAACAATTTGATACCATACACTCCTATGCTATTCTAAAACTTACGCAGGTGTTAAGAAATTGATCTAGGCAACTAGGCTTAATTAAAACTAAACTAAAAGAACTAAACAGTTAACTAATTCATTCTCAACAAACAACTAATAGTAGATAGTAATTGTTTATCATTATTAATAAATCAATCTAGGACTTTAATTATAATACCAATTATCATCGCTCTAAATGTTCGAAATGTCCTCCCTGTTGATGAAAACAATTTTCCACTTTTTCGACAATTGCCCTCATTAAATTTCTCAACTGGTTTACATTCATTTCTTGAATTGCTGCTCTCACTTTATTTTCAAGTTCTGCACGGGTGACTGGTGGAACGTTGTAGACTTTGTTTTTGAGGGTTCCCCATGCAAAAAAGTCCAACGGAGTTAGGTCGGGGGATCTAACTTAGAAAATACAAATGTTAAAGGATGAAGAGACATACCTACCAAAAAGCTTAATACCTTGCTGGCCATCTTATCGGTCCGTTAGTGCCAATCCAATTTTCCCCATACGTGTTATGAAGGTATTCCCTAACAGCACGAGAATTATATGGTGGAGCCCCGTCTTGTTGAAAAATAATAGCCATTTGTTCAACTACAGGCAAATTTTCAAGAAATTGTTTTATTTCTACTTGCAAGAAACCTAAATATCTTTCGCCGGTAAGGTGACCATCAAAAATAATTGGTCCCACAATTCTCTCCAATGAAAATTGCCTTCTTTCATTAAATGCAGGTTATCTTGTAACCAATAACGCTTGTTGTTTCTATTAAAAATGCCCAAACTTGTGACTCGACTCTCATTCGAATAAAGAATTTTCGACGGAAATGTTGGATCTTGTTGATGTCTTTGTAAAAACCAGTTACAGTATTCAAGCCTTCTGGCATGGTCATTTTGATAGAGATGTTGATGAATCTGGTATTTGTATGCATGATATTTGTATTTATGTAAGATCCTTCATGCTGACGAGCTACTAATATCACCTTCAACAGCAATTTCTCTGACTGAGGCAGTAATATTTATATTTGAAGAAGTAGTCCATACTTGCAGTGGAGTGTAGGTAATAAATTAAAACAACACTTCTGTCTTCCTCCACAAATAATATATATTTTTTAATAATTTTTTTTTCAAAAATATATATTATTTGTGGAGGAAGACAGAAGTGTTGTTTTAATTTAGTAATATTTATGTTAACTAATGATAGTACGTCAATTTCTTTCTCTTCACTTACAACATAGTTATTGACCGCATCCTCATTGGGTTCTGTACGCATACCTTGTGCCAGCTTTGAAAAATAATGCCGGATTGGAAGTCGACGACCTGGAAATCTCTCTGCATACAATCTTGCGGAATTTTTTCTGGTCTCTCCAAAAATTAAGAGCATATCAATTTGTTCATTTCTAGTAAAATAACCATTTTATCTGATTTACAATCTAATCTAAACGAATGACATTTGAACAACTTTTAATTAGAGCCATATTGGTTTTGATATTCAATTCAATTGTTTTTCAAATCCGCCTTTATTTCTTTTCTTTAGAAAGGACAGGGCGGCAATAATAATACATAACAGAAAGAAAACAAGGTCTGTCTATACCACCAAAATAAAATATATTTGTCCTTTTAGGGTGAAAGAAGGGTTAATAACTGTACAAAATTTAATTTGACATTAGGTTAAACTAGTTTCGACTTTAGTCAAAGTCATCTTCAGCAACCAAGTAATTAAGAATTATGTTTTTTAGGATGTACCTAAATAAACGAACTAAAACAAATTAAAAGAGGGAACGAAGTGGTTCAACAATACATGGCCATAACGTGTACCTTATGCAGCCAATGGACTCAACATAAGATAATCACTAATATGATGCTACTTTTAGCAATGAAGGATATTAGATGTCAAATTTTTTTTTTTTTTCTATTTTATCTAATATCCTTCATTGCTAAAAGTAGCAAATATATTTTATTTTGGTGGTATAGATAGACCTTGTTTTCTTTCATAATCTCGCCACAGAAAATGGACTACTTCTTGAATCATAATACACAACGCTTTTAAATATGTGATTGGGATTTAAGGCAAATTTTTTCGTGTTAATTTTAAAATAGCATAGGAGCGTATGGTATCAGATTGTTGGGAAAAAAATGCTCGTTTCAAATATCCTACTGAACCACTATCGTTCCATTTGGAAAAATGGAGTAAACGTCATTTCATTTTTTAAACGCTTGTGAAACTTAGAAAGTCAATTAATATGACATAATTTTATTTTTCGTAAACTACTTGACTATAAATTAACCTATTTAATTGATTCGTGGCCCTCTAGATTCAATACAAAAATTTAGAATAAAAATATTATAACACGTCAAAAAATGACAAGTGGGATGTCATTTTACTCAGAATATCATGCTGAATCCAAATAAGTAAAAATATACAGGGTGTCCCATTTAAAATACCAAAGTAAAGGTCACTTCCGGTTAAACCAGAAGTGCTAACAAATGACTCATCTCTTACGCATAATTCCAAAATTTCATTTTAATATCTATAAATACAAAAAAGTTATAGGGTGAGCGTCTTTTCAAAAATACCCGGTATAGGATTTTTAGTTCTTTCCAAAAGATCGTTAAATGTATAGTAAAAAGAGGGTGGGCGACAATATAGAACCTTGAGAGACTCCGACGTTGATGTTAAAATGTGTCTGAAAGAAATCCATTCATCGCCACTCGCGGAGAACGGTCTTTAAGAAGGCTTGGCAACCATGAACAAAATTGAACCGGCATTCCGCATGCTCTCACTTTAGTTAGAAGCCCCTCATGCCATACTCGGTCAAAGGCCTTGGAAATGTCCAGTGCTACCGCCTGGGACCCCCCCCCCCATGATATCCTATTGCGTTGTTCCAAACGTGAGTAACATAAGCGTGAAAGTCTCCTGTTGATCTAGACTTTGCTTTAATGCACATTCAGACAAGTGATTTTCATATTTTTATTGCCTTGTAATGTTATGATGTGGAACTTCAACCTTTGGGGCGTTAATTGTGACTAATGTTTGGTGCAGCGGACGCCTACCTCGCAAGCTCGTCAGCTCTTTCATTGCCAAGAATGCCTCTGTGACCGCGGGTATCCCGAACAGTTTTGTTGTACTTCGGTCCGCAAGAGATCTCAGTTTATTCCGGCATTCCCAGACCAGCTTTGATGTAACCTCCTCGCTCATGAGAGCTTTAAAGACCGTCCAATCATACTGGACGGCCCATGTATGTGACAGTAATACCACGGTAATATAAATAAACGGTAGATCCACTACCCTCATATTTCCAATTTCGCCAACACCGTTCTAGCTGGTTAGCTATCAAATTTTTTGACGATCTGTTATCAACGTTCAATGTTTCCAAACATTTTTTAAGGAGCCTGGGAAACACATCTTTAGGAACTACGCCTCTATTTTTAAGCTTCCACTGAAGCAGTAGGTACGTCTCTCCAAGTTCGTTTAAGCGGGTGGAAATAGGCCACATCTAATGGCTGGCATAAATATGTGCTATTTGATGGTAACATAATGAATTTGATATCATTTTCCCTGCATAAATCGATTACCGGGTGAGACACGTGGCTTGCAAGGTTATCCCGAATAAGGGCTTTTGGGGCATTCTTGTCCAATTTGCCAAAATATGGTAAAGCAATCGTCTTAAACCAGTCTTCAAAGATAGCTTCATTCAAATTCAAATTCAAATTCAAAATATGCTTTATTGTCTAAATACCGCCTATTTGTTGACAAAGCCAGTATTAGTCCAAGTTCTTACAACTATAAAAATAAAATAATAGTAATAACATAATCTTAAATTATCGTCAGATACAGTAGATGCAAAAAGGATACAAACAAAACAATTAAAAACTATCACAGTAAAATTCGTTTAAGTCATAATACGCCTTAGTCACTAAAAGTTTTTTAACTTTTAAAGAGCCTCAGAGAATGAATGTTTGATAGGTAAGTGATTATAGATCTTAATGCTTTCATAAATAATACATCGTTTAACTAAAGTAGAATGGGGTATGGGCAGTTTTAAGCTAGAAGCATTTCGCGTGATACAATGAGCTTCGTGGGAGGCGAATCTATGCCGGTATTTGTGAATCAGTGATACAGTCTCCAGGATAAAAAGACTGAACAGAGTCAAAATTTTTTCCCTTCTAAATAGGGGCCTGCAATGATCTATTTTCCCAGCACCACAGATATACCTAATAGCCCGTTTCTGCAAAATGAAAACAGAGTTCATCAGGGTCTGGCCACTCAACCCCCAAAAAACCGATGCCATATCTCAGTCTTGACTCTATAAGGGCAAAATAGACGGATCTGGACAGGGCATGTCCCAGTTCAACGGCCGACAGTCTTACAGCAAAACACCCAGATGAAATTTTCTTTGAAAGGCTATGGATGTGAGATTTAAATACCAATCCATTGTCGACAATAACTCCCAGGAAATTAGTCTCTGGCCGACATTCAATGAAAACATTGTGAACCTTGGGTAATTGTAGATCACTCCCAAATGACAAGATATTTGTCTTGGACAAATTTAGCCGTAGTAGGTTGGAATCGCACCAGGATCTGAGCTCCTGAAGATCGGCGAGAATACTTTCTTTTAGTGTGATTAGGTCAGCACTGTGCCATAGAACCGTGGTATCATCTGCAAACAGAGTAAATTTCCTAGCAATGTTAAGTGATGTGAGGTCGTTTATAAAAATCAGGAATAAGACAGGTCCCAGAATAGACCCTTGAGGAACGCCACAATTGTTCTCCAAAATTTCGGATTTAGATGACCCAAAATAGACCCTCTGACAACGACCGGACAAATAGGACTCCAACCATGCAAGGGACACCCCCCTAAAGCCATAGTGAAATAGCTTTTGTAGCAGAATGCGGTGATTGACGCAATCAAAAGCTTTGGATAAGTCGCAAAAAGCCGCTGCGCTTACTCCACCACTGTTAATCCCTGAGTAAAGACCTTCCAAAAACTGGAAGATAGCATCATTTATATTGCGATTTTCCTGAAAGCCAAATTGAAGGGGACTAAGTATATTATTTGAGCTAAGGAAGGAAATCATCCTGCTTTTTACCAATTTTTCCAAAATTTTAGACAAATTAGAGAGTAGCGATATAGGTCTATAATTAGAAGGATCCTCCAAATCTTCCCCTTTGTGAAGAGGAATCACTTTTGCCAGTTTAAGGCATGAGGAAAATACACCTGACTCCCAAGAAAAGTTTATGGCCCAAACCAAGGCATCCAGAGTATGGTCAGGCAGATTTGAAAATATTTTTATAGATAGGCCATCCTTCCCAGAACTATTTTTGTTTTTAATATCACGTATGACCTGTTTCAGTTCTTCCAGGTCGGTAGGAACAAAGAAAAAGGAACCATTGACCCCTGCAATATTTGTTAGAAATTCAAGTGGATCAGAATGTTGAGGAATATCCTTTGTAAGGTTTCTTGCCACAGAACAATAAAATTTGTTTACTAAATCAGGGGACAAATCGCTGTCATTAACACCTGAGGAGAAATGTTTTTTTTGCGAATATCATTTATAATTGACCAACTTTCCTTTTGTTTGTTAGTTGCGTTTGATAGACGACTATTATAATACCAAGTTTTTGCAAGCTTTATAAGTTTTCTGTAGATGGAACAGTATCTCTCAAAATAGGTGTGAAAGTGTAAATTATCTGTAAACTTCCTAATATAATGGAGGGATCGAAGGTTCTTACAGGACAATTTAAGACCTCTGGTAAACCATGGTTTTTTATTTTTTATTTAAATCTTCATAACAGGAAATGCCGTATGAAATATTTGCATTATCATCGTGAGAAAGACTTTTATAGGATCTGGGGAATGAAAAATACTGTCCCAAGAAGCATTATTACACAGTTGATAAAACCTATTATAATTCGACGAACTCATCAACCTACCCATCCTAAACCTTGCCGGTCCCTGGCAGGGAACACTGTCAACACTACACAGGACAGCCTGATGGTCCGACAAGGCAGCATCAATCACCGAACAGTGGATCAGTTCCGAACAAATATTTGAACACACATAATCTATTAACGTAGACGAGAACTGTGACACACGAGTCAGAGAACCAACATGCATTTGCAGATTAAAAGATCTGAACAAATTAGTTAACCTTATGGTTGCAATCATATCTGAGTCACAGAAATTCACGTTCAGATCACCAGTTAGTATCACTGATGAAGAGACTGGCATCAGTGACAGCAGCGTATCAAGTTTGTCTAAGATTATACTAACATCTGAGCTTGGTGACCTACAGACACAAACAATATATACATTTATTGAGGGTGAGAACACAATACTAAATTCAAAGACTTTTTCCTCAAGCAGATCATTTAACTTTACCACAGGCTGAAAACAATTGACACAGAGAAATTCGGAACTAACAAGAATCATGGAACCACCATGCCCAAATTTAGTTCTACAAAATGAAGATATTACTATATAGCCAGGAATATGTATCAGTTCTCCCTCCCTAAGCCAATGTTCGGTGATCAACACCAAATTCGGATACTTCAACTGATCAATAAACAGATATAGTTCATCAGATTTATTTCTAAGTGATTGGATGTTTAAAAGAAGGAGGAAGAGTTTATTCTCCTTACAGGCTAGGTGGCCTTCAGAGTCTGTGAGATACTGAGAAAATTTGAATCCATATTCATTTCTGTATTATTCCTTTCTTTCATTAAACCAAGAGGTTTTGGACCTATTGTATCCGCATCAGTGGGCCCGTTCTTTGTCCATGTGGTGTACAAGTGTTTGGCTTTATAGATTATGTATGGAGGTAGGAGCACTCTATCTGCAGTTCCAGCAAACATAAGTGACTGGCTAGTTTTTGAGCTATCTAAGACGCGATGGGCATGCTTGGATCCTCTTCTGATAATAACTTTTGTTTTCCCCGGATCGTCTGTCATATTAGTCTCATCATAATAATTAATAATGGCACGTGGGTCTATTCCTTCTAAGCTTTTCTCTAATTCGTCAAAATATTTGTTTATTGTGTTTCTGTTGACACCTGAGCGAAATCTCTTTATATTCTCGCACCAACGCTCTGAGAGTATTTGTTGATGTCTCTTTAAGAAATTTCTCATAAACTCTCTTCCGGGTAAGTTTTGCTTAAATTTCTTCACGACTCTGCCACTGCTGTCAAGGTAAGACTTTATTGTGTACCTTACATCAATTGATGTTAGGGGAAATCCCCATTGAGATGCCAATTGAAGATTATTTACGATTTTTGTTTCTTCGTCAGGACTTAGCGCGGTTTGTCCACCTGGTTTTAAAGAATGTAGATTTTTAACTCGTCGATCTATCGTGTCTTTCGGAATCCCATATTTTTCTTGCACTGTTCTCAGTGATGCACCCGCTTTTCTTTCATTAACAGCCAAAGTCAATTCTCGTTTAGTGTATCGCCTGTAATTAGCCGCAGCTAATCGCTTATATTTGCCCATAGTTGAGACAAAATCTGTAAAAAAAACAAGATACTATTAATAGGTTGACTTGAGACACTGTCTCAAGTCACCGACAAAATCGACCTTTTCACAAAAAAAACTCACAGACAAAAAACAAAGAGCAATTAAGAACTACTGTAAACAAGTCTGGACGCACTTTAGTAGGGCCATCGACATAATACCATTGAAAAATTCAAAGGTTTTACCATTAGAAGGTACACATAAAGTTTTGTAGGCTATCCGAGGATTAGATTACAAAAAAAATCATTTTTAGCAAAAAAAATAGACTTACCTTTACTTCGTTGGTCTAAAAATCGCTCCATCACGCTACTAAACTATTTACAACTAAAAGCCACCGTTACACCAAACAAATTCTCCTAAATTACAGTGTTGGCACCTATCTGAAAAAAACGTAAAGTTTTTCGCAAGTCACCAGGCTGTCTGAAGTCACCGGGTTTTACGGTATCAACTAGAACTTACCTGCGAATGTTGACGATGTTTTTTGTTTCCTAAGAAACTAAACTTTGTACCCTACAAGGGTAAAAAAATTAACTACATTCGAAGTCTATTATGTACCGCGTAATTCAATAAGAAAGCACTTGACTGAGCTAAGTTCAAGAGGCGGGTAAGGGGAGAAGTCAGATTCTTATGTAAATATAAACGAAATTTTCTTGAAGTTAGCCAGAAAAGTAAACAAAACGTAAAAAGCACGTACCTAATGTAAAACTAATTGTTTTTTACAACTTGGTATCTTATAACACATTTGGTGATGCAATTTTGGTGCGCTTAGCTTGCAAATAATCAACTTACAGGGAACAAGACTCAATGTGAAATATGCGCTGAAATGGACCAGCAAAAAACCAAGAAAACCGGCAAAAAACAAGAATCAAACGCAGACGGTTTAGAGGAAGATACATCAGAAACAAATAAAAACGGTACCAAATTTTAAGTACACTATTATACCCCTGAATACGTTTATTCCAATAATTTAGATGTCTAAAATTCATGACGGGACCATATGGACTATTTTTTTTTTGCATAGAACAACCATTGTAGATTTATCCTTTTTTAAGCGTTTTAGCTTTGATTTTTTTGCTTTATCCGATTAACATGTGTGATTAATTTCTAATTAAGGTACTAAAAGGTTAGTGGCGTTTTACTTCTCTCAAGATAAGCCATAAATAACTTACATCTCCTAGATCTCTAGAAGGGTATTGAAAATAAGAAGTTTATGAAGTTTCAATGTTATTGTTAAACCAATTTATTTTGGAATCATTCTGATCGTTTCCACGGACTTTAGAAAATATAATATCCCCTAATAATGGTTAGGCTTGGCTAAATAATTGGCAGTACTCTTTTAAAATAGCAATATCACCGTCGTTATTATACAGAATGGCAAAAAAGTCACGCATAATGCCTGTAACTTTTGAATTACCTCGTATACGAAAAAGTGATCTTTATGAAAGTTGTTCAGTAAATTATTTCCCACATTTCTACCTGCATAAATTTTTTCTGTCATTTCTGGTTTGGTTGCCATAGAGACTAACTTACTTTTTTTTTTTAATGGAACACCCTGCATATGATTGCGTATTTGGATTCTACTAGGAAAAGAAATTTTTTGTATTTCAAATTTTTATTTATTTAAAATTGTTACAAACTTTATAATAACAAAATAAATAGCCCAGAAAATTGAACAACTTAGCATCCGAGTAATAAACAAGTGAAACCTTTTCAGTGGATCAAGTGTTCAAAATGACCACCATTTTCAGCTAAGCGCCAGTTGATCCCTGAACCCGTCTACAACGTTTAAAAGGAATTCCTTTAGAATGGCCCGAATTTTAGCACTAATTCTGACTTTCAAAGATTCATTCAAGTCATTTGGACGGTTAACTTTGTTCTTTAGGTTTTCCCACAAAAAGAAGTCGAGCGGGGTTAAGTTCGAGGATCGCGCTGGCCAGTCAATAGCACCTCTTCTGCCTATCCAACGTCCTGGAAATTCTGCCGTCCTAAGGAAGAAGGTCCTATCTGCTGTAACTTTACTAAGGATAATTGTCCCATCTGCTGTAAATTCAAAGTACGTTTACTAGTTTTAATTTTCTAATAGCCATATGATTTAAACACACATTTCAGTTATGTATGGCAAATTTAAACCTTTACAAGTAAATACAGGGAAAGGCTTTCAAAAATAGGTGAAAGTCGAATTATCTCAAAACCAATATTTTGCAGATAGGACCTTCTTCCTTAGGTAGGGCAAAATTGGTCGCTTATGTATTGTCTAACATTTGCCGCATAATGCGCAGGTGCTTCATCTAGCGCAGTGGTTCCCAACCTTTTTTCAGCCATGACCCTTTTTGAATTTGCTTAAAAGGTCGTGACCCCCCATTTAAAAAATATTGATAGTTGGTAACTGAATATATAAAAAAAAACAATTTAATAACAGTAATATCATTTATTTGGTATGTTAATGTGATAACTGAGCTTGCATCTGCATAACAAGTTTTAAAATTCTTGGTTGAGTACATGTCAAAGCCAGTCTAATGTCATTTTGAACATCCAGTTTATTTCTCGCCTTTGTTTTAATTTGCAAAAGAGTTGAAAAACCACTTTCACAAAGGTAGGTCGAAGAAAATGGTACTAGTACCCGAAGAGAAAGCAGAGCGACATTAGGATATGAACGATGCATGGCACACCAGAATTCAGTCAACGTTTTTGCCTGGAATAGGGACTGTGCTGTGGAATCATTTTTAAGATCTAAAAATTCATCTTGCAGTTTATCAGGAACGTCGACAACATTTAACGAGGCATGATATGGGTTCCTCACTACTGCAGCTTCTTGGTAAGATAGCTCAGGAAAATAACGTTGAAGTTTATTTTCCAGGAATTGAAGGTGATAATTAATTTCCTCTTTTAGATCCTCCACAATTCCTGCCTCCGATGCTTCAACCATGGTGCAACATTGCAAAGTTTCCAAGATTTACTTTACGTCGCCAATTTCCAGGCTTGGATATGAATGCTTGGAGATTATCTCTAAAATAGATAAGGTGCAAGTCCTTTCCCTGAAGTTTTATATTTACCTTGTTTAACTGACCCAAGATGTCCGATAAATAGGCCATTCTTTGAATGCAAGCTGGGTTATTGAGAAGTTCCATAAAATCTTGTTTCCCTTGCATTTCCAAAAAAACTTTAAGTTCGTCTTTAAGCTCAAATACACGTTTATAATAACATTCCCTTTCGACAACCAACGAACAGCAGTATAGAACAGAAGAGTCTCGTGATCAGAGTTCATGTCTTTACAGAATTCTTTGAAAAGACGGGTGTTGAGCGCACTAGATTTTATATAGTTGACGATTTTAATCAAAGAATCAAGCATTTCTTGCATGGGTTTCGGTAGAGTTTTAGTAGCAAGAGCAAACCGGTGAATCATGCAATGCAAGCCCTTTGCTTGGGGTGCAAGCTCTTTAATTTTTTTCTGAAACCCTGACCTAGATCCAAGCATAGCTGGTGCTCCATCGGTACAAACTCCACACAAATTTTCCCATTTTAGTTCATTAGTTTCAAAAAACAAACGTATCATCTCCATCACGTCTTCACTCTTCGTTGTAGTTTTTAAGGCTTTACAAAACCAAAACTCTTCTTTATTATTATCCAAGTGAACATATCTCACGCGAAAACAAGTAACTGGGCACATGAAGTAACATCTGTAGACTCGTCAAGTTGGAAAGAAAACAGAGGGGATGCTCTTACTTCTGACAAAATTTGCTCCAATACATCTGCTGACATATCCGAAATGCATCTTTGGATTGTATTGTTTGACAAAGATATATTACGCATTTTTATTTCACTCGCTTCTCCAAGAATTAACTTAACTGATTTTAGTAAACAGGGCTTGATAAGCTTTTCGGCAATTGTATGAGGTTTTCTATTTTTAGCGACTTCAAGAGCAATTTTAAATGATACTTGAACTACAGCTTGATTTCGTTGTTGAAAATTTCCAGTAAAATCCAGCTTTTGATGTTGTAAGCGACTTTCACACCGTTTGAAAAAGTCCAAGTCCTTTGAAACATGTTCGGGATGCTTTGTTTCCAAGTGACGTTTCAGCTTTGAGGGTTTCATAGATTCAGCACTAAGAACTGCATTGCATAAAACACATTGCGGCTTCTGTATTCCATTATTAGTAACAGTTGAAAATCCAAACTTTAAATACTCCTCGGAGTATTTTCTTTTTTTTTCTCTCCATCACGTTGATTGCTGAAAAAGAACTACATTGAATAATTAAAAATACCCTGTATAAGTACTACCTATAAATTATAAACATAAAAAGAGAAATAACGTTAATAAATAATTTTAAACTGAGAGTTATTAAGTGTGTGATATTTTTTACTTACCAAACTATTCAGAAATTAAACAATAAAACCAGGAAAAACTATAAAAAACAACTATATGTAATACAATAATTGCTAGCGCTCAGCTCCGAATCGCAATTCCACAACACCTATACCTCGCTCGTGTTGAAAATGCACTGCGGACTGCGGAGTAGCGCGGAGTGCCGATTGTCGGCGTGGTGGTCGCTCTTAATGGCGGTGTTGCCAAAAGTGGAAAATGTACCTATATTACACTGCAATGTTGTTGAAACTTGAACGTGTCGAAATTTTTGCGGCCAATTTTGGTAGACGTATTTAATTTTGGGCTTTAAGCCTTAAAGGCTGGCGACCCCCCCAAATAATTATCGCGACCCCCTTGGGGGTCGAGACCCACCGGTTGGGAACCACTGATCTAGCGGGAACCAGTGGCGTAGCCAGCATTTTGGGGCGGAGGGGGCGAACTATCGGAGGGGCGCAAATCGCGTAGCTAAAGCGCCGCAGTCAAAAAATTTTTGAGACCACGCCCAAATTTCGTAGGAATTCACCTTTATGCTCCCTAGGGAACAGGGGTCTGGCCCCAAATGAAGTTAAAATCCGCTATATATAAAAAAAATAAATTTATTGTGATGAGACGCTCTCAAAACCGTCTTATTAAGTTTATTACTATCACTCTTCTTTACTAAAAATAAAATAAGACCGATCTTGTTTTTTAAGAATTATTTTTTAAGTAGTAAAGGGGCGCCAGGCCAAGGGGGCGGGGGGGCGATCGCCCCCCTACGCCCCCCTGTGGCTACGCCACTGGCGGGAACCATACCTTCGTTCGTTTATGCCATTATTTACACCCGGTAAAACCATTCTGCAAGAAGGAATTATGTAATTCCTGAGGAGGTCCAGATATTTTTCGCCATTCAAATTACCATTAATAAAAAAAGGTTCCACAATATGTCTACCAACTATGCCCGCCCAAACATTAACTTTTTCGGGCCTCTGAGTATGATCTTACCGGAATCAGTGAATATTCTCAGTAGACCAATAACGATAATTGTGTCTATTAACAATTCCATTAAATGGAATCGTTACAAAGTTATTGTCGTTATTGCATCTTTCCATCATCAGCTCACAAAATTCAGCTCTTCTATCAAAATCGTCCTCGTTTAACTCGTGCACCAACTTTATCTTGTAGGGATGCAACTTCTCCTGCTTAAACAAATTTGTCACTGACTGATGAGACACATTAAAATATATTGCCATTGGCTTGGATGATTATGTTGGATTTTCATGTATTGAGAGCATGATATCCAAAGCTTTGTCTCCCCCGGTTGCTGTTTTAGGTCGACCTGATCTAGCGGCTTCCCTAACACTGCCTGTTTCTCGATATTTCTTTACCACTCGACACACCATTGACTGATTTATTGGAGGCCTATTTGGATATAATTCATTGAAAAGTTGACAAACCTGATCTTGCGATCTCTTCATATTTCCGTAACCGCATATTATTAAAATTTCAACTCGTTGTTTCAGATGAACGAAAGTGTAAACAAATTAGAAATCAAACAACAGAAAATTAAACAGGAACTAAAAATTGACATCTCTTAGGTCATGAAAACACCTTGACTCAACTGGTGGGTATTAGGTAGGAATAATTATAATTAGGAAGTTTTTCATTTTTGAACCGTCATTATCTCGGAAACGCTTGCAGATAGGGGAACATTTAAAATACAAAAAATTCAGAGTTTTCCCAGTATATCCAGGGTGTTTTGTTCAAAAAAAGTAAGTTAATCTCTATGGCAACCAAACCAGAAATGACAGAAAAAATTCATGCTGGTAGAAATGTGGGGAATAATTTAGTGAACAACTTCCATAAAGGTAACTTTTCCGTATACGAGGTAATTCAAAAGTTACAGGCATTATGCGCGACTTTTTTGCCACTCTGTATAACTCGTTACAGTAAATAAAGTATATAAATATATTTATTTCATACTATATTGTAAAACACACCTTTACATATTTGAATTTAGTCCAGAAAATAAGGTTTTACAGCAATAGGTCCGGTAAAATTTCTTTGCCGGACTGAAATTTGTAAGTTTTATTTTAATCAATGTCAAACACACAATGTTTCCACCAGTAAATATAAGCACTTTTCAAATATATGACGCAGAATAAAACTTCGTTATAATTTCAAAACATAATTATAATTTTCAACAGAACAGTATGAAATAAAATATTGTACGTCATTCGTCCGGCAAATCCTTTACAGTATTCGTTTCAAAATTCCAGACTCGGCTCCTTCGTCGCCTCGTCTCGAAACATTTCACTCGTACTGTAAAAGTTGATTTACCGGACTTATAACGTAAATATCTATTATTGTTCATCGAGTCATACACAGGGTGTTTGTACCTTAATGACGTGCTAATATTTCATCGTGTGATTCCTCAGGCTATTTTATGAAGAAACATTCATATTATGAATATACAGGGTGATGCAAAATTAACTACAAACATTTTAAGACCGTGTTTTTGAGGTCAAAATAAAACATTTTTTTCTCTATAAATATGTGTACAAAAATGTACCCCGTCCAAGGTAGAGCAATCGTAAGTTGCGCCAAAAAAAATCGATTATTTGGAACTGTGACTACAGTTATTCATCAAATCTCCTGAAAATTTGCATACCCCTATTACTTTCGGCGCTTTATTTATTTGTGCTGCAAAAATGACTTTAACCTATTTTTGGGAGGATTTAGGGGCATATACACTTTTAATGGCCGCTATATTTTATGTTACCGCGGATAAATCTTAAATTTAAACAGGACCATCCAGTTTAGGTTAGTTTTTGGCAAAGAAGACGCAAACTATTTTAAAATTATCAAATAGCGTTAACTTAAGAATAGTTTTGTTTTGTAGCGCATATCGTTGCGATAAGTTTGTTTTATAACGGCTTTTAGAACTTGTATTATAGAACAAATGCACCCCGTTATGCAGCAGGGAACCAACCAGCAATTTTAGTATTTCGAGATAATCAAGAAAAACGTTTTAGATTCTTATTTCAAATATTTATTATAATGACACATTTAGAGTAAAAAAAAAGATATGTTTTAATTATTTATGAGTCAAACAAGCTCGCGAAGAAGTATTTTAATAAAATAATAGCATTGTTAGGAGTGCCCCTAGTAGTAAAAAACACCTGGTTCCCTATTATTGATGCATAGGGTAGAGTGGTATAAGAGTACGCAGTCGATAAGAGTACGCAGTGGCAGTAGCAACGGAATCCTCAACCGCCTGAAGCTAACTTCAATCGTGTTTTGACCCGCGCAACGTATAAGTGTTCTCAACAGAAAATTAGTAATAAGTGGCTTTAAACAACAGAGGCAGGTAACTATGAATTATTTTATTAGTTTTGTTATTTATTTTGGCACTTTTCAAAGTATTCTTATATCGTAATACACTGTGATTCTTTAAAAATGACGATGGCTTGTTAGAGGTTATAAACTCGTTGCAAGCAACCGAGGAATTTATTTTTGTTAATCGTTAACAGATGGCACTAGTTGTAAATTATGATCGTAAGGTGTGGGTCGTGTAAGATTCCGCAACTTAGGGGTACGCACGTACTCTTACACGACACTTTTTAATTAGAATTATTTTCTGTTTTATTTTGATTGATAATAACTTTTTTTTCTATTTTGCAGTATGTCTCGCAGACAGTCGAAGTCTTTGTTCCTTAAATGTTCTTGAAGACGCCAGAATACGGATTAGAGAAGGGGAGAAAGAAAGTAAGAGCAGTAGCTCGGTCGCTTGGATGGAACGAAGCGACTCTTAGAAAACGACTAAAGAGACAATCTCCAGGTAATAGCTTAGGAAGATATGACATCACGTTTTCTATGGAGATGGAGCTAGAACTATGCAATTACATAAAACATATTGATGCCATGTTTTATGGATTGACCACCAAAGGTCTACGAGAGTTAGCTTTCGACTTTGCCGAAAAAAATGGCATTCATTCAACATCGTTTTAACAGACAAAAAATGATTGCTGGTAAGGAATGGCTGCGTGGCTTTCGTAAAAGACATCCTGATATATCATTAAGACAGCCTACATCAACCAGTATCGCTCGAGCCATAGGTTTCAATAAACCTCAGTGCGACCGATTATATAAAAATTTATCTGAATTGTTAGAGACTCATAAATTTCCCCCACATGCTATATACAATATGGACGAAACAGGAATTTCAACTGTGCCCAATAAGCCTCCGAAAGTGTTGTCCACCAAGGGGAAACGCTGTGTAAATAAGATATCCAGCGCTGAGAGAGGTACAAACGTCACAGTAGTATATGCAATGAGTGCCAGTGGACATTTCATTCCACCTGCATTCATCTTCGCCAGAAAATGAATGAAAGCTGAACTTTTAGATGGTGCACCACCATCATCGATAGGCATGGTTTCTGACACGAGTTTTATTAATGGTGATATTTTTCCAGACTGGCTCACACATTTCAGGGATCATGTACGGCCTTCGCCTGAAAATCCAATCCTTCTGATCCTAGACAATCACGCATCTCATTGCCATTTAAAAGCAGTAGAATTTTTTCGGCGAAATAATATACATGCACTAACCTTACCGCCGCACAGCAGCCACAGGACTCAGCCCCTTGATCGCTGTTTTTTCAATAGCGTTAAGAAATTTTATTCATCTGTATGCGAGAAATGGCTAAAAAACCACCCCGGCCGGGCTATAACTCCGTATCAAATTTGTTCTATATTTGCACCAGCCTATTTAAAAGCTGCAACTATAGCCAACGCCGTGGAGGGATTTAAAGTAACAAGGATTTGTCCTTTTAATCCTGATGTGTTTAAAGAAGAAGACTTTCTGTCGAGTGTCGTAACGGAAAGGCCAGAACCTGATCGTCCACAGCCTGCTATCAGTGTTAACGATGGAAACAGAGATAACATGGAAAAAGGTCCACAACAAATAACATCTGGTGAAAGTCCATCAGTATTTGGCCAAGCTCTGGCAGCATCTGACGAAGCTCCATCGACGTCTGGCGAAGCTCCATCGACATCTGGCAAAAATGTGTCACATATATCAATCATAGAGGTCGCACCATTACCCCGCGCTAAAGAAACGCAGCGATCAACAAGAAAAAAGAAGAAGTCTGACATTATAAGCAGCTCTCCATATAAGTTGCAACTGGAACAAGAAAAAATTCCTAAGAAAAAGCCAAAAATGTCAAACATTTTTAATAAACCAAAAACTACGTCACATAAAAAAATTTGGAAATGTCCAGGATGTGACGAAGTGTTCAAAGAACCGCTAAGGGAGGACTGGATAGAGTGTTCCAGGTGCAAGGAGTGGTGGCACGAAAAATGTACCGGTTATTTGAACTTTGGAACATTTATATGCGACTTATGTGTGGAGTAGTATTTGCGTACTCTTATAAACCACGCTGCGTACTTTTATCCGACTACATGTGCAAGAGTGCGCAAAGTACATTTTGTAAGTTTTGTTGTTTAATAAAAAAAATAATTATATTCGTTCATTGGTTTTAATAAATTGTATTTTCAGATGTATCCTGTGTAAAATCTAACATATTTCGATATATAAAAGTCATTAGTTTGTTTTCTACATCAATTTAAAGCTTATATGCGTACTCTTATACCACTCTACCCTATGCAGAAAAAATTGGTTCCCCAGTATTTAATTAAATCTACAACATTAGTCGTCTAGTAGCTCAAGGTCAACGTCACCATTATATCCATTTATGGGCTTGTTCAAACCGTTCCAATCAACAGTCCGGCAAGACTACCTTTTAATCAAAAATGGTCTACCAAATGAATGTTGCATGTAGACCCCAGGATGCCGTGTTAACTGTATTTGACAGTTTGAGACTGTCAGGGACTGATGGTTGGAACAGACCTATTATATAGGTTGCTATAGTTAGACCACCGATAAGATTGTATAAAAAGCATAATCTGCTGTAGAAATTAGGTACAAATAGCTTTGGATATCCTTTAATTTTGGATTTGAAAGGTTTTCCGTTTGGGTTAGGTTGGTGGTTCCAAAAACTATTAATCTTTTCATGTTCTTTCTCGTCACTATATATCTTGTCTAATAGCGAATTCCATTGGGAAAAGGAGTGCGGCACCGGTATGTCAGTAAAACTGCACCAGTGCACAAAAAGTGTTGCACTATTTGAGTACCAATGGTTTTCAGATTAGACCTTGAGTCCAACAAAGTTGAAGATAATACTCCTCAATCTTTAATGATTTTACTTACCACTGGACAGAATAGAATTTAAAAGATCGAAAAAATCAAAACACTGTGTTTTTTGACATTTTCATCCAGTTTCGGTGCAGCACGGTCTCCAAGAGCTAGTGCGGAACTGATTGCACTCGGTGCAACACTTGTTGCACCGGTTTCCCAATGGTTTACAAATACTTGCACTGCATGGAATGTCCAATGGTTTTCAAATTTTGCACTCGTTCCGCACTTTTTTTACCAATGGAATTCTCTATAATATGTACTTAGTTCACTTTTTCAGTATCACAATTTTTTTACTGTTAACAATTTTTTTTGCTAATTTCTTAGTGCTTACAAAATCCCCTTTTTCCAATTTATTTATGGTAATGATTCGTTTCCTTCTAGGGCTAGGCGATTATGAATTTTCACAATCGATTGTCGATTGCTAAAAACAATCGATTATTTCGATTGAATCGATTAATCGAAAAACAATCGATTAACTAAAAACAAATAATTTATTAAGAAACAATCGATTAATCTGTTAATAATCCGAGTTGGCCACGTGGAATTTTGTAATTTATTCATAATATAATCTGTCCAAAATTGCTAAAAAGGAAGTTTCTTTTCTGCAATTTTTGATGTTGAAAAAAATATGAATGAAGAAATTGTAAAAACAAATTATCCATTATACCATTATGATTTAATTTTTTGCCTCACTTGGTTAGCCTGGTTCTTTTATTACTTTGTTTTCTTTCAAAAATTTTAGCAAACAGTAAACATAATACAGGGCACAAATTTTATTATAAGGTTATATGACTGTATTTTCTTCAAGAAAAAAAGATTAATATTATATTATGTTTATATGTAGGTATATTAGATATAGTTTATTCCAACAGGAGAATTCGCTTAGCAGGCTGCTCACTAGGATTATGAAAATTCATAATCGATTAACCGATTTTTAAAAATTTCACACTTGTTTAATCGATTAATCGTTCATTTTCCCCACCCCTATTTCTTTCTACATACTCTCATGATGTTAGTGTAATCTTGTGGAGAGAAAAACTTATTTTGTTGTTTAATCGCACGTTCAACGTCTCCGAAATCACTATCATTAGGCCATAAACTATGAATATAAGAGACCAAAAAGCGCAACCTAATAGTTTTCAGACGTAGCGACTCCTACAGATGGTGCTAGCAATTCAAATATTTTGATCTTTGTTGAAAGTCGATGGGTACACCTTTTTAGGTTCTCATAAAGGTAAAATCTCATTTGTTCAACAACTGTCGGTTGGTTCCTTATTGCATAACGGGGTCCAAATGATTTTCGTCTGTTTAAGAATTTTATAAAAGTATTGTAATACGATACACAACCTTTGAATATATACAGGGTGTTTCTTAGGTCGTATTTCCAAGGGCGCATTCCTGAACCAAACTCAAGTAGAAAAGTTTATATAAACATGTGTCCTTAAAAGTCTGGTTTTCAAGATCATTTTATAATAAGAGTCTCAAGATACAGGATGTCAAAGTTGAAAAAAATCCGTTAATTATTAATATCTCAAAAATCCTTTTGCAGATTTTGGTGAAAATTTGCAGTGTTGTTCGTTGTGATAAGGCCCTAAGTTATCACTAACTAGATCATAATATGAGTTCCAGTGGCATACCGGTAGGCAGTCTCAAGAATAATATTGACTAAAAAATGTACGCCACTGACTTGTTTAAAAATTTTATACTGTTTTCGGGTCAAGCAACTAAAAATACAATTTTTTTGTCTCTTAATATTTTTACGTATTTTACTTCATTTTCGAGAAAAACAATTTTTCGACATGCAATGAAGTGGCTTTTATTTGTTTTCGATTTTTAGTGTTTCATTAAATTTAATTTATTTCTTCCTTGTTTTTATTCAAATATCTCAGGAAATAGAATGAATGCGGAAAAATGTCAGTCGCGTATCACTTTTTTTTAAATAACTATCAGAGAACATGTTTGCAGGGACGCCACTGCTGGAGCGATAAAATACCTTCTCTAACTAAAATATGTGGTTTTTATTGACACACACCAAAATTAAAAATGATATCTAAAGAACTTTCGGATATACACAACACCTCACAATTTATTGACAGATTTAAACCAAATATGGTACAGTTGTCTAAGAGGATTTTCCGCACTGAATGGCGTTGTTGTCAGCTGTTTATTACACGAATTTTAAGTTTTTATATGTAACACCCTGTATATTTTTTCATTTATAGATTCTGTTACATTTGTTGCACTTTTGATAAAACATACTTTGCTCCTAATATCAGTAGTTTTCGATATATCGAGTATACTTTAAAAAAATTATATTAAATGTTCAATTTGTTTTCCCTGTACATTGTTCTATTAGGTATCTTATAAGTAATGTCCAGGCTTTTTTTTCCTTAATCTTTGCAGGGAATACAACAAACGAAATGAAAATTTTCTTGGCAATCGGGTAACAAAGCACATAACCACTTTAGCAAATATTGAATCTATAATGAAAATTATTCAGGCAATAGACTGGGTTTAACATTATATTAATAAATAAACACTACCATAAGCTTTATTTTACCAAAACTAACAATTGTGTCTTAATCAACAATATCGTAACTTGACAGTGAGCTAATTAAAAATAAAATTTTTGAGTTATGCTGTAAATCATTTGTTCTATTAATAACTGAAATTCGTCCAAAATTCGACGCTGCAAATCAGCCCAATTTTGAGGTTTTGTGGTATAAACTTTGTTCTTTAAATGTTTCCATAAAAAGTAGTCATTAGGCGATAAATCAGGGGACCTAGGTGGCCACTCGATTGTACTCCCTCTACCGATCCACCTATTCGGAAAAGTGTTGTTCAAAAATTCGCGCACGTTTAAACCAATATGGGAAGGAGCTCCGTCCTGTTGGAAGAATGTACTTGCATAATTTGGACCGAACACATTTCGTATAGTAGGCACTATTTGCATTGCCAAGAGCGGCAAGAGCTCAAGGTAAATTTGTGATGTCAAATTTCCATTAATAAAAAATTGACCGATCTTGTGCCCAGCCCACACATTCAATTTTTTAGGGCGTTGTGTATGACCTTCTCTCATCCAGTGGGGATTTTTATTGATCCAAACCTACAGTTGTGTCTACTGACTTCACCATTTAACATAAATGTTGCTTCATCCGAAAATACTATAAAGTTGAAAAACTGGTTATTTTGGTCCCACCTTGACATCATAATATCACAAAATTCCATTCTTCGCTCATAATCATCTTCTGATAACACTTGAACTGCATGTATTTCGAAAGGGTGATATTTATTGTTTATTAAAACAGTATAGCCGGATTTGAAGCAGACGTCACTTACTTGAGAAATTTTTCTTAATGAGAAACCAGGGATTGCAACAAAACTTTTTTCTTCATCTACTATTGCTGGTCGTCCTGATCGTCGTCTATCTCTACATTTTCCAGTTTCTTCGAATTGTCGGACAGTTTTTAAAACAGTGGCTTTTGAAATTGGATTCCGGTTTGGAAATGCATTATTAAATACATTTTTAACCTCCTCGTAAGACCTGACACTATCGCCATAGCCTCTCACCATAGGAATTATAATTCTTTCACTTTTAGTTCAATAGAAGACGTTCTTGCATGTATAAATGACAGCTTTTATGACTGTACTAGTGTTTTATTTATTAATAAATAAAACACAACTTGTTGATAATTTTCAAAACACGTCGTTATTTCGAAAACTACTGATATTAGGAACAAAGTATGCTATGTCAAAAGTGTAACAAATGTAACGTAGAATCTATATGAAAAAATATACAGGGTGTTACGTATAAACTTAAAATTCGTTTTATTTTCAGACAAACTAAACAGTTGGCAACAACGCTAATATCGTCATTTGACGCGTAAGATCCTCTTAGACAACTGTACCAAATTTAGTTTAAATCGGTCAATAAGTTGTGAGGCTTTTAAGCCGTTGAGGACATAAATTATATTATATTATTAGCAAATTGTTAGGGAACACCCTGTATATTTACACTTCTGTGATACCAGACGAAACGAACACCAAATATCTTCATATTTGTATTTAGTTGTTAAGCAGTGCTATCTATAATTTAAAATTTACTGAGATCTGATTGGTCTCCTTAGATAGTGACGATTGTGAGCAATGTTCCAAAATTCTGGAAGAACTGGAGAACATAGACGACGATTGCGAGCGGCACGGTATTAAATTCGTCAAAACGAACGACCTTCGAATAGCAGAGCAATATGGAGCCACCGACTATCCCGTTTTGATGTATTTTGAAACGGGAATAGGAGGAGTCTTTGAAGGTAAAATCCTAGAATCACAAACCCCCCAGAACACCCTAAATTAAATCTTCTTTGCTTTGCAGGAGACTTGGAAGAGGAAGAGGAAGTCCTGCAGTGGCTAATCCAACAAAGAACCGAAGATAGAATTGAACTGATCACCAGAGTCATGCTGGAAAGAATGGTGGAAGAGACCCAATATCTGGCTGTGTATTTCTACAAACAGAACTGTCATATTTGCGAACAGATACTGGAAGAGCTCGAGCAGGTTGACGACGAGTGCGATGTCTATGGAATTCATCTAGTACGGATACAGGATCCACAACTAGCTAAAAGGTATTTGAGGCGAGTGGTTAGATTTAAAAGCAATAGAGCCGTTGGTACATTGGGAGTAGGCGTCTATCTTGACTCTATCAAGGCATTTGATTGCATCAATTGACCGTTGTTTGTTACGACAACAAAAGTATGAATTATCATCATACCAGGCATTCTAACAAAACCTCCCAAATTGATTTTTGCAATTCGTTTAGGGTTCAATTGTGTGTGCTGAACCAACACTAATGCTGAAAAAATGTTTGCAAGTTTTCGAAAGCAATGAAGTTTTACAAAATTGCAATTGCAACACCTTCTACGCAACAGTTCCTATTTCATTTGGATCTAACGATCTAAACAAACTCTTGCCGATAAAATTTGGAAGAACCTTCCAAGAACCATAGGCGCCTCTCTCTATTATGATAAAAAATATATCACTTTGAAATTAAAAACATCAATATTGGAAACAGACGCTTTAAAAATATTTTTGGAAATGCTATAACTAATTAATGCTACTTAATATTATTGTGAATGAATCAATTATATAATTAATCTTCTTCAGAAATTTAATAATTTATCATCAAGAAAGTATCGTTTATTGAATACTTGCAACTTTTTATAGAAATATTCCTAAATATTCATAATTTTAAATACTTTTAAATAAATAAGATTTGCCCCTAACAAGCACGTCTTCCGGTGAATTTGTTAATAAGTTTATTGAAAAATAACATATTATAGTAGAAATTATTTAAAAAGACCGAAAGGGCAATAAAACCTGCAACAAAGAAAGATACAGCTTCAAATCATCTTTCTTTCTTCTAAACAAATCATAGGCATGAAATTAGCAAGTACCAACCCTTAATTGCCTCTCTTTGTCAGGTGTGAGAAATTAAAGCTGAACAAAGAACCTTTTCCCAGGTACCCAAAAATTCAGGTACGAGCGAGGAATTTTGGGGTTTATTCATATATGTATTAGTACTATATGGCGCCTTGTCCATTTAACCAATGTAAACGTAGTGAAGCCGAGGTTCCTTGTTCCGTCAGGGTCATTTCGGGCAGTGCGTATGCGCGAGAAAAAGAAAATAGACGTTTGTTTTAACGTAAAAAAAAATGAGGTTATCACATCTGACTTTGACAACTGGACCGAAATTTGTAAACAAACATTAAAGTTCTTGATTTGTTTAAGATTTTGTATATTATTATTTCGATTGAGAAAAGAAAAAGAACGCAGGTAAACATATTAATAAAACTTTAGGTATTTTACAATTATTCTTTGAGTTTAGCAAGTAAAATATTAGGTTTTTGTAGGATTCTTTGAAGTACATGCAATTTTCGGTAAAAATAGGTAGGTACCTAAACATATCAACAGCAGCAAAGGAAAATAATCTTTAGGAAATGGACTACCTAGTTATTGTTCCCTCACGAAATTAACGTAGGTAAGTTAAAAAGAAGAAACATCCGGTCTAGGTACATACCTACCTGTAGAACGATAAATATTTGCTTAAGTTTTTACGCCCGTTTAAAATAATGTAAAATATTCTGTTTTGCCTCGGCATCGTCACAAAATTATCACACTTCACACACACAATCAAAATTTGCAGAAAAGTAAAGATAAACAGTACACAAAAGCCGTTAATAATACCAAATCAACTCGATGAACCGAACTGTCAAACAAATTAACATTTGCTAAAGATTTCGAGGTTATGTCGAGTAAAAATGAGACGTTGTCATCTTCCAGTTATATGAAATTGTTATTTAACGCGTTTTGGTTTAGAAAAGGAAACAAATAATTTGAAAGCACTTGGAAGTACAGACTTAATGCTTATTTAATAATTTCTTAGCAAGATTTTGGTAATTTTATCATTGCTTTAATTTTCTAAGGCTCACTCTTCTGCCCTGTTCTAAAGAAATAAAAGTACATTTGGCAATACCCTTACGGCGCATGCGCACAAGTCGTAGTGACCCTGGATCTTCTATCTCTGTTGTTGCTTCAAGATATTCAGGGTAATAGCCATATAGTACTAATACATAATATATGGGTTTATTCGACATTCGACTTAAAATATTTGGTGCAAAATGTTTAACGCTGAGATACGGAAAATTATTTGAAACGTTTTGGAGTATTTTCAAATTGAAAAAGAAAATAGCCTTCAGCCAATTTCAGCTGTGAAATGCACTTCAGCAGCTTGTAAGATTAGTGAGAAAACTGTAGCAAGGATCCGAAAGGAATATACAACAGGAACCTCTCCCAGGGTAAGTGCTTTGAAATTTATTCACATATGAAGACAGGGTGTTTCACAGTGGATGGCGTATTAGACGTTTATGGACCAAAAAATTATGCGATTTTTATATAGTGTACAGGGTGTCCAGTTTTCGTATGTTTTACGGGTTATCTGCGTTATTAGTAAAGATAGAAGGTTGCGGTTTTCGCGGCACCGTGTTACTTTTTTGAGAAACAAACGATGCCATCAACAAAATTTTCATAGCCCCTTAGTTTTTTAGATACGGGGTTATTTTGAAAATTTTGCATTTTGTAAAATACCAATTACAAAACTCTACGCGGCGCTCTGCGTCACCGAGATGTAAGTTTTGTACGACATGAAATTTGTAAGGCTTAAACTTGTGTTTTTTTAGAATAGTTTGAACCCTTGATTTTGTAACACCGACAGAACCTTCCACTGTTCTACAAGAACTTAATATTTCCGAAACACTTAAAAATAGGTATAGGATATTGTACACGAAATATGTCTAAAATTTTCTGAACAATCCAAAAATTGAATAATATTCAGGGTGTTGCATTTAAAATAAGAAAGTTAGTATTGGCCACTGTTACATGACACACACTGTATAAAAAGTTTTTATTGAAAAAAATGCGCAACTAGAGATACCAATCGACGTATCCGAGCGTTTTTTCGGACACGTCCCCATGTATTTATTATCGAATTTATTCTATTTGGCTGATACACACTGTATAATATATAAGGATTGTAATTTATCATTAGTATTTATATTCAATTATAAAGTAATAAAAGAACATCTAGTCATAATATTAAATTTCCGTTTTAGGCTAATAAAGAAAAGCGAGCCCCAAAAACAAGAGATTTAACTAAGGCAAAGAAAACTCAAATGAGGAACGTAGTTACAATATGATTGCCACGCATAAGTATGTCACCCGGCAAAAGCTAAAAGAGGAATTGCATGTCAAACAAATTATTGACCTAAGCAACTCCACATTAGGCCATTTGTTAAAGCATTTGGGATTTAAATTTAAAACGGATCGTGGCAGGCGCTACATTATAGAGAAACCGGATATTGTTTCAAAACGTATAACATTTTTGAGACAATATACAGAAAACTTGTTATCAGAAACTCCGTTAGATGTGGTTTTTATAGACGAAACATGGATATTTCAAAATGGTAGCAACATAAGAACATGGCATGATGACGACATCAAATCAGTTTTAAATAAAAAACAATCAGACGGCAGGTATACAGTTTTCCATGCTGGCACCAAAGATGGTAAGGCGACAACTGATGCCATGTAAATAAATAAATGCATTGCAGTTTTCTTAGACCTTGCCAAGGCGTTTGACACTGTTAACCACAAGAAGCTCCTTGTCGTTCTAGAAAGGTATGGTATTCGTGGTATAGTGCTGGATATCTTTGATAGCTACTTAACAAACAGGGAACAACGGGAAAAAATCAATGATACAATCAGCGAACCCAGAGTAGTAAAAATCGGGGTTCCTCAAGGAACTGTCCTTGGTCCGATACTTTTTTTAGCTTATATAAACTCACTCTTATCCATAAAGGCCCGGGCGAAAGTTGTGTCATATGCTGATGATACAGTTGCTATATTTTGTGAAAATTCCTGGAATGAAACAAAAATAGCCTGCCAACAGGGTATGGAAAAGATAAAAAATTGGCTAGATATGTATCAACTCTCTTTGAATGCAAGTAAAACTCATTATATAGCCTTTACCTTAACAGGAATAAACAAACCTGAATTTGCTAGTATTAAAATTAATAATATAGTAGATGAAATCAAAGAAACAAGTGAAATAAAATACCTGGGCATAATTATTGACGAAAACTTAAAATGGACTAATCATATAAATTATTTAACAAAGAAGGTACGAAAACTTATTTATAAATTTTATCAACTGAGTGAAATACTATCTCGAAAATTATTAGTAACTATATACAAAACTCTGGCCGAATCACTCTTCCGTTATGGTGTTCTAATATGGGGGGGAATGTATAAGAATTCACTACAAAAGTTAAATATTATGCAAAATTACATATTAAAAATAATATTTAAAAAGACGAGGCTGTTCCCTACTGACCTACTGTATACAGAGGAAATTTGTAATATAAGAACATTGTACTTTCATAGCATCTGTATATACGCATTTAAAAACAATTGTTTTCAAAATTATACAATTTCCACTTTTAACACACGTAGTAATAACCTTAGGCTTCTATCTACGCCCAGATTTAACAGAAATATTAGCCATAGATTTATAAATTATACTTTACCTAAAACCTGCAATATCTTACCTTTACATATTAAACAGTTAAATAACCTAAAAGTATTCTCCAAACTATCAAAAAAATATATCTTTGGAAATTACCGTGAATTTGTAAATATAATAGAAAATTGACCGTTCTTTTATTAGATAAATATGTATATATGTGTAATAATAACTTTATAATTTTCCTTTAGTTAGTTTTTTTCTTAGATTTAGTATAGATAAATTTGCCTTCTTACTAAGGTATAGCACAACACAAGTGTTTAATCACTTAGGTGCTTACTTATAATATATGCATTCAAATTGAACAAATAATTAACATAACTATTTGACGTATATAACCTAGTGTTTAGCATAAATAAATTTAATGTACCTAACCGTATAATGTGCGTACTATAAGCAAATAAATAAATAAAAATAAAATAGATGGGGCAGACTTAGTTTTTACTACAAAAAATAAAAGCGCTGACTGAACAATGACAACATGAACTCTACATTGTTTGAAAAATGGTTGGAAGAACAGCTTCTACCTCGGCTCGAAAAACCCTCGCTTCTTGTTATGGACAATGTAAGGTACCATTCACGGCTCAGCGAAAATGTGCCAAATGCTTCAACGAGAAAAGCTGATATCATTTCCTGGTTACAAAGCAAAAATATCAATTTTATGGAAAACGCACTCAAACCCGAATTGCTACAAATAGTAAAACAATACAAAGCAAAATTAGGATATGCCGTCGATGAATTAATTTGTGCTATGGGTCATCAAGTTTTGAGATTGCCGCCCTACCACTGCATTTTCGACGCTATTGAATTAATTTCGGCCCAAAGCAAAACATTTTTTAATAAACAAATTATTGAAAAAGACAGGAAAGATGAAAATGCCGTTTCGGATGTTTGGAAAAAGGCATTACAAACCATTACCCCCGAAAATTGGTCTGAATGTGTTTGCCATACAAATAATATTATAAGGGATTATTATTGGCAAAAAGAGCACATTCTGGATGTTCAGATTAAGCCACTGATAATTCATGTGTCAGATTCTGTGACATTTGTTTATCTTCATGAAATATATTTTTGTATTGTTCTTTTTTCTTTTTATTATATTTATATTTAAAAAGTATTAATTAACGTACATAATTTAAGATTTGCTTGCCCCCCTCCCAAAGATCAAATCTTAAAGCCGCCACTGAACATAAAAACTATAAAAAAAAATATATAAAATATTACGATTATTAATAAATTACCTCATTATAAATTATATGTAAAATAAAATATAATTTCAGTATTACTGGTTTCATTTTTAATTTTTACTTAACTTTTCTGAAATAATACATTCCGGATCTGACCCAATATCCCACCAGCATTCACCACAGATATCAATCAGCTTATAAAATGATACAAAATACACCCTCATAATAGATTATGCCTCTCTTCCTCAGGTACACGCTTGGGTACCTGGTAAAAGATAGAACACTAAGACTTATGTGATTTATTATTTTACTCTCTTTGAAGGGCGTCAACTGGATATTCCTTTTATTTATTCTTGCTTTTGATTTGTATGAAAACAAAAAATACCCTGTAGAGTTCTTTGTTGCACGTTTTATTGGGGTTTCGGTCTTTTTAAATAATCTCTACTATAACATGTTTATTATATTGTACCTATTTGAAATAAACTTATTACTATTATTATACAATATCCGTTTCGTCTGGCCATGAGGTGTATTATCAATATTTCTTGACCTTTCAGATACAGTATTAAAACATTCCCAGCCTTAGTTTACTTTAGAAACGGGAACCCTTTACTCTTTGAGGGCGACCTTCAAAACGAACAAAGTGTCCTTGAATGGCTCATCGACGACGATAACCGCGAACTGGCGGACGAAATCGAATCTGTAAACGAACGAATGCTAGGCCGGTTGCTTAGCGAATCACCATTTCTAGCTGTATTTTTCTGTAAGTATTATAAGGTATTATGGTTCTTGAGGTAGATGATACGGCGATTTTGTAGATGACGATGATTGCCCAGAATGCGATGAGATTTTGGAAAACCTAGAACAAATAGATGGAGAAGCAGATTTGTTTGGGATAGATTTTGTGAAGATATGCAGCGCGCATGCTGCAGCAGAGCAGGGTCTTCATACACTACCAGCTCTAATGTATTTTAGGAAGAAAAAACCAATGGTAAGGCCTCCGTATTTTCCTAGCATCCTTTAAGTTTACATTTTATAGGTATATGACGGAGACATGACTCAAGCGGACAAAGTATTGGACTGGTTAACGTCCCAGGACGTATTCGAGATCAAAAACGAAATAGAGGAAGTCAACAAAAAGATGTTGGAAAAATTATTGGAGGAAAACGAATTCGTTACTGTTTTCTTCTGTAAGTTAATCTCAGACAAAAAAAGTGACCGCATACACTAAAACGTACTCTTCTAGATGAAATCAACTCGGAAGACTCGCGCGTAATCATGGAAAAACTGGAAAACATCGACAGTGAAACTGACAACTTCGACATAACCTTCGTCAAGATGGCGGACGCGCGGTATGCCCGAAAGTGGGGCGTGACCAATCTGCCTGCGATTGTCTACTTCCGTCGCAGGTTCCCAAGCATTTTCCGAGGCGACCTACATTCCGAAAAAGACGTTCTCGAGTGGCTTAGAAAGAACAGGTAAGATCTGCTCCATTATCCAATTCCGAAATAGATTGACAATAATATAGGGTACTGCGCGCCGGCGTTAAGAGAATGATCGGTATCGCTTATAGGAACTATGCTGTTAAAGCTGAATACTCCATTGTTAATGATCTTAGATCATTTTGATCTTTTAATAATCTAGAAAGGAAAGCAACTTCACTAGGGGACACTGTCCTAATCCTAGGCGGTGCTTCTGTTTCGAAAAACATTTTTCAGCAGTAGCTGTCCCATCTATGAAACAGTAAAGTAATTAACATACGTCTCGTGAAAAAATGTGAAGCGTGAGTGTATACATTTACAGTTCAGATGTGCAACGGTTTGTTTTCACCACATGTGATTTTTAAGCCCAGTATAATGTTAGTGCTAAAAAGACAAACAAAAATAATAAATATTGTTTCAGATATTTTTTAATTGTCTTGCTTAGAGATCATATTTATTCTTTTGGTCGGCGAATTTCATAGAAAAAGTAAGTATACTTTTATTTCGGTTGATTTTCTTACAATGTCCTACTAGTTTAAAATGGCATAGTCTATTTACGTATAAAACGACCTAGGTATGTCATTTCACCCTAGTAGAATATAATCATTTATTTTTAGAATGGTTGGAAAGTATAAAAGGAAAAGCAATACGCAATCCTGGCGAAGATTCTATGCGGTTAGCTATGGAGGCAGTGAATCACGGCAATATTGGGTGGCTTGCAGCTTCAAAAAAACAGTTCAATGTTCCGCAAGCTACTTTAAGAAGGCCAGCACAAATTGAAAACAAAAAAGTAAAAGGTGCAGACAAAGGTCTTGGACGTTTTTCGACAACTTTTCCACTGCACATGGAAAACGAACGTTGGCCTATAAGTTTGCTGAGGCAAATAATTTGGTTTACAAGTTTAGTAAAACTAAGAAAATCGCGGAGTTTGAATGGCTTATGGGATTTTGCATGCATCACCCTGGAATAAGTTTAAGAAAGCCGGAATCTACATCGGCAGCGAGGGCATAGGGCTTCAATAAACCTAAAATTAATATAGCCTTAACCTGTAACTTTTGGGGAAAATGCTCGGACACGTCAATTTAGTTTTATATATGCCCACATTTTGACGTTATCCGTTTGTTTTTTATAGCCATTTGTCAAAGAGATGACGACATCGATCTTTTTTTTAAATGGAAACCTACAGCTTGTGATACATCATTTGAAAGCTAAGGTCTCGTACAGTATGCCCATAAATTTGGACGCGATTCTGTCAAGCTATTTCAAAATGGCGACTGTTAAAAGTTAAAAAAAAAATCCCTATTTAAATAAGCGGAAATGATAAATCATTGATGTTTTTTTTTACCTTTCAAGGTAAGAAATCTTCATTGTTTCGCGTTCTGACATTTTGTGACATTGTGAACATTGTGAACTTGTAAAATTAATTTAGGTATTTCCGAAGTATTATTTTACAATTTTCTAAACAAAAATGGTTTTGTCGGAAAGGCAGCGTATCGATGTCTTTATATTGTTAGGATGTGGAGATAAAATAAGAAGTCAAAGTGAAGTGTGAACTTTATTTAATGCTAAATATCCGGAAAATCAAATTTCACAGGGCACTGTTAGTAAGATATTCCACAAATTTGATGAACATGGCACAGTAAAGGACTTGCCTAGGAATTAACGGCCACGTGCTTTAGGCGACGATGAAAAATTGGATATTGCATTATCTCTGCAGGATAATCCGCATGTTTCAACAGTTTCATTGGCTCAAAATTATGATACATCTAGAGGTACTATTGAAAAATTTTTGAAAGCAGAAAAATACCACCCTTTTGTCTTGTCCAAGAGCTTTTAGAAGAGATGACTATGATAGGCGTTTGCAATTTTGCGAAGAAATGATGAGACGGTGTGACGAGAATAATAGGTTTCCAAAGAACATATTATTTTCGGATGAAGCTACTTTCTATTTAAACGGGGTGGTTAACAGACATAATTATCGTTTCTGGAGTCAAGAAAATCCACGATGGATATTTGAAGCGCATACTCAGCGGCCCCAGAAAGTAAATGTATGGGCAGGTATCATTAATAACCGAATTTTAGAGCCATTCTTTTTGGAAGGAAACCTCACAGCTGAACGGTACCTGGATTTCTTAACCTTCGAGTTGAGGCCTGCTCTAGCTGTAATTTTTCCCAACGAAGTAGATCCAGATATACCTAATAAAACAATTTGGTTTCAGCAAGATGATGCTCCCCCGCATTTCGGTGTCAATGTGAGAAGATATTTAGATCAGAAATTTCCAGGTCGCTGGATTGGACGACGTGGTACGCCTCTAGACTATGTTCTTTTGGGGATATTTAAAAGAAATAGTTTACCAAAATAGGCCAAATAATATTGCAGATTTGAAAAACAAAATTAGATTGGAGACACATAACATACCGGCTGAAGCCATTCGAAATTCCGTCGACGGATTTTACCATCGTCTGGGAGCATGCCAAGTAGAGGGTGGAGGACATTTCCAGCATTTGTCACGTTAAGCCACCTTTTTGTTGTGTTTTGTTATGCTTCGTTACATTTTTATTTTTTCTGACAAAAAAAATAACAAATACACCATAACTATTGTTAAGTCACAATGTCACAAAATGTCAGAACGTGAAACAATGAAGATTTCTTACCTTGAAAGGTAAAAAAAATATCAATGATTTATCATCTCCGCTGATTTAAATAGGGATTTTTTTAAAACTTTTAACAGGCGCCATTTTGAAATAGCTTGACAGAATCGCGTCAAAATTTATGAGCATACTGTACGAGATATTAGCTTTCAAATGATGTATCACAAGCTGTATGTTTCCATTTAAAAAAAATGTTCGATGTCGTCATATCTTTGACAAATGTCTATAAAAAAACAAACGAATAACGTCAAAATGTGAGCATATATAAAACTAAAATTGACGTGTCCGAGCATTTTTCCCAAAAGTAACAGGTTAAGGCTATATTAATTTTATTCCGGACTTCTGGGCAGCCCTGTATAACGTAGATGAATCTGCCCTTTCGACGGTGCAGAAACCGCCTAAAATTTTTGCCACTAAAGGCAAAATACAGGTGGGGTCAGTAACTAGTGCTGAACATGGTACCCATACTACAGTGGTATGTTGCATGAACGCAGCAGGATCTTTTATTCCTCCTGCCATAATCTTTTCTAGAAAAAAACATAGGCAGGAACTCGTTGACGATGCGCCCGTAGGAACATTACTTCTTTGTCAAGAGCCTGCTTGGATGACAGGCAAACTCTTTTTGCTTTGGTTAAAGCACTTCGTAAAATACTCTCACGCTTCTCCTGAAAATAAAGTTGTGTTGATTCTGGACGAACACAGCAGTCATAAATATTATCCAGCACTAACGTATGCCAAAAAAAATGGCATATGCTTAATGTGTTTGCCTCCCCACTGTACCCATCGGATCCAACTATTAGATGTTACGTTTTTTGGTCCGTTAGCTATTTATCACAATCAAGAAATTGACCGGTGGCTGAAAGCTAATCCTTGCCATCTCGTAGGCCCATTTCAAATAGTAAAAATATTTTCTGTAGGCTATTATTATTATTATGCCCAGTTCGATAACTGACCAACCGCACATCACTGCTGAGGATCATCCGAACTCTGGCGACGATCAAACTGCGACGTCATCAAGTCACAAAAGTCCGACTATTGAAACAACGGGACCTATAAATGATGAAAGAAAAACTAATGACTCCGAGACAACAGCAGTTTACCTCACGGTGCTTTCTCCACATCCAAAACATGCAAGAGAAAAAAAAGATCGCAGGAATTGGCTGAGTTAACAAGCACTCCACAGATGGAAGAAATTAAGAAGTACGAAATGAAGATTGAGACAGAAAAAAGAAAATCCGAAAGAAAGCGGGTTCAAAGAAGAATTGTAGAAAGTGACAATGAAGATATTGCAAGAAATAAAAGAAAGCGACGAAGATGATGGTTAATATATACAGGGTGTCTGGAAAATACGTGTACAACGTTTGACGACAGACTCCTGACGTCAAAATAGGTCGATCTAAGCCGACTTAGTTATATCCAAAATTGTCTCGTTTAGCCGGTAAGAGGCGTCAAGAATTTGTAAAAATATTGTTTTTTCCTAAATTACGTGAAAACCTGCAAATCGATTTTAATGATTTTTAGTATGTAGACTAATACTATAAAATGACATTTTCTAGTAGTGTAGTCACCGGCTGTAAATAAGTGGAAGTGTTATAAAAGTGATATAATACGTCAACATTTCTCCTGATTTTTATATCAACGTTAGAGTTATGACGACCCAGCTATTTTTGTCGAGTGACTGGATGTATTTGGAAGCTATTTTACCTCTTCAATATTTTTCAGTGGATGAGCTGTTTCGCCAGAAAAAAATATTTACAATTACCTGCATACATAATATTATATTAACATTAGTAATAAAATTAAAATCAAATTACCTGTAACAATAATTTTTTAGTGACCTTGTTGCTATGGCATTTAATAATTTGACAATTATTGACAAATTGTCATCAGTCTATAAAATTGACTTAAGTATACGATCAACATTCTTGAGTTACAAGTTCATTTTACCATTAAACATGGAAAATTATACGAACTCTGAGAAGGTTGACATGCTCCTGGTATACGGGTTTTGTCAAGGAAATGGGCGTCAGAGTGTCAGGGTTTACATGGAGAGATTTCCTAACCGTCGAATACCAAACCACCAAACATTTGCCAATATCGAGCGTCATCTTCGGAAAACGGGCAGCTTTGAGAAAAAATTTGAAGGCAGGAGTAACCAATCTGCACAACGAACATATTTATTCCGATGAAAATCCACATGCCATTAAAGTTGCACATCATCAATCAATTTAAATTCAATATTTGGGCAGGTGTTATTGATCGCTACCTTATTGATTCTATTGTTATTCCAGACAGGTTAGATGGAAATATTTATTTAAATTTCTTGCAAGACACATTACCAATTCTTCTGGAAAATTTGCTCCTTTCACTTCGAAGGGAAATGTGTTATATGGATGATGGTGCCCCACCCAATATTTTTACAAATTTTTGACGCTCTTTACCGGCTAAACGAGACAATTTTGGATATAACTAAGTCGGCTTAGATCGACCTATTTTGACGTCAGGAGTCTGTAGTCAAACGTTGTACACGTATTTTCCGGATACCCCGTAGAAGTATATTTTATTGGACTATACAGCCTATCAAAGTTTAAAGAAGTTTGGATTAGATGTCAGATGTGTAAAAAATAGGCCCATACCGAATGCGCTGGTATAAGCAACCGAACCAAACAATTCATATGCGAGATTTGCATAGACTAAAAGATGTACGCTTAGACTAAGTGTTTCTCTTGCTTTTTTTTTATACACAAGAAGTTCTCTAGTTTAGGAAAAACTTTTCCACTTATTATTGCTTATGTTTCAGAATATGAATTACTTATTTTTTTAAATTTTAATTTAAATAAAAAAACATTTATGAAGGGTATGACATTTTATCCGATATACTTGTGAAGACCAGGAAAGCGAGTTTTTTAGAAAACACTATTTTTTCTCTATGTGGACATTTATCTAAAAAAATTCAGATATACTACCACCTTATGTTATAGGTTTCAATAAATTATTTAACCAAAGTCTGTGCATTCATTTCACTTTCTGTTCCGATATTTTGTACAAAATAGTTCGGGTATGTCATTTTAGGACTACCGAAAGTCTTTACGGATTGTAATTCTTAATTCTCAGGTTCGGGCGACATCGTTAACGCATTCAGTAAACCGTTGCGAGCTACAATAGCTCATAGGTCAACCTGGACTACTTACCGGATAATACTGTCATCAAAGCATTAAATAAATCGTAAATCGAAAAATAAACCCACACGCGGACCAGACAAGTCGCCTTGCTTCATTTAGAGGCTGTGCTGTCGCGTCATTATCATACCTATATCAGTCCCTCGAAACGAGCGTAGAAAATGGGGTACTTGGTAATTGGAATTTATTTGGTAGTGTTTTATATTGATTTATATTTTTTAGTTATTTATATGTTATATTATTAAATCATATTCAGCCCTATGATCAAACACACAAGTTAACTTTTAACGTACCGTTTCCATGACAACAACCGAAAAAAGCCTACTTGTTAATTTTTCATTGTGTTTGAAAAACAATTACCTATTTTGAAGTCTGGATTTATAAATTCGAAAAATTGGCGAGATTGAATTTAAACTAAAGGGAACACTCAGTTCAATTTATAAACTCAGTTCGTGCAAAGTTCGTAAGTTTCGAAAAGTTCGATATAACCAATTTTTATGTTCGGAGTTCGAGAGGTTTGTTTTGACCAATGAAGGACCCTATTTTAAAGTCATGTGGTTACAGCAAAATGCCAAATGTCTTTTATTTGTCGCGTTTGGGCTCTTTGGTCTTTACGTCGCCCTTCCGTCATTTGTATTTGGATTTTCTGTTTGTTGTAAGCTTAGTATTGTGTTTTGCGAGAAATTGGAAAACCAGAAATGGATAGTATAGAGAATGATGACAATAATCTATTGGTACTCGAGTTAATCCAAAATTATGAATTTATCTACAACTTAGGCCATAGAGATTATAATGGTAATATATAATATAATATATGTATTAATATCATTTTTAAAAAACTGTGGTGTATCCCAAGACCTCATCTTTTTAAAATAATCATATCCACCTGCCCCTATTTCCTCACATTTATTGGTCGCGTTTTAAAGCGGCGATTGCTACGCCTTCTCCTATAAGCCGCCTAAAACAAAAATGTCGCCGCAAATAGGGTGTAATAATATAACATTTTTACCACAGCACGGAACTCAAAAACGATTTAATTTTTATTTGGAATCGAACAAAATTGTAAACAAAGAAAATAATAATTCACAATCTGTCAAAATTTTCAAAGTCAAATTTAATGTCAGTATTCTGTATCATTCTATTGGACAAAAATTTTAACCAACAAAACAGCAACTTCGCTACTGACTTTATAAATGCCATATTCTGGACTGTCGAATATCGAACCTCGCCAACTTGAACATAACTTCAACCTCACCAACTTTTCGAGTTTATATATCCAGCTTTAAAGTCCGTCTATCTATCTTACAAACTCATTATAAATGCTAATCCCTTACCGTCATAATAACCTATTGTGTGAGGTGTAAAATTCGGCCACCTGATCTGGAGACTCCAGGTACGGATCAATTTAAAGACTATTATATTATTATATTTTCTCAGTAATCCTCTTAAAATAATTAGGGTAAGATAAAATAGGTTTATTTTAGTTATTTAAATATCCTGCTTTTTGGTTTTAAAATTCAGTTAGATGTTTGTGTTGGTTTAGACAAGAAGTTATTTGTTGCCAATTAAACGTGATATCTAAGAATGTTTCCTGAGTGGAAAGAAACTAGTACGCCAAGTGGATCTACGGGTCGTGATAAAAACCAATTATAGCGTGATATTTTATCAGTTGAAACAAAAAAAGTAATCTTTGACGTTTACACCACTTTCTTGAACGTGGTTTTTCAAAATTTAGTGCAGTGGAGGAAGCGGCAGCTTTGACACGCAGGCCAGTGAGCACAGTGTAGTTTTTTGTAAATAAACCTATAGTGAGACTCTAAGGAAATGTATTTTAAGAAACGATTTTAAAATGAAAAAAATTAACAAACGGAAAGTAATGGAATCGGCCCGGTTAAAAAGATGGAGGATGGAATACCTAATTGCAGTTCATGGATATAGACAGGATGGAAGGGATATTAGACGTGGTATGACACACACGAAGTTCCAGATAAAGGTTGGGTAGATTTATCGGGTCAATGCAGAACCAAAGCTCCATTAAATAAAGCTAAGCGTATAACAATAATATATGCTAGGACAAAAAACGGATTTATACCAAACGCTTTGGCCTTATCAACCAAAAATATAAAGGACTCCCTTGTTGATTATCACGATGATACTACGGCAAAACTATGTGAAGACTGGTTTAAAAACAAATTATTACCAAATATACCACTAAATAGTGTGACAGTGATGGATAATGCGAGATACCACAGTCGTAGGTTAAATAAAGTTCCGTGTTCCAATGGCACAAAAGTTACCATCCAGGACTATATGATGGAAAATAATATGTATTTTGAGGAAAATTACACAAAAAAGCAATTGCTCAAAATTTTAAAATCATTTTCAATAAAAAAGCAATTATATTGTGACACTTTGGCGGCAGAAATGGGTCACACCGTGTTAAAACTTCCTCCCTATCATTGCACGTTCAACCCAATCGAACATAATATATGACACCAGCTGAAAGCATCGGTACGGAGGAATAATGTTTCGCCAACCTTAAATTCTTCTGTGATAGCTTTAGTACAGTCAGAGAGCAGAAAAATTATACGTAAATATAGATCTGTTGCCCAGAGAAAGAATTATTGTGAACTTGGATGACGACAGTGACAGTGAAACTGACTTGGGTTAAAATATAATAATTATTTTTCTGACACGGTACGTTTTTGTAGGTATATGTATATTTTGTTTTTATTAATACCCATAATATTATATACTGCTATATTATTATTTTATTATTATTACCTACTTATTATTAAATTACGTTTAAAATATTTTTTGCGTTTTCTTTCTAACATAAAAAATCAGTACGACTCTTTTGTTGCATACAGGTAGATAAAAAAAATATTTTTTTCCACGCTTTTATATATATTATTATCAACTTAAAGCAGCGCAACCTTTTATTCTAACGAGTGCGTCCCTGCCATCATTCGATCACCCGCTGGGTCTTATCGGCATTAGGGATCAGCATTTACAATGAGCTTGTAAGATAGATAGACAGATTTTAACTTGTGTGTTTGATTATGGGACTGATTGTCTTGTAATTGGAATTTATTTTCTGTTAGACAATAAAGATTATTATTAATAATATTAGTATATCAGCGCCGCATAAAGTTTCACCAGTATTTTTTTTATGTAGGTATCGCCAGCCAGAACTGAACATCTTCATGTACGCTCTTCTAGCAATCGGCATAGCCTTTGTGATCTACACAGCCTTTCTTCTACAATGCTTCAAAACGCCCTCTACGCAGGTCGTTGCTCATCATCCCAAACAAAGTTAGAATGCAGTGCGTGAACGTATATTGAGACTAAATGTTGGAGTAGTGAGGTTTGATGAAAGACCAATGAACAATAAATTATCGTGTTGAAAGGGAAAATATTGCGTGTGTGTGAAATAACTTGAGCGATTGGTATTAGTAGTCATAAGAAAGTATGTTTTCCGAAAATTTAACAACATAGCTCACCATATACGAGGGTGATTTGGTTCGATAAGTAACTTCGTTCTGACAACGATAAGCGCCGCGAAGTTCAATGATTCTCTAGGTTCCCGATTGCTCCCTCAAGTGGTTTTCTTCAAGGCCTTCGAAATAGTCATTGACCGCATGGATATCACTTCTTCATTGCACCCAAACTCTTGTCTAGCCAGGAAAGTTTGGAGTTTCGGGAACAGATGGACGTCCGAAGGTGGAAGAACTCGTTTTTGGCCATTCTATGACGTATCTCTGTACTCGCTGCCAAAAGAGATGCACAGTATACGCAAGCTGGGTAGTCCCTTATCGAAGTAGTCGATCGGGCGAATTCCCTCCCCATCTGAAAAAACTGAGGGAACGCATTCTCCTTCTTCTTTTCGTTGAATAGTGATTAATCCAGGTTTTGTCCATTGTCACAAAACGCCGCAAAAAACCTGCTAGATGCTTCTGAAACATTTGCAAACATCCGGCAGTAACAAACGCGCACAGGTTTTTCACGTGCAATGAAAATAAAATGTGGTCTCTGCTAAATCCACTGGCCTGCCGACCAAAACAATATCGTGAACTTTGTCGATGATTTCTGGCCTTACAGCAGATTTTTGAGCTCCTGCCTTGAATTCGTCAACCCAACGTCTCACGACCTCTTAGGAAGAGCATGAGCCACCCAGTGCAAGAATAATCCTCTCATAAATTTCCGTATTCGCCTTTTCGAATAACTCGTAACTATAGAGCTTTCGCCCATAGGAAGGAAGATTCAAAATCACATACCTACTCTGTCAGCATGCGAACCAAGTTACTATCGAACCACTCTCGTAACTGTTGTATATGAAGCTCCATTCATTATAAAACCTCCAAATATAATTCAAATGTAAAGTAAATCCAAACTATTGCAAGCCTAGACCTTGAGGTCCACTTAAACGAAAACTTACTTTAAGTGCTTTCTATAGAGTTTTGGATGCTCTTTACTCACGGACCAAATACATATATGTGTTCTTAAAAAAAACGTACAGTCTTGGGTCACGTCTGGCATTTTCTTATATCGTATTATTATTATTTTGTCAATAAAATTGGGCGACTGTACTTTTTATTATATCATTCCCAAAATGGTAAGGACAAAGAAGGGAAGAAATTAGAACTTGTTTTTTGTTGTTGTGTAGATATTTCTGACGTATTGAGTGTAACGGTATGTAAATATTGTAAATAAATAAAAACTGTGACCTCTAACGAAGTAGTTCTTATTTTTGCAGCCATGACATATGACAATATTGACAGATTAAACGTCATCTCTCACGTCAAATTTACACAGGTGACTCTACCGACTCTCATATTGCCAGATATGGGCAACGATTAAATTTCTGTACAAATAAATATTAAACTGCTTATTGAATCAAATATGTTGCGATTGCAATTACTCTCAATTAAAATTATTAATCAATTGCAATGATTACACGTTAATTGTATATCACAAAAATAATTGCAATTAAGTAGGTACTTGTAATCTTAATATTACAGTTATTATAGATATTGTTTTATATCTTCTTACATCAGGTAATAAAGTAGCTACTTTAATTAGCTACAAAATTATACAATGTAATTACACAACAAATTGCACCTCATTTTTTCGCAGTAGAACCTGGCGGGTCCTTAAAGTTTGCCCTCCAACGAGATTAAATTATTTTTATGGCTCTTGTTCCTATGACTTTTCACAGTTTTTCCCGCATTCTTATGAAATTTTGCACACTCTTCTGAAGAAAGCTATCTTCTAACGAAATCGTATTTGCCCCCATATTTACGTAAATCGAATTAACAGTCAAAATTAAGTAATTACGATTAATTGTTGAATTTAACTACTATTTACAATTAAGTTATTGTAATTGTTGAGCTCTATTGTGTACATACAGGGTCGTTGGTATGTATGGAAACGGTCGATTATTTCTTAAAGTAAAACAGGTAGCAAAAAATATTTAAGACAAAAGTTTTATGGTTTTGTAAAGCCTATTGGAATTAAAAAAGATAAGTATACAGGATGAGTCAGAAAGCCGTAGAGGAATTACCTATTTTGAATAGAACCGATAATACCAACTTCCGGTTAAACCGGAAGTAATATATTTCCGGCTTTTGAGCTACATCCGGTTTAACCGGAAGTTGACACTTTTAGAAAGATAGGTAAAAACTAAGGTAGGGACATGTAAGCCGTTTTACTCTAAGACGTACCGTTAGAAAGCTAGAAGCTGTCAAAATTCAAAAATGTTATTTTTCAAAACTCAATTTCTCGGAAACTATTAGGTTTAGACTTAAGTATAATGCACTTAATAAATAATAATTGTAATTTTATTCAAAATCCAAAAATAATCTAATATATGCGGGGCTATAGCCCCCTAGACCCCCCTTAATCCAGCGCTGCCGGGGTTGCGCAATATGTCTCGAATTCACAGTAAAGTGCTAGACAGAGACAAACGATATTTGGAGAGTTTTTCACTGATGTCAAAGTCATCATTTCGATCTGTCAACTTTAATTTGTTTTTAAATGTTTTTGTGCCTTGCAATTCAATTCAATCCTATAAACTCTTATTTTCAGAACTATTTTTATCGCACTTTCGTGTTGGCGGTAAGTAATTATCGATATTTGTTATTATTGTTAAGAATAGTAAAGTTTTCTTCTTGACCTTGATGATCTAAATTTTTTTTTTGTTTATTGGGTTTTTAGGTCATTTATAAATAAATAAAGGTTTGGTTTAGGTTGACGTTTCGGTTTATATTACATTAAACCATCTTCAGAACTACAATTACAGGAAAATGTGATTGCTAACTAATTTTTAGGATTAAAAAGTAGACATACCTCTATATAAATTTTAGCACTATCACTTCTATTTTTACATGTTTACTATGTGGTAACTATGCAAGACTGATTTTATGAAGGGATTTTTTATGAGTATACCTACCCTCTCTCATAAAAAATCCCTTCATAAAATCAGTCTTGCATAGTTACCACATAGTAAACATGTAAAAATAGAAGTGATAGTGCTAAAATTTATATAGAGGTATGTCTACTTTTTAATCCTAAAAATTAGTTAGCAATCACATTTTCCTGTAATTGTAGTTCTGAAGATGGTTTAATGTAATATAAACCGAAACGACAACCTAAACCAAACCTTTATTTATTTATAAATGACCTAAAAACCCAATAAACAAGAAAAAAATTATTGTTAAGTCCGACGCTAGCCACGAAAATTTTGACGTTTATGAACTTAGACTTTGCTTTAACTCTTTGAGTCTCGTAACTTTGATTAGATTCATATGGTTTTAGTCACATGGAAGTTATGATGCACCAACAAAGAACCACGCTTTCAAATGTAATAATATAACACAATATAAAATTAGGCCCCCATCCCAAACTAATATGCCAAAAATACTAAATTGTCAAATTAAACAAATATGTCTAGTAGTTTACGACTTTAAACTGTATATTTTGCTGCTATAAGAAAGTACTTTTCAGCAGTATCTGAATATTTTCTGTTAAAAGTTTCTTTGCTGGGATAGATCAGTAGCTTTCAGGTACGTAAAAATTCTATTGCCAGAACTGCAATGTTACATTCCTGCGCCTACAATATTATATTTTATAAAGTTACCTTACTGCAGCAGCAAAGCCGATACAGCAAAGTAAATTTTATTCCCATAGTAAAGTACAGGGAATCCAGCTTTCGTGTGTTTTTATATACCAGCTCCCTAATTATAAAAGATAGAAAGATGAGGTTTGCGGCTTACTGTTCTATTACTTTATGAAATTTTCATAGCACTCTCAGTTCCTGACATACAGGGAGATTTTGGGAATTTGTCATTTTTGGCGCTCCCCTGTATTTCGATTATTTGATAACTTATCATTAAGGTAAAAATGGGTTATTGCAGAGTTTCTTTATGTAGAATTCGGTGGTGTAGTTATTTTTTTTTCTAAAAAGTTTTGTTTTTGAGTTGTAACCCAAACTTGTGTTTTTTTAAATGGGAAACCCTATATATTATCTATTTGTCTTATCTCTCTGTCTTATCTCTCTGTTTAAGAGCTATTAAAAAATATTTAATAGTCCATATTTATTTATTTTAAAAAAATTAAAAATTTTAACATTTTTTTTTTGTAAAATTAATCATTTTTCACGGATAGCCATGACAGAAAACCAAATTCTGTAAATGCGCCATTACGGATTGTTGTCAAGTATTACTGGAATTTGTTTGATTTTGTAAGTTTATTTTTTATTTCTGTGAAAAATTGTTCAGCATAGCACAAAATAGTAAATATGAAAATTATGAAAAACACGATATATATGCTTGTTTTGTCCAAGCTAATGAAGACGCGAACGCAGCCTCGAAGCTGTATTGTAATAGGTAAGTTTTAAAATCATTTGTTAGGTACCATTAATATTCATAATAAAAATAAAAAAGTTTTAATCATTACTGTTATCGATTATTAGCTTTTTGTTACATATTTAAATTTCTTGTAGATATTCAGAAAGACCATAACCTGATGAAAGAATATTTAAAAAAATCCAAGCCAACCTCATTGAGCACGGATCTTTTAAAAAACCAAGGCCTAATTTTTACAAGGAAAACAGGGAAGAAGAAGAAATAAATGTTTTGGCCGGAAAACGAGTTTTACGAGTTCTGGAATCTTAAACCGAAACAATTCAAGGTACTGGTCTCAAGAGAACCAACACGTAATATTGCCACGAGAACGTCAACGTCGGTTTGGATTTAGCGCGTCGAGCTTTATTTTTGGCACTAAAATTAAGTATTTTATATATGAAGGAATTTTGACCGGAAATAGACACCTACATATAATGCGAGATGTAAGATGTACTAATGGAAATATTAGAGGATGTTCCTTTGGCCGATTTAATAGTACATTATGATATTAGCATGGATTGTCTGACGAACGTAGTGCAACACGTAGCACATAAAGTATCTCTTATTCTCCGAATATCATATACTATTTTTTCTTCAAACGTGCATCATATTATTCGAGATAAAACAATAAAAGAAAACGAATTTTTTAATGAAGATAACAAGATTGAATTTTTAACTTATTTCACTGTATATTTTGGAATCGTTATCATGGATACGTACTTGTTTGGCATCTATTAAAACAAATATTACAAATTCGGTGTCGCGTCAGTTGAGAACGAATAAATCTACAGAAAATGAGTTTAATGGACCCTCTAATGGATTTTTAAAAGCAGCTCACCCTGGAAAAAATGTTATGAGCAGTACTGATATTGCAAGAAGTGGAGGATTCTTAAATGATGCAAATCTTCACAATTGTACTTTTACTATAAATATTACGAATAAATAATAAATACCACTGTGAATACCAATAATCGTTGTGCTTGTGTAAATGTTCGTTTATTAAAACTGATAAATTAAAATAAATTTAAATTTCGTGGATAAATGAGCAATGCTCAAAGCTAAAAGACAACAAGTAAAACGAAAAAAAAAATTAATTTATAGTACTATAATGTATTTATACGCCTAGGAGTATAAGTACTTATACTTCTAGTCATATAAATGACATTTAATGTCATTGAGAAACGTCACATAAGTTATCACTTATATGACGTTTGAAGGAAAATAATATTTATTACCAGCATGATGGCGCTCCGAGTCACAATTCTCATATTAGTGAGAGAATATTTAGAAACCACATTTCTCCATAAATGGATTGGTACCAATGGACCTGTCAGGTGGCCTTCAAGACAAGATCACCTGATCTTTCTGTGTTGGATTTTTTTTATGGGGGTATTTAGAAAATCAGTTCTATAAGCGACAATACCACAATAATGATCAACTTCGAAAAGCTACCCATCAAACCTTTAGGCTTTTGCAGGGAAGGCCAATTATTTTATTAAATGCATTGCGAAGAATCGAAAGTGTCGAAAGTGTTTAGAACACAACAAAGCCCAATTCGAGCAATTTTTGTAATTTAATAAAATAATATTATTGTTTTATTGTTGGTTTAAAGTTATGTAATAATATAAAGCTGTATATTAAAAATAATGTTGTTCATTTTGTTTTTTATTTGAGGGCATAGCCTTCTACACAAAAAATGATTAATTTTACAAAAAATGTTAAAATTATCCCTTTTTAACAGAAATAAATTTGAACTATTATATATTTTGAAAAGAGGGATAACAAGATAAAGAAATAATATACAGGATGTCCCATTTAAAAAAGACAAGTTTGGGTCATAGCTCAAAAACAAAACCTTTTAGAAAAAAACTAACTACGCTACTGAATTCTACATGAAAAAATCTATAACCCATTTTTTACCTTATTGATAAGTTATAGTCCGCCTTACGGTTCTGTGCATGGCTATAGAAAGAATGCGAATAAAAAAAAGGCTCATGTAGCAGGTCTGCTAAGTGTACTAATAAATGTTAAATAAAAATAACCTAATCTGATGATGATTAGACCGCGGCAGCTTCTAGTTGATGAAATAATTGTTGTGGACACATGAATAAAATAATGCCTAAAAAATGTGTGTTCCACTGCGTTTTTTTTTTACCTACTGCCACTGAGAGTAGACAGTGGTGTGGTTTAATTATTAAAATAAGAGGAAGTAAATTTAGTTTATTAACTTATACAATATTTGTGTGAAACGAGGCACCGCACGCTTATGCCGCTACAGTTAAACCTGACTTTTTATGCCTTTTACCCCCCTGTCTCCTCAGCCGTCGTAGTCACAGACTCGTAAGACGGACTATATCAAACAATCGAGATACAGGGGAGCGTCAAATATGATAAATTTTCAAAATCTTCCTGTAGGAAACTGGACACCCTGTACTGTATTTAAATCTTAAACTTAATTTTAATCATAATTACTTGTAAAAATATTTTTCTTATACCTAGTGTACTTTGTTGACGACTGTAAAAACTTAATTTTATTTATATTATTATATTTTATTATTTTTATTGTACTTATTACGTCTTAAAATATTATCATTATAATAATTGATCTTTACTTTCATTTGGTTTAATATGTCTCTATAATTAAAAATAAAAATAAATCAATATGCAGATAGCTATATTTTCCACAGACGCTACCGCACCCATTGATTGCGGTTTAAAGATGTTGGGAACCAATGGGGTTTAATCAGGTAGTTGATTCATTGCAGTAACGGTCAACGATATAATGTAAACTTTACTATACCTAGCTCGATCAGATCGACTAAGAGGGCCGTTTTGATAATAACCACCCCTTTGAACGCGGGTGCATCCATGACCAAAAATCCGAGGACTAATGGCATTGAAACTTACCAGATTTAAAACTTAATTCTTCAAGCATTGCGCCTGGTTGCCTTCTTCTCGTCATAAAGCGGGGATTGTTAGAATAATTAAAACATTAAGCAGAAAGAAGTTCAACGGAACTTTATTTTAACTTGAAAAAAAAAAACTTTCGGCTTAGAAATAGTAAAACATATAAAAATAACACTGCAACTAACATATTTTTAACACAATTATTATTATTAAATTATACAGTAGGTAGCGCATTTAGACACAATCCACGTTTTAGTGACGCAGTTCTCATATCTAAGGAATACGTATGAAATTCCGAAATTATGCAAAACGATTTATTAAAATTCCGCATCTCTTGAAGGGGAACGTTCCCCGAGCACACCCCCTGTCCCACCGCGCCACTGCCTAACAAATAAAGGTATTAACCTTCATAAAACTTAACTGAGTAAGTATCTCTTTTTGCTTATAATACTATCTCTTATGCGAAAACCATTTAACTGTCTTTGATAACTAACGTTTAAAAACGAAGAAACAGATATTTTAGAAAGTGAAGTTTGCCAAAAATGAATCCAGATTGACGCTTAGCTTCCCTACAATTAGGAGATTCAACTTGAACGAGAACATAACCTCCAAAAAACAAACAGCACATTTTATACAACCCTCAAGCTGGCAATCATCTTTCTCAGCTCCTTGATATCTCCTCCCTTCCCAAACACATTGACAAACACCCGTCGGCGCACGTCCTCTTCTTCGAGTGCGCCAGCCAGCTCGCGCCCTCTAGCGACTATTGTAGCAGGCAAGCCCGCCAGTTTGGCTGCGTTAAAGCCGAACGATTTCGGACAACGACCTTCCGCCAGTTTATAAAGGAGCGTTACCGATTCTTCTGATGGGTCTTCGTCGTTTTCCACCACACAGGCCTGTAAAAAGGAGGAAAATAGACATAGACAATGATGAAGATGGATCAATCTTACCATGTGTCCCAACTGGACAGAGTCGCTGTCCATGAAGTGGTCCACCAACGTGTGATAATGAGTTGAAAATAATGTACGACACTGTCTCTCCAGAAGCTTGTCTACGTACGCAGTTGCTATGGCATTGCCTACAAAAATCATTGGTTGAAAATGTTGACGGAATACAACATATACACGTATGGCGAGGATGCCTTTAAGGTAGCCATTTATACCGGGTGATGCATGGCTTAGGTAAACATGGGGAATCCCATGTTAATTTTGAGGTGGCTAAATATTGGCTAACCTGTACATTTTAGAGAGAATTTGTGTTATAATTTTTTGAAGAGGCTGGATATAATAAACCCATGTGCCAGGCTTGAATAAATTTTAATGAGCCAATCCTAACTTATTCAAGTAGCGTCAGTGACAACATTTTCATTGAAGGCGCTATAATTATAGCTAAATATGAGCTATTCCATCAAGGAAAAAGTAACTATGATTGAGTGGTATTATACAGGAAACAGTTAAAGAGCAGTGTCTGAAATGTTTTCAGTTCAATTCCCTAATAAGTCTATTCTTTCCATTTCATTAATTAAACTTATCATTAGTAAATTTGAGTCCAAAGGCACTGTAATAAATAACTGTAAATGCTCAACTCAGAATGTCAATAGAGCTGAAAAAAGCGGACAATGGTATTCTGTTTTGAGGTAATGAAAGAGTAAATAATAATAGGGATTTTTTGAGAAACATTTGTTTTACCGATGAATGTACATTCACCCTCAACAACGAACCAAATGCTCAAAATTGCTGTTATTGGAGCCAAGAAAACGAACAGCGTCTTGTTCATACTCGGACGGAATATCCATAAAAAATAAATGTTTGGACGGGAATTGTAAGACATCACATTATTCGACCATTTTTATGGAAGGCAACCTTACAACAGTAACCTATTTGGACTTTGGACTTACTACAAAATCGAATTGAAGCCGCACTAGAAGAAGTTGTACGCGAAAATCAGGAGATCTGGTATGAAATGGATGGTTGTCTTGTCCATAATTCTCTCATGGTTAGGGAATACTTGCAAAATATTTTTAACAAAAATAATATTGGCACACGGCATCTAATCCTTTGGCCAGCCAGGTCTCCTGACCTTTCGACAAACGACTTCTTCCTGTGGGGTTACTTAAAAAACTTTTATTTATGACGATGTAAATTTTGAAAATCTAGTCCAGCTAAAAAACTGTATATCGTTAGAATGTGACAGAATTTCCCAATATCAACAAGTAATGTTAGAAACGAATTTTATAATCGGTTAGGATATTGTTTAGCTGTTAATGGGGGGGGGTTGTTTGAACAAAAAAAATGTAAAATTGAAATAAAAACATTAATATTGGAAACACGCTTTAAAAATATTTTTGGAAATGCTATAACTAATTAATGCTATTTAATATTATTGTGAATCAATTATATAATTAATCTTTTTCAGAAATTTAATGATTTATCATCAAGAAAGTAGCGTTTATTGAATACTTGCAACTTTTTATAGAAATATTCATAATTTTAAATACTATTAAATAAACAGGGGAGCCAATATTTAGCCACCTCAAAATTTACATGGGATTTCACAAAGACATTAAAACTAATAGACGAAACGATTTATTCATAATTCCCATAAAAGTATCAACTGTCATTGTTTTAAAATAATTGGCGAGTGCGAGAAAGAAAGGCAGATCTCTTAGACCCAATCGGCAATATTGTAAACCGTCCCTAGGTTTTGATCGCCAGTGGTGTAGAGGTTAAAACCTAACAACAATGTATGACAATAATACAATTATTTTTACTCATTCACTGTTAAGTAGCTACCATGAGTTATTTATCAATATCTACTCTTAATTGTTTCTAAGTATAACAAAACTTTTTTCATTGTGCATAAAAGTTTTAATAAAAATGTCGCTACCACAGCATTTCTAAACGAACCCATACACTACACCAATGCTTTCTATAAAACAATAACCTAACCAGACTTACCGATGAAATGATAAATTTGGATTAAAATGGTCCACTTTTTTACACACTACACACGCATGAACCATGATTGTTTATTTCTACATTAATGTTTAGACAAACACACAAAGAAAACAAAAATAAACTGCAAAACGAACTAACTGTTAGGACAGACTGCCAACGTCGCAATAGCTATCGTCGTTCTTAAAATCTCTCCGGTTGTAAAATCGTATTACAATGTTGCCGTAGTGCCCGAGATATACAGTATACAGTATGTCTACGGATGGGGTTTACAAGAAGACGAATTGACTAAAAATTGAAGGATACGAAAAAAAATCACTCTTAATAAACGTTTTTGCTTGTCTAGAAAATACGATTCATCATAAGAAACTTCAATTTTTTTATACAGGGTGGGTAAAAACCTGGGTAAAAACTAAAAGCTAAAAACTGCAAAAATGTTATTTTGCTTAAGAGTATACATACTTTATTTTGAAAGATACGAAAAAAAGTCACTCTTAATGCTTGTCTAGAAAATACGATTCATCATAAGAAACTTCAATTTTTTTATACAGGGTGGGTAAAAACTGCAAAAATGTTATTTTGCTTAAGAGTAAACATACTTTATTTTGAAAGATACGAAAAAAAGTCACTCTTAATAAACGTTTTTACTTGAATAATGAATAGGTGATACTTGTTGTCAATGTCTTTATTTAATGAAGTAATAATAATAATAATAATAATAATAATACGAACATTTTTATTAACATGAAAATAATACGATAACGATTTCATAATTCAAAAGCTCCACCCCCATACTCGACACATTTTTCTAATTGCTTTCTCAAATAAGTGAAAGAGTTTCTGATTTCTTCCTGAGATATCGATTGGACAGCCTGGATAATTCTGCCCTTCAGCACTTCAATATCATTTGGTACTGCGGTAGCAAAAACAATTTGTTTTAAACGGCCCCATAAAAACATATCCGCCAAGGTTAAGTCGGGGCTTCTTGGGGGCCACAAAACTGGGCCATTCCTGCCAATCCACCTTGGACCAAATCTGCGGTCAAGCCATTCTCTAACCTCACGAGCGAAATGGGCTGGACAACCATCTTGCTGAAAATACATATTTTGTCAAAAATGTAATGGTAGATTTTCGAGTTCATCATTGAAAAATGTATCCAGCATTTCTAAATATGATAATCTATTGCACGTGCTATCAAAAAAATATGGCCCTATGATGCCATGGATGGATATCGCGCACCACACGTTTTTTGGAAATATTGTCTTCTCGTCATAACTCTGAATTCGGGATTTTTTAAAGACCAGTACCTAACGTGCTGGGTTGCAACGGTTATATTGGTAGAAAATGTACTTTCATTAGAAAACATGATACATTTATAAAAATCAACATTTCCACTTAAAATTTTGTCTCCTATCCACAAGCAAAAATCAAGTCGTTTCGCGTCATCTCCCTCTTCCAATCTTTGATTAAAGTGCGGTTTATACGGATACAATTTATTTGCTTTGAGGATCTTCTGAATTTGACTTTTTTTTACAACTTCCAACTGAGTAACACGATTTCTAAGGGACGTCATAGGATTTTCTTTAACAGATTGAAGAACTAAGACTGTAGCACCATTATAATGGTCGTATTTCTTCTTTTTTTCTTTGAGATCCAAAACCGAACTAGTTCTCTGGAACTTTTTTATTAACTTGCAGATTGTCATCCTAGTTATTGGGATTCCTACAAATTTCTCGGTAAATTGTTCCATGACTTAGCGGTATGAAACTTGACCATCCCCATAACATTGTATTATAAAAACTCTTTGTTCAGTAGATAGCATTTCTACTTAAATAATAACTTCATTAAATAAAGACATTGACAACAAGTACCTATCACCTTAAGTGTCATTATTATTTTAACTAGGTTCACCAGTCAGAGGTGTGCCAGCGAATACTTTTTGGGAAATAATTTTTACATAGGTAAGCCTTTTAATGAATCGTTTTACTTCGGTTTGTTGTATAGAAAACACATTCATTAAGAGTGGATTTTTTTCGTATCTTTCAAAATAAGGTATGTTTACTATTGTTTACTCTTAAGCAAAATAACATTTTTGCAGTTTTTACCCACCCTGTATAAAAAAATTGAAGTTTCTTATGATGAATCGTATTTTCTAGACAAGCAAAAACGTTTATTAAGAGTGACTTTTTTTCGTATCTTTCAAAATAAAGTATGTTTACTCTTAAGCAAAATAACATTTTTGCAGTTTTTACCCACCCTGTATAAATATATTGAAGTTTCTTATGGTGAATCGTATTTTCTAGACACGTTTATTAAGAGTGACTTTTTTTCGTATCTTTCAATTTTTAGTCCATTTGTCCTCTTGTAAACCCCATCCGTGGACATACTGTATAACAATAATGTTAATAATTTTTAAAGTTTTTAATAAATAAATAAATAAATAGCCATTTATTTCCGACAGGCCGGAGCCCACTTACAGGAAACTCAAACAAATTAATCGAATTATAAACAAAAATCTTACAAAAGTAATGACCTTGCTATACTTAAAATCTAATAACAAAAAGTAAGAAACTAAAGCTAAGTTAACAGGAACCAATGACTACTAATGAGGATAGCCGGACATATTGCGCAAGTGTTTTAATATGGTTGGGAGGCTGTCATGAAATATGTCGGAGAGGGCTGAGATACGATTAAAGTTGTGGCACATTTTGTGAATGGGACCTTGAGGCAAAATATTGGATCTCGCGAATGCAAGGAAAAATGTAGGCCGATGTCGGGCACCTGTGCGGGGAACATGAAGCGATAGTTGCTCCAGTAGAAATGGGCAATCGATTTTAGAGTTAAGAAGTTTATGGAGTATCGATAGTGACTGTGAGTCGCGACGTACTGTTAAGGGCAACTCACCGAACCTAGCGAGGATGTGGCCATGCTCGAAACCCCGTTGCGGGTAGATACCATCCTCTCTAAACATAAGATACTTTAGGAATCGCCTTTGGACGGACTCCACAGATTGATTATGGCAATTGTAAATGGGGGACCATATGATTGAGCAATAATCCAACTTTGACCTCACATAGGAGTAATACCACAGTTTAAATGTAGATACATCAGAAAAATGCTTGCAGTTTCGCAAGACAAAGCCCAAGGTTCTAGAGGCGCTAGAAACCATTTGATCAATATGTGGAATAAAGGAGAACCTCTCATCGAAAACGACTCCGAGATCCCTTATGGTGGTGAGTCTGTTCAGTGTGGATCCGTTTATAGAATAATTGAATTGAAATGGAGTTTTTGTCCGAGTGTTAGAAACGACGTTACATTTAGAGATGTTGAGATTCAGTTTGTTATCCAGGCACCACTGGTTAAGAACATCGAGGCTGTCGCGGAGGGATACACAATCCGCGACAGCGTCGATGCGGTTAAATATTTTGAGGTCATCAGCATAGGCGAGTCTGTTGCAGTCAAGCGTCGAGACAAGATCGTTTATAAATATGTTGAAAGAAGTGGCCCCAGGTTAGAACCCTGGGGGACACCCGACGTAGGTACAAACAAGTCCGACCTAAACCCCTCAAACTCAACAAACTGAGTACGATCCAGAAGGTAGGATTGTAATAGTGAGACAAGCCTGTTAGAGAAACCGAACTGGTCAGACGCCTTATGGAGTAGAATGTGGTGGTCAATTTGGTCAAAGGCTTTACTAAAGTCCGTGTAAATGACATCGACTTGGCTCCCCTTGTTAATGGCGTCACAGACGTTAACGGAAAACGAACAAAGATTAGTCATACACGATCTTTCGGAAAAAAAACCGTGTTGATATATAGAGAGTCGGTTTCGAATTTTGAAAAACAGGGAATTTTGCAAGATGATCTCAAATACCTTGGAGAAGTTACATAGGATTGAGATACCTCAATAGTTTTCAATATGAGATGGATCGTCCTTTTTAAAGATGGGACAAACTTTGGCAACCTTCCATATTTCTGGAAATACGCCATTGTTCAATGACAGGTTAAAGATATGACAAAGAGGAGCGCTCATGACAAAGGAACAGTCTTTCACCAGAAAGCTGGGAATACCATCGGGGCCAGACGTAGCCTTATTTTTTAGCGTTTTGCAGGCCGAAATAACGTCCTCGGATGTAACACTGGGTATACCGATTATCTCATATTGGTCTGCTGGATTAAAAGGCTCAGATTGCCAAGGTTGCCCAGAGGTTTTATAGACATTCTTAAAATAATTCGCGAAAGCAGAGACGATGTTATGGGGCCCGTGGACTTGTTGATTTGCATAGTTCATGGTGGCTGGGATTCGAGATTGAGCCTTTTTACTTTGGACAAAGGACCAAAAATCCGCGTAACATTACACACATGAATGCATAATTTCATACGCACACCTTAACTTTTTTGTATTTTAGGTTCTGGACGTTACTGCAATTACTAACTCAATCTTTTAAAAACAGTTTTCTCTAATATTTCTAACAGACAGATAAAGCCGGCTAACGTCCAATTTTGAGCGACAGAGATGAATAACAAAGAGGGAATGATGATTTGCCGCATAAAAATGTAAACAATTTGGTCTATTAATTTGTATGTCTTCCTATTTCGATTTTCCGATTTCCTATGGTTAACTAAGCCATGCATCACCCATGCATATGAAGCGAATACGTAATTCTTGTTTACATATTAATGCAATCTATAGCTAAGATTCTGCAGAACGTGTATACTCTGAGCGACAGAGATAAATAACAAAGCGGGAATGATGATTTGCCGCATAAAAATGTAAACAATTTGGTCTATTAATTTGTATGTCTTCCTATTTCGATTTTCCGATTTCCTATGGTTAACTAAGCCATGCATCACCCATGCATATGAAGCGAATACGTAATTCTTGTTTACATATTAATGCAATCTATAGCTAAGATTCTGCAGAACGTGTATACTCTGAGCGACAGAGATAAATAACAAAGCGGGAATGATGATTTGCCGCATAAAAATGTAAACAATTTGGTCTATTAATTTGTATGTCTTCCTATTTCGATTTTCCGATTTCCTATGGTTAACTAAGCCATGCATCACCCATGCATATGAAGCGAATACGTAATTCTTGTTTACATATTAATGCAATCTATAGCTAAGATTCTGCAGAACGTGTATACTCACCGTCGTGTGTTGATGTTCCCCTTCCTAATTCATCAATGATCAACAACGACTGCTTTGAAGCGTGTTTCAAAATGGCTGATGCTTCGGTAAGCTCAACGAAGAATGTGGACTGACCCCTCACAATGTCGTCATTGGCGCCTAGTCTTGTGAACACTCTGTCTATGAGACTAAGGGAGCACTGAGAGGCAGGTACAAAGCTACCCTGTTTAAATACAATATTTTATTTTAAAATATCGTGAGGTAGTGCCTTTTCTTTATTACTTAGGTACACAGGAGTTTGATAAAATTGCATTTATCTCCTAAACAAAGCCGAAATCAAAAAACTATCAAAAGGTACTTCGCATTAGCTATTAAACTCTATTTTTTATATTTAATGTATTGGTCCAATACAGGGTATAATTCGCCACACGGTTCGAGAGCTACCACGCCTGAAGAGGCAGGGCGGTAAAATGCATCAAAAGAGTCGCTATGACGGTGACAGTATGGGCGGGCGTACTAATAAAAAAAAAATTATTTAGTCGTAAATTGCGTAAAATACCTACTGATTTATTTAATTTATGAATTACTGCTCAAGCTTGATTATGAATAACTTTACTTTTTATTCAGGGTGACTCAAATGACCGTACAACGCTTAACCAAAAATTTCTGAAGGTCGTATTACAGTAAGGGATTTTTTATTGCTGCAATAAAAAATTGCAGGATTCTTGTTGCAAGCATGCGCAAAGCGAGTTTAGTGATAAGCTGTTGCAATTTTTATTGCGATTGCCAGAAATAGCTCTGGACCTATTTTTATTGCAGTTGCAAGCGCAAGTTTGGGGAATTATTTGGTAATTTCAGTGCAACTAACCTGAAAAAATATAAGTATTTTTGGTTCTACCATTCAGACCTAGATTTCTATCATTTCTATATTGTGGTTTGTTTTTGTTGTTATTCTCACCATTTACACGAAGTTTATTTATTTTAATTCCCATAAATAACGAACCGTCCATACTCAAAACAACGCGAAAAGGTTAGGTTATCTGCCAATTTATTTTACTTAGTTGGCAGCATGTCTAATAATAATGTAAATAATTGCACACTGTAAAGCGATTGGCAATTTTCATTGCCGCAATTAAAAATTGCTGCAATAAAAAATTTCTTCAGAAAGAAAAACTTGCCAACTGTAATGCGGCTTTTAGCCAAAAATAAGGCGATTTAGGCAAACTTACCTATATGCAATGTTGTTTCGTTTTGCCGCTACAGTGCGCCAAAGTTTTCAAATTAATATCGTTTTTTTGAAATAATTTCTAAATGTCTACAAGCTGACTTCATTTTGAAACTTTTTTGTCTCTTGTACAATTTTCGCCAGACATACAGTTTCTCTTCCAAAAAATTATTTACGCTACCTTGTAATTCATCATTGTTGTTTTTTTCAGAACGAAAAAACATGAAAAAAGTTTTAATTCTAATAACTACCAACTATAACCCTATTTCAAAAAAGTGTAGAGTAATAAAATGGGAAATTCCGTCCAGTTCGGCTCAATTTCGGTGTGGCCATAGGTGCAGGTAAACTTTGTGCATTAAATTATTTATGATAACTAACCAAAAATTTTAGAGAATTGAGAAGGTTTGCTAACCTTTCAGTCGTTCAATATACGGGAGATTACCACGAGAACATGAATTCGAATGTTTTCGAGGACTATTTTGGTGAAATGATAAAATATCTTCCAGGTGATTCAGTAGTAGTTATGGATAACGCAAGCTATCATTCACGACGCACAGAGAAGACTCTAACTTCATCTCGGAGAAAACAAGAAATTATCGACTGTTAGATAATTTGATAAAGAAGGAACTATTAGCTGTAGCAAATTTACACAAACATCGTTTTATGAAATATGCCGTGGAAGATATAGCAGGAAAACATAGTGTAACTGTGCTGCGCACACCGCCATATCATTGCGAACTAAACCCTATAGAACTTATATGGGCGCAAGTGAAAGGATTTGTAGCAAGACACAACACGACATTGAAAATGAAAGACGTTAAGCTACTGTTTGATCAACCCATTAAGAAAGTGACACCAGAGAACTGACGAAAAGCAGTCCATCATGTTATTAAAGAAGAGGAGAAAATGTGGAATCTTGACCACCTGATCGATCGGACCGTCGACCCGTTAATTATAACGTCAAGAGGAGATGACAGTTCCTCAGATGACGAAGAATATTATGATTTTTTATAATTTAATTTCTGTATAATGTATTTTTTGTATTTTGTATTTTTTTTGTAATGTTTAATAAAAAATAAGTGTACCTAATACTATGTACATAATTTATATTAATGACCTTTTTACTATCAACTCAGAATCAAATATAATAAGTTTTGCTGATGATACTGCAGTTTTTTATCAGGGTAATAGCTGGGACCAATTAAGAACACTGATTGAACGGGATTTCACTAATATTGTAAAGTGGTTTAACTGTCGCTTATTAAGTATAAATTTAAAGAAAACTTTATTTGTGCCATTCACTTCATATAGCAATTCATTACCTCCTTTTAATAATATTTCTTTTAATTTTAATAACCAGGTTGTCCAAATAAAATCATGTAATAAAATAAAATATTTAGGAGTTATTATCGACTGCCACTTGCGATGGAATTTCCATATAGATTATGTAACTCAAAAGATTAGATGTTTATTATCAAAGTTTAGGATATATCGAGATATCTTTAATGAACAACACCTTAAAATATTATACTTTGCACTTGTTCAATCTCATCTGACTTACGGTATAATTGCATGGGGTGGAGTCGTGAATAAATATTTATCAAAGTTAAATGTTATTCAAAAATGGATTTTGAAAATTATGCTTAAGAAAAGCGTCCTCTATCCAACGGCTAGTCTCTTTAATGATTTTAGAGTTTTAGATATAAGGCAGCTATTTTTTGAAAAAATGGCGTTAAGATTGTTTCATAAAAAAGATCATTTACCGTCAGCAGAACATGAATATTATACGAGACACAGGGAGGACTTTGTGAGGAAGCCTAGAATTATCAGAACTGTGGGACAAAGATGTTTCAATTACTTGCTATCCAATGTTTTTAATGAAATCTCCGGAATTGTCAGGACAGTGCATTCAAGGGGACTTTTCAAGAAGTTGATAAAGAATTACTTATTAAATGTAGCAACCACAAACTCTATACATCAACTATTAGATGAAAAAAATTCCTACAACGTAACCCTTGCATAAAAATGAATTTTTATAACGGTGATTAGGTATTAATTGCACTAAATTTGTCTTGATTGGGTACAATTGATTGTAAATAGAATTGTTAGTTTTTTTTTTTTTTTTTTTTTTTTTTTAGGATTTCGGATAATTATTATTATCCAGTAAGTTAATGGTGCCTTTATTTTATTCTATTTTATTTTATAGATTGGTTTAGGTCGCTAAAAAATTATGCTTTAGCTATTATTGTTTTTTTTTTCTCTGTATATGTATTATAATATACTTCTTATACCGACATTATTGTTTATGCCGTTCTATGTTAGATTTAGATATAATATACTATTTAAATATAATATTATATAATATTTCAAACTCACGCACGAGTTTTCTCCTGTGGGTATTGTATTTATTGTTGAACTCTTCAGTTCTTTTCTTAATGTATTTTTCTTATAATGTCATCAATAAATGCTTTTATTATTATTATTATTATTATTATTAATGCCTAATTTTTATTCTGTTAAAAAAAAAGTCTGTTCTTTTTAGAAACATCCTACCGGCACGCCTTCGTCACACCATTTTCAGTGTTTGTGAATGGATAACAATAGGCAAAACCCATAAATTGACCCATACCCGGGTGGTACTACCTGCACTTGATGAAAATAAAGAATTTTGCAACGAAATCAATGCAAAATTATGAAAGTGGCTTAAATATTCGTTGGGTCACTCTGTAGCCCCTTTGCATACCTAATGAGCTTTTATTACTCTACGCCATTTTGAAATAGGGTATAGTTTAATTCTTATAACAAATATCCGAAATGTGCACCGTGTTCCTGAATATATAAATTAATTCGTTTCAAAAAATTAAACTGTACTTTGGGCATCGTGTCGGACTTGTTTTTAAAATAATCTGCAGCATTGATAATTCTTTGCAATAACTCGGCTTCCGTAGCGATGGGGGAAGCATACACTTTTGATTTAAGAGCCCCCCCACAGGAAAAAGTCTAGAGGCGGTAAATCGGGAGATATGGAGATAGGATATGTTTCATTTAAAAATATTCGAACATTGATACTAAAATGAGGTGGCGCCCCGTCGTGCATAAACCATATTTCGGTACAAACTTGTAGTAAAATATCATCCAATAAATCGGGTAAAGTGTTTTGCAAACAGAGTGAATAGTTATCCCCATTTACCCAATTTGGCATTACAACTGGTCCAATAATAAAATTGCCAATCATACCTGCCCATCCATTAATTCTAAATTCATGGTCGGAAATGATTCTCCCTGATGGCATGAGGATTTTCATCGCTATACACATGTTCGTTATGTGCATTTCTAATTCCCGATCTCATGAACGCAGCTTCGTCCGTAAATAAAATTTTGTTATAAAAGGTTGCATTTAGTATTCTCATTGTTTCGATGAAACGGCAAAACGTCAGCCGACTTTTAGGATCCATTGGCAAAAGATTTTGCACCAGTTGCACATGATACAGATGAAATAACTGCTCTCGTAGAATGTTATTAATGGTATTTTTGGAAACCGCCAATTGGAACCCCAAGCATCTACAGCTTAATTTGGGATCATCTTCAATTCTGTTTAAAACTACCTCTTCGAGCTCCGGAGTCCTTATTGTACGTTGGCGTCCTCAATTAACATTATTTCCATTAAAACTACTCGTTTCCCTAAGTTGCCTCTCAATACTCGCGAAAGTTTGATGGTTCGGAGTTCTGCGGTCTGGATATTTGTCACGATAGACTCTGACACTCATACGTCCATTTCTCTCACATTATCCACAAACTGTCAATGTCAACATGTCAACCTTCCCAGTGATAGAATAATGTTTCATTTTAAAGGACCTACAATAATTATTTAATTTACAATAAACTCGAGTCCGCTGAACACCAACAAGTAAACACTATCTGTATGTCAGATTTATTTTACTGTTGCCTAGTAAACTAACAAAAAACAATTCTTGTTCGGAACAGCAGCAATGATGTGGTATCGTAAATAATTTTTTGGAAGAGAAACTGTATGTCTGGCGAAAATTCTACAAGAGACAAAAAAGTTTCAAAATGAAGTCAGCTACTGTCAGAGAATAATTGAAGTCATTTGTACAGGGGGTAACAAAACTAAAAACTTTTATTTATGAATCACGCGCCACTTTTAAAATTCCAAGCATTAAAAAAAGATCGCGTTTGCGTCAAAACACGCCAATAATAGTAGTAATTTTTGTTCCCAAAATTAGTGAATATCGATAAAGCCGTTTAGAAATTAGTCCGAAACGATATTAAATTGAAAACTTTAGCGCCCTGTAGAGGCAAAACGAAGCAACATTGCATATAGGCAAGTTTGCCTAGATCGTCTTATTTTTGGTTAAGGAATTTGTGGTTAGGCGTTGTACAGTCATTTCAAGGACACTCTGTATATTTATTCATTTTACAAACATCAACGTTTAAATATGATTCATTATAAATTAAATATATTAATTTTAAACACCGACAATGCCTGCAAAATTTCTGAAGGTGTCAAGATGTGCGTTGTATCCCCACTAATTCAATATCATATACGGCGACTTTTATGTACAGTAACCGTAAAGGTGTCGATCAAAAAGGTGTATAAACCTTCAAACTAGTAAAAAGACAAACAGAATGACAGGGATGATAACAATGTTTTTGTTTCTACTTTATATGGAGCAAGACTGTCAAAAACTAAACAAAAAGAGACATTATAAAATATGTAATATAATTAAATATAAACACTTATATGATACAGTAAAACCTCTGTTTGCGACCGCCTCTATTAAGTGACTACCTGCGTTAAACGACCGGTTATGAATTTTAAATATTTAAAAATGAAAATCTCATTATTTTATACTCCTCCCTACCGAGCAATCTGTTAAACGACCGCGGGCACTCATCATCGGAATTTTTAGTAAACAATAATGCTAAAAATACCCTCCATTAGGAGCAGTAAAACCCGACCCGACAAATCTTAAGAAATATGGGTATATACACAAATTACTCTATTGCAGGCGGATCCATTAAATTTGCTTTAAAGGCTGATAAATCGGTTGTTAGCATTAGTTTGGTTTTGAACAGTTTTTGTGTGTTTTGGGACTGACGTAAATATTTAAGGATGGCGGGAAAAATGAAATGTGTTCGAAAAAATTGAAATAATCGAGGAAAGTGAAAAAAACTGGTTTAACTACCAGGAAATTTGCTGAAAAATTTAAAGTGGGTAAGACCTAAGTGACTATGTTGCTACAAAATAAGGCAGAAGTCAGAAATTTGTTTCAAGAAGGTGGCAACGGTGAATAGCAAAGATAATTCACCTCACTTTTATTGAACCAATCAAAACGCTCATTTTCATAGCAACCACCTTGGTAACGGTCGTCTTACCCGATAAGACTACCGCTAGCTCGAAAAGACGCTTTCGAAAAGACGCTTGTAGCTTTTTTACTTAAATAAAAAATTAGTAACACCTCTAACTTGTATATTTACCTTTATCAGACGGCCTTCATTTTTATGTTCAGTAAATTATCCAATAAAATACACCTCTAGAGGCGGTTTCTTATCTTCATACCTTCGTTTTTCACTCGAAACTCGATTTTCCAAGAAAATTTTCACTCAATGTAATTTTTACTTATAATCAAAGATAAGACCCTCGAGCTCAAGCTCTCGGGATCATATCAGATTATAAGTAAAAATTACATTTCGTAAAAATTTGTCAGAAAATCGATTTCTTGTTAAAAACATCGGTATTACCGATAAGACGCCTCCTCTATCGGTATATTACTGTTGAAAATTTCCCAAAACCGAAGGATTGGCAGTGGACGAAGTTGTTTTTAACTGGTTTTGTAAGGCGCGAAACAAGCACTTACCAATATCCGGGCCCATAATTCAAGCACAAGTCCTCAAATCCGAATGTCTAGGACTAGATAACTTCAAGGCATCAAATGGATGAACAACGATTTACAATTCTGATCTGTGCAAATATAGAAGGTGAGAAGGAAGAACCACTTATACGTGACTGTTAGTTTAGGTAGGCAAAAGCAAAAACTTTCGATGTTTTAAGGGCGCACATATCGATAAGTTACCTCTCCAATGAGTCTCGAACAAAAAAGCGTGGATGACAGCACACATCATGACAACATAGCTTCACAGATTTGATACCAAGATGAAGAAGCAAATGTGAATAGAAATTACACTGGATAATGTCAAACTAATTTTTTTTTTCCACCCAATACTACCTCACATTGCCAACATTTGAACCAAGGCATTATTCAAAATTTTAAAATTTGCCGATATTGATATGTAGATACTTATTAATAAACAAACACTGTAAAACGCAGCAAAACCAGTTGTTTTAATTTTTCTCTATTAACCGACCAACCCTGTTACAACAAAGTGCAAGATGCAGTAAGATTAAAAATATGTTCACATTAAATAAGTCATTCATATCACATCACTTTGTCCAAAAATCACTCCTCTAAAGTGTAATAAGCTTTTGACATCAGAAGTTTTTTTGCCCTCTGCCTAAAACACTTATATTCTGCAATTTGCCTAATAACAATAGGTAAATAATTATTAAAAAGTTTTTTACTATTACAAAAAATCGAATTCTTAGTCAGCTTAGAAGTAGGGATTGGTATCTTCTGACAAACAAACTTCTGGTGGAGACAGTAGCTGGCGTGTGAATATGAGAGGAGTATTTCTTGTGCATAAGACACACCGTCTCCAATATCAAAATGCTTGTCAAGGTTAAAATGTTTCTATTTACAAAGAGTTCTGCAACAATGCCGGGGCCCGACACCACACATAAATCTGATAGCGCACTTCTGCAGCACAAACACAGAGTTAAATAAGGCTATTAAACAACTACCTCAAAAGCAGATACCAGAGTTTAAATGTGAATCTATTAGAGCAAAATATGAGCTTCTAATTATGGATTCATTCAACTCATTTTTGATGACTCTCAAGGCAAAACAACCCGACGAGAAACTAAAAACTGATTATTTTCTGTAACTTTCGGAGCTATCTTTATTTTACTGTCGTGTTGGCGGTAAGTAATTATGGATATTTGTTATTATTATTAAGTCCGAATGCTAGCCACGAAAATCTTGACGTTTATGAACTTAGAAACTGATTGTTAGCCAGTCCAAAAATACCTTTATGACATCCCAACGTAGTCCCTTATCTAGATGAATCCCTATAGGAACTTAAGACTTGAACTCCCCACTCGTAAACTGATTTCAGAAGACTGTGTCTTAGAGGTGATATTGTCATTATCAGTGGTGCATCCCCCATACCACTACTGGGCCTCACAAAGATCCCCCCAGGGGGGCAGGACACTGTAGTGTTCTTGGCAAAAAGGGTGTAATGAGTAAATGGATAAAATAAATCAGTTACGTTAGGTTAGGTTAGGTTAGTTGTCTCTTTAGCGCAATGCTGCTATGGTTGGAATCATGAAGTTTAGGTTTATTTAAGTAAGAGCCTTGTGTTGTTCTTATTAATACAATTTTGCCTCATGTGACTTTAGATATCGGCAATATTATTTTTAATAAAGCTAAAGGTTTTGCTTACCATTTGGGCCATGATGCAAATGATCGACACCTGTCTCATAAGGGTGGACTTACCACCCATATTAGGACCTGTCAATAGCAACAATGGGGGTTTACTTGCTGACCCCATGAAAGTGTGGTTTGGTACGAAACTTTCCACGTTGGGGACACATGGGTGTTTACCGTCTTCTATGGAAATGGTGGGCTGAAAAATATATTGACACAATAGAACACAGGAAAGCTATTTATATTTATAAATACCTTAAGCAGAAAAGGTTCGACGTTTGGTTTACAAATTTCGCCGCCAGAGTAAGTTGAGGCATACTCTGCAAATGAGCACAACACGTCCAGGATAGTCAGGCAATGTATGACTTCTTGCCACTGATCATATCTTAAATACAAGTAAAATTGTTTTTAAGAGGTCTCGTAACAAATAATATGGAAAGTAACTAGTGTAAATAAATAAAATACTATAATTTCAGCCCACCTTTGACTAAACTTCTCGAAAATTCTTCGGTTCAAATCCAGGATGATTTTATTCCTTTCAGCCTCCGCTTTTTGCATCTTTTGTAAGAGTTTCTAAAAAAATAAACAAAAAAACTATCAACTCTTTATTTAAAACGAAAAATACTTTGGAGGTATTGAACAAATAGCGTCAAGTAACAACCTAATCTTAAAAACATTGATAAGGCTGAAAAACCTACAAATTGCCGCTAAAGTCTGTGCGTTTTAAGAAGTCCGCTAAGCCATAAAACCTTTTGAGCATTATGTCGGTGGCTCTCAAACAACAAATTATATTGAAGGTAATCTTGGATGTTGATGAATTACATTTTCTAAATAAAATAATTTAAAGTAAATAAAAAATTAGTTTAGGTAAAGAAAAATAATAATTTTTTAGCTTTTGTAGTATTCAGACAAATTAGTTTTACGAATTCTTTTTTATAAAGTTTTGGTTCTAAAAAGAACCGATTTTGTAGTCTTGCGACAGAACGTACCTACTTGTAGATAGGTACTACTAAAAGTAGTCTTCCTCTGCATTTGAAATTTCACCCATGCTTTCAGACTCATCAGAATCAACATCATCAGTTTTTTCTGCTTTATCTTTTCAAGAATAGCTTTGAGGGTAACATATTCCTTGGCTTTATACATATCATAAACAATATTCCTAATAGAGTTTTATCCCTTGGGATAAATCCAAGGTTTTTGAATGGAGTCGAACCCTTTTATATGGTCTGTCCAAATCCTCTTCACTCTTTTTTCGACGTCTTCTTAAGGTCTTCTCTGAAATGCCGCAAGCATCAGACGTTCGTTTTTGCACTGCCAAAACAGACTCTAACGGGCCCGAGTTATCTTTTTCTAAAGTAAAATAACGTTCCACTTGTAATACCAAACGGCGTTCACCTGGAGATAAATGCCTTCTAGGCGATGTGCCACCTCGCTGAACATTTTCCATAACTTTGCTTAATAACTGATTTTAATTCACACACAATGAGAAACAAACTAAAAGTGAAAAGCACAACTACTTATTTAAAATAAAGTAAAACATACCATCCCGCACTTCAGCAAATTTTAATTATTTCTTGGAAAATAGTAATTATTATGAAGATTTAATTATAATAATCCCAAAATAATGTCATTATCGGAAAAGTATATGCCTGACAAAATCTTTAACATATTTAACCATCCCGCACTTGAGCAAATTTTAATTGGTTCTTGGAAAATAGCAATTATTATATAGATTTAACTATAATAATAGCAAAATAATTTAATTATCTATTTAATTATTATTTATGCTCAACGCGTAATTCTAAGATAATTTTGTTTTGAAACCGCTGATTTCGCCCAGTAATAGAAAACAGTAAACCAGTGGGATGTTCGGTGTGATCAAGTATAGCGAAGGTGCGAAGATATTGTAACTTAACCGACTTACTGTTTTAAAAGCGATAACATCCCTTGGTGATTTAATCCGATATCGGACTTCTTAAAACGCACAGACTTTAGTTGCGGAGTTGGAAGTCAAATCTTGTTACCAAAAAATGCTCGTAACTTAGGTTTGGATTAACGGAATTGAGCCAGATTGGGCTTGTAGTAAACAGCATTATCGCGCCATTATCCAACCGTTCTATTTTTACGGAGACAGTTTCCCTTAGCCGTTGATTGATCCTCTCAAACAGTGTGTGAGCGGGATTCGCCTTTCAGGAAACAACTCTTCATATACTCGAGAAGCGGCTCTGCCATTGCATCTTCTATGGCTTAATTGTGACACTAATTTAATGACAAATTCTTGACAACAGTGAGTTTTGCCTTATTAATAAAATAAAGAAAATCTTTATTATTAAGCTCCGTAGGTGCAATAAATGTATCGAACGTAGTGGCAGGCATTTTCAGCAACTACTATTTTAAGTTTCCTTTTGTACTACCTACCATAATAAATAATAACGCTGATTAAGTTATCTTTTGATATCTGTACTGAACCTTATTGTTCTTTTGACCTAATTTCTTTAAGACCTTAATAATTGATTTCTGTATCTTAACTTATTTTCATAGGGCTCTTAATACATGAAAATCCAACACAATCATCCAGGCCAATGGCAATAGATTTTAATGTGTCTCAGTAGTCAGTGAAAAATTTGATTAAGCAGGAGAAGTTCCATCCCTACAAGATAAAATTGGTGCACGAGTTAAACGAGGACGATTTTGATACAAGAGCTGAGTTTTGTGAGCTGACGATGAAAAGATGCAATAACGATAATAACTTCGCAACAAAGATCATTTTCTCGGATGAAGCTACTTTCCATTTAAATAGCATTGTTAATAAGACATAAATATTGTTATTGGTCTGTTGAGAATACTCACTGTTTCCAGGACGGTCATACTCAGAGGCCCGAAAAAGTTAATGTTTGGGCGGGCATAGTTGGTAGACATATTGCGGGATCTTTTTTCATAGATGGTAATTTGAATGGCGAAAATTATCTGGACCTCCTCAGGACTCACATAATTCCTTCTTGCAGAATGGTTTTACCGGGTGTAAATAAAGGCATAAACGAGCAGGTATGGTTCCAGCAAGATGGAGCACCTGCGCATTATGCGGCAAATGTTAGACAACACATAAGCGAACCATTTCCAGGACGTTGGATAGGCAGAAGAGGTGCTAATGACTGGCCAGCGCGATCCCCGGACTTAACCCCGCTCGACTTTCTTTTGTGGGGACACGTAAAGAACAAAGTCTACATTAACCGTCCAAATGACTTAGAATCTTTAAGTCAGAATTAGTGCTGAAATTCGGGCCATTCCAGAGGACTTCTAAACGTTGTAGACGGGTTCAGGGATCGACTGGCGCTCTGCTTAGCAGAAAATGGTGGTCATTTTGAACACCTAATCTACTGAAAAGGTTTTACTTGTTTATTATTCCGATGTTAAGTTCTTCAATTTTCTAGGCTATTAATTTTGTTATTATAAAGTTTGTTACAATTTTAAATAAATAGAAATTTGAAACACAAAAAGTATGAGTTTTCCCAGTATAATCCAAACATGCAATCAAATGCAGAGGGTCTTCCATTTAAAAAAAAAGTAAGTTAGTGACTATGGCAACCAAACCAGAAATGACAGAAAAAATTCATGCAGATAGAAATGTGGGGAATAATTTACCGAACAACTTTCATAAAGGTCACTTTTTCGTATACGAGGTAATTTAAAAGTTACAGGCATTATGCGCGACTTTTTTTGCCACTCTGTATATATTAAATGAGCCTATATTATTTATTTTTTTATTTAAAAATGTGTTATTAAATTTATTGTAATTGACTTATTTCCAATTTTATTGGGGTTTGAATTTTATTGTTTTTGATTTTTATCACAAACATATTCTTTTAATGGTTTTCCACATATCTTAATTAGAGTTTTAGCATTTATCAATTTCATGTTTATAACAATTTGTTTTTGCCTCTTTAATTAGTTTTTATAAATTTTATATTTATAAATCGATCATTCTTATTTTTTTGTAATTTTTTATAGAATTCGTTTTTTGTCCTAATAGAATTTAGTAAGCCACTGGTAATCCATTATTTTCTCTTTTTATTTTAATTTGAGTTGTATATTTCTGTAAATTATTTTGAATTTCTTTGATTAAATTTATTAGACAAGTCATTTGTTTTAGAATAAGAAAATAAATTTAGATTAGATTAGAAGATTATTAATTTAAAATTATCTTAATGTTCTTTTGTTTTTACAAAAATATGATCAATACAAAAGTTATGTTCTTTTATTTCTCCTGTGTTAATATTAATATTTATATCACCTACTATAATTACTGTTTCATTTTTACATGTACATTTGATAGTATCAAAAAAATTCTTTAAATTTATAGTAAGTTCAAAAACATCTAGTGGGGGAGGTTTAATAGATACTTATATTATTAATTCTTTCTTTTCCAATGGACATTTTAAAGAAAATTACTCTTATTTTTCCCAAAGAGATAATACACTCCCCGACAATAAAAATTAAAGTCATTTTGATACAGAACTCAAGGGGCAAAAGCAACACCAAACGCCATGGAGGCAGCTATGCAATCCACAATGCAAAACTTCTTGGTCCAGTTCTCCAAAATTATGGAGACTCAGCTAAAATCTATGGTCAGTGCCTTTCAAAAAACCGCAGGTTAAATGGCGGCGCAACCGGAGACGGCATATATTAAACTCGCTACATTTAATGTCAATTCCATCAAGCAACGGAAACTCGAACTTATCGAGTTCGTCGAGAGAAATGAGATAGATGTGTTTCTTATCCAGGAGACGTGGTTAAAGGGAGATAGATTTTCTTTCCCGAATTATACCGTATTTAGGAACGATCGCCTCGGTAGACGCGGGGGCGGAACTATGATCCTGGTTAAGAAACACATTTCAGCTCAAGTTATGCCAGGTCCTGTCAATTGTGCCCATATTGAAGGGACTTTCATATCGATACGATTTAAAAATAATCAACGCGTGCACTTGGGATCGGTTTACTGTAGTCCGTCAGTAGATTTCACAGGCAACTGCTTACAAAAAATTTTTGGTAATAATAACCGAACGATTATAGGGGGTGACCTAAACGCGAAAAACAGGATTTGGGGATGTAGAGCATCAAACCAAAGAGGTCGCACCCTATATGAATTCTCTGAAGCTTTAAACTACCACATTCTACCGCCGGAGGAGCCCACGCATTGCTTTACGCGGGGCCTTCCGGATATCTTGGACGTCTTCGTGGTAAAGAATGCCGTTCAATTTTCACAACCATCGGTCATTTGTGATCTGAGCTCCGATCATATACCGGTCATTTTGGAAGTGGGTAATCCACTTGAAAAAGGTAGAGGTTTTGTTACCCACACCTCAATAAATTGGCACAGGTACAGCAGCATAATGAAAAATGTAGAGGCGTTACAACCTCTACAGAGCTCATTAGACATTGACAATGCGGTTACACAGATCACAGATGACATCAACGCAGCGTTAGCTCAAGTTTCTGTTACAAAGACGTCCAGGTATTCAAAATACGGGACATTGACACATGAAATTAAAAATCAAATCAGAATTAAAAACCGGTTAAAGAATAGGGCGTATCGCACTGGAGATCCTCGCATCAAGGCGGAGGCCAATCGGGCGGCTGAGGTAGTCAGGGAATTGTTGATCGAACGGCAGTCGAACCTCTGGGACAACAAGGTCCAAAGTCTATCTATAGAGGATAATTCCATCTATAGAATGACGAGAACTTTGACCAGGGGAGCACGAGCACCCATGTCTCACCTGATAAATCAGGAAACAGATGCTGTTTTAATCGATGCCAAAGATAAAGCTGAATTGCTCGCGGACAAACTATGCGATCAATTCAGCGAAAACCCGACCAATGACGCGTTTAGAGATGAGAGGGTCTCAAGGACGATACAAATTTATAAATCAATGAATTTCCCGTTTCAGGCCTTTCCACAAGTCACCTTAGGCGAGGTAAAGTCCCTATTAAGCGTATTGAATATTCGAAAAGCCCCGGGTTTTGACGGTTTAAAGAACGTGGCGTTGCGAAATCTACCTGACAAAGCTTTGAGAAATATAGTAAGCATATCCCAGGCAATAATCGAAGAGGGCCACTTTCCGTCCTCCTGGAAGCATGCAAAAGTCATTCTAATATATAAAAAAGGTGAGGATCCTACGGCGCCAGCTAGCTACAGGCCGATCAGCCTGCTGTCGAGTCTTGGGAAAATCACAGAAAAACTAATTTTGAATAGACTTAATGACTTTGTGTTTATGCGTAACGTTCTGCCTGTCGAACAGTTTGGGTTTCGGCCTGAACATTGCACAGTCAGGCAGACGACGCGACTAGCTTCAAATATAATAAAAGGCTTTAACAGGAGAGAGCACACGGGAGCGGTTTTCTTTGACGTAAGCAAAGCATTCGACAAGGTCTGGCATGATGGCCTCTTGTTGAAGTTGATAAGACTTGGAGCTCCGCACTACTTAATCAAGGTGGTAGCTTCTTTTTTGGAGAATAGAAGTTTTGCTGTCTCGTCAGAAAATGCACTTTCTTTGAATAAACACATCAGGGCGGGAGTACCGCAAGGTTCACCTCTCTCTCCGATGCTGTATAACATTTATACTCATGACATTCCGCGCGATAGATTTACGCAGCTCTATCTTTTCGCTGACGATACCGCAATTACTTCAACTACCAAACAGCCGCGACTTGTCGTCAGCCGGATGCAGCGCCACATAATCAAGCTAGAGAAATGGCTGTCGGATTGGAAGATTCGCTTGAATCCCTCTAAGACGAAGGCTATTTATTTTTCGAAAAGCAATGTTAGTAGACCTGAGACAAGGCTTCGGGTCAACGGAGTCCAGGTGAACAGGTGCCAGGAGGTAAAATACCTGGGACTTATATTTGATCAACGACTGAACTGGAGGCGCAATTCAATTAATAGAGTGAAGCTAGCATTGCATCAATTACGCTCTATCTATCCCCTGCTTCACAGGCGGAGTAGACTTGGTAATAGGACTAAGGTCAACCTCTACAAGGTGTTAGTCAGGCCGGTTCTCACTTATGGTGCACCTTCATGGTGCAACATAAGCAGAACGGAGCTTAATAAGTTCCAGGTAATACAAAACAGGGCACTAAAAATTATTGCGGATGTTCCCAGGTACACGATGAATCGCATACTTCATCAAGACTTTCGTATGCAGACAATAAATGAATTTTTCACAAAAATTATTACAGACTATTACAGACGTACGGACGTATCGACAAACCCATTAATCACGGACTCCCACACGAGATCTAGACCAAACAGTACGTACAAACTACCGAAAGACTGGCTCCCTCCCTGTTGGTCCAATCCCATAGTAGAGAAGCACTAATAGTAGTGAGGCACTATCAATCAACCACCAATGACCCAATCAATTCACAATCAATGGAATAGGCGCCAAAATTTTGCAGTATAAAACTTTTTAAATCAAACAAGCAGAAATACGAATAATCAAGGCAAAAGTCAATTTCAAAATTTCTACAAGTGATAAAACCTAAACAGTTTGCGAAGATTCAATTGAAGTCGTAGGAGAATTCCTAACTTAAAAAAAAAAACAGAGATCCCAAGTAGTCATTTTGATGGTCCTGTAACTTCTTTATTTCTTTTCCGATTTTATTGAAATTTTGAGCAAAGTGTAGCCCTATGTTTTGACAAGTTAGCCTAAATTTTAGATTTTAAAAAATACTGATGGCTCGACCAATATATAGGGAAAACAAAAGTTACTTTTTTATCTCTGTTTTCTTAAGGCCCTGTGGAAAAATTGAGCGGTGAAATGTAGATTTGTTACATTTTGTTTTAAAGTGTCGCCCTTTTTTGACAGAATGTTTTTTGGTTCACTCTAATATCTGCTTTTTGAGAAAAGATACAGGATGTTTAAAAAAAGTGATGCAATTTTTTAAATTTTTTTAATTTTAGAACGTTACTTATCTAGTCGCCTCGCTTTTGGTTGCATAGTAACGTTATAAGTATTGTCAGTATACTGCCATTACAGAAGACAATATTTAAAGTTTTTTGTTGTAAAAAAAATGAGACCCGAAGATGTGGCACGTGCTGCTGCACTGAATGATGATGGCCGCAATATAAGGTATATTGCGGAATTCTTAGGCAAACTTAAAAGTACTATACAAGACGCGATTAGCCGGTTTCGCCAAACTGGCGAGTACACCCGACGTAGAGGCTCAGGGAGACCACGCATTACTAATCAACGTGATAACCAATTTCTAAACTTAACTGCCTTACGTGATCGTAATGTACCATCTACTGTAATTAGTCGTAGACTTTTAGATGTACGTGGTACCACAGTCTCTGCAAGAACCATCCAACGCAGGTTAAATGAATCGGCATTGACGTCCAGAAGACCCGTTGCATGTCCCAAATTACTCCTAGCTCACCATACACAACGGTTACATTTTGCACAAGAACATGAACACTGGGGACTAGAAGAGTGGTCGCAGGTCCTGTTTACAGATGAATCGCGGTTTTGTCTGCGCTGACCTGACGGACGTGAACGGGACGAGGAGACCAGGTGAACGATACGCCCAATGTTGCATAACTCCAAGAATACCGTTTGGAGGCGGTAGTGTCATGGTGTGGGCTGGGGTATCACAACATGCTCGTACAGAGCTAGCGTTGGTTGAAAATGGTTCTATAACTGCTGATAGATACATCAACCAATGCTTGGCAGAACACGTGGTACCCTACGCCGAGTTCGTTGGGCCGAATTTTATATTAATGCAAGACAATGCGAGGCCCCACGTTGCACGGGTTGTAACAGAATATTTAGATCAGGTTAACATTCAACGATTCCAATGGCGCCCGCATAGCCCTGATTTAAACGCAATTGAGCATGTGTGGGATATGCTAGGTAGACGTGTTCGAAATCGAAATTTAGAAACATTACCGATCTGCGAGAAGCTCTTTTTGAAGAATGGCAAAACATTCCTCAAGAAGCCATTCAAAACTGCGTTGCAAGCATGCCACGTCGCATGAGAGCAGTTATAACGGCACGAGGTGGCAACACGCGCTATTAAATTTTAGGATTTTCTTTAAGCTAGTCTATAAGATAATGTAACGTTATAAAATGTAAATGAAATTTAAAAAATTGCACCACTTTTTTAAACGTCTGTATCTTTTCTCAAAAAGCAGATATTAGAGTGAACCAAAAAACATTCTGTCAAAAAAGGGCCACACTTTAAAACAAAATGTAACAAATCTACATTTCACCGCTCAATTTTTCCACAGGGCCTTAAGAAAACAGAGGTAAAAAAGTAACTTTTGTTTTTCCCTATACAGTGTCACCATTAAAGTCCGCACCATATGGAACTTTTTTTTATTAATGAGGTTAGTTAAAATTAAATTTCGGCAATCGTTTTTGCTTCAAATTAGACTAAAAATTATATAATCAAATGTCACCATCTGTCATTCGGTATCTGTCAAAAATTACATTTTAATCAAAAAATGCTGAAAAATGGCATTGTTTTACCGAATTTCAAAAAATTTTATTAGAAAAAGTTGTTTCTAGTACAATTCTTGGCCTAAATACAAAGTTTCAGTTTTCTAGCTCAAAGTTGATTTTTTTGCCATTTTTTCTTATTAACTTTTTTTTTATTTAATGTAAGTTCGCTTAATGGATATTAAACTATTTGCTTATACCATACTCAATATTTTATTTAGTTTGTATGAGCTTTTTTTTACTAGAATGCCATTTTTTTTCGAAATTTAAAATTAGAGGCAAAAAAATTTGACACAGGTGGTGCAAAGTTATCCTAATTTAAAAATTTTAACAGATAGACGTCAGATGTTTCGTTTTTCAAATGACAAATACATCTAAATATTTGATAAAAATTTTATTTTATACTTAAAATTATCATTATTATTAAAAGGAACAAAAAGGAACTTTAATCATTTTAAATAGGTAACACAAAAGCAATATAAATTTCACATTTCAGTGTGACGTCCTTCTCGCTCTATACAAACACCCGTCCGTCTATAAACGTCTTTGACAGCATTTTGTAAAAAGCTTGGTCTTATATCGGCACAACACTGTCTTATCGTTTGTTCCAAATGCTCGATATTTCAAAACGGTCGATTCTTATAAACTTTCTGCTTAAGATAACCCCACAGAAAGAAGTCTAGTGGGGTTATGTCAGGCGACCTGGGTGGCCAGTGACATTCTCTATCACGCCCTATAACTCTGTTTTGAAATAATTGGTTTATGCGTTCTTTCACTGCTACAGTTTGATGTATGGGTGCACCATCAAGCTGATACCATAAGTTATGTCTATGGTGTAAGGGCATGTTATCCAAAACTTCGGTAATCTCGTTATCAAGAAAATTCAGGTACCTTTCACCAGTTAAGTTTACTCTAAAGAAGTATGGTCCAATAAGCTCATCTTTCAAAATTCCACACCAAACATTGGTTTTAAAATGATACTGGTCGCGACATTCAATTGTGAAGTTAGGATTTTCTTGGGACCACCATCGGCAATTTTGTGAGCTCACGGTACCATTCGAAGAGAAAGTGGCTTCATCTGTCCATAATATCTTGTATGGAAAAAGAATATTCTCCTCATATTGTCCCTGATACCAAAACGAAAAATCAAGTCGGATATCAAAATCGCGTTCTTTTAATGTGTTTATAAACTTGGGTTTATATGCCCGAAATCGATTTTTCTGAAGAATTTTTCTAACGCTTTCCCTCTTGCACCCTGTTGAATCACTTATCTTGGTTACACTAGTTTGACCGTGGTCAATAACAGTTAAATAAACATCAAGTTGTGCTGCTTCATCGTATTTACTTGCCGCGTGAGGTTTCTTAAAATTATTTTGAACAGATCCAGTTTCTCTAAATTTTGACATAATTCTTGAAACAGTGCTATGCTGCAAATTTTTTTCTGGATGCCTCTCATTAAAAATGGCAGATACTTGCCGGTGAGGCATATTCTTTCCACAAATTAAGACAATTTCTATTTTTTCTTGAATGGACAACATTGGTGATAACACTGAAAACTATAACTTGCGAAAATATTCAAATTTATGACATTTCTTTTATTTATTCGGCACTCTAATTCGTTTTTTTTTTCCATAGCCTACTTATAAAATTCAAAATTGCCTTGATATTTTATTGTGGATAAAAAGAAAATGGGTCTAAATTTTGAACTAATCTGATATCTGGGAATTTTATTATAAGTTTTTTAAACTTCTTAGGTGTATGTACTATCAAAAAAATGGAATATCTGACGTCTATCTGTTAAAATTTTTAAATTAGGATAACTTTGCACCACCTGTGTCAAATTTTTTTGCCTCTAATTTTAAATTTCGAAAAAAAATGGCATTCTAGTAAAAAAAAGCTCATACAAACTAAATAAAATATTGAGTATGGTATAAGCAAATAGTTTAATATCCATTAAGCGAACTTACATTAAATAAAAAAAAAGTTAATTAGAAAAAATGGCAAAAAAATCAACTTTGAGCTAGAAAACTGAAACTTTGTATTTAGGCCAAGAATTGTACTAGAAACAACTTTTTCTAATAAAATTTTTTGAAATGCCATTTTTCAGCATTTTTTGATTAAAATGTAATTTTTGACAGATACCGAATGACAGATGGTGACATTTGATTATATAATTTTTAGTCTAATTTGAAGCAAAAACGATTGCCGAAATTTAATTTTAACTAACCTCATTAATAAAAAAAAGTTCCATATGGTGCGGACTTTAATGGTGACACTGTATATTGGTCGAGCCATCAGTATTTTTTAAAATCTAAAATTTAGGCTAACTTGTCAAAACATAGGGCTACACTTTGCTCAAAATTTCAATAAAATCGGAAAAGAAATAAAAAAGTTACAGGAGTATCAAAATGACTTTAATTTTTCTTGTCCGGGATTTATTGTCGGGGAGTGTATCAAAAGAGTAATTGTTTTTATTTTTAACGTACAATATAATTCCGTCACTTTTATTGAAACCTCCATTATTATAAATTATATCATAATTATTTAATTTAAATAAATCGGTACTAAAAACCTTTCAAGTTTCTGGTAACACTATAACATCAAAATTATGGTAGAGTTGACAAAAAAACAAAATTTGTTTCGTCAACATTCTTTAAAATACTTCTAATATTATTGTGGAATAATAAAAAATTATTAAATGGGCTCATCATTGAATTATTAAAATTATGTTGATCTTTAATAAGTTGCGTTTTAATACTTGTTATTTTAAAAATTGATATACGTTTAAAAAGTTATGTATAAAATCAATAAAATATATAAATGTGTACTTAGAGTACAAAAAATTAAATATACCAAATTTATAAACTTGAAAATAAATAGAAACTTATTTAGCTATAATATGTACTCCTTTTTTAAGTTTTTATATTCATTATTTATTTGTTATTTGTTTGATTTATCTTTTCTTCTTCTTTTTTTCTCACAAATACTTTTCTATTTTTGCACCATACATTCAAATTTTCTCAATTCTTTAGCTTTCACAGGTAAAAATTTGTTTCTGGTTGTTAAATGTTCATTTATGTAAATACTTGTTTCTGGTCCTAGTAGTTTAAGATCAATACTTGTGATTTTTCCACTCAGTATATTTACAGGGTTTCGTTATAAAAATTATTTAAATATAACATTGTTATCGGAACCTTCATAAACTAAAATTAAACTCCGATTTCACAGTTTCCGACGCATTCTGTATATCAGTGTAAAATCAATTTTTATGCTAGCTTAATATTTCTCTCTGTCTATTAGACCAGATATCTATCAAATGCCGGTAAACACGAAAAATCAAACCATCTGACGACAATGTCGCTTCTCTATGGTAGCTATTCTCGGAAATAGTATAACAGTATGAGCAGATATTTATGGTTTAAGAGCGAGAAATTTGGCATAAAATCCACTGACTTTAGGAGAGTCTTTAAAGCAAATGCTATGCTCACTGGCTGGAATTTAGATTAACGTTTTTAACCATGGCATGGCTCTGAGATCAGCAAGTATAAGCTAAACCACGACTATAACACTAGGCAACAACATAAACTGTCTGCCCACAGACTGACACTGAAAAAAACCTCCTTAAACTACTTACTCTGGTAGCATCGGTAGAAAACCTCTTAGCAGGCTTAGCGCCCCTTTTCGTCCCTTCCAATCGGTATTCCGTATTGGCTCTACCTGTCCTATTCTCAGGCACTTCCAACTGAAACCTAAAAACCGATATTAAATACCTGAATCAAAAAACTTTTCGATCGACCCTGGTAATACGAGTAGTTCGAATGACCCACGTTTACGGGGACCTATCAAAAAATATTCATAATAAAATTACATTGCTTAATTTTGAACATAGAAATCCTGTAAAATGGTTGAAAAATATGTTTCCTATTAATATATGAATTTTTGGACCATTTAACTTACCTTTTTTTGTCCGATCCAAAGTAACTCAGTTGACAACCGAAAAATTTGGACTGTTCCTTTAAATAAACTTGCAGTTCTTGATTTATCGAGGCAATTGACCTCTCAATGTCGTCATAATCCTCGTCTACCCCCTTTTGCGGAATTATTTTACCTTCTTTTTCTGCTTCATCGTGATTAAATGCCCCCTAAAAAAGAGGGCAATGTTATAATCTTATTTGTGACTTATATACTTATACTGTTTTTAATAGAATTAATAAGTTTGACATTCAGATCATCAATGCCTTCAGAGTTCAATAATCTTTAAAACCTCAATTTCAGTCAAATGCTCGATAACAATAGAATTATTTACTAAACGAGGAACAGTACATACACTATTCAATGATGCGTATTTGTCAAAATTTCTTTTTGGAGACAGTACTAAAATACAACGCAAACTCGTCAGCAACCTCCCTAGGTTATTCAATTATTTTAGAGTCCTTTTTAAGATGTATAATGTTCAAGTTCTTTTTCTTTCTATTAACAATAAAAATAATAAGTTTATATCAAATACAGTAAAAGTTCCCTTAGCGGGCAGCTCTAATAAGCGATTATCTCACTTAAACGGTCAAACTTCTTGGAACTGATTTTAGTTTTATACTTTAACACATGAAGCACATTCCCATAAGCGGGCGCTCCTATAAACGTCCGCGGGCAACTTTTTCTTTACACAAGACTAGAAAATATCTCCCATAAGCGAACACGAAGCTCCAATAGCCAGGTGCATTAGATGTTAACGTACATTTCAGTTCGGCACTCGGTGATTCCCCTTAAATTTTAGGGGATTTACCGGCTTATTTTTACGAGTTGTTCTTTGTGCTCCAGCTTCGCCAAAGAATCGGACGTGTGTGTTTGTTAACAATGGCCCCGAAAAAAAAGAATGCTAACACTGAAAGAGAAAATGGAAGTAGTGAATGTAATTGATAAAGAAAAGCTAGCAACTCGGGCTATTGCACCGCGATTTCACGTAGGAGACGCAAGCAGCGATGATAGCAAGAAATAAAGAGGACATCCGACGTTTGTGGCAGTCTGGTGTAAATGTGCACCAAAAAAGTAGTTTTTTCAAAACGGAAGGCTTGAACATCGACAAAGCATGTTTTGAGTGGTTTATAAGTGCTAGAAATCGAAGGATACCTATATATACCTATATTAAAAAAAAAGGCAAAAGAAATTGCAGAAAAGCTCGGCTACCAAAGTTTTAATGCATCTGATGCATGGCTTCAAAAGTGGCGTAAAAGACACAACGTCAGTTTTAAATGCATTTTCGTCGAAGCAGCTGATGTAAATCAAGAAACAGTTGATGCATTTATGGAGAAACTTCCTTCTTTGTTGCTCGGGTACCAATGCGAAGATATTTACAATGCCGATGAAAGCGGCCTTTTTTTTCGTGCGCTTCCCGATAATCTGAGAAGTGTTCAGGAGGAAAATTGGCAAAAGAAAGACTAACGGTGTTGTCTTGTTCAAGCATGACTGGGCATAAAGCAAAGCTATTGGTGATTGGAAAATCGGCGCGTCCCAGAGCATTGAAAAACATAAATATTAAAGATTTACCTGTCATCTGGAAGTTAAACAAAAAAGCCTGGATGACTCGCGAAATAATGGCTGAATGGTTGAACGAGTTGGATCGAAAAATGGGTATTAAAAATAGGAAAATTCTGTTATTTCTAGACAACGCCGCGTCACATCCTCGAGAATTATACCTAAGAAATGTAAAAATTATTTTTTTGCCTCCTTGTACAACCTGTGTTTGCCAGCCACTAGATCAAGGGATCATTCAGAATTTTAAGTTTTATTACAGTAATCAGGTTTTAAAACATATTTTATCAAACATGGATTGTACTAAATCATCTGAACTTGAAAAAATTAATGTTTTGGAGGCATTGTACTTTATAAAAACGGCATGGCAAAAGGTCAATCCAGCAACAATTCAAAATTGTTTCAGAAAAGCTGGGTTCAGAAAAGCGGATACGAAACTTCTCCATTTTGACCCCAAAGATGACTTACCATTGTCTGTCCTTGCGACAATAATAAGGGCTGTTGAATGTTGTCAATGACCAAAATCTAGACGAATTTATAAACATTGATCAAAACACACCAGAAGATGATGATTTCGGAAAACAGGTTACTGCATTTAGTCAACATGATGGAAACAACGAGACGGATGACGAAATAGAGGACGTTCAAGAAGAGAAAAATAAAATAAAGTGCTTCGATGAGGCTTTAAATTACATTAAAGAGCTAAAAAAGTTTTCTAAAGACGACTATGTGGCTTTTGAACAAATCAAGAATCTGGAATGTCATTTTCAGAAGTGCCGTATGGAAGAACGGCAAGGGAAGCTTAAGCAGTCAAGCATTTTAAGATTTTTTCCAAATGCTCCTAAATAACTTTGAATATTTATGTTTGATGTTTGTTACAAGTATTGGTTTGCATGGCAATTATTACATGCATGTACATATTTAAATAATAAATTTGATTTTTATTATCTGCTGTTTCATCTGTATGTATTTATTTAATGAAATTTTCTCTTACGCGGGCACCTCCCATAAGCGGGCAAAAAAGCGGGAACCGTGACTGTCCGCTTATGGGAGCTTTCACTGTAGTTACAATATAATAGACATGCTAATCTGTTATTTTTTAATAAACTTAATTATAAATTCCCCAGAAGACGTGCTTGTTAGGGGTTTATTATTTACGATACTCCAGATGGTTTTAATTTTGTTATTCGACGAATATATCCTGTTCTAGTAAAATAACTTTTTACTTAATTTAGTTTGCCTCTTACAGTGGCGGCTCGTGGGTGTATAAGGGGGTGGAGGCCACAAAACAGCGCCGCAGGCGAAAATTTTTCGCGATTTCAAGGTCATTGGCTTAAAATGAATAGTTAGGAATTCAACCAGCAATATAATTATTTTCAAATACTAGGTTTCACCAGAAAAATATTCAATTTGCAAGGTCAGGGTCAATTTCTCTCAGTGCATCCGCTATTGTGTCTCTATTTTGCTCTTGTAAGAACTACTACAGAAAAAACGAAATATATAGTTAGGGTCAAGCAAATATTTGACGCGTGACACTTCCATATTGTCATGGGTGTCAAATACGGCAGGCCTAATAGAAAAGTTACTAATGGCTAATTTATATTATAATAATTACCACCCACTCGAAGTATTTGTATCTTTATCCTTTTATATGACTAAAAAGAGATATACATAATTCTCGTCGATTTGGTCAAATCATATGGGCTGCAGATCCGCATTTTATTTATTCCAAAACTAGTGATGTCGTTGTCTTGTTGACATTCTGTATTTGGTTTTGGATTTTGAGTATTTAAATCATTTTATTGCCTTTTTATAGTGCTCTATTGTCTTTATTTGTGTAGTGTTTCCCAGCAATCATTTTCTGCAAAGGTTTATAAATAACAATATTCGTCAGTCCGGCCCTGACTAAGTATCAGCTGTAATAAAGTTGGTGAAATCGAAATAACTCTAGTATTGGACAAATATGACAAGATGGAAGTGTCACGCGTCAAATATTTGCTTGACTCCAACTATATCAGTAATATAGTTTAATAACCAACTTTTTTATGTACGTATACGCTCAAACATCGATAAATACAAATCTTAAGGCGTACCCGACGAATGTCTAACAAAAACTGCCGTTTCTAACTGTATCCTTTAAAATATCTAAAACTATGCCCTATTTAAATTTTAAGCATCTATATGTTTACATTAACACCATAAAAACTAATGGCCTTATGCCAGTCAGTATTTTAACCCGCAGACCCGCCTCGAAAATCTAAAATCACGATAGGTTAACAATCACAAACGAATAGCACGCGTCGTAACTCGTAACCTAACAGCATAGACCAAGGTGTAAGTCTGTGTACTGTGCCTATAACGGCAAAGGGCTTTTCCAACGATCTAATTAAATCTAATAAGCCGACACCTGATCCTTTGAGAAGAAAAGATAGATGAGCCTGTTAACAATAAAACATTGCCAAGTTTCAAATAGGCACTAGGCACCCACCTGTAATCTTTAATTTTTATCTGTTTTTCGTTTTTTGTTATTGGGATTTAATTTCATATTTATTAATAATATCTTATAGAACAATGAAAACATTTATCAATCATTTCTAACTTATTTTTTTTTAAATAAAACATTTAAATAATAAGTAAATAAGTCAATAAGTGTCCTTGTTCAATCAACATTTGGCAACATGCAAGTCATTGCAAGCTACTGTAAAAATAATACGATATAGGCACAAATAAGTGGGCCTCACTCGCCTGCAAAATTAGACTTTTTTTCCTGTTGTGCGCGATTAAAGCGTTGGAGGTGCCGGGTTGGGAGCATAGCGTTTTATAAGCGATTTGTGACGAAAAGGAAGCTCAAGTTTTTGGGATTACAATTTTCTTTTTATGCGGTCGGGCAACGATTTCAGTTTTTAAAATTAATGTTGGATGGGGTGCGCGCTAAATTTGAAAGATAATATGTTGAACTTTGATGGTAATTCGATGTTCTATTGTTTTGATACTTTTAATGATTGGAAATTAGTTAAAAAACGTTTTATATTTAAATAAATAATTTATTAATTTTACATGTGAGGCCCGGCATCAGTTGCTTTATACGATGAGCCGCCACTCGCCTCTTATACTCTCTTTTTCGGTTGTTATATGGGTAACCCAGTTTAATACTTTTAATATTTTTGTGTAACCAGTACAGGCCATCTAACTGGTTCCTCATACCGGCTAGGTCCCCATTATATTGTGAATGATAATAATATTATCCTGGATCTATGTTTTGCCAACTTCAAGTGTAAAGTGCGATGGATTCGTTCATTGTGATCCTTATCGCCCACCTTTTGGGCTGTCACTATGTTCCAAGAATACAAAATATATCAAAATTGTAGATATTAATACTGATGTAATGTTACATCATTTTTATACTGTGGCATTTAACTGTTTTGAAATGTTTGTACCTTTAAGGCAGTCCCAATCTGGTAATAGATTCCTGGTTCTCACATGACCTTAAAAATCTTATATTTAATAAAAAAAATGCTTATCACTAGCATCAGCATAGGTGCTGCTAGCATTCAAAACGCCTTAGCTGGGTTTGATGTTAACAAAAGTGCAGGCCCGGACGGCATTTCTATTAGGGTTTTAAAATAATCTTTCCCAGTGTCTGGAATTGTCATATGTGTGGCCTATTCATAAATCAGACAATAAAAATGACGTTAAGAACTACCGACCAATCAGTATTCTTTCGGCTATACCTAAACTATTTGAGCACTGCATTGAAACTGTTCTAACCAATACCTTCCAGCCAATAGTGGTGAGTAATCAGCATGGATTTACCTCTGGTCGCTCTGTTGATACAAATTTGTTTCTTTTTATTAATCGTACCAATAATGTTTCTGATAAGGGTGCTGAGACCCACGCTATCTACACAGACTTTAGAAAGCCTTTTGACAAGGTGAATCATACCATTCTGCTTTCTAAACGGTTCAATTACGGGATTACCGGCATATACTCTCTTGGCTGCAATCATACCTCTCTGACAGAGAGCAACAGGTTGATTATCTATCAGAGTCATTTATAGTTACCTCGGGAACTTCCCAGGGATCTCACCTGGGGGCCCTTTTATTTAATTTCTTTATTAATGACTTGTGTGGTATGCTCACCTCATACAACTTACTGTTTGCCCACGATCTAAAAACTTTCACCCAAGTAACATCTCTTTAAGATATCATCCCATTGCAAAACGATATCAGCACTGTTTTCCTGGTGTCAACTCAATGGCATGTCATTGAATATCGACAAATGTTGCTTTATGAGGTTCAGCAGATCGAGAAAATTGTTCCCTCATCAGTATGTCATGAATAATGTTGCTCTAAAAGAGGTGACTGTGGTTAAAGATCTTGGCGTGTACTTGAACACAGTTTTGTCAGATCCATTTTGGATATTCATATCAATAGGCTGGAAAAAGTTCAGAAAAAGTTCATCAAGTTTTCCAGGCATATTCTTTTCAACTCTGGAATAAACTTAACCGACGCCAGGCTATGGCTTATCTAAATCTGACAACGCTTTCCCACCGAAGGGAGTACTACGATGTCTGCTTTGCCTTCAATGTATTAAACAATATTATTAAAAGCCCTGAATGTTTGGAAACTTTTTATATTCATGTTCCTAGTTATCAGACTCGTTATCCCCCTGCATGTTCCATTTCACAGAACGAATTATCTGGCACATAGTCCTATGAACAGGATGTCGACACATGTCATTAAATTTTATGGTTCCTTACATTTCTTTAATCAGTCTGATGAAAAATTTGAAATTCTTGAAAAAAGGGCTATTCTAGGTTAGGTTAGTTTATTTGATTCTGTAATTTGTAAATGTTTTTATCTTGAAAATGTTGTTACGTAAATAAATAAATAATAATAATAATAATAATAATACCAGTCACCTACAGACTTATTCTTATTTGATATCTGTATTCTTCGAAGACAACAACAATTCATACAGTAAATCAACTGTTCAACAAAAGCCCTCCACAAATGTTTGTAGTTTATTTTTAATTTCGTTGATGCGTGTTAACAGTTTTTAACTGCAATGGCATGAAAAATAAATTACTATGATTAACCTGAGGGCTAATGAAAACTCACCTTGAAAAAATTTAGTGTTTCTGTTAAATCAATGTTCATCCCATCAGGTGTGAATTGAGTAATTTTTCTGAGTAATCGAGATTCACATCCTAAAATAAGCAAATAAACATAATACATATTATGTATAAAAAGTGGATTTTTATTTTAAATGTATACCTTTAAAGATTTTCGCTATTTCCTGAGAAGTCTCGAAACCTTTCAAAGTTTTTAACATATCCATGATTTTTCTCTTGGAATAGGTTTTTGCCTCGTAAAATACGGCTCTGCCGTCTGGGTGGTTTGTAGCACAAAATTTGTTGCCATAAGTATGAATCCTGTAATAACCCAAATATGTTTACAGAGTTTATATTTTTCATTTAAATTATACAGGGTGTTCCAGAAGTACGGTACGTAACTTAAGGGAATGATTACTTATTATATTCTAAGAGAAAAGGCACATACGAATGTGTCCGGAGTTGCCCCGTTTTTGATATACAGGGTGCCAAAGTTTTTTAAAAAAATCGGGTTCTTATAATTTTTTTAAATATCCTTTTCTCGATTTTATTAAAATTTCGTATCGTTATTCAAAATGATAAGGGGCTTAATTAGCCCTAACTAGATTAACTTTATTAAGTTCAGTGGCGTCCCGGGGAGCACCTCAACGATTATTTACCGAAAAATGCACGCCACTGACTTTTTTCTAATTTTGGTATTGTTTTTCGGATTTATCAACTAATAGTACAACTTTTTTGCTCCCTGAATTGCTTTCGCATCTTGCTTCGTTTCCGAGAGAAAAAATTAAAACCACTTTATTGCATGTACAAAAAAAAGGTAATGGTAAGTTTTGATGTCTGATTTATCTGTTTCGTCAATAACAAGTCAAAAATGAATAACTTTACTAACGCTGAAATGGCCCAGATGCATTTCAATTAGAAGCGCGGCGAATTTATAGTTGGGGTCAAGCAAATATTTGACGCGTGACACTTCCATATTGTCATGGGTGTCAAATACGGCAGGCCACTCATAATATAAAAGTTACTAATGGCTAATTTATATTATAATAATTACCACCCACTCGAAGTATTTGTATCTTTATCCTTTTATATGACTAAAAAGAGATATAGATAAACCGAGTTACCTTCTCGTCGATTTGGTCAAATCATATGGGCTGAAGATCCGCATTTTATTTATTAATTTAATCGATATACACTACTAATCGTTATACACTACTAAGATTGCTTTTGTTAAGACCTGTGATATTAATGGTCAATCCTGAATCCCACCATTACCATGCACAGAATTTATCAAAACAAATTTATTTATGATTCAAGAAGTAGTCCATTTTCTGTGGCGAGATTATTAAAGAAAAACAAGGTCTGTCTAGTTTGGTGGTATAGACAGACCTTGTTTTTCTTTAAATTTATTTATATTATAATTCATATTCTTAGACCAATTTCCCAGCAATCATTTTCTGCAAAGGTTTATAAATAACAATATTCGTCAGTCCGGCCCTGACTAAGTATCAGCTGTAATAAAGTTGGTGAAATCGAAATAACCTAGTATTGGACAAATATGACAAGATGGAAGTGTCACGCGTCAAATATTTGCTTGACTCCAACTATATCAGGACCGTTATTTTATCCAAACAAGACTGCCATGTTCCAAAATATTTAGCAGCTCCATGTAAGATTGAGTGAGACTAGGAGTCTTAAACGTAGTACGGAACTTCCTGACAGACCTGCGACAGTAACCACCCCCGAGTTAGAAGAGGCTATACTTCGAAAGATAGAAGATGATTCTTCAACTAGTGCCAGGAAGGTAGCAGTTCAACTTTAAACAACAAGTGCATCAACTGTTTGGAGGGTTTTGCATCTTTATCAACTATACCCATACCATATTCAACGTGTGTTTCCACGTGATTTTCAGCCTAGGTTTGATTTTAGTAGGTGGTTACTGCATACAGTAGCACATAACAACAATTCTTTACCCAACATTTTATTTACTGATGAGGCCTCTATATCAAGAGAAGCCATTATGAATTTCCATAACTAACATTTGTGGGCGGGCGATAATCCTCATAAAATTAGAGAAGGTCGTTTTCAGCAACAATTTTCGGTCAATGTATGGCAGGGATTATTGGGGACTATCTTATTAAACCATACTTTTTACCACCTCGATTGAATTAAAACTTCTATACGCAGTTTCTATCTGAAGAACTTGACTTTCTGTTAGAAAATGTACCTCTACAAATAAGAACTAATATGTGGTTCATGCAAGACGGCGCCCTAGCTCATTTTAGCCTAGTTGCACGTCAATACCTCGGCAACACTTTTCCTAATTGCTGGATTGGACGCGCAGGTCCCCAAGGTTGGCCAGCTTGCAGTCCCGACTTGAATCCCTTAGACTATTATTTATGGGGTCACCTAAAGTCTCTTGTATACAAGACGCCTGTACTAGATGAAAACGACTTAAGAATTCGAATTATTGCATTGCGGTACGAAATAATGTACGCAATTTAATTTTGAATGTGTAAGAGAATCAATGGTGAGAGGATTGCAATCGTCCGTTTTATCAGAAGGTGGCCATTTTCAACATTCGCTTTGATTAACTGTTGCATTTTTTTTTTGTACCATTATTTAAAAAATTAGTTTTATTTTTAATTTAAATGTTTTAATTAACTTTTCCGTCGACCGTGTATTTACGAACTTCTTTAATGTATAAAAAATCGTACATTAATGGCCCCCATTAATGCATGATTTTTCTATTAATAAACGATTGTATTATAGGCAACCAAACATACATGAAATTAAATTAATACTCAATTGTTATTCAAATCAAGGTGGCGCGAAGCGGCTGTGACGCGTGCATGATGGCGTTTCGCGTAAGTAAAAAAAAACTGTCGCTGTCAACTAGTTTGGATTTCAAAATTTTGATCGTACAACGTTGAAATGAATGTCTTCGAAAATTTAACCCCACCAGAAATAGCAGAAACTGCTAATGTAGTATCGTTAAGTTTACTTCCCGCGATAAGCAAAAGATTGTATGAGAAAACGTACGCTGAGTTTATGTCATGGTGTGATGAAAAACGAGTGACGCGCTTTTCAGAATCGGTGCTATTGGCATATTTTTCGAATATTGCAGAAAGAGGCCTCATTGCAAGTTTATGGCCGAAATATTCAATGCTCAAATCGACTTTAAATTTGAAAGATGGCATCGATATAAGCAAATTCAGTAAATTAATTATGTTTATCAAGAGGCAAAAAGTAGGATATGTACCTAAGAAATCGAAAGTCCTGGAAAAAGAACACGTACACAAGTTTATTTCTGATGCTCCTAACAACCTTTTCTTGATGACAAAGGTAATAAAAAAGAAAGGTAAAACTATAATATCTAACAATAATAATAAATAAATTAAAATTCGTAGGTTGCATTGATTTTTGGAGTGGCTGGCGCACTAAGAAAAGATGAACTGTTGAAATTAGAAACGAATGATGTTCAAGATCTGGGTTCAAAATTCCTAGTCACCGTAAAGGCATCTAAAACACACACAAACAGAATATTTACTATTGTGGGTAATGAAGAAAATAACCTTCTCAATTTGGTTAAACGGTATATGTCCCTGAGACCAAGACACACTCCACACAAACGGTTTTTTATTTTTTATAAATTTAATAAATGTTCTATACAGCCAGTTGGCATAAATACATTTTCCAAAATGCCTTCCATTATAGCAACCTTTTTAAAATTAGAGCAGCCACATCTCTACACTGGGCATTGTTTTCGGCGTTCATCTGCCTCGATACTCTGTGACAGTGGTGCAGATTTTTCAGCCATTAAACGGCTTGGTGGTTGGAAATCCACTGCTGTTGCAGAGGGATATATTGAAAACTCATTACAAAATAAAATTGATACAGCTGAAAAAATCCTCGGTACAACTATAACAAAAGCCCCTCATGCTAGTTCTATCAGCGCCACGACCAGCGCCGAACCACATTCCCTTACAAACATCCAAGATAATGACATAAACCTAAATTTAAATTCAGAATGTCATACAACTACTGATAATGTATCTGTACCTTGCTTTAATTTCAGTAATTGCACTATTTCTAATGTAAATATAAGTATTAATAAACAATAATAGTCAGTTCCATACATAATCATATTTTTATCGACTTTTGTAGGTTTGGTTGTTAAATAAAAATTTTTTTTTCATTATTAACAACACAATCGACGGAAAAATGTTGTAACTAACGCGTATATTAAAAAGCGATTAATAATTTCGACAAATTAACGCGCTCGCTGCGCTCACGCGTTAAAAATGTCTCGATTATTAATCGCCCTTATTAATACACTTGTTCGTTAAATTACTATTAAAATACATACACATAGGTATTTTTTTTGTACAGGCAATAAAGTGGTTTTTATTTTTTCTCTCGGAAATGAAGCAAGATACGAAAACAATTTAAGGAATAAAAAAGTTGTACCATTAGTTGGTAAATCCGAGAAAAATAGCAAAATTAGAAAAGTCAGTGGCGTACATTTTTTTGTCAATAATATTCGTTAATTTGAATTTTTCAATTTTTTAAAAGTTTTATTTTTATAATAACCAGCTGTTCTCTTCGATTATTATAATAACATAATAAATAACACCACATAAAAATGCGTCTGGGTTTTATTTTTTGTATGAACAAATACATTTTAAGTGTTAAAATTTTAAAACTCTTTTAAATTAATCATGATTTTAAAAAAAAATCATACTGATTAAAATCATGATAAAATAAATCATCTCAACCCTGCTACCTACCCGATCTCGGGACCTCTGACAATAATCATAGGTGTACATTATTACTAATTAGACTACACCTATGGAATACGGCGAAGACAACTGGGTTTTATAATTCAATAATGATTAATTACTTAATCGCATTAAGCAACAGACTATAGATGTATTTATACATGAAGAAATACACGGAAAACTTCACAAAAGTAGTTATAAATCTAGAATAGACCAAAACAAAAATCCTTACTTCGCAACTTGTCTCTCCAAATCAGGCAATTTCTTCAGAACGTCCTGGCATGCCTGCAGTTTATGAGGATAATCAAACAACTCCTTGACAGCATTCTGCCTCAATCTAATTTTGTCTATCTGGCATAGGGGTCTGCATATCCACAGCGGAAGCAACCTTATTATAACCACAATAAATTAGATATCTGTATAATTTTTTAAGCTTCTTTGGGACACACTGTACCCACTTACCTCTTGCCAAACGCAGTCTTACAAAAATCTAAGGTCACTTGCAACGTCCCTTTACCTCCTAACAAATGTAAATTTTGAATGGTGGTTGAATCCAACACCATATAGTCTCTCTCAACATGCTTTACCTCAAGACGGCCTTTTACATCTATGGGTTCATACTTTTCAAAACGACCCATGGAAAATACGTGTATATCCAACTGGGATTGGCTTAAAAACCACTGAATGGCTCCTAGAGATCTTAGGGATAATTCGTATTCAGATTTTGGCATACCTAGGAAGTAAACGAATTAAATGAGCAAGTACAAACCAAAGTTTGTTCTCTTAAAATATTTTTATTATTATACGGTATAAAGCGACGCCGATATGGAATTGCGAATTAAGAGACATACACTGAGAAACATGAATCGAAAGATTTTTAACTTTGTAAAAGTGTCCCAAAGTTATACTAAATATCTTACTATGTTTTTTTGGAAATAGGTCTAAACAATAGTATACCGGGTGATGCATGGCTTAGTTGAACCATAGACCAACCTACAAAGACGTATCACCTTACGGGTAATTTTACCGCTCTAAATAGGCAATTAGGGTGAATGCGCTAGGGCAGAAACCTTGAAAATTAAATTATTTCCCATTCATAAGAAACGAGCCATCTCGTCAGACAACCTTACCAACGCTCTGCCGCTTGGGTGGGACTCGGGGAATTTAGGAAGAAATTGGATGTTGCCGCATTGTGCAAGTTGCCTAAAATAAATAGGAATAAATGATGATTTTGTTATAGTCATGTTTTTTTTTCCGTTCTTAGTTATAATAATATGTATCTACATACTATTATTTATTTTATAACTTGATATGCTACCATCAGCTACAACCAAATATGTTACCTTTATCAGGTATTTTTATCTTTTAATCACGTAACAAAAGTTTTTATGTATGCGTCCCATCCCGTTTTCCATGTCCTGTAATTTTTTAAATAAAACAATATAAATATTTCAAGACAAGACGTACCTATTCATTGATAATAGTAGTAATAGTACAAATTTTGTACATGCAAACTATTTACCTACTTTAAGAATAAACCATCGTCATCTAGATGATCAGCAGGGATAGTTTTTTTACAGTAGAAGATGGTGATTATAAGTAGTAAATGCAACAAATTTACAAAAAATAGTGAAACATCAGAATAAGATTATAAACAATATCGAACTACAAAATAGCCAAGATCATATTGAATCACCATAATAGTACGTCTTTTTTTAGGTACAGGGACATTTTTTTAAGTGTCTTACCCGATTGGAGATTTTCATGCCGACTATATTAAAAAACAAATTACACATTTCCTTATAATTTTCCGCAAGGAAGCCAAATTTGATGTCAAAAAATATATAGGTTCACAAATTTGAAAGATACGACCATATATTGGATTTTTTAAATAGCAACCCTCATTCATAACCACACGAATGAAAAATAGGTATGGTTAAAAATAATTATCAACAACTGTATGTTTTTGAAATCTGATCGTAAAATGACATTTAAAAAAATTTTAAATGGCGTCGTATTTGTCACTATTTAACATTGGGTTTCACAACTCAAAACATATATTTCCAAAGTGGTAATAATTACAGAACCAAATCAACAACGTTGAAACCTCTTATCTCCAGAATAAATGAAAATAAATATTGGCAACTTTTTTTTTGTGAAATCGAATCGCGAAATGCAATCCACTTGCGAGGTTATGGATGAGGGTTTTCATTTAAAAAAATCCAATACGGCGTCGTATCTGTGAAACTTGTGAACCTATATATTTTTTAACATCAAATTTGGCTTCCTTGCGGAAAATCATTGAGGAATGGGTAATTTGTTTTTTATTATATTCAACAGGGAAACCGCGAAACGGGTGACACTTCATGAATGAAAGTGCCTTATTATTCAAGAGGTATTCATAAGAGATAAATCTTATTGATAAAGCATAATAACTTATACAACTGAGTTACAAGTACAACACATGACTTAAAAAATTAGGAGTTCGGCATCGACAATGGATACATAGCTAAGGTACAATCAAAAGTTAATCACCTCTTTTAACTTCATAACGGAAGTGCAGTTAATTTTAAATATTATTGATGTTTAAGTTTTTACACTTCACCCACATCAAAAAATTTAAGCTAAAATGGTAATAACAGTACCAACAAAACATACATATAACAGTTGATATAAACTACAATTTAGAATAACAAGCGATAATCTAAATAAAACCATTATTAAAAATTTCAAAAAGTAAGATTACATATCATTTTGTGTAAAAAATTCGTCTATATTATAAAATGCTCTTGACAATAGCTTGGCCTTTAATTTGTTACGAAACAGTTTAAGGTTTTGGCTATTTCTTGTCTCCAAGCTCAGGTGGTTATATATCTTTATCCCATTACACTGGGGAACAGCAAAAATGTTTCCGAGACCAAAATAGCAAAATCTTACTTATTTTATTATAACTAACAATCTGTCTTGCAAAAGTCTCAGTTGGCTCCGGTTTTATAGATCCATGCTAATTATGATAATTACCTACCTGCCCGTAATGTATGGGAAAACTCGACTATTAAATGAGAAGTACCTGGATTTATTATAGCAGGTGTACTTCTACTTCATAAAGGGTTTAAATACATATAACATAAATCCTAAATAATTGTTAGTTAGTTGTATTTCAACCACCAGTATTGAGAGCTGTTCGTATTTGAGAAACTCGAAAGTTTTGAGCAACATGTCGCGAGTTTCTTTAAATAAGCCGGATCATTTTTGCTATATATGTGGTGAAGTGACTTTTGTGAAACAAAAACGTACACTTAGCCCTTTAATACAAAAGGCTTACCACTTGTATTTTGGCTGTAAAATTGGAGACCAGGATAATAATTGGGCTTTCCACATCTGCTGCTACAAATGTGCGTCCAACATTCGCGGCTGGCTAAGTGGAAAAAAGCGTAAGATGCCCCTTGCTGTTCCTATGATCTGGCGAGAACCGAAAGACTGCGTTACTGACTGTTACTTTTGTTTGGCACCTCCCATCAAAAAGGGCCTATCGGAGAAAAAAAGGTCTCCGATACAGTATCCAAATTTACAATCCGCCATTCGCCCGATGCCTCATAGTGACGAGTTGCCTGTACCTAATCCACCTCAGGAATATATCCTTGATTCTCACGATGATCCAATGGATTCAAACGGTAGTGTACTGGAAAATGTCGCCGGCCCATCAACCTCGCAAGACTCCGATTTTGTCTGTTCTTCTCAGTAAAAAGCCTCACAAAATAAGTCAAAGTGAATTAAGTGACCTTATAAGGTATTTGAAATTGCCTAAGAAAAAATCCAAACTATTGGCCTCTCGATTGCGAATGGGACAGTCGAGCACGATCGGATCACTACATAAAGGTGCCGTGCTTTTGGTTATTTAAAAGAAAAGTTCCCTAGAATCAGTGACACTCAAATTAAAGAGGGAATATTTGTGGGTCCCCAGATTAGGAAACTTTTCGGAGATGCGCAATTCGATTCCATACTTGAAGGCAACGAATAGGACGCATTGGAATGCCTTTAAAATGGACCTGGAAAACCTTCCGGTAAGTGACGAGCACGGTGAGAGGTTCCACCAGGATATTTCAAACATGGAAAGAAGGTATCAGGGAAAATGGAACTGTGAGATGTTAGCCGACTACTGTTGGACTATTACGGGGGATGCCCCCGAGGCTGCTTTCAAAAGACAGGCTAAGAAGCGTAAAATGAGTGTCTAAACTTTAGACTCACTGATTAAAAAGTATTATTTAATTGCTATTGTTGAACCAACAATTTATTGTTTGTATGTTCATTGTAAATGCCTATAAATTAAAATGTTCATTGTGTATGCCTATAAATTAAGATCTTGTAACAAATAATTCAGATTTTTTTTTGGGAGCTAACTAAAATCTTTAATAGGCATTCTTTAGTTGCTTGGATGTAGTTCAATAAAAAAAAAATAGGTTTTGTTCAGGAAACAAAAAAAAAGTTGAAATTTGTTCCCTAGTGTTATAAATGAGGCTCAGGCGAGGAATTGGTAGAGGTATATTGTCCGTCTGTCTTGTAAAATTAATCTGCTGGTGATTAGAAAAATGAGTTTTAATGGATAAGGTATGCAGTTTCTAACATAAGTAAGCATTCAAGGGTTAGTATAATATTGGAGATGAAAAGTGGCTTGCAATGAGCTCTAGGATATGGGTATTGCATAATGTCCCTGTACTGCATCAATTTTATCCGAATATCTGAGTCTGAAAAAAACAAGATTTATACACACCGTGGTAACTATGTAAGTAAGTACCAACTAAAACAAAACCATTACCGAATACTTTTCCGGTTCGCCCTCTTCTTCTCTTCAGTACAGAAGTAGCGTAGTGATTTGTACTATTTTGAACAAAGCGCTAACTTTTAGTTTTTGAGAAGGAAAATTATATTTTTCGAATATATTAATGTTTATTTTTGAAAAAGCAACGATGTAATAAGAAACATTTAACGTTATAAGTGGTAGAATTTCACTAAAAAAATGCATATATAGTTATACGACCATGTATCAAAGTGAGGACAAGCAATATACCATACTAAGTGAGGACCCCATGAAGGAGTACACTTAGGAAGTCACGGTCGGACCCGTAACGTCAGTGGGTTAATGCGAAAACTACGCGCGAGAGTATACTCAATAAAACCTAATAGGACAGAAAAAAAATATTTCGCGTATTTTACGACAAACCGAGGACCAACCATTTGTCTATCAAAATGAGCACCGTTTATGCTTTACTATCTTATGCACAATATGAGGACTGAAAGGCATAAAAAAAATATATAACGCGCCAAGTAAGGACTAACCGTACAGTGTTGCATGACCATACTACTTTCTCTCTCGGACACGTAAATTTTATTGAAAGAACAGGTTTACCCAATTTATTTAATCACACTTGCATATTTGGCGGTTTATATTATACAGTGTCACCATTAAAGTCCGCACCATATGGAACTTTTTTTTATTAATGAGGTTAGTTAAAATTAAATTTCGGCAATCGTTTTTGCTTCAAATTAGACTAAAAATTATATAATCAAATGTCACCATCTGTCATTCGGTATCTGTCAAAAATTACTTTTTAATCAAAAAATGCTGAAAATGGCATTGTTTTACCGAATTTCAAAAAATTTTATTAGAAAAAGTTGTTTCTAGTACAATTCTTGGCCTAAATACAAAATATCTGTTAAAATTTTTAAATTAGGATAACTTTGCACCACCTGTGTCAAATTTTTTTGCCTCTAATTTTAAATTTCGAAAAAAAATGGCATTCTAGTAAAAAAAAGCTCATACAAACTAAATAAAATATTGAGTATGGTATAAGCAAATAGTTTAATATCCATTAAGCGAACTTACATTAAATAAAAAAAAAGTTAATTAGAAAAAATGGCAAAAAAATCAACTTAGAGCTAGAAAACTGAAACTTTGTATTTAGGCCAAGAATTGTACTAGAAACAACTTTTTCTAATAAAATTTTTTGAAATTCGGTAAAACAATGCCATTTTTCAGCATTTTTTGATTAAAATGTAATTTTTGACAGATACCGAATGACAGATGGTGACATTTGATCATATAATTTTTAGTCTAATTTGAAGCAAAAACGATTGCCCAAATTTAATTTTAACTAACCTCATTAATAAAAAAAAGTTCCATATGGTGCGGACTTTAATGGTGACACTGTAGGTTAGTTGCGTACAAAGTTTACTAAAATATCTAAATTTTAAATTTGTATGTAGAAAGGTTTCGAAAATATGTAGAAAAAAACATCTTCAGAGCACCCCCTTTAGGGGGCTATAGGTTCGTAGTAAGTGGACATTTTATATGATGTTCTTATTCAGTTCGTAACCAGTCTACTCCGCAATTATTGACCCCACTTTTTAGTACACCCTGTAGAATAAAGCTTGTTTAAACTTTGACTGTATTAAGATTTAGTTACTAACTAATAGAGATATTAAATGAGGAACACATAGTTACTATAACATCACCTATGGGATAATGCAGAAATTTTACTATGCTCTTTAAAACCTGAGGATTTTAATTTTTTTAAATAAAAGTGCAATGAACTGTTGTCGAAATAATATTGTCGAAGTAAACAGGGCTAAGCCAAGTGAGGACCGTATATTGGGGCTCACTTCGTCGCGGTCCTCACTTCTTCCGTAAATTTGCAATAGGCGGAGCTCACTTAGTACCATTAGAGAAAACATCAAATTTTTCATATAGAAAAGGTACCTACCAGGTGCCAATGAAATCATTTTACATAGCACCACTGCCTTTTAAAAAATATTTTATTCAAATTTGCGTTAGTACCATATTTGAGGGTGAAATTAATATGTACAGGGTGTCTACTTTTCGACACTTTTGACGGGTACCTCCGTTATTAGTACAGATAGAATGATGCGGTTTTCGCAAACCTGTGCCACATTTTGTGAAACAAACGATGCCCTTAACGGATGTATCATGACCATCTTGGTTTATGAGATACAGGGCGAAATTGAAAACGGTGCATTTTCAGACACCCCTTGTATTTCAGTTATCTTATACCCTATCGAAAATATAAAAATTGGGTCTCATACAGTTTTTTATGCAGAATTCAGTGGCGTAGTTAGTATTTTTCCAGGTATCCCCATTTTTGAGAAATATACCAAAGTTTTGTTTTTTTAAGTGGAACACCCTGTATATTTATTTTTAGTTGCATTCTGCTTACTGAGAGCTTTCCAAAAATATATAATGGTTGGCACTTTGTTTTACCAGGACGGTTGAAATTTATATTTTTTAAATAACAAGCTTTAAATAATTGACAGTAGGCCTTGGATTTGGTTTTAATAAAAATAAATTATTGACGACACATATAATTTATTTATTAAGTGTTATTGTTAAATTTTAACGATGGTCCAAAAGTATGAGAATTATGAAAAATACGATATGCTGGTATGCTTTATACAAAGCCATGAAAACCCCCATGCAGCTGCCGATTTATATTTCAATAGGTAGGTATATTATTATTATTTGCGATCGAAAATTTCTACAACGACCACCTTTATAGTTATGCGGAGTGTTTGTTTAAGCAGCTTCTTATTATTATCATCATCATTTTATAGATATCCTGAAAGAAGGCAGTCATTTCCAGACAAATTTTCCATTCTAAAGAAAAATTGAATTGAACATGGAACCTTTACACAGCCTCGGCCTAAAACATACAGTAAGGAAAATAGAGAAAAAGATGAAGTAAATGTTTTGGCTTATGCAACCGTTACTCCTTCAACTTCCTGCAGAAATATAGAACAGGAAATTGGTATAAATAAAAGTCGGTCACAAAAAATGTTAAGAAAATATAAATACCATCCATAGAAACTTAAAATTGTGCAAAATTTACATCCTGGAGATGCAGATCGGCGATTCATCTTCTGTCATTGGTATACAGAACAAATCCGGACCAATGCCAATTTTGGAAGATTGGAAATCTGGACCGATGAGAGCCACATTTCTAGTGCCGGAATTTTTAACCGGCATAATACAAGACATTGGTCTGAAGAAAATCAACATGTTATTTTCGAAAGGGAGCAGCAAGAGCGCTTTGGATTTGGTGTTTCTTGCTTCATATTATGTAATCAAATAACTTACCGTATTTATGAGGGAGGTCTTACGGCAAATAGATATCTGGAAATCTTGGAAGACGTTATACCCGAGTTATTAGGAATCGTTCCCCTTGCCCAGTTATACGCTATACATTTCCAACAAGACGGTGCGCCGAGTCATAACTCTCACGTAGTAAGGGCTTTTCTACAAAATAATTTTCCACAAAGATGGATAGGCACAAATGGAGCTGTAAGATGGCCACCACGATCGCCCGATCTATCGGTGTTAGACTTCTTTCTGTGGAGGTTTTTGCAGATGTGAAAAGAACAATATGCAAGATCATGATATACAAGACCAGGCACAGAACTGTAAAGGAACTTCGACAGGCTACCCATTTAGCATCTCAATTTCTACAAGAACATCCAATAATTATTGTAAACGCCTTGAGACGAATTACAGAAATGTGTCAGCTTTGTATTAGGGAGAATGGCAACCATTTTCAACAATTTTTATGAATAAAAAGTATGTATTTAATACCACAATTTCATTGTTCTAGTGAAACCAAATCCAAGGCCTAATGTCAATTTAAAGATTGTTATTTAAAAACTATAAATTTGAACCATCCTGGAAAAACAGAGTGTCAACTATTATATATTTTTGGAAAGCTCTCAGTAAGCAGAATGCAACTAAGAATAAATATACAGGGTGTTGCATTTAAAAAAACACAACTTTGGTATATTTCTCAAAATTAGGCATACCTGGAAAAATTCTAACTACGCCACTGAATTCTGCGTAAAAAACTGTATGACACCCCCTATTTATATTTTCGATAGGGTATAAGATAACTGAAATACAAGGTGTGTCTGAAAATGCACCCTTTTCAATTTCGCCCTGTATCTCATAAACCAAGTTGGCCATGATACATCCGTTTTGGGCATCATTTGTTTCACAAAAAAGTGGCACAGGTTTGCGAAAACCGAATCATTCTATCTGTACTAATAACAGAGATACCCGTCAAAAGTGTCGAAAAGTACACACCCTCTATACGCTGTGTGTATGATGTTTAAACGAAATGAAGTTTACTTTTGGTTTCTCCAGAATTAGGCCATATTGTTCCTTTTTTCTCTAAATGACAACCTATATTTTATATTACCCAGTCGAATTCTTCTCAAAACTACCTTTTCCGTTTTATGGTTAGTTAATTGAGTTAGTCAAATTAAGACTTTTACTCCTATTATTTAATTGTATTTTTCCTTTGCGGTTACATATTGGAAGGTTTTTGGATTTTGCTTATACATATTTTCTTTTCTTTATTTGGTATTTGTTAGTTCATTTTTGATTTTTATTGTGCAGGCTACTTTTACTGCTCTTTATCTATTTCTGTACAGTTAAGGTGGGAGCCAGTCTTTTGGTTATTTATGTCTTTGATCTTCAGTGGAGTGAACGTGTGAATTTGTTATTAACGGGTTAAGTGAAACGTCCGTTCTTTGAAAATACTTTATTATTAATTTTGTGAAATAGTCATCTATTTTGTCCATGTGCATGTCTGTATGTAGTACGTCTATAGACATAAACTACCTTTTCAACGACATATAACAAGTTGACATTTTCTTTCAAAAATTGCGGTGTAGGAGCCATTTTAACATTAGAAAAATCACTTAAGCACTTACATTTCATTTTTTCTTTCTGTTTTTAAAAAAATTATATTTTTTTATCTTTATAAAAAATCTTAACTTATCCTAGATTACAGACTTTCTTCAAATAATGTGATCTACTTTTTATTATTTAATATACAGGGTGTAATTTAATTGAGTGCCGATACTTAAGGGTGATAATCTATGAATGATTCTAAGATAAAAAGTTCATATGGACATATGTCCTAAACCTCTTCATTTTTGAGCTACAGGGTGTTAACATTTTAAGAAAAATATAACCTTTTTATATAAATCACTCTTAGATATTTTTATGAAATTTTGTACATACCTTTTAATCAATAAGGAGCATTTTTTGACCTAACAGATTTATAAAAATTTTTATCAGTGACGTCCGTACGGGGTTTGAACTGAATATTTTTAAAGAAAAAATGGATACGCCACTGCTTTTTCTAAAAACGAAACTTACTTTTGAAATTCCCATTTATTTTAAAGCAAATTTCGTTTATGGACTTACTTTTGTACGACGCACCGTTTTCGCGTAAAAAAATAAAAACAAAAAAAACATTTTTTTCTTCGGTTCATTGAGACTGCTTTTATTTATTTTGTTGAATTTGGTTGGCACCCACCATGAGTGGAAACACTTTTTTTGGGACAACAATTTATTTTCTACTCACCAGTGACATTCAACTGAACGTTTGAAAAGAAAAAAACGGTAACCATATTAAATGCCCTCTTAAAGCAAATCAAATAAAAATCAGTAGGCTGGGTAAAGCTACATCAATTTTGACGTTCCTTTTCATAAAGACAAAAGGCCTGGCATTGATTTTGCATTATTAAATAATTATTATTACAGTAAGACGTTAAATTATAATAAAAGAATGGTAAATTTTACAAACAGTGAATTAACTGACATGCATTTTATTTATGGGCTTGCAGACGGTAATGCATACGAAGCCAGGCGGATATACCAAGAGCGGTATCCAAATCGCGTACTACCCGATCCGAGAACATTTTCTAGGATTCATAGACGTCTCCACGAGACCGGAACTTTAAAAGTAGACCACAGTGCTAAAGGAGTCCATCAAACAGTAAGAACACCGGAACTTGAAGAAGGAATTTTACACGAAATTGAGGAGAACCCCGAAAGTAGCACGAGGAAAATCGCGGCAACATTTAATGTTTCACATTTTCTTGTTTGGAAAATTCTCATCGAAAATTTATTATACCCATATCACATTCAAAGAGTCCAGGCATTACTCCCTAGAGATTTCCCGATGCGCATTAATTTCTGTGTGTGGTTTCTTCAAAACCTGATGGAAAATCCGTTATTTGACAGGCACATTCTTTTTACCGACGAAGCTAATTTTTCTCGAAACTCAATAAGAAATTTCCATAATAACCATTTATGGGCGGATGAAAACCCTTATGCAATTGTAGAATCAAATCATCAAGAACAGTTCTCAATAAATGTTTGGGCTGGCATTATTGATGATTATTTGATAGGCCCATTTTTTCTCCCAAGAAGACTTGATGGACAATCATATTTACACTTTCTTGAAGAAGATCTGCCGCCAATGCTTGAAGACCTTCCATTATTATTAAGAAACCAGATGTGGCTAATGCACGATGGTGCGCCTCCACATTTTAGCTTACGAGTGCGTGAATTTTTAAATCACACCTATCGCAATCGGTGGATAGGTCGCGGAGGAACGCAGCCATGGCCACCTAGATCTCCGGACCTTAACAGTTTAGACTATTTTTTCTGGGGGCATCTGAAAAGCTTAGTGTACGAAGTGCCGATTCATACCGAAGAAGAGTTACGAAATCGTATATTAGTATGCTGCCAAACCATAAGAAACACCCCGGAAATCTTCGAAAATGTGCGTCAGTCTATGGGAAGAAGAGTCCATGCTTGCATACGTGTGGGTGGACGACACTTCGAACAACTACTGTAAATAATGTGGGTTCTTTATTCTGTTTATCTTCTCTTGTCATTTCGCTTTCGATTTAAGGTTTGGAATTTTTCCTCTTAAATTAATCGCGATTTTTGAAATAAAATTTTTTATTTTTTTTTTGTTTTTATTTTTTACGCGAAAACGGTGCGTCGTACTAAAGTAAGTCTATAAATGAAATTTGCTTTAAAATAAATGAGAATTTCAAAAGTAAGTTTCGTTTTTAGAAAAAGCAGTGGCGTATCCATTTTTTCTTTAAAAATATTCAGTTCAAACCCCGTACGGACGTCACTGGTAAAAATTTTTATAAATCTGTTAGGTCAAAAAATGCTCCTTATTGATTAAAAGGTATGTACAAAATTTCATAAAAATGTCTAAGAGTGATTTATATAAAAAGGTTATATTTTTCTTAAAATGTTAACACCCTGTAGCTCAAAAATGAAGAGGTTTAGGACATATGTCCATATGAACTTTTTATCTTAGAATCATTCATAGATTATCACCCTTAAGTATCGGCACTCAATTAAATTACACCCTGTATGTAACATGAAAGTCTAAAATAGGTATCCTAAAATGAGTTTTAAACAATATAAATTAATCAGCGCAATCCTTACGATGCGATGTGTCGAATCTCTAGTGTTTTAAATTTTTTTTTAAATAAAGTGGTGGGGAAAACATATATAGAAAAACCTAATTTTCCATCTGCTATCTGCTGCCTGTGACACCCCTTAGCTAGCGGACATCGTACGAACATGAATAACTTCCAGCATTTTCTCTTGGCCATATTTACCAGCAATATTGTCCAAAAACTGTATGGTGAACGGTTTCCGACTCACCTCGCTTATTTTGCCATCCTGTACATCTGATCTATAATTTTAATATGGCAAACTTCTTTTCTGGATAAGCAGAATTTTTTATAACTATAACTATTATAACTTTTCGTCGTAAAGTCAATATTGAATATCTTTTTTCCTCTTGTCAAGTTCATCTGCGACACACTGTACTATATTCATGGCCTTGTGTGAGTGCTATAAATAGATTTTGGTATGTCTTATTTGCCTGCTAGATGCAAGACAATTTTACTTAAATTTGCATAAAATATTTGAAACAATAAAATATACAACACGCAAAGCTAGGACCTCACATGTTGCCAAATCTCTGGTCCTTGGTTGGCGAGTTGAACGGTGTAGTGCAGCGCCTTGAAATACATGCGGTAAAAAATTATACTCCAGGAAAAGCGCCGACTGCGGCAAAACGTTAAACTACAATATACGCATTTTAACGTTTAAGCAACAAAATGGGGTCCAATCTTTTTTTTTATAAAAGTGCAATAAGGTGTTGTGGAAATAATTTCGGCGACATTTACAGAGCCAGACAAAGTGAGCACCGTATATTGGGGCTCACTTTGTCGCGGTCCTCACTTCTTCCGTAAAATTGCAATATGCTGGGCTCACTTGGTACTATTAAAGAAAATATCCATAAACATAAACATAATTATTGTGAAACATATTAAACGTACACCATGTTTAAAAAGGGAAATATCTCAAGAATCGCTGTTTTTGTATTTAGATTTCTAATCTGTACCTAAATAATTAATAAATTTTAGAATATTTTACTAAATAAATACATCTAAATCTCTTAAATATAAACACAATGTTTATTCAAAAACTAACCACGATGCCACAAAGAGAAATTCGATTAAATGCATTTCATAGTATAAAGTCTGTGCGTTTTAAGAAGTCCGATATCGGATTAAATCACCAAGGGATGTTATCGCTTTTAAAACAGTAAGTCGGTTAAGTTACAATATCTTCGCACCTTCGCTATACTTGATCACACCGAACATCCCACTGGTTTACTGTATTCTATTTCGCCCAGTAATGCAATACAGTAAACCAGTGGGATGTTCGGTGTGATCAAGTATAGCGAAGGTGCGAAGATATTGTAACTTAACCGACTTACTGTTTTAAAAGCAATAACATCCCTTGGTGATTTAATCCGATATCGGACTTCTTAAAACGCACAGATTTTAACACAAAATTGGCGGCTAAATAATACAAATTATTCCAAACCCAGGTAAAACTATTAAATTCAGTAAATACACGCGGAATCGATCCTTTTTTCGGTTTGCAAGTGCAAGCAAGGCGCGGCAACACCAAACGGTGACCAAGTTAAGAAGGGCTCGAACACGGTTGTCAAAGCTATTTATAGCAATTTCTGTAATGTTGATTAATATCTTTTCTAAGAATATTTTTTTTCTAGAATCCTTATAACACCCTTAGAAGGACGAATTTGGCTTTGTACCCAAGCTTTTGTAAATTTAAACAATAAAATGTATGCATTTAAAAATATTTTGAGTATTGCTATTCAATTACAACCATTCGGAATTCAACCACGGTGAGCACAATCTGGCAACTGCCTGTAAAACACGTGCGTTTCATGCTACACTCAGGTGGAATTAATGGACGACAGTAGCGACTTTTTACTACTGGTTTTTGCGGTCCAAACTAAATTTACGCATACATGTCTAGAGGTCCATTCGCATGAGCGGTAAATTGAAAGCATTACATGAGCAGTCTATGTAGGTTGGTCTATGGTTGAACATAGGAAATCCCATGTAAATTTTGAGGTGGCCAAATACTGGCTCCCCTGTACATTTTAGAACAAAATTGTATTATTATTTTTTGAAGAGGCCGATATAATAAACCAATGTGACGAGTTTGAAAAAATTTAATACAGCAAACACCAGCAAATAATTTCTATGACGCTATTGTCAAAAATTAACGTAAGCTGGATATAACGAATAAAGATTATTTCACATTAAAAACACATTTTCGTTTCACCAATCCGGCAATCACACATCCAAAATATAGGGCACTATTATGTTTTTCTTACTAAGCCTTTAATTTAACATTACATACCTAGGACTAAAGATTTTCAAAAAGAAACATCAATTAATTAAATGTTCAAACAACCTTCCATTAACAGCTGTTGGGGAAACGATCATCCAAATGCATCAAAAATAATATAATTAAATGCAACAAATGTTTTTAGAATCAATACTACTGTTAAATAACTGATTTAAATATTAAGGAGCAAAATGTATCAGTGTTTGCGGAACGAATAGTGTTATCGCCGGGATAAACATAAAACTTGCAAATATCATCTTTTAAAATACATATAATATTTCCTAAATAATAAGCGGCTAGTCGACCGTTATTCCAGGAAAAAGCAATGTTCTACATTTAGATGTTAAGAGTATATTTTTTTGAATCTTGTACATCCGAAAACCCTTTGACGGTGTTTTGGCGCTCGAGAAACACCACAGCATGGTACATTTGTTGATTACCGTCCAATTGGTTAAGAGAAAACATGGCGGCTGTGTAGCCCATCAGAATGCATTGTTAGTTAATCGTCATGACAACAGGGGCGTAACCTTGCTGTCAGATAATATAGTTTTCCATTTTGTATACTACTACACTTTTGGCTTCGATAAAGCAAGGTTGTATGTCAACAAACTCACGCGGTTTCTTTCCGTCGGATTGAAACAAATAGCATTGCCTAAAAAAAGGCACCCAGCAAATGTACTAAACAAATGTAGTGACTAGTTATGTGATTGTAAAATCAGTAATGAATATTTATGTTATAGTATGTTATTGTAAAATCATGTACTAAAGAAGTTTTGTGTCATTTGGAGAAATAAACGCCAAATTACCACAGTGAAAAGCTCGTTTAATTCCTTCACTCAGTAAATAAAAGAATCAGTGAAATTAACCTACAATCGAGGAACATAAAAGCCTCATGAACTGTTGGCGCAAGTTAAATAACAACACTTGGCTTGCTTAACAACAGCTAAACAATATCCTAACCGATCATTAAATTTATTTCCAACATTACTGAGTTGATATTGAGAAATTCTGTCACATTCTAACGAAATACAGTTTTTTAGCTGGTCTTGAATTTCATATTTTACATTTTTATAAATAAATTTTTTAGGTGACCACACACAAAGAAGTTGTTTGGCGAAAGGTCAGGAGACCGAGCTGGCCAAAGGATTAGATGCCGTGGGCCAATAATATTTCCATTAAAATTATTTTGCAAGTATTCCCTAACCATTAGAAAATTATGGGCAGGACAACCATCCATTTGATACCAGATCTCCTACTTTTGGCGTACAACTTCTAGTGCGGGTTCAATTTGATTTTGTAGCAAGTCCAAATATGTTACTGCTGTAAGGCTGCCTTCCATAAAAAATGGTCCAATAATGTGATGTCGTACAATTCCCGCTCAAACATTTATTCTTCGTGAATATTGCGTCCGAGTATGAAGAAGACGATGTTCATTTCCTTGGCTCCAATACCAGCAATTTTGAACATTTGCTTCGTTGTTGAGGGTGAATGTATATTCATTGGTAAAACAAATATATCTCAAAAAATCCCTATTATTTGCGCTTTCCATTACCTTAAAACAGAATCCCATTTTCCGTTTTTCATCACCTTACCGTAGCACTTGACGTTTTTCATACTTGTAAAGAAAATATTTATGTTCTTTTTTATTTTTTTTTTTGTAACCCTGGTAGCTTTTTTTATTTTTTTTTGTTAAATACTTTATGAAACGCTGTTGTTAAATTTAATTAGTTACCTATTATAGAGGTGTTAAGATTATGGTGAATTGTTTTTCACGTGCTAAGCCTGCAAACAGAACATATGTTCTCAGCAGAGTGTACAGAGTTTTCGCTTATATTAAGACCCCTATCTAGAGCAAAAACTATTAGAGATAGAAAAAAACTTTAAATAAAAAGTTTTAGGACTTTTACTGAATCATCAGAATCTCAGCAAAAAATCTTCAAAAGATGATTACAATGCCGAAAAAATAAGCAACGTATGTTTTTTTAAATGGAACACCCTGTATCTATTTTATTAAAATTATAGATATTTATTTCCTGATTCCAAAAATATAGGTATAGTTTGTCTATATTAGCTCAAACCGTTTATAATATATTTCAAATTTCACAGCCTGTTGTATTACATGACCTAACGTCTGACATCTACCAGTCATTGCGGAGCTTGGTGATCCTTGCGAGAGGGGGAGAGCATTTATGTCTAAAACCAGCACTAATAGGCTCCGTTACAAGACGCTACTGCAGGAGGTAGAGCCGCTCCCCCAATTAAGAGGATCACAGCAAATTGAACAAGCTATTGAACTATTAACTGAAAACATTAATATTGCTCTGGCAACAGCTTCAGTCACAAGGGTGTCGGAGTTTTCCAAGTTTGGGGCCATACCTGTTGATCTAAAGGAGGCGATTAGGGAAAAAAATAGAGTTAAGAACAGGGCATACCGGACTGGAGATCCGCGAATAAAGGCTGAAGCAAACAGATTAAATACATTAATTAAACAGCGATTAAATGAGCGCGAACCCTCTCTTTGGGAAAGCAGGAGAAGGGACTTAAATACGGAGGATGGTAGCATCTACAAAATGTCCAGGGTCTTGACGAGGGGCACCAGGAAACCAATGTCATTCGCCAAAACCCAGGGTAATGTAATAGTTTCGGATTGTAAGCAAAAAGTTGAACTTTTCGCAGAAAAGCTCTGCGAACAGTTCAGCGAGAACCCATCTGCTGACCCACGGAGAGATGAAAGGATCTCCAGAACAGTACAAATATATTGAGGAATAGATAATCCAGTTCAAAATATATCAGTCGTCACTCAGGAGGAGGTGGAAGGACTTTTAAATAATTTAAATATAAGGAAGGTTCCAGGCTTGGACGGCATTAGAAATGCGGCACTGCGTAATTTACCAAATAATATTATTAGGGACATAGTAAACTTGTCACAGGTAATTATCAAAGAATCCATGTGTGTAGAAGAAGGCAAAGGTTGTTTTGATCCTTAAACAAAACGAGGATCCTACACAGGTTGTAAGCTATAGGCCGATAAGTTTATTATCGAGTCTGGCCAAAGTCATTGAGAAAATCATTCTTTCGTTTTTGAGCGCAATATTCTCCCGGATGAACAATTTGGATTTTGGGGAGAACATTGCCCTGTAAGACAAACAACAAGGCTGGCAACCAGAATACTACAAGGATTTAACAGGAGAGCACACACGGGAGCAGTCTTCTTTGACGTTTCGAAAGCATTTGACAAGGTCTGGCACCGTGGTCTGATATTAAAACTAATAAGGTTGGGTGCCCCCAATTATCGCATTAAAGTCATCATCTCTTTCTTGGAGAACAGAAGTTTTGTAGTTTCGTCAGAAGGCGCGATTTCAGACCCGAAACACATCAGGGCGGGAGTTCCGCAATTATCCCCTCTCGCTCCGATGCTGTATAACATTTATGTTTATGATATTCCGAGGGACAGATTTAATGAGTTGTTTTTGTTTGCTGATGATACTGCAATTACTTCTGTTTCAAAGTCACCGCGGATACTGGTGTCTAGATTGCAAAGACACATTAAATCATTAGAAAAATGGCTTTCGGACTGGAAGATTCGTCTGAATCCCGCCAAGACGAAAGCCATTTTCTTTTCGAAAAGCACGGTGAGAAGGCCCGAGACCCTTCTAAGGGTGAACGGCATACAAGTAAATTGGGTTCAAGAAGTCAAGTATCTGGGTCTAATTTTTGATCAAAGATTGAACTGAAAGAAAAATTCCGAGACACGACTTAAAAAGACTGGAAAGCAGCTAGGTTCTATTTACTGTCTTTTAAATAAAAAGAGTAAAATAGGATTTAGAACTAAAGTAAACTTATACAAGACTTTGGTCAGGCCGGTCCTGACTTATGGTGTGCCAACATGGTGCATGATAAGCAGGACCGAGCATAACAGATTCCAGATATTTCAGAACAAAGCTTTAAAAATCATTGCGGACGCTCCGAGGTATGCTGTGAATAGGGTGTTACATAGAGATTTTGAGATTCCCACTTTAATGGAATTTTACAATAAAATTAATACAAACTACTACAGACGTACGGACATTGCCACTAACACACTTATTAGACAAACACATATACATTCAAATACAAATACAAATACAAATAGTTTATTAGTGTCAACATACCAAAAAGTATTTACACAAGTCAAAAAATATAATATCAATTACTTTACTACAACCTAATAGTCTTTAAAATTTTAAATGTGTCAGAAACTGTTATTACACAATGATAATGACAATAAAATAAGACATACAAACAATTTCAGATAAAAAGAAAAAAAAAAACTTTAGAATTTAAAAGTAGAAGACTATTACTATACAATGACAATAAAATCAGATATAAAGAATAAAAAAAAAAAAAAAACAGGTGACAGAAATTTCAAAATTTAAAATTGATAGTTTAGATATTCCTCATGGCTGTAAAAGGCCTGACCAATGAGAAAGCTCTTTACTTGCCTCTTGAATTCCTGAATGGATAAATCTTTGAAGTTATTAGGTAATTTATTGTAAAAATGGATTGACAGACAGTCCGGGCCAGTCCTGAACCTATCGAGTCGCTGGTAGCTTGGAATCAAATTTCGTCTCTGTCGAGTCTGGTAGTTATGGTTGTCTTCGTGAGTTGTGTAGTGAGTTAGGTTGGTTTTTATGTGAGTAAGGTTTTCGTATATGAAAAGAGATGGGAGAGTTAAGATCTTCAGGCTGGTGAAAGCGCGCCGACAATCGGCTCTATAAGACAGGTCGGCCAAAATGCGAATTGCCCTTCGTTGGAATAGGAAAACTCTCATTGCCCCCGGACTATGACCCCAAACAATTATTGCGTAGGAAATAATGTGGTGACACAGGGAGAAATATGCCTGCTTAAGAACATGTGCAGACACACTGTCGGTCAGACCTCTAAGCAAGAAAACGTTGGAAGCGAGTTTCCCGCAACAGGCATCGGTATGAGTGTCCCAGCGCAATCCCGTATCCAGATGAACACCCAGAAACTTAGCATTATTCATATTCTCATCATAGGGCACTGCTCTGGTAGAAAACACGATAGACTGTGTCTTGGAGGTGTTGAGATAGAGTTGGTTTGCGGTGAACCATCGTTCAGCCCTCAAAAGTGCAGCCCCGGAGCGCTCCTGAGCAGCAAGCAGATCCCCCCCCCCCCCCCCCCCCGAGCAGGAGATTGTGGTATCGTCAGCAAATAGGGTATAATGAGCATCTACATCAAACAAAGGTAGATCGTTGATATATATTAAAAATAGCAATGGCCCCAGGATAGAGCCCTGAGGTACCCCGACAATCACCTCCACCCCAGCCATCCGCACTACTTGGTGACGACCCGAAAGGTAGCTCTCTATTAGGGTGATGCTGTTGTTATTAAAATTGTAGCGTTGGAGTTTTTTTAGGATAGCATTATGCGGCACACAAAACACTTATGCGAACTCAAATCACACAGCCTACTAGACATGTATTTGCGTCCCTCAAACGCCTCACAAACAATCGACACTAAGTCCAGAATGCCCTTAGAAGTGTTAAGACCCCTCCGAAAACCAAAGTGATGCTCATAGAAAAGGTTGTTGGACTCAAAGAAGTTAGAGATCCTTGCCGCCAGACATTTTTCGAAGATTTTCGAGAAAATAATCAACAAGGATATAGATCGGTAGTTGGAGACATCATTGGGATCTCCCTTCTTGAAAATGGGGCTCACAACAGCAAATTTTAGAACTCCTGGGAAAATGTTCTCTGTGATACAATGATTTATTAATTTAGTTGTGAGTTTATAGTTTAGTGAGTCCAAAAGGATCTTTGCTTTTTTTGTTCTTAAGCTGGCTGATCACATCTCTAAACTCAACAAATGTCACATTTGTTACAAGAAAAGAGGCATGACTGAGCAATGGTAAATTTTCCATGGGATCTGCCATAGGTGGGCCAATCTTGTTTTGCAGATCCAAGGCAACATTTATGAAAAATTGATTAAATTGGTCGGGTAAGATGGAAGACTCTACATCCCTTTTCGAGACACCTCTATACTGATTTAAAATTTGCCACATATTTTTTGTTGAATTGGAAGAGTTGGTTATTAAGTTATCATTTGCGGCCCTCTTGGCAGCCTTTATAGCTCTTTTTTCTAATTTTGTCTCGAAAAATAGATATTTCGAACGCGCTAGCGAGTTCGAAATATATCCATTTCGAACTCCGAATTTTATTATTTAAAGGTTGGCCCTACTGACATGTTTTTTTTTCACCGTTCGGCATAGCATTCTAGATAACTAATATTTTTTAGTCCAAATGTGCGAAATACTACACAAAACCACGTATGTATGTTTGGTTGCCTAGATCTACAAATCTGTATGACGTGATTGACGTGTTGTTTTGGTTCATAAAATATTAAAAAACATATTAAATATTAACTTTATTAACAGGAGAACTATTTTGCAAAAAATATCAATTAAATCTTAAAAATACAAATTCCAACTATATTATAATGCTAATTAGGCATTGTTTATAGTGCAGTTATTATAAACATTTAATGTCACTGTACTCGTGTCGGACGCGTTAACCTTAAATTCAGGCATAGTTTGAGTATTCATAGTATGCGAAACTTTGTGATAACTGACCCCAGAATCCAATCCATTTTGTATTAGACTTGGTTGAAAAGCAGTTTCTACTCCTTCAATTATTGTCGATCTTGATGATCCAGGTAAGGGTGTAGCAGTATTATCAATATTATCTATTAATGAAGGTGTTAAACTAGAAGAGAGGCTCTGCGCTACATCCATTTTCGCTTTTAGAGAATCTTCAATATAGCCTTCAGCCACGGCTGAAGACTTCCATCCCCCGTGCCTTTTAATGGTAACCAAATCGCTTCCCTTGTTGGCCAGCTCGGTGACACTAGACCGTCTAAAGCAGTGGCCAGTAAAACATTCTGGATTTGGTTTGCACAGGTATTTTGCAATAAGGCTAGGAGCTTTTCCCATTGTATTTAGACCTACAGGTGAGTTTATGCAATGCCCATTCCTATACGTAAGAAAAAATCTTGATGTTGTAACATTCTTAGGACGTAAATCAAAATATTGTCTAATCAAATTAATCCATGATTGATCAATTATAAGAAACGTTCTTGTTACACGTGTTTTAGTTTTGGGAATGTGTACTGTAATGGAAGCAACCTTAAAGTGAATGTCTTTTACATCCATATTGGTCAGTTCTTCTCTCCGGCATGCTCCATTGTACCCCATAATTAAAGCAACCTAGAATTTACATAGTTACTACTATTGTATCTCGATAGCTGTCTACCTACTGTTCATACGATAGAATAGAAATTGGTGTAATTTAAAAATGTTCGTTCTCCAACTTTATTGTAAAAAATTTTTTTTTATAAAACCTGTGAAATTGTACAAAACAAAATGCATATAGATATGTAAATACTACTTACTTTTAATCCTAAATAACTGCTATTATCAGCCCCATTTATAAACTTATTAATATCGTCTAAGTCTAAAACAAGAGACTTTTTGGGTTTGTAGCCCACTGATTTTCTTTTTAACAATGCTTGCAGTCTAGCATAATCCTTTATATCTATGTTCTTGTCAATATTAATGCAAGCTCTTAATTTTGAGTATAAGGACCACAGGGTGGATGACATTTTGGTTTTACTTTCTTCCTCAAAATAGGCTAGTAAAACATTTTCTGAAATCTTACACACGCCCTTTGTATTGCACCAACTTGTGAAGGTCTCATAGTCCTTTTCATATAATTTTCGGGATTTTTCTGGCAAAAGTTGATTTATACATTTATGTGCAATATCCCTTAACTCAGGGGGAGTTAAACTTAAATTATCTTGCTCCATAATATTTTGTTAATATAAATAAAATTTTAAAACACAAATTTTGTGGCAAAATGGCTGACACAATTTAAAATTTATTTATTTTCATGGCAAGCTTGATAAAAAAATTGTAATAGTGTTACCAACATAAATTTTGGACATAATAATTTATAAATTTTGAAGGGTTTGTTTTCTTTTTAAATATGTGTTTATTTATTAAAAAAAAAACGACAAAATAGAAAAACTAGTATAAAGCACATGTTTTATAAAGCCATTATAGCACTTGTCGCCTTAAAAAACTCGCCGCAAGCGGCTCGTTTTTTAACATGGACCCGTGCTATAATATAATGCTTTATAAAACGTGTACTTTAATATACTATTATAAGATGATTTATGATTTTTTATGGTGTCTTTAAGATAAACTGTTGGAGACCTAAGATAGAGCTCGTTTAGAAAGTGTAACTGTTCACGCATCTGCCCAAGATCTGCAGTAAACCAATTTGTTGTGTGGGTCTGCTTACCTTGCTTGAGATATGTTTTTTCTGGAAAAGAAGTTGTAAAAGCTTGCGAGATCAGGTTAGTAAACAATGAGAATCGATTTCGAATTCTTCGCCAGGCTCCACTTATAAGTATCCTGAGAATTGGCTACCTCCAGTTATAGTTGCGAGGCACTGAGCTGGAGGACTCGATGAAATATAATAATATTTTAAACAAGGAAACCAATTTCGAGAAGAAATAGTGTGATAACATTAGGCAAAATTAACGCACTCTCAAACAACAATACTTAGGGCATTGCCCCCAAACCAAATATTTATGTGAAGTTCGGCCCATAACGCTACAGATCATTGAATAGAAGTTAAAGGCATAAAGCCTGACTTAGAAGACAAGAAAGATCCCTAATAGGTAATTTTTAAGTACAGTACATTATTATTATTGTATTTATTATTAAATTCACATTCTATATATAATTTTTTTTTTTTGAATATTAGGTTTGATATAATAACACTTTTTAAGCAAAAATGTTTAAATGTTACTATAATTATTGTAAATTTGCTAGGGTTGAGAGACTTCGGTCAATGGCCTTTTGGTTGATACCAATAAAGATTGTTTACTACTACTAACATTTTACAATATATGCATTTTTAATACTTCTGTACGTACGAACTAGTCGGCGTTCATGGTATGTTCATCACCAACAATAAATAAAAAAAAAATATATTAATTCGCACACCTGGTCGCTGTGGAAAAGCGGCGATATGGAAATTTGGCCTTGACCTGGCCAATCAGAGTGCCATAATTTCTGGAGATTCATACAGCACTTGTTCCGAGATTACTACTTTTGATGGTTTACCATATAAAAATAGTTCATCCAGGAATAATTTTGTCAATTTAACAATACACCCCCAAAAATATTTTTATTGGGTCTTATGGATGAGAAGAGAATTAAGGTGCAAAATGCAAATACATAGTATTTTATCTCGGTAAAAAATTTAAAATAGACGTTAATTATATTATAATGAAATATTATTTTTTTAATTTTGCTTTCTACAGGGTGTCTGTAAAAGGTCTTTACAAAAACCTACCACATATTCTTCAAACCAAAATTAGCCGATTTAAGTAAACTTACCTTAGTACAAAGTTGCTTAGTTTGGGCGCTAGGCGGCGCTAAAGTGACAATTTTTTAATCGTTTTTCTGGAAAAAACTGCTCAAACTATTTTGCCGAAATTTAGTACGTTGGCATAGCTTTATGGGGCAAAAAAACCCATGTCACAATTCTGATTAATATCAGTCCATGGGCGTAGAACCTGGGTTTTTTACTTCTTGCTTGTTTCAGATTTCCATGTCAATGGAACAAGAGGGGTTTGAGCACAAGAACCAACTCATTTGCTACAAAAAAGGTACTCTTGATAAGACTCGATTCCTCAACGGTTTTCGAGAAATTTGCATTTTATTACTTAATACGTAGTAGTTTTTACCACGCAGTACTTGGGTTTTATAGAATTTTTCTGTTTTTTGATTTCTACGCCAATGGAAGATAAGAGGTTTAAGTTTAAAATTTAGATTAAACCAACTTACTACAAAAAACCTCTTGAACAGTTTTCTTATCATCTGCTTTTTGTTCGCACGGTATTTTTCAGGTATGTACAACACGACCTTACACCTCACAAACGATTGTTATTGTTGGTTATTATTAGTTTCATCTGACAACATAACCTTATTGTCAAATTTGTAACATTTAATATTGTTGCTAACGTTCAATCATTTTATCTACTTGCATTAATTATTAGAAAACTTTAATTGTCGTAAATTATCATGACGGTGCAATACACTAATGCAGAATATACCGATATGATATTGGTATTTGGGTATTGCCAAGGAAATGGTCGAGAATGTGTCAGAGTCTACTTCAGTCTACTCCGAAAGGCTTCCAAATTGTCGTATACCAAGCCATCCGACGTTTGCTGCTGTTGAAAGACGCCTGCGGGAAAACGGCTAAATTACTCCTAAAGCCATTGATAATGGAAGACAGCGTTTTGTAAGGATTCCTGAAGTCGAGGAAGACATTTTAGAACGTGTTCCAGAAGATCCAGAAATAAGCACTAGAAGGCTAGGTAGGAAAATAGGAGTGTCCAAAGATATTGTTCATGAAGTACTTCAAGAACAGTTGCTATATCCATACCATAAGATGCCAGTTCAAGATCTTTTATCTAATGATCCTGAAATGCGCCTGGCTTTTAGTCGGCTCGCTCATAGGCAGAGAGAAGAGAATCCCAACTTTGCCGACAATATTTTGTTTACCGATGAAGCATGTTTTACAAGAGGGATTACAAATTTTCATAATGAACATGTTTATGCAGATGAAAATCCACATGATATCAAGGTAAAACATTTTTAAAATGAGTTTAGAATTATTGTGTGCGCTGGAATATTTGGTAACCACATTTTGGTCCTGTCATTATTCCACAAAGATTAACCGGGGAAATTTATTTGCAACATCTATAAAATATGCTGCCAGATTTGCTAGAAGATTTACCTTTACAACTTCGGAGAGATTTGTGGTTTATGCACGATGGAGCTCCACCACATTTTGCATTAAATGTTGGAACTTTTTGAATCAGCAGTACCCAAATAAATGGATTGGTAGAGGTAATGCCCCTGTAAATTGGCCACCACGATCTCCGTACTTAAAACCATTGGATTATTTCTTATGGGGGCATCTTAAGACAGTGGTTTACAGGACAACTCCAGATAACGCAGAACAAATATGGCAACATATTCAAGATCCAATAAATATTCTTAAGGGTGATGAACAAGTTCTGCAAAGAGTGTGTTTTAATTTTCTTCAACGTATAAATCTTGATGGACATTTTGAGCAATTTTTATGATATTTCTATTTATTCCTATTTATGATTTAGTTATATTTTTTTTTTTTGTAAAAATTACTACATATTAAGTAATAAAATGCAAATTACTCGAAAACCGTCAGAGGAATCGAGTCTTATCAAGAGTACCTTTTTTGTAGCAAATGAGTTGGTTCATCTGAATTTTGTACCAAACCCCTCTTGTTCCATTGGCATAGAAATCTGAAACAAGCAATTAGTAAAAAACCCAGGTTCTACGCCCATGGACTGATATTAATCAGAATTGTGACATGGAATTTTTGCCCCATAAAGCTGTCAACGTACCAAATTTCGGCAAAATAGTATGAGCAGTTTTTAAATAAATCCAGAAAAACGATTTAAAAATTGCCACTTCAGCGCCGCCTAGAGCCCAAACTAAGCAACTTTGTACTAAGGTAAGTTTACTTAAATCGGCTAATTTTGGTTAAGGTTTTTGTAAAGACCTTTTACAGGCACCCTGTATATTAACTTTTAAAAATAATTTTGTTCAATTCTGACTGCATTTGTAAGCAGCACAGCCTGGTTCTAATATCATGAGCCGCCACTGATGTATAGTATATGTAAAAGAACAGTCCCTGTAGGTAGTTGTATACTCACATTCATCCGCAATTTCCTTAAACAAATCAGGCCAAACAAACTTTCCATCTTTATTTTTAAAATAGCATTCTGAAAAAAGTTTTTCCAGTGTGGTCGCGGCTGGATAAAACTGAGTTTTTGAGGCCAACGTGTCTTGCAATATATCTCTTAATTGCGTATTTAAAAGATTCTTAAAAGTGCCATAGTTTGCACCCCTTTCAGTTAGAATCTAAAAAATTAAGCAGAATTCAAATATAAACATTATGAAGAGTTCTTGATTTCAGATATTCTGACAATTTGTTAAGCATATTTGCTGCTTCTCAATTAACGTTAATTTAAAATAATGTACCTACTTACCAGTCCTGGTGGGTATTCAGCAAATAATGCTAACAACTTAGAACAATGTTTATCATCATCAAATTCAGAAATGTGAAATGCTCCTATGGAGGTTTCAACAAAACAGACACCCAACCTGCTGGTATTATCATTGTTTACCTAAAACAGTATCGTGTGCTTGAATTGTAGCTTAAAATTTAACAATTAATTAAATATTATTAAACATCCTATTATCTTACCTTAGCTGCTACAGCATACAAATATGTACCCCTTTCAGATCTGGGTACTGCCATTTGAGCTCCATACACACAGGTTGCCTTAGTAGTAATTTGGCATATTTCCCTTGCGACTACCTTGTCAAATTTGGTTTTTTTCCCAGTCAGTTGACATCTGCCATAAATAAAGATGCAATACTCTTTTAAAAGCATTCTGGTATATAAACTTACCTTTCAGTCATCATTTCTGGAGTCTCTGTCTGTTCAACCCTGGCTACCTTGAAGCCTTTATCAACCAACGTTGTAGCCATTTTGCCATAAGCAGACTCAGGAAATCCTGAGTGTGCAAAGTCCCCCTAAATTATTAAAACCTTATTAAAACTCTTCCTAAAACAGCCCTGTAAAATTATTTATTAAACATTTTAAACCACAATAATTTATAAACCTCTCCCTGATACTTTATATTAAGAATTTTTGTTTTATTGATAGCGCACCTTCATATAGGACAATCCTAATTGCTGGACACCAATCACAGCATCCATATGGTACAATTCATAAAATTTACCCACTTTAAAAAATAGTATAGAGTCCATATTTTCGCTCTTGAGTATCCACCACTGACGCATACCTGGAGACACTTTATCTAGGAAGTCCTTTGGGAGGAAAATTGTGCGATGGTCATATTCAGGATCTGACGGTCTCCTTTAAAAAACATGGTATAAATAATTCTTTTAACTGCACCTAGTTAAAACTTACCTTTTCTTAGCATCTCTTATTTTCTCAGGCTTAAGAAAAGTATATGTATTATGTAACCATCCAGAATCAATACTAGCCTCATTACTAGGTTTACCTTTGGTTTTTTTCAAGATTTTTCTAGATTTAGTTTCCTCCTGTGTTGTTTCGATTCGTTCATCACTTTTTTTATAACCAAAAGTGTTCATAAGGCTATTAGGAAATGCATTTGATTTGTTGAATTTTGCTTTGGAATCAGAATCTTTCTCATCTGACTCCGAGGAAGACACATCTTCAGACGATTCACTTTCAGACCTAATCCTTTTGTGTCTCTTAGTGGACTGCTGGTTATTCTTAAGTGATTTTTTTTTGTACTGCGATTCATTGTCTGATTCAGAATCAGTATCAATCAGTGCTATACGGCTGCGTTTCGCAGGGCGCGGAATCTCATCATCACTGTCTAAAAGCAGAAATAGGCTTACCTGTGATCCCAAGTAGAGTCTTAATATTTGAATGATGTAAGTACAATTTTTCAATGATGAATAATCCGACTGTCCAACAAACCTGAACAAGCATACTGATCCTTACCATTATTTTCCACATCTTTCTTGATCTTTTCCTCTTTATTAGAAGGGGTACTTTCACCGCTTTGTTTACTACAACCATTTTCAAGATTTTTCTTGGGGGTGAATTTTCCTTGAGGCGACGAAAAGTAATTGAAAAGAGTGTTACTTTGACTCGGCCTTTTGGCCATGGCTCGTAAGTAATAAGTAGATTACAAATTCAAGGTATATGTAGTAAAATATTAAAGAAATACAGAAAATCACATTGAATACACAAACTCAAACCACTCACAGACTCAAACTAAACACAAACTCCCGGTAAAATAATGACATTTTTACAATTCTCTTCTTTTCTAGAGAGAAGGCTATACTTACAAGGGTTGCAAAGAAACAATGTTACAAAAAACAAAAAAGATTGCGTGGGCTCATTTTTCAATGGTAGATTGGTAGATGATGAATATTCAATAGAGTATTTCATGACGAATAGATTTAATTTTGTTCACAGCAGCCCACCTTTTCAACAAGCTAAAAGGATGATCGCCAAAAAACTTATAATCGCTATCATTACTGGAGAAAATTGTATTGAAAATATTCCAGTCGCCTATTTTTTAAAACCTTTTTCGTTTTACATTTTTTTATTTTCGGAGCCAGACCTACAAGAATACTTGCGGAAAAAATCTCAAAAACCGTTTTAATTTCTAAGGGTTCGGGGTTTTGCACCTGCAACTTTTTTGTAGGTAAAATATGTGTTCGGTCTCGATTCTGGTCTACAAAAAAGATCTGTAAGTTCCAGTTCGGTTCTTTGCAGTTAACGGTTGGGGTCACTGGATAATGTCTTCGAAACTACGCCAGTTTATTGAAGTGTGTAAGCACATTGTGTATAAACATGAATAAAGAATTTTAATTTTAATTAAAATTGGATCGTTATCGTAACGATGACTTTGAAATCCGGTCCCAGTAAAATCTGAAAGAGCTGGCACATATGCTACAATTGAGCATTAAGAAAGAAGAAGCATCACTATCCATAACCAAACAACTACAGCTGACTTTGTTTGAATCTGAAAAATGTAGTTTTTCTTCAAAATATGAAAAAATACCAACGACTTCTTCTAGTAATTGTTTCTCTAATCAGCCTCAGCCTATTTCTCATCTATAGACATCACTATAACCGTTTACATCATGTTTTAGAAGTGTTTAATTTCTTTGGCACTCCCTGCAACTTTTCCGAACTGCAGCATAGTGAAAAAGATCTAACAGAGTATGATTGGGGTCCTCAGCCTCTTTGGCAAGAAGTTGATAGTAAGGGGTACATCTACAGCGCTTTTTTAGTTGACAAAAATCAAGTGCAAGGCATAGGAGTGAGGCATGGTAGTCTAGCAGTTCCGAAGACTTGTCTTTTGTATTTTGATGATGATAGTAGACCTTCAAAAGGCAAATATACTGTTGTAAAGACTAAAGAAGATAAGTTTTCTGGTTTTGTAATTTATAATTATACTTGTACAATCTTAAGTAATGGAAAAACCCCTTTTTCTATATCATTTAAGTCACATAGTGAACGTGAATATGTGACCACTCGTGTAACTGATGTTTTAGATAGAAAGCTAAGTTTAAATGTAACAGTTTGTGTTGCTCCTGGCAATTTGTCTAGAAAAGCATTGCTAGAATTTTTAAGCTTTCATAACTTGTTAGGTGTTGATAGTTTCATAGTGTATTTCGAACAAAATATTCCTCACAAGTTAACGAAGCTTTTAAAAAACTTATCCAAGACACTAAACATGTGGATAACCTTCTTGCCTTATAATTCGCCACTTTTAGTACCCAAGAATTTTACTAGTAGCCTTATAGAGTATGATTGTGAATTGAGAACTAGAGGTCACTCAAAATTTTCACTAGTTTTAGGTATCAACGAATATATAGTACCTTCTGATAGTAATTTAGAGTCTCTACGTCTACCAATAAAAAAGTTTTGTTTAAATCACTGGAACAAAAATCGTCCAATGATTCTGCAAAACTTCGAGTTAGTAGATGATTATAATTTTAATGATATTAAACAAGTAAACAAACAAACAAATGCCTTAAGAAAAATTCCCAATGTTTTTGATAGCAATTGTGTTATACACAGATATGAAAAGTGTGGAAAAGGCCTTAAGACTAAGACTGATTTTTCTGTAAAAAGATTCTCAACTGATTTCACGAGAAGTACATTGGTTCAGTTACTAATTCATGAAGAGGTAGATACCTAAAAATTGTGAATATTAAAAATAAATACATACCTAGTTGTTATTTGTTATGTAAGTACCTATCATTAAAAATATTTTTTAACATGTTTTTAATAGATGTGTATAATTTTATTTTTGCTTTTTTTTTAGCTCTGTAATTGATAACTCCCTTGAAATATTTAGAGAAATATAGTCTTAATTGAATAGGTGCGCCTTATATTTATTTTACAATTAAAACAAATCTAGAGGATTTTTTGGAGTCAGATATTACCCATCTGAAATAAATATAGGTAATGTAAATGTAGTGTTTATAAAAGTGAAAAACAATTGTTTTCATTAAATTTAATCTGTTTAAATGTTGTCAGACCTGTATTTTGTTTTGTAATTTACTTTACTTCTACCATGCATTATGGTGGGTGATAGAATTAAATTCAGGGACCAAAACTAACCTGAACTAACGGAACCAAAATAAATGAATTAGCGGTTCCGTTCCAGTTTTGGTTTTTGATGTAATATAATTTAGGTTTGGTTACAGCCGGTTCCTAAACAATTATTTCAATTCTCTTTGCACCAACTTTTAAGAGTTTCGATGAGGATCCATACAAAATTGATCGATTCTCTTTACTTGCCATTTACTTTGTGATGTGTACCTTAGGGTGGCCCATCTTTATATACAGTGTCACCTTTAAAGTCCGCACCATATGGAACTTTTTTTTGTTAATGAGGTTAGTTAAAATTAAATTTCGGCAATCGTTTTTTCTTCAAATTAGACTAAAAATTATATAATCAAATGTCACCATCTGTCATTCGGTATCTGTCAAAAATTACATTTTAATCAAAAAATGCTGAAAAATGGCATTGTTTTACCGAATTTCAAAAAATTTTATTAGAAAAAGTTGTTTCTAGTACAATTCTTGGCCTAAATACAAACTTTCAGTTTTCTAGCTCAAAGTTCATTTTTTGCCATTTTTTCTAATTAACTTTTTTAAAGTTATCCTAATTTAAAAATTTTAACAGATAGACGTCAGATGTTTCGTTTTTCAAATGACAAATACATCTAAATATTTGATAAAAATTTTATTTTATACTTAAAACTATCATTACTATTAAAAGGAACAAAAAGGAACTTTAATCATTTTAAATAGGTAACACAAAAGCAATATAAATTTCACATTTCAGTGTGACGTCCTTCTCGCTCTATACAAACACCCGTCCGTCTATAAACGTCTTTGACAGCATTTCGTAAAAAGCTTGGTCTTATATCGGCACAACACTGTCTTATCGTTTGTTCCAAATGCTCGATATTTCTAAACGGTCGATTCTTATAAACTTTCTGCTTAAGATAACCCCACAGAAAAAAGTCTAGTGGGGTTATGTCAGGCGACCTGGGTGGCCAGTGACATTCTCTATCACGCCCTATAACTCTGTTTTGAAATAATTGGTTTATGCGTTCTTTCACTGCTACAGTTTGATGTATGGGTGCACCATCAAGCTGATACCATAAGTTATGTCTATGGTGTAAGGGCATGTTATCCAAAACTTCGGTAATCTCGTTATTAAGAAAATTCAGGTACCTTTCACCAGTTAAGTTTACTCTAAAGAAGTATGGTCCAATAAGCTCATCTTTCAAAATTCCACACCAAACATTGGTTTTAAAATGATACTGGTCGCGACATTCAATTGTGAAGTTAGGATTTTCTTGGGACCACCATCGGCAATTTTGTGAGCTCACGGTACCATTCGAAGAGAAAGTGGCTTCATCCGTCCATAATATCTTGTATGGAAAAAGAATATTCTCCTCATATTGTCCCTGATAGCAAAACGAAAAATCAAGTCGGATATCAAAATCGCGTTCTTTTAATGTGTTTATAAACTTGGGTTTATATGCCCGAAATCGATTTTTCTGAAGAATTTTTCTAACGCTTTCCCTCTTGCACCCCGTTGAATCACTTATCTTGGTTACACTAGTTTGACCGTGGTCAATAACAGTTAAACAAACATCAAGTTGTGCTGCTTCATCGTATTTACTTGCAGCGTGAGGTTTCTTAAAATTATTTTGAACAGATCCAGTTTCTCTAAATTTTGACATTATTCTTGAAACAGTGCTATGCTGCAAATTTTTTTCTGGATGCCTCTCATTAAAAATGGCAGATACTTGCCGGTGAGGCATATTCTCTCCACAAATTAAGACAATTTCTATTTTTTCTTGAATGGACAACATTGGTGATAACACTGAAAACTATAACTTGCGAAAATATTCAAATTTATGACATTTCTTTTATTTATTCGGCACTCTAATTCGTTTTTTTTTTTCATAGCCTACTTATAAAATTCAAAATTTCCTTGATATTTTATTGTGGATAAAAAGAAAATGTGTCTAAATTTTGAACTAATCTGATATCTGGGAATTTTGTTATAAGTTTTTTAAACTTCTTAGGTGTATGTACTATCAAAAAAATGGAATATCTGACGTCTATCTGTTAAAATTTTTAAATTAGGATAACTTTGCACCACCTGTGTCAAATTTTTTTGCCTCTAATTTTAAATTTCGAAAAAAATGGCATTCTAGTAAAAAAAAGCTCATACAAACTAAATAAAATATTGAGTATGGTATAAGCAAATAGTTTAATATCCATTAAGCGAACTTACATTAAATAAAAAAAAGTTAATTAGAAAAAATGGCAAAAAAATCAACTTTGAGCTAGAAAACTGAAACTTTGTATTTAGGCCAAGAATTGTACTAGAAACAACTTTTTCTAATAAAATTTTTTGAAATTCGGTAAAACAATGCCATTTTTCAGCATTTTTTGATTAAAATGTAATTTTTGACAGATACCGAATGACAGATGGTGACATTTGATTATATAATTTTTAGTCTAATTTGAAGCAAAAACGATTGCCGAAATTTAATTTTAACTAACCTCATTAATAAAAAAAAGTTCCATATGGTGCGGACTTTAATGGTGACACTGTAGGTTTTTTTTGTTGTTTTTGAATCTCTGTGTTCTCACCTCTCAAAAGTGTTTGTTTGTCTACAAAAATAATATCCTATGAACAAAATTTATTTAAAATAAAAATAAGGGCTGCCGCCAACAACCGAAAGTATGATGCCTAAAAAAATTATCTTAGCCAATTTTATCACGCTTTCTGTTGTTTTGTTTCTAAACAATACGGGTCTAAAGTAGATAATTAGTCTTATTCCTAAAAGTGTACCCCTTGTTTTTATTACACATATAATTTGAATTTAAGCATTTTGATTATTCTTCTTATAAATGACACAAATAGTATGATGTATAACAAAATATTTAGATATTTATGGTTCTATGGTTAAACGCTACCAATTTTAACGGGTTCTTGGGAAAGGTCTGGGGTTTCCAAAATATTTATTATTACTTTATTTACCTGCCGATGTGGGTACCTGTTTTTCCTAGAGCGGGTTAAAAATTCCCTCAAGCTGTCATTACTGCTTAGTTTCAATTCACATCAGAGCAGTGTTTAGTTTTAATCTTTCTTTCGAAAAGAGAACGTTAAATTTGTGATTTAAAGTGATTTGTGTAAGCTGTGTTTTTCTCTTTCGTCATGTCGACTACTCGAGGTTTAAGAAAATAATATACTTGGGTGTACCCGATTGGCAATTACACGTCACAAATTATTGAAAATAAACTTCCTTCCAAGAAAGATGTTTTAAGTGTAGTACCGTTCTTTACCTTACGTCAAGTGTGGTGAACGGCATTTTTAAAATATTATATAACTAAATAAAACTCGGGAAAACTTTCGGTCATTTTAGAAATAAAGAATTTATTTTTATTATCAATCAAATTAAAAAGAAAATAATAATTTTATTGAATTTATATTCAGTGCGAGGAGTCTTTAAGAAATGAAAAATATTTTATTTAAAATAAGTTTTGGGAAAAAAATAATAAGAAATTAAAATAATTCCAAAATAAAATAAGAAAACTTTTTAAATTTTAAAGTTAAATTGGACTTCAAAGTTTTACCAGAATAAGTTAAAATAAAGTAAAGAGAATTAAAATTTAATATCTTAAATATTTTCGGATAAATTAAATAAATAAAATTTATAATTTAATCATCAACAAAAGTGTTATTAGAATTCAGCCAACTTTAAAATATTTTTATAAAAAAATTCAAGAAAATTAAAATGAGTTAAAAATATTTGGAAAACTCACGTTTGAAAAATAAAATAATCCAATAAGAGGTTTATCAATAGAACACATCACAATGATCAAAAAATATTTCAAACAGAATAAATTAAAATTAAATAAAATTTTAATTTATTTTTCACTTCACTGTTTATTTCCGACTAGTTATTTGACCGAGCAACAGGTACCGTCCGAGAGAAACTGATGAAATTAGGCGCTGCGAAAGTTTAAATAATCTCTCTCCCACCTCGGAGATGACGCGCTAGTACGACTTCTGATTGGTCAAAACTCTAACTTAAACTAGTTTTATCTGGATAAATCGCGGAATGGGGACGGATCACGTTGGTGTCAACAAGTAACACCTGCATGGCATCTGCTGCTCAGCTGCAACTATTTTCTAATAACTGTCAAATAAATCAAGATAATTGCCTTGTAAAAATCCGAAATATTTTGTTTTTCTCGTACCGACAAAGGGATTCCAGAAATTGGAACACTTGTGTAAACATCTGCGAGCAATTTCAGGTGTTGTTTTGTTCAATTTTCCCCTATAAATAGGTGGGATTGCTAGAGGAAAAGTTAGTTCATTTTTAACCGTCGTAATGTTCAAATACCTACAAAGTTTCGTCCGTTGAAAGTTGCCGTGCCGTTAGTCAAGTGTAGTGGTGAAAAGTTCAGTTTGGAAGTTGAAAGTGCGTTGACCCGAAGTCACACGGAGATAGTAAAGTATCGTCGTGGCGGCAGAAACCTTTACTTATTGACTTGGCACGGTAACGCGAAAAGTTTAATTGAATAAAGCGTAAAGTGGGCGCATTTCTAAAAGTAAGTGTCGACGTTAGGATTATATATAATTTAAGAAGTGACAGATTTTGTTTGTGAATTTAAGTTTTAGTGTTGGTGGCTCCGATTGAAATTTAATAATATAATAAATAAGTGAAATTAATAGTGACTTTGTCGTTTTACTGCTAAAAATCAGAAGTAAACTCATTTGATTTACGATTAAATATTGCTCCCTTTCAACATTTTATTGCTCCCTTTAAAAGAAAAATATAAACTACTTCGATTTAACTACAATTTGGACGTATTTGGTATAACACACTGGTACTGCGAACCCCGTTGAGGATTTTTGTCGCCGCCTTCAAGGAATGAGGTCATAAAACAGTAAGTACATATTTAAAGATATAAGGTGGGCGCTACAACTGGTGTCAGGTGTGGGGTTGGTTTTTCAACCCTCAGGAATAGATAAAAACCTGGGACAGTGCCAGAAAAGCAGAAACTTGCCATTTGCTTCGTGTTATACTGTAAAAAGAAGGAAAATTCGACAACATGACAGAACAAGCAGTCACAGCATCAATTCCTGCACCTCACGAACAACATTGTACTAGGAATTGACTTCATTTCTACATATGATGATACAAGCAGTATCGAAGAATTTCTATCATCCATTGACGAAACCGCTCTCATCGCAGATTGGAATGATCAGCAAAAGGTAGCCATTGCCCGTCTCAAACTAAAACAGAAAGCCAAACAGTTCATTGATTCCGAACCAAGTTTGAAAATCACCACAAATTGGACAACTTTGAAGGATGCACTGCGACAACAATTTACCCTGCCATGTGTTCGAGGATCAGCGATGAAGAATTTTGTCGAATGTCGCCAAAGAGTGAGTGAGCCTTGTCGCCAATTTCTAACCCGATTAAAACTGTTAGCGAATAAAACAGTGATGCTTACGCAGGGATGTCAGCAACAGATAAGACACTACTTGAAAAATTGGAACAAGACATCATTACGCAGTTCATTCTAGGACTTTTAATGCCGACTAAACAGCGAGTACTTTCAAGAAATCCTTCAACATTATCTAAAGCACTAGAGCTAGCAGAAAGAGAAGAATCGGTGGAAAACTTGTTGCGACCAAGTAACCGTGAGTGCAGGAACGTGAGTGCTCCAGTATTTAGTAAAGGAAGAAGCAACGATTGCCGTTATGAAAGAAATAACAGTTCTCAAGGAACCTCAAATAGGAATTATGTAAATATGGGTCAAGGTCGTCAAGGAAATCGCAATACACACCAAAATTCAAGAAATTATATTTGCAACCGATGTAAGAGAACTGGCCACACAGAAGCGTTTTGTCAAGCATCCACTGCCACTTGTTATGGGTGTAACAAGCCAGGACACTTCGTCAAATATTGTCCCGAAAGAACAGCTGCTAACAACAGAGGGAAACAAATTTGCTTTTCCTGTCAGCAACCTGGGCATTTTGCAAGATCATGCCCTGCAAACAGTCGACCTCAACAAAGATCACAGCGTGATTTAAACTTCAGCGCAGCCAACTCACAACCCCGAGGTGCGGCTGCCAATCAAGCAGGATGGGATTAAAGAAAGACGCCGTCACAGGGATATACACTTGCTCATTGAATGGAACCCCAAGGCCATGTAATAGTGTAGAGGTTACTGTTAATGGAAGAAAGTGTTTAGCATTAATTGATTCAGGAGCAGTTGTATCCCTTGTAAAGCCCGATATTGCGAAGGGGTTCACATGGACTAGTAGTGATAGTAATTTAATAGACATTCAAGGTAATTCAATACCTACTTTGGGGCAAGTTATTTTGCCACTGACATTTGCGTGTGATGTAATGGTACCGCATAACTTTATGCTGATGGAATCCGGTTCTTTTGACGTAGATGTACTTTTGGGAATTGATTTCCTGCACAAGAATGATGTGAAAATTGATTGGGGAAATGGATGTTCTTATGCATTTGAGAAGGTGATAGAAATGCATGCTGAGAAACGTGATGTAGAGAGTGATTTCATGGTGAAATCAGCTGATGAAATTTTAAAGGAGTTCCTTAAAGAGTGTAATGCTACCATGAAAGAGATGAAGGAGATTCTTAAAGAAAGGAAGACCGTGCCTTGGACAAATTCTTTCCAACATTCCTCGTTACTACCAATGACGACGGAATGCAGTGTTCAGACGATTGGTAGTCGTCAAGAACCTGATGTAAACCAACATTATTTAAAGAAGAAGGAAGAGTCCGAGTCAACGTCTAGGAAAACTGCAGTTTCCAGGAAAGAGAGTAGCATCGAAAATGCAGAGAGTAGGAGACAAGAAGAAAAAGGCGATGAAGCAAAGAGAAAAGAAGAGAACGATGACGAGGAGAAAATTGAGTCAAGATGTAGAGATAGTGAATTCACTTCAGCAAGGCGTCAAGGCGATTGCTGTAGCTGTAAAGATAGGAGTACTCAAGTTTTCATTCCTCAGGATATAAGGATTCCCCCAATGTGTCAGGCAGTTTGTTTAGCAACCTTAAGGAACCCATCAAGAGTTAAGACTCAGCACTTAGTAGTTGAACCAGGTGTTGATGGTCCCCAAGGTCTCCTAGTTGCAAGAATTTTGTGCAAAGCAGGGAAATACATACCTTTAAGAGTGACAAATGTGACAGAAAAGGATTTGGTGATTCAAGGAAAAATGGTGATAGCAAATGCATATGAAACAGACATAGAAAAACCGAAGAAGGAAAATTGTTTTCCAGTTAGAAAAATTAGTACGCATGACGTAAGTGAAATTTTAAAACAACTAAATTTAAACGAACCAGCGACGAATACTGAACTTAGACTCGAGAATCTAGTAACAGAGTTCATAGATATTTTTAGAGCACCCGAACAAAAACTTACCTGTACCAATGACGTGACGCATCAAATAATAACAGAAGATGTTTCGCCTATATGCAAGAGACCATATAGAGTACCTTTCCAAAGACAAGAAATAATGAAAAAGGAAATACAGACTCTACTTAATGATGATGTTATTGTTGAAAGCCAATCACCGTGGAGTTTTCCAGCTATATTGGTAGAGAAGAAAAGACACCCAGGTGAAGATGTACAGTATCGACTAGTAATCGATTATCGAGATCTGAATGAAATTACCAAGACTGATTACTTTCCTCTACCTCACATCCATGAAACTATTGATAGACTATCTGGTTCCAAGTGGTTTTCTACCATGGACTTAGCCTCAGGATACTTTCAAGTACCTCTCCATTCAGAAGATCAAGAGAAAACTGCTTTTTCTACACCCGACAACCATTATCATTTTCTGAGATTGTCAATGGGCCTGAAAAATGCACCAGCCACGTGGAGTCGATTAATGAATCATATTCTTGGAAAACTTACAGACACTGAATGCCTTGTTTACCTGGATGATATTCTGGTATTCTCGAAAGATATTGATACTCATCTAGAACGACTTCGACATGTGTTTGACAAGATGCGTGAGAGTCATCTTAAATTTAAACCTACCAAGTGCCATTTCTTACAAAAAGAAATAGAATATTTGGGTCATATCATAAAGGAAGGAGGATATACTACCCACCCAAATAAAACAAAAATTGTGGCGTCATACCCGATCCCAAGAAACATAAAATAAATAAGAGCATTTTTAGGATTGTGCGGATTATTATTATTATCAGCACCGCCGAAAGGGGGGAATTAACAACAGTAATAGTTTGCTGCAATGCTGCTGGTGGTATTATCCCACCTTGTTTTATATTTTGCAAGAGAAAAAGAGTTGGTGAAAGAGTGTTGGATGGTGGACTTGCTGGCTGCGCGGGGTTCTGCACTGGCTCCGGTTGGGTTAATTCCGATATTTTTGTCGAATGGTTGAAATATTTTATTAAGCTGGTACGTCCAACTAAAGATCGTTGTGTATTATTGATCTTAGACAATCATTCTTCCCATCTCAACATTAATGCTATTGATATAGCGAAAGAAAATGGGATTGTAATGCTATCAGTTCCTCCGCACATGACCCATAAGCTGCAGCCACTGGACGTGCCAGTATTCAAATCTTTTAAGTCTGCTTTTGAAAATTGTGTAGACAGTTTAAAAAAAAACATCCTGGCAAAAGAATTAGCCAAATTGACATACCAGCCCTGGTGAAATCAGCTTTTGAAGCAAGCGCCACAGTTAAGAATGCAACTAATGGTTTTCGCAAATGTGGAATATGGCCTTATAACAGACACACTTTCACAGACGCTGACTTTACACCGTCCGAGCCATACTTCATTAAAGATGTGGATCTCAAAGCTGATCCTTTAGTACAGACCCACACAGCTGCACCTGGCTCGTCACTTCTTACCATCGACGCTTCAATATCACAAGTACACCGTACCCCTGATAAGCAAACCAGCCCGCAGAATGAACCAGCGAGACCAAGATGGACAAGTCAGAATTACAATTTCCACAAAAATAAATAATATACCATTCATATCCAACGCTGGACCATCAAATATTTACAGTCTACCTAGAAAAAATTTGAGAATATTGAAAGAAAAAAATAATAAAGACAGTAGCGACTCGGAAGGTGATGACCAACTATCTTTCTCACTAGCAGACATATTGCCGATCCAAACGTGGGACAAAAGGTGGAGAATAAAAGGAAAAATAGGTGCCAAAAATCGGAAATAATAACTGGTACCCCATTTAAGATGGTACAAGAAGAAAAGCAAAAGAAAAAGGACACCAAGGGAAAGATTATAAAGTAAAAGGGAAAAAGTACAAAAGAGGAACATAAAGAAATGAAGCTGATCTTTCGAAGGCCTCCAAGAGAGGACACGACTCCAGAAGAAGATGTCCCATGTCTATTATGTGTGGAGCCATTTAGTAATTCCAAAAGTAAAGAAATTTAGATCCAGTGCAACCTATGTCAAAATTGGGCGCATAAACTTTGCACAATGCATGAGGAAGGAGTTTTCATATGCGATTTTTGTAAAACAGAAGTAGTTATATAGCAAGCTAAAAAAATAAAATTGTTATTAATTCTAAATGGCTGGGTATTGCTAAGTATTTTTTTTAATGGCCATGATCTTACAAATAATTAATCTTGGCGCTTAGTAGGTAATACGTAGGTATTGGTTTTGTTTATCTAGAATATTATTATGTTTCCATGTTGCCCTATGTAACTTTCCATTTTGCCTTCCTAGGGAGGGCAAATTGAAAAATGACTCAGTTTATAAAAAAAATATTATGTTTCTTATATTAGGACATGTTATTTAGGTTTTTTAAACGTTTTTATATAGTTTATTTGTCAAGTGTTTTATTTAAATTAAAAGCATTCGGAAAGTTTATTTTACTTTACTTGAATATATTTTCAAAGTTAACCTTTCTGTCTGTATGCAGGAGCTAAGTTTTGTCTCATCCGGGTATTGGAACATTTCTAAATTTTGTCTTACATAGACCATGCAGGCACTGACAGATATACAGACAAGGCACAGTGAGCAGTCCCCACTCGACAAACACCCTCCTGCAATCCTCCCTGTATCCAAGCCCCGATATCACTCTTACAGCCCTCCTCTGCAAACCAAATAGGTACTCGTCGTACTGCTGCCGAATGTCCCCATGCAATAATCGCATATGCAATGTGTGATTGAAATATAGCGAAATAAGATGTGCGAAGCACCTCAGCCGAGACACTATGCGATACGTTGCGGAGGACATATAGGCTTTTGGAGAGTTTTTTTGACAGTCTATCAACATGCGGCCCCCACTGGAGTCCAGGATCCATGGTTAGTCCCAAGAACTCTACCTCCGTCATATCCTGACCATGCAGGTCCCTCATCGAAAAGATCAAATTTTTGGTTTTTTCCGCGTTCAGCTTAAGCTTATTTAAGATGAACCACTGCTGAGCCCTATCCTGTGCCACCCTGAATTCCCGCATTGTCTCTTCCGGAGACCCGCCAGAGAGAGAGAGATCGTCGTGTCATCAGCAAAGAGTGAATATCTCGCAGGTGACTCGGAGTCTGGAAGATCATTAATAGATAATTAAAACAAAATAGGATCCAAAATAGAGCCCTGCGTACTCCTATCGTAAGTTCACTCTTTGCTAACCTCACGCCGACCATCTCCACCATCTGGTGCCTATTCGACAGGTAGAAACTTATTTAAAAAGTGCTTTTGATGTAAAAATGCCTTCTTCTAGTGGTCCCAACGTACCATTGTTTAAACGTTTTAGAGAATCCTGGTCTAAAATCAATAATTTAAATTATAAATCAGCATTAGAAGATGAAAATACAGGGTTCCTCATCATAGACTACCGTAAAGCGGTGTTACTTTGCAACTTATAGGTGACCACACAATCGAGACATTTTTAAGAAAAACAAAAATATTTTTAAAACATTTGGCAACATTGCCATTTCCTACCCCCGAGACCGTTAGAAACACTTGTGGCTGCCCGCTGAAAAAGCGCGAAGTCGTTAGTTTGATTTTAAACAGCGTAGTAGGCAGACACGTCGGCGCGTACTTTTGGGACTTTTTTACAAAAGGTAAGTGCTAAGGGTCGCTGTGCCCAACTGAGTGGCAATATGATGTTCTATGGTTATGTTATAGTAAGATTGATATGTTTAGATGATATTGTTTAAATTTTAGACTATAAAAACCTTAGCAACAAATTTTACAACATTTTTTGTTATAAAGGGTCACTTTACACACCAAATTTTTTTCATGTTTTTTAAAATTTTTTACAGATTTCGTTATGGGCCGAAAGTACAAAAAGAAACTTGGTAGTAGAAACTATAGAAACTATACTGAGGAAGATTTGGAGAATGCTGTAAGTGCTGTAAGAGCTGGACAAAGTTATCGGGAGGCGGCTAAACGATATGGAATTGCCTGGAAAACCGTATGGAACAGAGCTAAGGGGAAACGCTTAAAGAAGTTTGGGGGACAATGAATTTTAACCGAAGTAGAGGAACGGCACTTAGTGGATGTACTTCTTGCAACATCAGAATTTGGCAGCCCATTGACTTCTTTTGACTTAAGAATACTGGTGAAGCGTTACCTGGAGCGAATGGGAAAGACTGTGCAAAAATTTAAGAATAATCTACCAGGTGGTGATTGGGTCCTAATTTTTTTAAATAGACACAAACACAGATTATCACAACGAAGTTGTCAATATATTAAGCGTGTTCGAGCTGAAAAAAACGAAGAAGAAATGAATGAATATTTTCAAAATTCAAGGCAAAGTATAGAAAACGTTCCACCTAATAATATTTTAAATTTTGATGAGACTAATTTATCTGATGATCCTGGTTCTACCAAGTGTATTTTTCGCCGAGGAATGAAATATCCAGAACGAGTATTAAATACTTCCAAGGCATCAATTTCGATCATGTTTGTCATAACAGGATCTGGGGAAGTTTTACCACCTTATACTGTTTACAAGGCAGAGAGACTGTATGACCAATGGACCATTGAAGGACCGAGAAATGCTCGTTACAATAGATCAAAATCGGGATGGTTTGATTCTATTTCATTTGAAGATTGGTTTACCACCATTGTTGTTCCTTGGGCGAAAAAAAATCCTGGGCCGAAGGTCGAAATAGGCGAGAATTTATCGTCTCACCTAAATGTTAATATAATAGTAAAGTGCCAAAGAAATAATATCAGGTTTGTATTTTTACCAAAAAACGCAACTCATCTCACCCAGCCATTGGACGTTGGCTATTACGGACCCCTCGAAAGAATTTGGAGAGAAATACTTTTAAACTATAAAATTCAAAATCCTCGAGATCAAACCCTAAATAAAATTTCTTTCCCGCCTTTGCTAAAAAAATTAATGCAGCAATTAGACTTAACCAACCAAAAAACTATCGAAGGGGCGTTTCGAGGAACGGGAATTATTCCGTTTAACCCACAGGAAGTTTTAAAAAGGTTGCCTTCAATGAGGGCAGAACAACATGTCCCAGATAATGTAAGCAGGTCATTGTTGGAGTATTTAAAAGAAACACGCTCTCTTCTAACTGAAACGCAACCCCGCCAAAGCAAAAAGACACTTTAAATTGCTCCTGGAAAATCAGTGGCATTTGAAGATATATGTGCAGGGCCATCACACTCAGAAATAGAAGAATTCGAACAAGAAAACGTTAACGAAAACTTAAACGAACTGTTACCAGAAACTTTTAATGAACATGACGATGAAGATGAAGAAGAAATCCCATTTCCAAAGAAAGGAAATTTTGTGATTATTAAATTAGCCTAAAAAAAATCTTTTAAGCATTTTATCGGACAAATTATGGAAGTTCATCGACCAGAAATTATAGTGAAATATTTACGGCAAAAGCGAGGCAATATATTTGTATTTCCTCCTCAGGATGACATATCCCAACAATTTGAAGATGATATTTTTGAATTTTTGAAGACTCCAGAAATTAGAAGGGGACTTTATAAATTTAACCTAGAAGTAAAAAATTTTAATTTTTAATTGTTAATTATTACCTACCTCTGTTGCAGTATTATCCATGTTCTTAGGGATTAAGTTTAATTTTTAGTTTATATTTCTTTTATAAAATAAGTATTTTAAATGTTTCGTTATTCTTTACATTTTCTATTTTGTTTGTCGAGTTGTAGGTACCTTATTATATTTTTTGTTTGTTTAAAACAGTTTAGTTCCTAACTGAAGACTGAGTTAGTACTTAATTAATAAATTTCGTAAAAAAAAACAGGAAATATGAGTTTTTTTCCTCCAAATTTGTTGCCCATGCTTTAAACAATTTTTAAAAATCATAAAATTGTGTAAAGTCACCCTAAAGAAGCTTATACTTTGAATCTTCCTGCATTTTAGATGCTTGTGTAATTTGACACTGTTGCAAGGTGACTTTACAAAGTTTTTGAAAAATTAAAAATAAATCAGTGGTAAACAAATTTTAAGATTTTAATATAAAAATTAACAGTTCCATATCAAAAATATTACATAGTTCACACTCGACCAAATTAAATAAAGGCTGTGTGAGATATAAGGTGAAGTGGGGTAAGGGTGTAGTATAAATACAGTAATTTAGCTTCGAATGGTGCTAAAAGACGACTATAAAAACGTATTGCACTCCGCCGTCTATTGTTTATTCTTTAGGGTTCAGACAATATGTTCCAACAGATATTTAGCAGAAAAAGTCATTAATTTAGTATTTAGAATAATTTTTTTTAAATATAATATACTAATTAGGAAAATATTTCCTAGCCATCTGATTTAAAAACCTTATACTATAAGGCCGTATTTGGCTAACACAGTTAGCGCTACAATACTAAATTGATTGCTTAAAACTACCAAGAAAGGAAGACCTTTCTGTTGGTAGGATGCTGCTACCTATGGACCGCATCAATAAGCAATCAATTTAGTATTGTAGCGCTAACTGTGTTAGCCAAATACGGCCTTATAGTATAAGGTTTTTAAATCAGATGGCTAGGAAATATTTTCCTAATTAGTATATTATATTTATTCTACTCCATCTGACAAGTAAGGATTTTTAAAGATTTTTAAGTTTTTAATATACCTAAAGGTATAGTCCCCTCTCCTGATTGCTTAAAACTTCTAAGAGACGGCGCCACTTGTCGTTCACTGCCTGAGCAGGACGATAAAACTGGTTATAAAGACTTGAGGCCTTTCTGTTGTTAGGTATGTCTGCGCTTACCCTATGCTGACGAGAACCAATAAGTTCGAAACCGGTCCATAGGTAGCAGCATCCTACCAACAGAAAGGTCTTCCTTTCTTGGTAGTTTTAAGCAATCAATTTAGTATTGTAGCGCTAACTGTGTTAGCCAAATACGGCCTTATAGTATAAGGTTTTTAAATCAGATGGCTAGGAAATATTTTCCTAATTAGTATATTATATTTATTCTACTCCATCTGACAAGTAAGGATTTTTAAAGATTTTTAATTTTTTTTATTACAATTTCATGCTACACACTTCCCCAGACGCCAGGGACAAGAGTGTAATCGACAGGTATCTTTCACAGAAACGCAATTAAACTAATATGGGGCAAGTATGTAATACCTAACTGTGAGCTTTATAAAGTCACGTGGTAAAAAAAAAAACTAAACACTTAGAATTTCCATAGAAAATGGTTTATCAAAATGAAACCGCACATTCAAAACTTTTCATAAATGCATTTTAACAGAAAAATGTGTCCTTAATATTAAATATATTAAGCAAAAATATGGGTTATTGTATATTATAAGCCGAGAAATCCACATCAAATTTTAGCAATCCTCGCCTTCCAGTCAATGTTGGCTTTGGAAGAGAGTAGACCTCATCACTTTTGCTAACAGGGGCAACTTCTTCGGGATCTTTCCAAGAAAATTTTGATGAAGAAAAGGGGAAGATTTTTCATCGAGAATTTTGTTGAAACGTTGCTTTGATTTTGATATTGGTGTTTTATTAATAGTGTTCTTGTTCTTTAAAGAGATGCGTAGCATTACATCATCCGACGTTGTGACTTCCCCAGGTAGCAGCATGACGTGAAAATGACGTGAAATACTAGTCATCGAGTGACAGAAATGACGAGATAAATCACGTAAATTTGACGCGAAAATGACCTAATGTCACAGACGAATGACGTCATATTGGCGACGTCATTTTGACGTGTTATTTATTGTACTATTTCACATGTTATTGACGTCCTATTGACGTCTTATTCACGATATTGTTTATTTTTTTTATTTTAGTGCTCTGTAACAAAAATGAAACAAACACTTTTGGAAAAGATAAATTTATTAAGAAATAATAGATATTTACAGAAATATGGTCTAAAATCTCTAAAACCATCAAAATAACCTCTATAACGATATTTTTATTTTATTTATTTATTTACAAGTTCAGGATACAAACAGGCACAACGACCCAAAAACTGTATCCACTGAGTGAATGAGTTGTGTATACAATCAATAAGTATGAGATAAGATTAAATTCAAAAAATAATAATAAACAGATTTGTGGTAAATACATTCAGAATCAATATAAAGTTGAACCCTAAATAGGTGGAAAACTAACAATTAATTTCCCCTAAACAACTCTTAGATCCAAGAGTCTCTTAAAACAAACGACCGTGAGATTCCTGGCGAATAAGTCCATATCTTGACAATAAGTATTAAATCGAAGACTTAGTCTAGTAATTGGCGAGTTTATGCCTAGATTAGTATTAGAGTGTTCTATATTAAACATGCAACGCTGTCGGGTGGACCTAGCCGGAACATGCAGTGCCAATAGTGACAAAAGCGATGGAGCGTCGTACATGTCATGTAGTAATTTAAATAAAAAGATTAATTCTGATTTTTTACGGCGAACTTCAAGTAGTGTTAGGTTAAAAAGTTGTTTAGTTGCGGAGATACTTTCCACTTCATAGATGCCATTAATTCTCCAGTTGAGGAAACGTGCAAACTTGTTTTGAACACTTTCGATTCTCAAAATGTACTTGTGATAAAAAGGGTTCCATACGACACAGGCAAAATTTAATCTACTGTAGATAAAAGCAAAATAAACAGACTTTATGGCATTCACGTTTTTAAAGTCACTGCATATTCGGGATACGAACCCTAACATTTTATTACATTTGCTAACGACGTAGTCGATGTGTTGGTTAAATGTTAATTTGTGATCAAAGATTACCCCTAAGTCTTTAATTTGATTGACTCTATTAAGCGGTTCGTTATTTACAGAATAATTATATGTAAACGAGTCATGGTTCTTTGTAAAGGATATACACGAACACTTACTCAAATTGAGAAATAACTTATTCTCTTTACAGTACCGTGAGACCCTCTCCAAATCACCCTGTAACAGTTCACAATCTTCAAGCGATTTTACTCTTGCGTAGATTTTCAAATCATCTGCATAAAGAAGGAATTGGGCAAATAAGAAACAGGTGGATATACTATTGATATATATAATAAAAATAGAAGAGGCCCAAGGTGAGAACCTTGGGGAACCCCCGAAGTTACTGAAAATGATTCGGAAAGATATTCATTTATTTTTACTCTTTGTTTTCTACCAAATAGGTACGACGAGAACCAGCGCAGAAGATCACCCTGCACCCCTAGTTCGGCCAACTTTGAGACAAGAATGTTATGGTCAAGCTTGTTGAATGCTTTACTGAAGTCAGTGTACAGGGAATCCACCTGCCCTCGGTTGTCCATAACCCCGGAAATGAACTGACTATAGATTATGAGATTGGTTTCAATTGATCTTTTAGAAAAAAAACCATGTTGTTGTGGTATTATTAAAGATTTGAAATAAATGAAAAGCTGGTCATATATTAGACTTTCTAGAACTTTACTAAACACACAAAGTTTACTGATGCCGCGATAATTGTTTACAGAGGATTTATCACCGGAGTTTTTAAAAATGGGCGACAGATATGATGTTTTCCATAGTTGAGGGAAAGTTCCGGAATTAAGAGATTGCTTAAAGATTGCAAACAGAGGTTTACAGAGGCCCTCAGCACAATTTTTTGCGAAACAGGATGGAATACCATCACTACCTGCACCTTTATTTGGATTCAAACCCTTTAACTTACGTAGCACGTCGTCTTCTGTCAAAACAATACTAAACACATTTAGGTTATTTACACTTAAGGGAGTACCAAAAGGTATTTGAGTATACGGCTCATAAACGCTTTTAAAATAAGTCGCAAACAATTGAGATACGTCGTTCGGATTGACCGCGGTTTGTTCGTTGTATGAAATTGCACTAGGAATGCCAGAATCGCGCCTGGAACTAGAAACAAATTTCCAGAAATTCTTTGGATCAGACTTAATATTATTTTCGCATGAAGAGACGTACCTCAAATAATCATAATTCATTAAGTTTTTACTCTTCCGCCTAAGCTCGCTAAATCTAGAATAATCATTCACATTACTAAAAAGTTTCCATTTTTTATGATATTTATTTTTATCTTGTATGCATTGCCTAGTGCGTGCAGAAAAGTAAAATGGAAAGTTCTTGTGTTTGCTCTTAAATTTAGGAGTGAATTGAGAAATGCCAGCGCTCAAAGTTTCGTAAAATTTACCAACGTTTGCATCAACTGAAAATTCATCAGAGAGAATATCGCTCCAATTGAATCCTTGGTAAAAATTAATTAGATTATTGTAATTACATTTTCGGAAGTTGTAAGTATCGATTGGTTTAAACGGTAACAATTTTATCCTACCGCAGTCGAATGAAAATTCCAAAGGCGGATGGTGAGCGCTGACATGACCCAATGGGAGATCACTGAGTCTAAGATTACTCACAGATGCGTTCTTGTACCAGACCAGGTCAAGCAATCTGTTATTAAAGTTTAAAATGCTATTCGCCTGCTGTAATTCGTTAAACGAAAAGGAGTCCAATAAATCAGCATATTTATCATCAGGAAAAGTGGGGATTAGAAAGGAGTCATTAGGTTTCCATGTTATCTTAGGGATATTAAAGTCGCCGCAAATTAATGATGTTTCGACATTAAGTTGACACCAGATAGATTGAAGTTTATTGGCAAAACAAACACGAGCGTAATCATCTTCCGGGGGCAAATAAACGCAGCAAAGGTGTAAACGTCGATTACCGTTGCCAGCATGTAGCGTGACCCAAACGTCCTCCGCATCACTCTGCCAGGCAACCCGCTGAATAGCACCGAACTCCTTACGCACGGCTATCAGCGCACCCCCACCTTCAACTTTCCTGCAAGCGGTTGTTTGTCTATCGCGACGGAATACGGTATAGATGCTCGCGTCGAAAAGTTCACTGCTAAGTACGGAATCATTAAGGTTGGTCTCAGTAAGAAAATAAATGTCAGCATTGTAATTTGTTGTGTTAATTTTAAATTCACGAGTTTTAGAAAGCAATCCGGTTACGTTCTGGTAGTAAACCAACAGCGCCATTTCTGATATGAATATTGTCTATGTATATTTTGATTTAGGGTCTATAGTGAACTAAGACATTCCTTATTGCGAATTAATTTGATTGGCGATTCTTCTCCTTTGCGGATGAAAACAGCACCATTCTTCACCCAGGCATATTTATAGCCCTTTTCTCGAGCCACTAGCCTAGTGTCTCTAAACAAAAGCTTATTCTGAGCTGTCAGGTGTTCATTAATATAAATAACAGTAGGAATACCCTCAATACGAAGACCAGCTGAGGCCCCTGCTCTCCTCTTCTCCTTAACGGCCAATAGCAAATCATCCCTGAGTTTGCGATTGTTGCATTCAACAATAATATTCTTGGGAGCGTTTTTATCAAAAGACTGAACTCTGTGGATTGACTCGATCTTTCCTGCCGGCAGCTCAACACCCAACGAGGTTGAAATTTTATTCAAGATTTGAATCAAATTCTCGTCTTTTTTCACTGGTACACCTTGAATTTCGATATTTTTGAGCCTGGAGAATTGATCCATTTCATTTATTTTGGATTTTAAGCCGGCCATTTCAGACTTCAGAGACTCATTTGTGGCCCCAAGCTGCTCGATAGCCTTGGAGTTCTGCGTAATCATTGTGAGAGTCTGTTCGAAGTCACTCATCTTGTCGGAAAAAAATGTTAGAGATCTCAACATTTCCTCCTGCTTCTCATTAATACTTCTGATGTCTCTTTTTACTTCAGACATAAAACGTCGTAGATCTTCGTGGTTGTCAGCCTCAAAATCCTCATCTGTCACACTTGCCATGCGCGCCTTAGACCTTGTAACACCCGGTCTCTGACTTAAGTTATCAACTCCACCTCGACAGTCGGCACACTTCCAAACAAATCCTGCTGTTGCCTTCAAAATAGTGTATTGTTCAATATTAAGGTCAACACACCTTAAGTGACAAAAAAGTTCACAGATACCACGACATTGTATCCCAGGTGATTTTTTAGTTATTGGATTCGTACAAATCTTACATATACTTTGCATTTTTTGCTGTTATTAACTAAGTTAGTAAAAATATAGTTGTACCTTTCGATGAGGAAGAAACTCGTGATCAGGGAGATGCAAAGATAACACAATAATTCCAACAAAGTTCCACAAAACTGATGAAAAACCCGGAGCGACAAAAATAACGAACCGTTTTATTCACACTTACTAGTTGTTGTGGTATCTCAACTTTCAAACAACTATCACTAAGTATCACCACCACAAAGTGGTTCCAGGATGATTATGAATAGGTACCCGGAAAATATATTTTCTCCATGCAGGAATCCACAAACCAAAAAGTTCTACACAATTTTCACAAAACGACAGACCAAACCAAACCGCCAAAGGAAGCCACGAGATAAGCAAACATAACCTCAATCTCAAATTTGTCACTTTCGTTTCGTTTCGCGCTTGCACATAATCCGAAAATTTTTCTCTGTCTCTCCAACTGCTGCAGTTTTGAAAGAAAAGAGATAGCGCGAAGTGAAAAGTTCGCGAAAAGTGTTCGTAAACGGAAAAGTTTCCTTACTTTCATTTTTATATGTAGGAGAAAGAGGTAGGTAATACCATAGAGATAAGTGGGGCAGGTAATACTAGGTATTATAGCAAATTACACCACCGAACGAGTAGAGTCACGGCCTACTCTAGCTAGAAATGGCTGTGGTAGAATACGAAGCAAATGGAATAGAGATAAACTATAAAGAACATTTTATATACGCATTGATGGGAGGATCTACTTATTTCTCTTTCTAGTTTGTTTAATACATTTAAATGCACGTTAATTGTCTGAGCACAATTTTGATTCTGTAACATAAAGCATAAGTATAAAATTAATTTTTCCTTGCTCCAGCGTATCTATTTTATCACCAGAAAAAGACGTCAATATTACGTAACATATAACACGACATAATGACGTCATTATTCAGACGTCATTATGTCGTTATTTGTTGGTCATTTTAGACCGCTGACGAGTGTTGACGAGTTATCACCATATAATGACGTCAATATGACGAACCCCTGCTACCTGGGTCTGCTCCTGACGCCACGACCGTATTGAGTTATAATGTCTATTTTAATTTCATCCAAGGCCCTCGTCAGTGTTTCTGCAGTATATGCAGTTCTTCTATTGGATGTTCTGTTATAATTTCTCACCATTTTTGTATGAAAATAAAAAGACAACTGTTTTTTTGTTCACATTTCGGTGTGGAGGCAAGTAACTACACTCTTGCCCTTACTGTTTACTATGCACTTCCCCCAACCAACACGCTTTTCTGAGGGGGAAAGTGTTAAGTAATGAAAATGTTATGGTTTAGCATAAAATATTAATAAAATAATTATAAACATTAATAAATCTTTACCTTCACTATCGATATACGGCAAAATACCAATAAAAAATAACTTTCCAAGATGGATAATCGCCGATTTCCGTGAACCACTCAATCTATAGCTGCTGCCTAAAACGTCGATTACACATTTAACCTACCTAAGAGTGCGGCTGCCTGAATTAATCTGGTTGCAGTTTTCGATAATAGATACTTATAAATACTTAATCGAGTTTTTTTTATATAGATGTCGCTGTTTCAAGAATGAAATTAGCACGGATACTATTTGCCTACACACTTGCCCCGCTTACACACCTACCCCACTTCACCTTACTAAAAAATTAAAAAACACAAACTTAAATTAAGTTCGTGTGTAGAGTTGTCCCTTATCCTTTCCGTCAGACCCAATCCTTGGACGCGTTTCGCCGTTTACGGCTCCTCAGCAAGGCTCCGGGTCTGACGGAAAGGTAAGGGACCTCAAAGTGCTTTAACACAGAAATGCAAGTTTACGAATAAGAATTGCAGCACGTGGCTACATCTCGTGGCAACCACACGTATCAACCCAACCAGGACAGCGAGAATCCATATAGTTACTAAAAAATGTGTAAAAACTGTTGTAAAGGAACACCGCGTTACGGTACCCATTTTATATTATTAATAAATTCCCTACGAGATAACTAAATAGGTTGTTCTCTGTGGAATTATCTTCTGTAGTCTTTGGGATTTAAGTAAATTATTAATCAAGTAGGCGCCTGTCACAAATAAATTTTAAATTAATAATTTCGTGGAACGTCATTTTTCTACGAGAAGTTTGTTAGTTTTCATCAATAATTATTTAATTTTTTTGCTTTGAGACATTATTTCAACATCCGTTGGAACTTTTATGGATTACTCAGTCCAACAACGTGTGTTTTGTGTAGAAACTTACATAATAAGCAATTTGATAGAAGAAGTTAGGCGTGCATTCCGGCGTCAGTTTAATAACAACAATAGGGGTCACGCGCCAAATCGTAAAACTGTTAAGTTATGGGTTCGTCATTGGCGTGAAAATGGTTCTGTATACAATTTAAAGAAGCCTGGACGTCGAAGAACAGTTCGTACATCAGAAAATATTGAACGAGTTAAAATTGCGTTTACGAGAAGTCCTAAAAGGTCTGCTAATCGACCAACCCTTATCCTAGGAATATCGAAGGGAAGCTTAGATCGAATCCTTCAAAGGGATTTAAAATTTTATCCCTATAAATGCGAAATGGCCCAGCACCTTAGCAATCAAGATAAAGAAGCAAGGTTAGCATTTTGTCAAGAATTTTTGGATTTACATCAAGGAGCAATTCACAGTCTCCTAATGACCGACGAAGCAAATTTTTATTTGAACGGCATGGTAAATAAACAGAATTTTAGATACTGGTCAAATGAAAATCCTCGTGAAATCTTTACACAGAACCTCCATAATCTAAAGTTGTGTGGAGTAGGATCTTTTGGTATTATTGGCCATTATTTTTTTGAGGATGAAAATAACCGCGCTGTAACAGTAACATCCGAGCGCAGAATTAAATAGACGAGGATTACTAAACAATGTCTTACTATTCCAACAAGATGGGGCAACAGCTCATACCGCCAGAAACTCAATGAGGGTCCTGCGATAAATGTTTAATGGCCGACTCATTTCTCGATTCGGAGATTTGCCTTGGCCTTCGAGGTCCCCCGACTTAACGGCACCCGATTTTTTTCTCTGGGGATATTTAAAAGCCAAAGTGTTTGCGAGTCGTCCAGGTACAATCGAGGAACTGAAAGTCAAAGTTCGTGAAGAAGTTGAAGAAATAGACGAAGGTTTGCTACGCCGTGTAATGAACCACTTTTTATCTAATATTGAAAAATGTGTTGAAGTTGGTGAAGGTCATTTAGAAGACGTGATTTTTAAAAGTTAGAACTAATTAGCCAAATATTTATAAGTTATCATAAATATCAAAGAGTTAGCTGTAATTTAGTAAAATAAAAAGTTTGTTTTGTTAACTAAAAAAATTTTAATTTAAATTTTAAGTCTATTATGGAACCCTGTATAAATGCATTATTGCAACTTGAAAATTTTAGAATGGTTGGTATTCTTAATTTGGTGCGACAAGCCTTAGGTTCCCAGCAGCCTCGCGACGCCTTTAGAGAACATTTACATTAATTTGATCCAGTTGTTTTTAGGAAAGGACAATGTAGAATTTTCCATTCGTGCTCCTGGAACGTTCGATCATTCACGCTGGATGGCGAAGCTATTTATTGCTTAAAAATATATATATATACATCCTGCTATCATTATAACGTCCTTTCATGGTAACTACATTGTGGCGTCCATGAGAAGAAGTCATGTATATATACTTCTTTTATTGGTTATGAACTTAATGTTATGTGTACATTTCCTTCCTGATTTCTAAATATTAACTTTATATATTATACATATACCGCTTTCCCCAGCATTAGATCTTTGCGACGTCCTTTCATGATTCCAACATTATGAAGTCCATAATATATAACATATTTTACCGCATTTTGGCTTCCTTCCTGTATATATCTTTTTATGATATCGCGTAAGTGAACTCCCGCCATGTTGCCATACTTCTAGTTTAGCCGATCAAAAAAAGTATTTGTAATTTATTATTATGACCCGTCGTTATTAACTAAAATGTATTGTCCGTACCTACCGACTTGTTACCTTATTTTAGTTCAGGTTAGCTCAGGTTTTATTTTTCAATGCTTTTTCAATATTTGATATGATGTAAGTGATTGAAAATTCCACTTCCCGTTATTCAAAAGATCTTTGCATACGTGCATAAATCCGGTGACAATGCAATATAGTATACCTATTAGCGTTTTGAATCCAATATCGAGGAATATCGATATTTTTGTTCACAACCCTCTTGATATGGATACCAAATGAAAAAGTTTACCGAGTAGAATATGATAAGCGCCGTGACGTCGATCTAAATCCAATATTGCAGACGCCCCAAGATGGTGGCTTGCTTTTTTAATCACAATCCCATTAACATGGGTATCAGATAAAAGGGTTTGACGAGTAGAATACGATAGGCGTCGTGACGTCGATCTAAATTCAATATGATGCCCTGATGGCATAACTGCAAGATTTTTGGTCAACTGTGTTTATTCTCTGTCTAAGCCCTCATATTTGCTTTTTAAGCTTTCACTTGAGAGTGGTATTTTTCCTGAGCAGTGGAAGTACGCTTTGTTTGCTCCTATATTTAAGTCTGGTAACCAGTTAGATGCAAAAAATTACCGACCGATTTCTGTTTCTAGTACAATTCCTAAACTTTTTGAGAAGATAGTGTGTAATCATATTGGGAGTTTGGTGATGTCTTTTATTGCTGGGGAACAGCACGGCTTCTGTAGGGGTAGATCAACGGCTACACACATGATGATTTTTGCTCAAACGGTGCTGGATGCCTTAGAGGGTGAATACCAGGTTCACGCTGTATATACGGATTTTAGCAAGGCACTTGACACTGTAAATCATCAAATTCTGCACATAAACCGGAGTGCTTTGGTTTTTATGAAGCCTTACTTAAGTGGCTAACATCTTATATAAGTAATAAAAAAACAGTTTGTTAAAGTAAAAGGATTTCTTTCATGGGGGATATCCGTTACATCTGGTGTATCACAGGGCAGCTATTTGGATTCCTACTTATTTATAATCTTTATTAACGATTTAAAGTTGGAAATCTTGTTCTCACAGCCTTTGGTTTTTGCTGATGGCTTAAAATTGTTTGCAATTGTTAAGTTAGTTTATGATGCTTTGAAAATCCTGGAGGACTTAAGCAGGTTGTATGAGTAGTGTGTCAGAAATAAAATGGACCCAAACATTAAAAAATGCAAAATAATTACTTTTCATCGCAAGATGCATCCGCTTAACTATGACTATAAATTGAATGATTGTAGTGTGGAAAGAGACCACTGTGTATGACTTAGGCATTCACTTGGATGTTAAATTGGATTTCTATATTCATTATGAGTACATTTTCAACAAATCATTAAAGTTATTAGGATTTATGTGCAGAAATACTAGAGACTTTGAGAATATTAACTGCTTGAATACGATATATAAAACCCTTGTTAGGTCATGTTATACCTTTCTTGTGTGTGGTTACTGTCATATTTAAAACATATTTAAAATATCGAAAAGGTACAAGAAAAATTTGTTAGGTATATTTCATACAAATGTAGGTTGCCTGTTGACTCCTATGATGGTCTAAGGCGGAGACTGAGTTTGGACTCTTTCTGAAGGTACAATCAAATTTGATATATATTTCCTATTTAAATTAGTGAATGAAATAATTGAATGCTCAGATCTTTTACATATGGTTGACTTTCGCGTTCCACCAAGGTACACAAGAAATCATTTTCCTTTTGCACTTGAGCACCATAGGTACAACTATGGTAAATCCTCTCCCACACCTTTATAGAATTATTTCTTAATAATGGCAAAATAATTACCAATGACTTTTTTAACACTTTCTTCGTTTCCTTTAAGAGACATGTTTCTAGACTTTTAATATGATTATAGTATTGTATTAGTATATAAGAGCTAATTTAGGTTTCAGTTATTTTGTTTTTCTTTTAACTGGTATAATATTTATTATTAATTTGCTAATTAAAAATTGTAATTGGGTCTTGCCCGTCCATAAATAAATAAATAAACAAATATTGCGGACGCCCCAAGATGGTGGCTTGCTTTTTTATTTACAACCCCAATACCATGGGTATCAGATAAACGGGTTTGACGAGTAGATTACGATAAGCGTCGTGACGTCGATCTAAATCCAATATTGCGAACGCCCCAAGTTGGTGGCTTGCTTTTTTAGTCACAACCCTATTAACATGGGTATCGGATAAAAGGGTTTGACGAATAGAATATGATTAGGTACCTGATATTATTATAAACCCAATATACCGGACGCCCTAGAATGTATTTTACAAATTGTATGAAATTAAGATAATTTGAGGCTGAATGACCTCGGCAATGGCAATGTAACCTGTACAAGTTTTGCTCATAAAATATTAATGTTTTTTCTTACCAGGGCTCATATTATAAATTAATTCACTTATAGTGGCAGGCTCAGCCCTGGCCAACTCCCTCTTGCCATGTGCTGATATGTTACAACATACTATTCATAATAATATGCAATAACTTGATTTAACAAAGTAATGTTTCCAAGAAAGTTTTGTTGGGATTTGGGTCAGAAAAACGAAGGAAAAATCTTTTTCCCATATGCCGACGTTTCGATTTTATTTTAAAGCATCTTCATACTACAAAAAGTTATTATGTTTACATACAAATTTAACATAAGAGCTAGGATTGATTTTTGAGTACAGTTGAAATATTATTATTACTTTTTAAAAATTATAATAAGTTTCATAAGAAGAAAATACATACTTGTCATAAATATTTTATTTTTCCTCTAATTTTAAAAACGTTGGTATTTTAAAAACTTCCATTTAACATCAAAACATTACAATAAAACAAAAAGAACAAAAATAGAAAAAAAGGGAAACATTACGGGACTTACCGAGAATTAGTTTTCCAGAGTCCAAACTTAAAATTAAAAAACACAAGAAACATAGGTACAATAGGTTTCTCCGGCTAAACATTAAACAAAGGACGATTCACACACATTAATATAGGTTAAAAACTTCAGGTTGACTCTTGGCAAATTCAACACTGAATGTAGAATAATGTGACTGTTGGGTTCGACGGAGAATTCAACACTGAATGTAGGATAATGTTACTGTTGGGTTCGACGAAGAACTTTTTTGTGGTATTTTTTTTAACTTCATTCGGTTTTTTTTGGTTTTTTTTGCAATTAGTGTTGTTAAATATTATGACGATAGAAAGGCTATCAATTATTTCAAGAAAATTAATCAAAGGAGACTTTAACATAAATTTTGAAAAAGTTAATGATTATATATTTGAATGTTCTTTAAAACAATAAAGTAACAATTAAGTTTAACAATAATATATAACAATTTATAAAAATTTGTTCCTTAAACAATCTAATACACCCACGTTGAATGGCAATGAAAGGTGGTTTGTTTATAATTTGAGTAAAATCGAAATACCTATCGAGGTACAATCTCTTTCGAGTATGGGTGATAAATTTAATTTACCTTATGATAAAAACAATTTTTCGCTTGAACAATTATTAATTGGTACTGAAAGCATTTTAACTGAAGTGGAGGATGAACGAACAAAAATTGAAAAAAGAAATAAATAATTAATATTTCAAGTAACTCTAAAAACTTAGATGAATTAACCAAGAATAAAATTAAATATCGCGAACAGTTCTCCCAAATTGAAACCACTAAACTTTTTATCAAGGACCATCAAGAAATTATAATCACTAAAGCGGACAAGGGTAACTCTACTGTAGTACTCTCAAAAGATGATTATCTAAATAAAAGCCTAAGTATGCTTAGTGATGGTAACACTTACAAAAAAATAACCAAAGATCCAACCACCACAATACAAAACAAAAACAACAAATTAGTTACTAATTTGGTAACTAAGGGAATCATTGACAAAACTTTTGCAAAACGCTTAAAATGCAACAACGGTATTTTTCCAAAAATGTATTTTCTTCCAAAGATTCACAAACCAAACTGCCCATTGAAACCCATTGTTAGCTTTATTATTATTGGTTCTCCTACTTACAAGATTCAAGACTACACTTCCATGACATTGGATGATTTTTTGGAACTTTTTAATTTTTGTGTTGAATCCAGCTATTTTAACTTTAACAACGTAATTTATAAACAGATATTCGGTTTACGTATGGGTAACTGTATGTCACCTATTTGTGCTGACATAGTGATGTCAGAAATACAAGAGTACTGCCTCAATAAATGAACCTATTCAGTTCCGTTTTTTAAAAGGTATGTAGACGACATTTTAACTGCCATTCCAGCAAACGAGGCTGATACAATTTTAGAAGTTTTTAATTCTTTTCACGAGAGACTCAAGTTCTTTATCGAGACTGAAACTGATAACAGTATTTCTTTTTTGGATACCAAAATAATTTAAACACAGAATAAACTTTTGGTAGATTGGTGTCATAAGCCAACTTTTTCTGAAAGGTTTCTAAAATATTTTTTAAACCACAGTTTCAAACAAAAAATAAATATTATTAATAACTTAAAATTCCACAATTTCACAAAAATAATCTCAAACTCATATCAGATTTCTTGCTTAAAAACAATTATCCTCCTAAAATCTCATTGAAAAAATTCTTAACGGAACCAAAACTATCACTTACAGACCACAACCCACTAAACAATATAGGAAAATTGCAGATGCAAGAAATCTTTCAGAAAGACTGGCAAGGCACTTAAATACTTAGACAATAAACCTTGCCTTTAAAAATGAAAATAAAGTTGGAAAAAACTTTTTCACTAAGCAAAAGACAAAAACCCCTCAACACCTACTCTCTGGAGTAATTTATAAAATCCCTTGACAAGAATTAACTAAATTATTTAGCGTCGCGTCGGTTGGTTGCCTGTGAATCACATATTTTGGTATAAAGACAAGGTTGCCAGATTAATCGGATGTTAGATTGGCGTCATAATGAATAAACATATATTCCTGGTAGCCACATAAGCAATATGATAAATGAACTTCGTATATCATTCGTATACTAACAAAATCCGCAGCGCTTCCAAGCGGAAATCTGACGAACTACAATATACTTTCGCCTTTCGCCAAACCGACTTTATGACGTCCATCTAAAAAAATTTCTGTAGCTTACTGATGACGTATGCAACACATTTAACAAGGAAAGTTTTATGGCGTCCGTATAAGGACGTCATATTATGACGGTGGATGCCACTTTGAATGCATTTTCATAATTGAAGGACGCCACATTGTCTGTAGGATAAATATATATCTTTATAGGGACGAGTTTACACAAACAGTCAGGGAAAGGAAGAGTATCAGATATGTATGCATTTTAATCGTCAAAGTTTAGGTTAAGGCTTGGTTCACCGCTCTCTTTCCATACAAAGCTCCATATCAAGATTTTCAATTTGCCAAGAATCCTTTTAAATATAAAACTATTAATCCACAGATATTTCAAGCTGCTACTGAAAAAATTAAAAATCACTTGTGGTACTTGCATGTCTTTTGAGGCTTGCGCAGTATAATTCTTTGATAACGAAATCTCTGTTGAAATGTTGAAATTAAAAGAAATATGATAAAAGCTCCAGAAAAATAAGACTCGCTAGAGGGAGGTGAAAAACGAGTTAAATTAAGTAATATAATACGTTACCGTGAAGGTCCGAAGTTGGAGAATGTCGACATGCACCGGTTAATGCCGACAAACATCAAAACGTTTTGACATTTTAAAAGTTAGTGACGAACAAAAGTTAATTGTGCAATTATACCAGGAGAAACGAATATCCAGTATTATGTTACAAATGAAGAGTTGTTTGATATACTTTCCGAAACTCATATAAGAACGGGCCATGGAGAAAGAACACGAATGCTTAAAGAATTACAAATTAAATACAATAATATTACTTATGAAGTTATAATGTTGTATTTAAATTTGTGTAAACAATGTCAAATGAAACACAGTGCTTCTAAAAAAGGTATTGTTGTGAAACTCTAGATGTCAAGTCGATTTAATAGATTTGCAATCACACAACGATGGCATTTTACAAATTTGTAATGGTGTATCAAGATCATTTAACGAAGTTTGTCCAGTTACGACCATTAAAAACCAAAAGAGCGGAAGAAGTGAAGAATCAAACGTGTTCACGTCGTCTCTGTTCGTTTTATTTCCTGTACCAAGATATAGTCTAGTGAATTCTGTGTATTTTTTATGTTGACTGTCGAAAGTGATGCAGTTTTAAGTGACAATAGAATTAACCCTTATAATGCCGCGAATTTTCAGAAAATCAACAAAAACAATTATATCCACAGGTTAAATCTCTTAACCCGCACTATATAATCTTCCAAACATCTTATCAGCGAAGGAGATTAACCATATTTTTTCATATTGACTTTTTTTTGGATAGATTTCTGTTTATATTCCTGTCGGTTCGAAATTATTATTATTAGACGAGGAGATTCTACCCAAGCTTGACTAATCTCGGTGCTAATAAAGTCACCAATTTAGTATAGCGGATTTCGCCAGTTTTTCTGCAATTCTTGCTGCATTGTTATTTAGTATCTACCGACCTTTAGCATCCTGGATTACGGGGAATTCTGCTGAATAAACATAGAATGGCCAGCTCTTTTAAATGTTGTAAAAACAAAACCCATAACAACTGGATATGCAGCGTTTGTAAGAACGTTTTCCACAAAAGTTGTCTAGAAAGAACACGACACTATACCGTTATCAGTGACAACATAATATGGTGCTCCAAGGATTGCAATGCAATAGCCACACTTCATGAACCAGATGCCATCGAAGATCTGCGAAGCATAATTAAAGATTTAAAAGAAGAATTGGACCAAAAGACAGAATATATAGCTAGGCTCAAGCGGGGCTCAATCTCCTACCATAATGATATGGCCGAGATAGAATCGGAATATGAAAGAAAGTTTGAAGAACAGCGAAAGAAGATTAAAAATCAAGAGGCAGCCATCCATCAACTGCAACAAAATAAAGAAAAAAAGTCTCTGGCCCATACTGGCTCACAAACAGTCAGTACTAAACGCATCAATACAGGCTCGCAAACTTCCAGCGTTTATGCAACCATAGAAACCCAAACACCGCAAAACCCTAAGATAATAACTAAGGAATCAAATAACGTATCGTCCTTCAACCTTCTTTATTTAAAGCAAAATTATCGCCAACGCGTTTCGGTCAAAAGACCATCATCAGGGTCGACCTGCAGCAAACAATAATATCCATACAGTATATTGTAAAGTGACAATAAAAGAGAAACAAAATTATACAACTGAATATAAGAAAAACTTATTTGAATTATACTATAATTCAAAATAAGTTTTTCTTATATTCAGTTGTATAATTTTGTTTCTCTTTTATTGTCACTTTACAATATACTGTATGGATATTATTGTTTGCTGCAGGTCGACCCTGATGATGGTCTTTTGACCGAAACGCGTTGGCGATAATTTTGCTTTAAATAAAGAAGGTTGAAGGACGATACGTTATTTGATTCCTTAGTTAGCTATGGCCCTTCTGGAGAGTAGTTATGAATTTGTTACCTAAGATAATAGACAAATCTACGCAAACCAACACCGTCGAACCATTGGCATCTTCCAATGCCCAGACTCAGACAGAGGTAATGAACGGAACACTAAATGCAATATCCACCCGACATAGTTTTGTTCCACGCAACCAAGGAATTCCCGAAACCGCAAATTCACACTCCAATGCCGCTGTGGATCACGTGAATGCAAGTAGTACTCATACAGCTAATAAACTCAACAGAAGACATCAAATGCTGATCGTCGGAGACGAATCTCAAACAAAAGGCCTTGGAATGCATTTTAAAACTTCATGTCAAAGCAACTCTGATATAAACTGTCAGTATACTCATAACGCCACTGTTGAAGACCTGCTCAATCGTTACTTCCTCCTGTTCCAAAGACTCACCAAGGATGACGTTGCTATATTGTGCACTGGAACAAAGGATGCCATTCTCGGACGGGTAATCGGTGAAGATAGTTGGTTAAAATTAATGAACCTATCCAGAAACACTAATTTGATTATCATAGGGCCTGCATATTCATTGCAAAGACCAGTACTCGACTGCTTCATTTATGAATTTAATATGGACATTCACAAGCACGTTCATGCAGACAAGAACAATTCGGTATTCTTAAGTATGGACAATTTTATGAGCGACAACGAAAAGAACTGGTCTTGCATTCCTTCCTTCAGAAGTAAATCCGACATCTCTCGCTTCATATGTATAGAGGTAATACCGACAAGGCTTACTACCAGACATCTTATCCAAGACAATCAAACCTCTACCCCTCTTCACACCTCAAATTTTCCAAATTTAACTTCAACTCAGAACATCCCGTAAATCCAAACTTTCGCGAACAACAAAGAAACAAGACACCTAGACAGCTTCACTCAGTCTTTTTTCAAAATGTTCGGGGGCTTCGCACTAAATCTACACAAATCAAATCCACGGTTAACAGCTGCGATTACGATTGTATTTTACTTACGGAGACATGGCTGTCAAGGAACCATTTTAATTCTGAATTCTTTCCAGACACTTACTCCGTATTTCGATGCGATCGCGACTACGATCATCTTAATTGTGTCCGCGGAGGAGGAGTTCTCATCGCCGTTGACGTGCAGTATAAATCCAGTGTAATTATCACTCAAGTAATTCCTGGATATGAGAGCATTTGGGCACATGTCAGCTTTAATTATGATAAAATTATCTTGGGTTGTGTTTACTTTCCCCCAGGTGCCGCGCTTGATACGTATGTACACTTTACAAACACATGCGAAGATCTGCGTAACAGATATTGCAATACGTCTTTTATTATTTTTGGAGACTTTAACCTACCGGGGATAAGATGGATTGAGGATGGTGATTTCATAGTACCGGATGGAATACAGACAGCAGCGGAAGAGACACTTATTGACAATATGTGTTTCTTGGAACTTCAACAACACAATACTTTTGTTAACCTACTTGATAGAACGTTGGATCTCGTTTTCGTCAGCGACATATATTTCTGCAAGCTTCAAAAAAGTGATTTTCCTCTGGTTGAGTGCGATACACATCACCCTCCACTTGAACTACAAATCGACAGCCGCACGCACGACTCCTTTCATAGTAAATAAAACTAATATAGTATTGTATCAGTTTCAGAAGGCAAATTACCGGGACATTAATCTCTTCTTAAATCAAGTTGACTGGTCCTTTCTCAATACTCAAGATGACCCGGAGCTGTCAGTCCAGCAATTTTACAATATTATAACAAGGGCAGTCGAAACATATGTTCCAAAAAAGATAGCTACCGAAAACAGGTTCCCGAAATGGTACTCCCCCCATCTGAAAAAGCTATTGGGTCAAAAAAACAGACTTTACCGTAAATACAGAACATCATGATCAATAGGGGATTATCAGCTTTATTCCGATGTTCGACGAGAAACCAAATTTCAAATCGAGTTTTGTTACGTTTCATATATTACTAACATTGAACATATGATTCCCGAAAACATTAAGCACTTTTGGTCATTCATAAACACACTAAAGAAGGAAACCGGCATTGGAAAAACTCAACCCTTTTTCCTATATACAAATCTGGGGATAAGGCGGATGTCACCAATTACAGAGGAATATCTTTGCTCTCAACTCTGCCCAAGATTATGGAATCCATCCTAACCGATGAAGTTTTCGAAACCTATAAGCAATACATCACCGAAGATCAACACGGATTTTTCAAAGGTCGATCAACCACAACTAATTTAGCAATATATCAAGACTTTCTTGTATCAAATCTTGAAGCGGGCAATCAGATTGATGTCATATACACTGACATATCGAAGGCCTTTGACAGCGTATGCCACAAGCTTTTAATCGCCAGGCTGTCGTACGTGGGGATCAACAATGTTTACCTAGCACGGATTAGCAGTTATCTTTCTGGTCGCCGGCAAAGAGTTCTAGTCGGAGGTGTCGAATCTAGAGAAATCCAGGTGCTATCGGGCGTACCACAAGGATCTCATATTGGACCAATATTATTCTCACTTTTCATCAACGACATAACTTCCTGCTTCAGAGCATCTAGATGCCTTATGTATGCCGATGATCTCAAGTTCTACTGCTCTGTCACCGACTCTTCAAACGCTCTTCAGTCCGATCTCGATCGACTTGTCTCATGGTGTGAAAAAAATTATTTGAAACTTAATGTCAACAAATGCAAGAAGATGATGTTCTATAAGAGACAAGTCCCATTTTACACTGAATACAAGATCAGTGGTACAACTTTAGAATCAGTATCAAAGTTCAATGATCTTGGTGTTATTTTTGACAAAGACCTCTCATTTAACTTGCATGTGGATCAGATCGTCGCAAAAAGCCTCAGATTACTAGGTTTTCTTAAAAGAAATACAAGACACATGACAGACACCAAAGCCATCAGCTTGCTATACAATTCTCTTATACGCAGTATTCTCGAATACTGCAGCATTATTTGGAGTCCTATTTATCTGTGCCACGTCAACACGACTGGAAAGAGTCCAAAACAAGTACGCAAAATATCTGTTATACTAACATCGTTTTCCCTATTATGATCTAAGCTACGAAACAAGAATTCTCATGTGTGGCCTAAAATCACTCGAAGCTCGACGCAACAACCACCTTCTAATCTTCCTGTACAAATTAGTCAATGACATGATCGACTCTCCCAAGCTGTTAAGTTCTTTATACCTCAGGGTGCCAGCACGGTTGTTGAGAAATCAGCATCTATTCCTGCAGCTGACACATCGAACAAATTATGTAAGAAGGGCTCTTACTGATCGTATGGTCTCTACCGACAACGAAAGATTCAGCCACATTGATATTTTTCATATTAGCCTTAATTCCATCAAACGTACCTTATTGTAAATATCTTTGTATTACTATTTTATATTTCTTATACATTTGTTGTCTCTGTTAAAAATGTAAAATTTATTGTACCATTTGGGACTTTGCCCTGTAGTGTATTTGTTCCAATAAATAAATAAATAAATAAATAAAGAAGTAGCATATCATTTTTTCCGAATTATTTTAATATTTGGTGCTCCCGCTATATTACATTCGGATAATGGCAGAGAGTTCAGCAACCGAGTCATCTCTGAACTATGCGCTATGTGGAAAGATGTTAAAATAGTGCACGGAAAGCCTCGCCATAGCCAAACACTAGGTTCAGTCAAAAGAGCCAATCAGGAAATACAAAATATGTTGACTGTATGGATGCACAATAATGATTCGAATAAATGGTCAGAAGGTTTGTCGTTTGTCCAATTCGCCAAAAACTCAAGTTATCATGAAGGGATACGCCAGAGTCCATATGAAGCTCTGTTTGGCGTTAAACCAAAAGAAGGCATAGCATCTTTGTCTCTCCCTTGCGGGCAAATTACAAAACATTGAAACCGAGGAACAACTAGAAAATTACATCAATACTTTTTGTGTAATATATTATGTTATAGTCTTATGGTATTTAGGATTGTTTAAGTATATAAACTATGATACGTTATTATGTTTGTTGGGTTGCCTAGTGGTAGGCCTTGTAAATAGATATTGTTAAAGAATCCTGTGGATTCCGGGTCATGGGCAGTAGTTCTAAGATAGCCGATGGTCAAGTCATATAAGTGTACTGTAGTTGTATTAATGATTAATGGGCTTATATTTAGGGCATACTAGTGTTGGCGATTACTGAATAAAGTGTCTAATATCTCATTCAGTATTTTTGTTTGATTGGCTCCTAAATATAACACACTTTTGAAGAAAACTTGGTTAGTGACCATTGATGACCATCTTTCAAATGATAGCGATATGTATGACCAAAATACCACTGGAGCCAATCTACAAACTTTACCTTACGTTTTCGCGTCTTCATTTCAAGCACCGACTGATCCGCAACCCAGCACGTCTTCATCTCAAGCACTGACTGATCCGCAGCCCAGCACGTCTTCATCTCAAGTGCTGACTGCACAGCATGAGCTAATTTATTTAAAACGAGTAGCCGCAGAAGAGAATCTTCTACTTCAAGCAACAAAAATGTTGCGAACCTCAAACAAAAAGTTTCCTGCGGCCCAAGTTGGTGATACCGTAAGAATTAAAGTCCCTGACGTCGTTCGTGGTCGTACAGACCCACGAAATGTGTTAGCGACTGTTGTTGGAATAGAGAATTAAGACTTTTATAAATTAGCAAACAAAAATGGTACATAGAAGCAACTTTTTACCCGTAACCAATTCGCAATTTGTAAAGAAAAATTACTTTTTATGGATGAGGTTTCTACTTGAGAAATGTCGCTAAGAGAAGCAGCTTCTGCTTTTTCAAAAAGTGGAGGGCAAGGCTATACACGTTGTAACTGCAAAAAGAAGTGTTCCACGGCTAAATGTAGCTGTTAAAGCAAGGAGCTTTTATGCAATTCGAAGTGTCATAGTAGTTTAAGTTGTTGCAATAAATAAGACTGTAATCCATTTTCATTGTTTTTTTACATTTCAGTTTAAAAAATACAATGTTCATTAATATACGTTTGTTACATTAATATTATTTGGTTGTGTTTGTTTTAAGTTCAAAACTAGCTTTATGTTTTTTGAAAATTTTTTCCCATCTTTTAATATGTGCATAAAAAACCTATAGAGTTTATTTTTGTTTTCATTAAAAAAGAAGTTTGTTTTCAACATAGGTACACCATGAGTACATGATGAACGTTGACATTCGCCGGTGTAAGTTAGAAATAATGATATTTCAGCAATAATTCGGACATACGCCAAGTAACTTGGTGAATGTTGACATTCACCGGTGTATCTCGACATTCACCGGATTTCGGGCTTTTACAGTAACATATATATGGAATAGGACATAAAGAACTTTGGGAATTTATATATAAAAATACTTTTTTTAAGAGGTTAGGGTTATCCACCAATTTTTTAAAAGAGAATCCATAAAACTGGGAAAGTAATGATGGCTACATAAATAATTTTAATGCAGTAAAAAAAGCTTAAAACTCCGCCCCGTCCCTGATGATGGATGAACTGAGTAGTCTGTCGGGACGGTGCCGGTCCCAAGCCCGGATAAAGGAGGAGGGTTGAGCGTAGGGCCAACAACCCTACCTTGTAAAAAAACCATTGTTACGAAGCAGAACGACGAGCCTCGGAACAGGACGGATCGAAATAGACGACAAAAGCAACGAAATAGGCATACGAATTTTGGAACATGGAACGTACTGAGTTGGTTTAGAGCAGGTGCAGCCAAAAGAGCTGTACAACAAATGGAGACCTATAAGATGGATGTAGTGGCCCTCCAGGAAATAAGATGGCCGGATGAAGGCACACAGATCATGGGAAAGTACACTATATTCAATGGCGGAACAAGAGATAGGAGACACGAGTTTGGAACGGGCTTTGCGGTAAACGAAACGATGTTGGGACAGGTGAAGAACTTTCGTGCCGTAAATAACAGAATATCTACACTTAGAATCAGAGGTAGATGGTACAACTATACACTTATCTCAACACATGCGCCAACCGAAGACAAAGAAGAAGAGGTTAAAGACGAATACTACGAACAACTGGAACAAACCATAAGTTCGGTACCTAAACAGGACATGTTAATCATTCTGGGAGACCTCAACGCCAAGGTTGGAAGAGAAGAAGCGTTTAGACCACATATTGGAAGACATAGCCTCCATGAACTGTCAAACGACAACGGCCAACGTTTGGTCAACCTGGCAGCGGCCAATAACCTGAGGATTGCCTCGACAATGTTCCCGCACAAAAACATCCATAAAGAGACATGGATATCCAATAATGGGAAGACACGAAACCAAATAGATCATGTAATAGCGAACACGAGACACATTAGAAACATCATAGACGTAAAGAGCCAAAGAGGAGCAGACGCAGGAACGGATCACTTCCTGGTACGGGCAAAGGTACGAGCAAGGATTAAAAGAACCATAACAAGACAAGAAACATCAGCCCCAAAAAGGTGGAACGCAGATAAACTAAACCAGGATGAAACATGCAGGCACGAATACCAAAAAGAACTAGAAACACAACTAGAGAAGAATGTCACACAAGAGGCGGCGGATGTAGAGGAGCACTGGAAACAGATCAGAACATCATTAATCAACGCGGCAGAAAGAGTCCTAGGCGAAAACACAAATATCAGAAGAAGAAAACACTGGTACGACGAAGAATGCCAAAGGGTTCTAGACGCCAAAAACAAGGCCAGAATACAAATGCTGCAATGTCCAAGTGACAGAAACATTCAAAGATTCAACGACCTCAGAGCGGAGACAAGAAGGAAGATAAGAAGGAAGAAAAGAGAAGCCTACAATAAAACAATAGAGAAGGTAGAAAGTGAGGCAGGATCAACAAACAGCCGAAACTTTTTCAAACAAGTAAAAGATATAAGGAAAGGCTACATACCGAAGACCACCATCTTAAGAAATGAAAACAACGAGCTAATAACGGACAAAAAAGAAGTAATACAAACATGGAAACAATTCTTCGAAAACCTGTTAAACATAGACACAGTCTTTAGGAACACGAAGAAGGTATACCAAAGAGCGGAGGAGAATGTACCAGAACCCACACTAGAGGAGATTAAAAGGGCAATAAACCAATTAAAGAATAACAAGGCCCCAGGTGAGGATTCCATAACGGCGGAATGCATAAGATATGGAGGAGAACATCTATATACTGCCATACTAGAGCTACTGAAAAACATATGGAAAACGGAAACCCTACCCGAGGAGTGGAATGAGGGTATCATCATCCCCATTCACAAGAAGGGAGACCGGCTGGCCTGTAAAAACTATAGGGGAATAACCCTGCTAAATATATCATACAAGGTGCTATCAAATGTACTAAGAGGACGCATATCCCCATATGCAGAAGACAACTTAGGGGACTACCAATGCGGATTCCGACCCAAGAGATCAACAACAGATCAAATATTCACCATAAGACAGCTCCTAGAGAAAAGCTGGGAGTTTAACAGAGAGGTCCACCAACTGTTTATAGATTTCCGCCAGGCTTACGATAGCATCACAAGAGAAAATATCTGGCAAGCGTTGAAAGGCATAGGGGTACCGAAAAAGATCATAAATTTAACAAAGATATGCATAGAAAACTCCAAAGCCAAGGTTAGGATAGGAAAGAACAACACTGAAACATTCTCCATCAACAATGGCCTAAAACAGGGCGATGGCTTGTCGCCATTGCTCTTCAATATAGTACTGGACATGGCTATCAAGAAAGCGAATATTGGTCTGGAAATATTTACAAATATGGGCCCGGAAATGATACTGGCATATGCCGACGACATTGATACGGTAGGAAACAGTACGATTAAAACAAAAGAAATGTTCATGAACATAGAGAAGGAGATCAAGAAGGTAGGATTAACGATCAACGAGGACAAAACCAAATATATGCATGTCAAACGGAGAGCAGGAAGGGACAGAATAGGACAAAACATAACAATGGACACCTACAATTTCGAATGCGTGGACCAGTTTCAGTACCTAGGGGTAGTTATAGCATCGAATAACGACATCAGCACCGAAATAAAAGCAAGAATACAAAAGGGCAATAAATGTTTTTTTGCCTTGCAGGACCTGTTTAGTTCCCGACTGATATCTAGGAACTCTAAAATACGGATATATTCGGCAGTAATCAAGCCAATTATTATGTACGGTTCGGAAACATGGACAATGACAAAGCAGAACGAACTAGTACTAAGACGCTTTGAACGAAAGATGTTGCGGAAAATCTATGGGCCTACAATAGAGGAGAGAACGGGTCAATATCGAATAAGAACAAATGAAGAGCTCAAAAACTTGTACAAAGGTGCAAGTTTGGTAAACGAAATAAAAGCACAGAGGCTCAAATGGGCCGGACACGTACAGAGATCACCGAATGAACGTCTTATCAAGAGGATATGGGAGGAAAACCCAGTAGGAAAGAGACCTTTAGGAAGACCAAGGCTCAGATGGAGGGACAATATCGGAGAGGATGCAAAAACCTTGGGAGTACGGGACTGGATGGAGGTTGCGTTGGACAGGGATGGATGGAGACGAGTCGTAGATGCAGCTAAGACCCACGAAGGGTTGTGACGCTACGAGAGAGAGAGAGAGAGAGAGAAAAAAGCTTAAAGTAGTGAATGATATAACAGAAGAAAGGGGTATTAAACTCATAGACGAATATAATAAAATATTAACAAAAGATGAAGAACAACGTCAATGTATACTGCAAAATGTAAGCGAATATAGAAAAAAATCTAAAGATCAGTAAGACGACACTTGCGGAAACTTTTTAAAAGTGATTCAAACAAACTATTTGTATAAATACATAATAGGGTTAATTCCATAGACATCGTAACTATTAGACTGAACAATAACAAATAAACGTGATGTCATCATTGTATTCCAGTGTAAAGTAAATCAACATACAAGCTGCTTCCCTCCACTTGGTTTGCCAGACTAACGCCACCGAAAACGTAGTTTTCTGGGCGTACTCTGTTAAAAGTATTAACTTCTATGATTAACTAAATTAACATGATGGGGGAAATATATAACATTGCCTAAAACCTTGTAAAAAATCTGTAGTATGGCAACGCAGCAATAACGGATCCGCCCAGATTTCATCATTTTCGTGGCCATCCGCATCGACTCGACAATACTCGGCATAGCGGATGTTGTTTTCCTGGAGTTTTGTCGCATGCATATGTAATTTAAAAAAGCATTTATATTTTCATTTTGAGGTTAAGTGTTGGAGAACAAGTTAGTGTTTATAAATTTGGTGAATATCTTACCTTATATTTATTGGTAAAGATGTAATTCCTTACGACTTCAGCAACCTTTCTTACAACGGCAACGAAAAACGTAAACAAATGTCTACAAACTCCGAATATTTATTGATAGCCGAACAACCTGCACAGCCACGGCCAATACAAACATAAATAAACATTTTTTGGTTGTCAGGAATGCAAAAAGTTATTTTTTTCGCGGTAAATTTTGAAATGTCCCGAGGTGCCCCATGTCCGGACTTCCCCACCCTACCCTTCCTGGATCATATCTGTTAAAAAGCAATACGAAATTACGGAAAAAAACGTATTTACTTTTTAGTTATATAGTCACTAGTGAAATTTTACAATGACTTTTGCATGCCAAATTTTATGAAATAAATATGGCCGTTTTCCAATCTGACTAAAAAACAATAGGCGACGTTCTTCTCAAAATCAGAAAATTTCAATCGAGTATGCCCAGTGGGGTGGCCGCTACTAACAGTGCTAGTGTATTATTTTTTTTACTTTGACTTTGACGTTTAATAACTTCTTTCCGAAACACCCTGTATAATCAAATTTTATCTCGTCAAATAGCCTAAATAGTTGTCGAATTGTCGAAAAAGGTTAATCGTTCCACCGCCAACCGTTTTTGAAGAAACTTAAAAAAATTGAATTGTCGATCTGACACGGCGACAACAACAACTACTACCACACCACACAAACATTCTAGTCCGAAGAGGACGTATGACAAGCGAGATGAAAACCCCCTTGCAACAAATATATAACGATCAAAATCTGTTTTTGAGGGTTTAGAACTAGATGCATGCTTCGACTATACCGGGTGTTGCATCGTCGAGCGGGACATAGGAAATCCCATGTAATTTTAAATGGGGTCAATTATTGGCTTCCCTAATTATTTTAGAGAAAAATTCTATTTAGGTTTATTAAAGAGCACTAAAACCCACATTCAAAAGAATAACTTTAGATATTTTTGATGAGCCCGTTTACGGGTTATCGCCGATTTCTTTTTAACTATTTCTCCTTTTTATGGCCCCGTATTTGCGGGCACCAGTCAAGGTAAAAGATGACTGTCAAATAAAGTTGTCATTTTGAACTGTGTGCTTTATTGTTATAAAAACTCGTACATCGAAAATATTAAAGGTGTATTTATGAGTACAAATTAATCTGAATAAAACTAAAATAAAGTATCCAATTACAAGGTTAATTATGACATTTTACATGTTTCAATATTTTACTAATTAATAGGTAGGTACTATTAAATTGTTAGAACTTTAGGATTTAAGAAGATGTTCAAATATTCCTCCATTGACTGCTAGACAATAACCGAGGCGATCATAAAATTCTCTTCTTACATTCGCTAGTTGGTAAACTGAAATTCTATTGCATTCGGCAGAAATAGCATTTTTTAACTCGTCTAGATTTGGGTATTTTTTATCTTTGTATATCCTGTTTTTTAAATGGCCCAGAGAAAGAAATCATTTGGCGATAAATCAGGAGACCTGGCTGGCCAATTCACTGTATGATTTAAGCCATCGACTTAATGATTTAAGCCAATAACATTTTCATTAAAAGCACGGTTTAAATATTCCCGGACAGCCAGGGTTACTATGTGCCGGCCAGCCATCCATTTGGTACCAAACTTCCTGATTTTCCCTGGCGGCATCATGTAAAGTAGGTAAAATATGATCTTCAAGTAGTTCCAAAAAATATTCTGCATTTAAATTTCGTGTAAGAAATAATGGCCCGATAATATTTTCTCCGAAAATCCCAGCCCATACATTAACTTTTTGTGGATATTGCGTCCTTGTTTCCACAAACCTGTGTTGGTTTTCTTTGCTCCAATATCGATAATTTTGAACATTGGGTTCATTGTTTAAGGTAAATGTGCATTCGTCAGTGAAACAAATGTTTTTTAAAAAATCCCTATCCATGTTTGCCCTTTCCATCATACCAAAACAAAACTCCTGTCGTCGTATTTCGTCCCTATCTCTTAGCTCTTGGTGCTTTTTATATTTGTATGAATAATATTTATGTCGTTTCAAAGCTCGTAACGCTGTGGTGTGATCTAATCCTATGTCATCCTCAAGTTTCCTTGTGCTGATCTTCCCATCATTTTCTTCCACGCACAATAAAACTTGCAAGTCCCTATCATTTCTTGCATCTCTTCTTTGTTCCTGCCTTTCTTCACATCTGCAGTTATTTATTACAGTGCCTTTTGTCTCAAATTTCTTGATAGTCCTTTCGACTGTAGATTTTGCAGGTATCGGTCTATTCGGATACAGAGCAGCAAACATGTCTGACACATTTTGATAACTATTTCCTTGATAATACCATTTAATCATCAATATTATTTCTTCAGAAGTGTAATGCATGGCTAATATTTTCGATGTATGAGTTTTTATAACAATAAAGCACACATTTCAAAATGACAACTTTATTTGACAGTCATCTTTTACCTTGACTGGTGCCCGCAAATACGGGGCCATAAAAAGGAGAAATAGTTAAAAAGAAATCGGCGATAACCCGTAAACGGGCTCATCAAAAATATCTAAAGTTATTCTATTGAATGTGGGTTTTAGTGCTCTTTAATAAACCTAAATAGAATTTTTCTCTAAAATAATTAGGGAAGCCAATAATTGACCCCATTTAAAATTACATGGGATTTCCTATGTCCCGCTAGACGATGCAACACCCGGTATATCCTTAATAAATTCCTTGAATATGTATAATAAATATAAATATTTTCTTTTTGATATTCGAGAAGTTTTATTGATTTATATGCTATAATAATACATTCTAAAGAGGGCGATCGATATAGGCCAGGGTCGGTTTCAGTTAAATAATTATTTAGGTATCAGTAACTGTAAGCAAAAGAGTAAAAAACGAGTAAGCGGTCTTCAGAACCTAAAAATGAAAAAAATAAATCATCAGAAATAATAAAAAATCGCTGAAATAAAATGTCACAAGCATCTAATACTTCATCTTGACCAAATATGCTATGAAAATAATTTCATACTTACAGAGACAAATCTTACTAACGAAATAGTGCCCATATATCTGACCTTCAACTTTAGTGGTTTTTGTGCTCTACCTATCACGAAAATGACTTCCTTCCTCATTCGTAGATTGATGTTGCCTTTATGCCATTTGCTGTTGTAAACTGAGTCAGCTACCGTAATTGACTATAAAATACAGGAAGATATAGCAAATTATTACGACAATATTACTGTGGCGAAGCGAATTTCCTTCTGAACATCTATAGAGAATAATTTCATAAAGCCAAGTACAGGAGATTCGATATACCGACTCGTAACGGTTTAATAATTTTAGGACAAATTTATATGTGTAATAAAATTTTTCCTATTCACTGAGAGGTGCGGCAGAGGAGTAAGTTATTTCCGTTCTTAGAAAAGAACTCGCTTAAGAACCTTTGCTAATAAAAAATCTGTGAAGAAAATCTACGAAATAATTGATATTACGCGCGAGTTAGCGCTCTAGAAGTGGTGGAGGAATCGACTTTAAAATGTTCAAACGCGAGAAAATGGTAGATTATTGTTTTCACAAGTTTATAGATCTGCTGTCGAACCGCTGTCCGTTAAAATTTTAAAATAATTTAAAATACTTTTTTTTTGGAACAAAAAAGCATCTTCTTTCAATTGGTTAAGATCCCGGTTTGACCAGTCGTTTAAAAGAAGTAAAATAATTTTATACTTTTTCTTATAAGGTCATATTAATCATCAGTGTGTTAAAGCAGCACCTACTGAAAAAGGGCACGTTTTATATACAGGGTGACAATTTAAAAACTTGAAATGGCCATATCATAGGAACGAAAAACCGAAGAAAAAAACGCAAAAAACAGTTTCTATAAAACAAAGGGGGAACAAAAACAAGCGTATTATCCCACCCTTATCTGCAACCCCTTGGACAGGGTGAGATACACCCTAAAATCTGAAATAGAAAGGGGGTTCGAGTGATACATTATTTTGAAGCTCTTGAAAAATGCTTTTCAGTGGTACCATGGAAAGCTACATTTCAGTTCTCTGTTTATTAAGGAAAACAATAAATGAAAACACAATTTTGAAATTTTTTATTATTATTTAATTAAATGTTTAAAATGATTTCCGTTGTTTTGAAGACAATAATAAAGCCTACTTTCAAATTCTTCACGTACATTTGCAAATGTTTCTCTGGATATAGCACGGCATTACTGAACTATTCAATACTGAAGTTGCTCTAGTGACTCAGGTTGCGTTTTAAAAACCACAGATTTTAGGTGACCCCACAAAAAGAAGTCAAGAGGTGTTAGGTCCGGGGATCTAGGTGGCCATTCAACAGGACCTCTTCTTCCAATCCACTGGTTGGGATAATTATCATCCAACCACTGCCTAACGGGAACTACATAATGCGGAGGTGCTCCATCCTATTGGAAATGTAGTAAGCGTTCTTCTAAAGATAAATTTCCGAGTATGTCCCTCTGATTTTCTAATTCTCGCAGTATTAGTGGTTCGATAGACCTCTGTAGCACTTCAGCATACGTGTCGCCATTTAAATTTCCTTGTATAAATATTGGGCCGATAATACCATCTCCCAATATACCAGCCCAAACATTAATTTTCTGGGGATACTGGCTATGCCCTTCTCTAAATACGTGGGGGTTCTCGTCATTCCAGTAACGACAGTTTTGCTTATTAACATGCCCATCTAAATAAAAGGTACACTCATCACTGAAGCAAATATTTTTAACTAGTCGAGGTTCTGCCGTAATTCTATCTGTCATTATTTCACAAAACTGAATTCTTCTGTCCGGGTCGTCGTCACAAAGTTCTTGCAGTATGTGCAGTTTATAGGGATAAAACTTATGAAATTTAAGTACCCTTCTACCTTCGTCGGCTAGTCTCGGTTGATTTCTCTTTTTATTCGCGACAGAACCAGTTTCTCCAAATTTGGCTACTAGTTGGCGAACATACTCCGGGCTTACATTTTGACCTGGATGCCTTTCGTTAAAACGTTGAGCTGTCCTTAAGAAACATTGATCCTGGGAACCATAAATGAAAATAATTTCTACACGTTCAGCTGTGCTGTACACCATTGTTAAAGATAAGAGGTGTTGCCTTTCGTTTAAACTGAACCGAAAGTCAACTGTTCTCAAAATAATAATACTAGTACAAGTTACTTTTAAAGTAAATTCTGTGATAATAAAATGCGAATATTTGTTAATAATTTTTTTTTTCGACAAAAAAACCATAGCAAATAAACCAAAACAAAATACCTAGGCTTAAAATGTTTAGAATTCTTAAGAGATATCTCTTAATATGCCAGGATAATGGTAGCAATCATTTTGAACATTTAATTAAATAATAATAAAAAATTTCAAAACTGTGTTTTCATTTGTTGTTTTCCTTAATAAACAGAGAAGAATTTCCCGAAATGTAGCTTTCTATGGTACCATTGGAAACCATTTTTCAAGAGCTTCAAAATGATGTATCACTCGACCCCCCTTTCTATTTAAGATTTTAGGGTGTATCTCACCCTGTCCAAGGGATTGCAGATAAGGGTGGGATAATACGCTTGTTTTTGTTCCCCCTTCGTTTTATAAAAACTGTTTTTTTGCGTTTTTTTCTTCAGTTTTTCGTTCCTAAGATATGGCCATTTCAAGTTTTTAAATTGTCACCCTGTATAACCGTTTCAAGTTATCAACCTCCCAGAGATAAATCTAATTAAGGGTTTAAAAGTCAGCTGACTAGAGCCATAATCCACTGTGCGCTGTGAATAGAAAAGAGAGGATGAAATTACCTGTCTGCTACTTGCGATATAGGTTGCAATTGCTGTGAACATTGACTGTTGAAGTGTTTTAACATGAACCGTGTTAGAATACTTTCTGTAAAAAAAAAGATGCAAAACAACTTAGAGACTTTAAATTATAAAGGATTATTTCTTAAATTGTATTTTGTCGTAACACATAAATATTTAAGTTTGATATTAGTGACCACAGTTAGGTATAGATGATGGTAGTTTGGTTGGATAATGGTCAAAATAAAAACGGCTTAGAAGATCAAATTATTTATTTATCGACGTTTCGACCTATATTAGGTCATCCTCAGGATTCTAAAATATAGAAAGGGTATTGTGAAGGTACATATTTAAACATTTTCTTTAAGTATTAGGCTTGTATAGAGCCCGTTAAAACAATATACGGTTAAAATAATATAGTAACATTCAGTATATAGTAATTTAAATCAACATTTAACTTGCATATATATATATAAATGCAAAACAACATTGTATATGTAGGTTAACAGTCATACACTTACATAAATCTAGATCTTCTGCGTAAAAATGGCTCATTACGAAACACATGATTGGACTGGTTTTTTTTATAAATATTTTTTATAATTTTTTTTATAATAATTAATTAACAGTAGGTATGTTTGGATTTTTTTTGATTATTTTTAGCTGTTGGTATGCTACACTTGGCGAACGACGAAAAGCAAATGAAATGTTAACAATAAAATCAATTTTGTGGTAGGTATTATTCTCCCAACAATGTTCACCAATATAAAAAACTGATAACGATATGTCTATTGTATTAGATATCAAGGATGAAGGTAGAATGACTTTAATTGAATTTTTTATATACTGGGTGTTAAATATTTAAGAATGTTGAAATATGAACTGCTTAGATGTTCTACATCTTGTTTTTTATTTATACTATTTTTATCTTTTTTAATTTCAACCATCTCATTAAGTAATCGTTTTTTATAATTATTTTGCTTTGCTAAAATTTGAGTTTCATCGAATTGGAATTGGTGTAGAAATCTGTCACAATGTTCGGCAAGAGCCGTTTTATTAGTGTTTCTTATAAGATTAATAGGCCTTACACTTCTAACATGTTCTGATATCCTTGTTTTAAGATAACGACTGGTTTGTCCGATGTAGACACCATCACACCCCGAGCATGGGATTTTGTAAATGATATTACTTTCAAGACTCTGTGGTGTTGCTGTCTTTTGTCTTGTGAAAAGTCTGTTAAGTGTATTTTCATTCTTGAAGGTTACTGTAATTGATTCAGTACTCAGTTCTTTCGCTAATTTTTCCGAAAGGTTTTTTATATAGGGTATTGTCATATACACAGATGTATTTTTTGGTAAGATTACTGGAGATGATCTATTGATGTTGGTTGTTTGTTTGAATAGTATTCTGTTTATTAATTTTTTGGGATAATTATTTTTTATAAGATAAGTTCCAATTTTTTTATTATTTTTTTGGTGGAAGTCAGGATGTGATAGTTTTAGTGCTCTGTTTTTTAAGTTGTTAATTATATTAATTTTTTGTTGAAATGAGTGTTGGGAGTTAAAATTGATATACCTTTCAGAGAATGTCGGTTTTTGGGACCAATCAGTTTTTATTATATTGTTATTGTCTCTAACAAGTAACACATCTAAGAATGCGATAGAGTTATTATGTTCTTTTTCTACCGTAAATTGTAGCCTTGGATGGAAATCATTAAAGATATTTAACAGGGTATCCATTTTATCTATTGGTACACAAGTAATTATGTCATCCACATATCTTTTAAAGAATGGGAGATCGAAAGGTAATTTTTGGATACAACTTGTCTGTAATTCTGCCATGACCAAATCTGAACAACTTGGAGACAAGCAGTTACCCATTCCAAGGCCATATATTTGTTGGTAGGTTTTATTATCAAAATTGAAGTAACTGTTGTCAAAAGCAAAATTCAACATTTCAACAAATTGATCTAGGGTTAGTTTGCAATGGTTTTTGAGAATAGACCACTTTTCTATGAGTAACTTTAAAGTCAAATCTATTGGTATGCTAGTAAACAATTATACAACATCCAAGGATACCATAACATAACCATGTGGGATCCGAAAATTCTGGAGTTTTGAGACAACATCAAAAGAATCCTTGAATGTTACTATATTATTTTAACCGTATATTGTTTTAACGGGCTCTATACAAGCCTAATACTTAAAGAAAATGTTTAAATATGTACCTTCACAATACCCTTTCTATATTTTAGAATCCTGAGGATGACCTAATATAGGTCGAAACGTCGATAAATAAATAATTTGATCTTCTAAGCCGTTTTTATTTTGACCATTATCCAACCAAACTACCATCATCTATAAATATTTAAGTCGACCATATTTCTTAAGAAATATTTTTATCATATTATAATGTTAAAAAATAAAAGTATGTAACTTCTTTTTGGTGTGTTTTACTTGATCAGCCATTTAACAGATTTACAGAATTCCTAAGCAAAAGTACATATCCACAGTAAAATCGTCGCCTGCCCTTTTGCTCCCTTTCAAATCGGATAACTACAAAAACTAAATGAGATTACATTAATTAATTGAATAACCAGTAACTTCATTGTATTTTTTACCACTCTCGGTGGTAATAACTAACAGAACGGTCTCCGCCAAATTGCGAAAATGAAGGCCATTCGTCGCACGTGACTTTAAAGAACATTGAGTTTTGCAGAGCAAATTACAGCACTCACAAGCTGCAGCCAATAAATCGTGCTATTTTCGGACCTCTAATGAAAGGTATTAATACAGCCTGTGATAATTATATGTGCTCCAATGTTGGGCAAGTCATGCCAATTTATGATATTCCGTCGATAACAAAAACTACATTTAATGTAGTGATAACGGCGAGGAATATCAGCGCTGTTTCTGCAACACGAACCTTGCCGGTCAATACCTCGTCGAGCTCAATACAAATATTTTCGGAGAAGACCATTTCCTGCCGAGTCAAGCTAAAGATCATATCTTGACTCATCCAAAATCCAGAAGCAAGAGCCGCTACTCCAAATATACCTGTTTGATATACCTGCGAACGTACGAACGAGGATGTTGCAATCAGAGAACATTAACACGATATCTGGCACCAGTTCATCTATTGTGAGCAATGTCGTCGATGAGCTAACAATGGAGAACCAGAGGAAAGTATGGAGCCTGTTGCCTCCACATCCAAAGCCCGTAGTCCAGTTCCCAATATCTCTAATTCTTTCTGTCGGAAGCACTTAGGTCATTGCAAAAAACTCCACCAAGAAATGGGGGAAAACCTAATCGACGCAAGATCAAATACGCTCTGCTAACTAATACACCTGTTAAGGACGAAATTGCTGCTATGAAAGCCAGTAGAAAATTGAAGAATGTGAAGAAGCGTGTTTTAGCGACGAAAGAAAGCTATGAAAGCAAAGGGAAAAAAACCAAAGATCAACAAAAGAAAAATGAAACCGACGACGAAGATGATGATGCAGAAAATAATTATTTTTGCTTGTGTTGCGTCCAGCCCTATTCCAGCAATAAATCGAAAGAGAAATGGATTCAGTGCATCAAATGCATTGTAAGATTAAGCTTGCACTGGAAGAGAGCTCCAATATTTTTGTCAGAATAATTGCTTTTCTAACCAGATGTCAAATCAAAAAAAAAATGTTGATTAAAGTAGTACAATTTTTGTTGTGTTCATGTTTAATATTAAAGTTTTTTTTACTCACCAATCGTAAAGTTTTAATTAAATATTCCTCGTAATTCCGAAATACCTTCGCACCTGTTACAACTTATCTCGGTACTAGGAGAGTTTTAACGCTGCGAGTTATTTTAGTTCTCATCGATTTCCTCATTGACCATAATTATTTTTACTCATTTATATGTTTGGTTCACGTGGTGTATAGAACTGGCTATATAAAGTTATAAGGTTGGACAATTTTGATTGGGATATACTAGGCACAGTAAAAACTGTTACAAACCCTCATATCTCCTATTAGATACATAATAAGCTTTATTAGGTAAGTGTACCCGTGAATGATAGGGTAATAGATTTAAAATAAAATTGTCGTATTTAAGAATTCGGTGAACTCAAATCCTAAATAATGTTTATTGGAGACATCTATCATCACATCTCCGAAACAATAAATTTACTTTTTATAAATTGACAGAAAACTGCCTTACCTACAACAATTACAAAACGTCCGAATCTGCAAAGAGTACGTTTATGTTGGTTTTCTTAGTGAACACTTAAGCACGAAAGGACACATTATAATACCGTCTATTTTAGTTATAACTGGCCAGGTAAGTTGGTATGCAGTTAATGTATAATTAGGATTAATTTTTAATAGTTTTTTCACAAAAAAAAAACATGACTTTTGTACATATTATTATTAAAAAGTTCGCTATCACTCACCGGTATATTCATTTTAAGCACTGTCCCAGTTTATGAGTTTCTCTCATTAACCGGTACAAGACGCATATTTCTATAAATAATATAAAATAATGACAATGCAATAGATTACTCTAAATTTTTTAAATGTGCTCAGCAAAATCAATCCCATTTGGAATCAGTACCAAAAGTTGTGGAAAACGTTTCGAAAAACTATTTGGAGTATCTGCAAGAATTTCTTGGTGCAGATAAATAATTGAACAGCTTTGAAAACTCAGGCAAGATTTGGAAGGGAGCAGTTGAAGACATTTCACTATTCTATTTGTGGTTCGAATTACAATCTGCTGAAAAAATAATTGCTAAAGATAAAGAAGAGATAGCTAATAAGCGTAATTGAGAAATGTTGTTTGAAAGAAATATTGAAATAGGTAATAATGGTGATATAGTTTTGGAGGGAAAATGGGTAGATGATATACGTATTAAAGGTGTAGAAAAAGGGTTAAATGAAACCGTAGCAGCTTTACCATTAGATGTTAACGATTCTATAAGCATACCTAATGCAGCAAAGAATAATTATGATTCAGAACCAACTTGTTCGACTACAATAAATGTTATAAGTAATATTCTTATTTCAAAATGCGATGAAAGTAGTAATGTTCAAGGAGAAAGTTATTCTATATTGCCAATAATACATGTTTATTTATTGTTATCTTTGGGTTGCAGACAGGATATGTTCCAATTAGAGCAACCACTATTCACAAGTTATAATTATAACGAGTTATTTATAATTTACATTGCATCGTTAATATTTATGTAATAGTTCTATAATTCTGATCAACAATAATAATTCGCCAACCCTAAAAATATTCTAATTATGATGGTGAAAATGCTTCACTTCACGATAACAGTAAACAGTAAACTTATTTATATCTTAACATTAAAAAGATATACATCTATCTACACACTTCCACAAATAGTAACACGACTTATGATTATCAAGCATTATGTGAAAGTTAAGGGAATGTTTTTAATTCTTGCTTTGAAGATATTCACTGAATTACAGAAGAAGTCCACTTCATTACATATTGGGTTGGAATATTTAAACATTCTTGAGAATGGGGAATTAATAGAGCTGTTAGTCCGGGAGAAATGCGATCTGAACAAGATATTTTGTCTGAAATATCTCTGAGGAACAGCAAGGGCAACTCGCTCCAGAAGTTGTGGAGAGTCGATTTTTGAGTTAACTATTTTAAATACAGTAACTTCATCTGTGTACGATTTTCCGTGCTCCAAATATTTAATTTTGTACTTAAGACGCAACTGTTCCATGACATCAAAATAAATATTATCTCTAAATGCCAAACACTTGAGGAATCTATTCGGAACAGATTCTATTTGCGATTTATAGATATTATACAGATGGTTCCAAACGGTCAAGGCAAAATTGAGCCGGCTAAAAACATAGGCATAGTAAAGTGTAATTAATGTTTTTTGTCGTCTGAAATGTTTTCCATGTCTATTTACAAATCCAGGCATTCTGCATGCATTAGCCACCATATTTTCTATGAGAGGTCAAACTTTAGCTTTTCATCAAATATAACTCCCAAATCTCTAGCCTGGCACTCCCTTTTCAGGAAGCTGACACCAAGTTTATAATTATTTATTATTTTATTGCGATTTCGTGTGAAGGTAATGGAGAAACACTTTTTTAAATTAACAAATAGGTAATTTTTGATACAGTAATCATGAAACCTATCAAGGTCATCCTGTATTTTATCACAGTCGTTAGTTTCAGTTACTTGTTTATACATTTTGAGGTCATCTGCGTAAAATAAAAATTTACAATGTCGGAAACAGAGCTGGATGTCATTGATATATGGGTGTATTTTTTATATTGGGCGAAAACAACGATATTGCTGTCCTCAGAGCATAAAAACAGCGTAAAGAGATAAATACCGCTCTTTTTAAATTAAATGTATAACTAATGAATTGTTTCGTTAAAATTTACTACAAATGTTGTTATAAAATAGCTCCAGTGCGTGTTCCAGTAGCTAAGATGGACAAAATGTCCTCATCTGCAACTGTCCCTGGCGCAATTTTCTCTATGTAAAGTGGCAAAAATTTAAATTATTCAAAGGCTTTGCAGCCAAAACACATACAATCACTTAACTATGTTTTATGTTAATGCAAGAGACATAAAAATTCGATATTTCACTAAATTGTATATCTCTTATTAATATAAATAAAATGTCCCTCACATGATTGTCCAGTCTGCAACAGCATATTTTACGCCAAATAATTTAAGATACATTTGACAACATTGCATGCCATTTCATTTCAGTTACGTCAACTGTTAGTGCAACGAAGTGTGATTACTGGTAAGTTAACTTTTTCATATTTTTTAGGTTTAAACCTAAAATAAAAATTATGGGAAGCATTTGTCAAAAAACTGGCTGTCTTGTCTGCAACGTCTGTTACCTTTTTAAAACGCACGGTATAAAACTATAACGTTCATATTTTATTCATCTAGTTTTCGAACACACATAACCTCAAAATAAACCATATTTAAAATTCCAGAGGTTGTCCTGTCTGCAACGTCCAGTCTGCAACAATATTTGCGTGCTGCAGAATGGACATCGGCGTTGCAGAACGGACACAATTACTAATTTGTTAACTTTACATATCAAAGTTATTATTTAAAAATTATTAAACAACATATTGTTTGGTGAAATAATTAATAAAAGCTTACTTAAAGTACCTAACGCAAAGTTTGCAGTGTTTTTTCTTTGATATACATTCTTGTTGATTAATTTAATTTGGCTTATGTTTGTTTGGTCGCGGACGATTTGCTACAAAATTCTGGATATCTTAAGTATATTATGTATAATTAATTTTCTTGCATACAGGGTGCGCAAAATCTTACAAATAGTTTTGTCTAAGCGAAGGCTATTGCTTGATTTTATTATGGCTATACTTATTTTGTTTTTCTATTTAAGGAAATGTTTTTATATTTAGGGATACCTAAGATGAATGAAGACAAGAAAAAAATCTTAATTGATAAATTAAAACGAGAAAAAGAAGCGTCACTTGCAAGAAATCAGGCTAAGAAGATCGAAAAAAGAAAGAACCAGGCTAAACAAAGAAAAAAAAGACGATGTGAAAATGATTCTCCCAAATATGATGTAAACTATTTACGTATATCAGTCAAGGATTTAACGAGACAAAAATCTAAATATGACCCATCGGTCAATATGAGTGAGTTAGATAATTGTAAAAAACAAACTGGAACTATCTCTAAACCTCAAATTAATGGCATGACACCAAAATCCCCAGTTGCATCTACCTCTAGGTCAAACCAGAAACAACCAGCCAAAGAAAAGGACACCAAAAAAAAGGACAAGAAATCAAATGGTTTAACATCTACAGAAAGATCTAGGAAATCTAGACAACAAATGTCTGAGGAAAAAAAGTCCCTGCTAAGAGACAGAGATAAAGAAAGAAAACGGAAATTACGTGAGGAAGGAAAAATTTTAAAAATTAAAGATCTTCCAAAAAAGCAACAAGTTACACAAAGAGATTACTGGAAAAAAACTAAAAGAAGTTATCGTGAAAAGGTTAAAACTCTAACAGCAGTTATATCAGAAACTCCACCTGAATCAGAAAGCGAAGACGAATTACGTGCGGTAAATATTGAACGTGACTTACACAACGAACAAGCATACTTGGAGGAAGTTGGTAATACAGATAACAGGCAAGCTCAAAATAGAATCAATGATCGAGAAATACCATCAAGTAGCACACCTGCAAAGAAACGCTCAAACCGAAACCTTAAAAAATTGTATCGAGAAATACACAGCCTCAAGACACGTTTACATGGCCAACAAAGAGAAATAAAACAAATACGAAAAGAGAAAGAGAAGTATAAAAAACGATGGCTACGAAATAAGGAGAAAGTAAAACCCAAGCAAATGCCAAATTTTTCAGATAGTTTAGAGGATAGCGCAATGTTGAAGTCAGATTTTTCCCCTAACACGAAAGTCGAATGTATGCTGAAAGGTAGAGACGTACCCAAAGATGTTAAAAGAGAGTTGGTATTTGGCGAAGCATTTAGAAAGCAAATCCAAATCAATATGAAATCTAACGATCTTACTGAAGAAAATAAACAGAATTTAAAGAAAATTCTCTCCGGAGAGATACTTAAAAAAAATCGAATCCAGGGGAGAATCAAAGATATGATATCTTATAAGCTAAACTCTAAATTAAAAGGACATGTAAGCACACGTTTTCAGAGAAATAGAAAAAGCAAGTACGATAAAAAGGACATTGCGAGAGTTAGATATTTTTTCGAATGCGATGATATTTCAAGACAGTGTCCGGGAAAAAAACAGTTCATAACAAAACAAAAGGTAAAGAAACAGAAGAGGTTGCTACTGCATGACTTAAATTCTTGTTATAAGTCTTTCCAAAATAAATACCCTATAACGGGTATGTCTTTTGCAACCTTCTATAAGTTTAAACCCTTTTGGGTAGTTCATGCAAAGTTGAAGGACCGAGAAACTTGTGCTTGCATTAAACATGAGAATTTTACTTATCTTTCAAATAAATGCTTTTATGAAAAAATTGTTGATACTAGAGACATTCAGAAATTAGTAAAAAATGAGTTCGAAATTATATTAAATGAAATTAACAAAAACGATATCATTAAGCTACAACAATGGAAAACATGTGTTGAGACGAGGAATATAAAAAATGAACCCAAAAACATAAGAATAACATCTAAAGTAGTAACAGAAACAACCAAGGAAGATTTATCCCAACAGTTGACAAACGCAATACCCTTATTTAAAAGTCACGTAGATTTAATGATGCACCAACTGAATTATTTACGCAGTTGCATAGAGAACCTTCAAGAAAATGAAGTTCTCATGCAAATAGATTTTTCGGAGAATTATGTCGCCAAACTAAGCAGCGAAATACAGTCCATGCACTTTGGTGCGAATAAAAGACAAATTTCCATCCACACTGGAGTGGCTTATTTCATCAATAACGGAAATACTGAAACTTTTTCATTTGCTACTCTATCTGACAACCTTGATCACCAGGCCCACGCCATTTGGTGTCACATTCCACCGGTACTAAGACATCTAAAAACATCAAAATTATCTAAAAATACTATGCACTTCAAAATGTTTTCTGACGGACCGACATCTCAATATAGAAATCGATTTAATATGTATCTGGCAGCAAAGAATTTAAACACGTTTTTCCCCGATGCACAGGTTGAATGGAATTTTAGTGCCCCAGGACACGGAAAAGGTCCGATGGATGGTATAGGTGGAACCATCAAGAGACTCGCCGATAGAAAAGTCTTGCATGGGTCAGATATTTCTTCTGCCCAAGAGTTTGCTGATATAGTAAAGAAAGTTCGAGAATTTGTATTTTTGTTATTAATAAGAAGGTAGTTGAAGCTGCCAAAGAGGAAACGCCAAAACTAATTTCAAAATTTAACAAGATTGGACAAGCATACCAAATTGTCTGGAATGTTGAAGGAGCCTATGCTCAGTATGACTCGAGGTCTTTAAGTTGCAAGTTTTGTACACCTGGAAGCGTATGCACTCATTTTTCTGTTGGTACAAATTGCATTCAGCTATACCACAATGATAATAGTATCCTTTTTATATCATAGAACAATGACCGTAGAGGTAGGTAGTTAATTCGTTTCTTGTGTTTACAAACACTAATATTTCCTTAACATAAACTTAGTAGATGACGTGGTGGAAACTGTAGACTCAAACTTACCTGAATATATTGACACTTATGGGCACACTAGCACAGTTACAATTATGGTACATGGGTAGCGGTAACATATGGAAGTCTGTGGTATCCTGGTATAGTTTTTTTTGTAAAAAAAAATTGAATATTTTCTAGGTTTTCTTATTCTGTAGGTATTGTCCAAGAGAAAGTTGAGGATATGATCACTGTAAAGTTCTTGACTAGAAAAGGCAAAAACTTTTTCTGGCCTACCAAGGATGACATACAAAGTCTGCCTTGCAAAGATATTTTATGCGTCCTAAAAAGTCCTCCTAAAAGCGTATCAAAATCGAGGCCGGACTTGTATCTCATTCCCGATGAAGAAGAGATAAACATGCTATTTGAGGCTCAAGTTTAAACTGCCAAATACTCAGTACTAATTGTTAAATTTTGTCAAATATTTACGTACCTACATATTTCTTTTGTAAACGGATTAATAAATAAGTTGTAGTAATCTGTTTATTATTTTGAAAAATTGTCCAATTTGCAATAAATTGTCCCCATCTGCAACTCGTAAAATTGTGAACCCCAAAGAAAAATGAAATGCTATTGCTACTAAAAATTGAATATTCTTTAATGAATATGCGCTATAGGTATAGAATTATCATATCTTACGGCCGTTTTACAAATAGTTCTATTCAAATAGGTAGCTTAAGCTATAATATAAGATATTCCGCGCTTTTAAACAATTAAAAACCTGTTATAAAATATTGTGTTTAAATATTCCTAACATCTATTTTTTCCTTGGGCTTACTGTATCATGTATCAATTAAATATATAGAAAATAATACTTCTAATGTGAATATATATATCTGTTTGATCACTCGAAAAAATGTGTTGCAGACAGGACAAAAATAAGGGATTGTGATTAAAAATTATTCAGGATCAAGAAAGTTGACCATATATATAGAATCCCATATGAAAATAATATACTAGAGTATTCACGGATTCATAAAAACCAATTTACCTTAACGTTTGAAATACTTTTTTTTTTTTCGACGATTTTCAACTTTTGGCCCGATATAAAAAATACACCCATATATGAGAAATGGTAGTGGTTCCAGGTGGCTACCATTGGGTACACCTGACATAGAGATGAAGATGTCTGAGTAACAGCCGGCAACTAAGACGAGCTGCTCTCTATCAGCTAAGTATGACTTGAACCAATCCAGAACAATGCCACCCACCCCGACCTGAGATAACTTTTTCAGGAGTAAAAGATGGTCAATTTTGTCGAACGCTTTAGTAAAGTCCGTAAAGATAGAGTCAACCTGGATTCGGTTATCCATATACTCCCTATGATAAACTCCGAGTAGCATATAAGATTCTACTCTATTGACCTTTTGGGGTAGAATCCATGTTGATGGATACTGATTTTATTTTTGATTAAAAACAGTAAGTGTTGATATATGGCTTTCTCAAAAACTTTAGCAAATATACAGAGCTTGGTTATAGGCCGGTAGTTGTTGATGTCGCTTCTATTGCCTGACTGGAAAATTGGTACAATCAAAGATTTTTCCATGAATTGGGGAACGATCCTGTAAGTAATGATTGGTTAAATAACAGGGAAAAGAGAGCGCCAGACAAGGTGTCGATCAACGAGGTAGATCTCCGATCAGAGCTAATATTTGTAAGTAAATTATTTTCCTCATGATAAGCCCACTTAAGGGACGGGCAATTGAAATCGCCGCAAATTATAATTTTATTGTCTCCTACCTGCTGGCTGATCCAGTTCAACTTGGACATAAAACTGAAGAAAGCAGTATCATCATCAGGTGGCAGATACACGCAGCACAAATAAATATAGGTAGAATGTTTAACTCTTAGTCGCACCCACACGTCCTCCGCATCACTTTTGAACTCTGTTATCCTTGTAGCCTCCAGTCCATTGCGAATGGCGATGAAGACGCCCACTCCATCAGTTTTTAGGGACTTGATGTTTCTCGGCCCTTCGAAAAAGGTCGTAGTTGAGACCCACCACTTCCTTATCGAATATACCAGCATTGAACCACGGCTCCGCCACAAGATGATGTCAAAGTCGCCACTGTGAACACTGGTTCTAAAATCTATTAATTTAGTCCGTAAACCTCTTGTATTTTGAAAAATAACACTTAATCTTGTTTGCGCCATGAAAAGAGAGAATCGTATCAAGACACAGTATGTTCAATTATTTAGGGTTGGGGAAGTACCTTAAGCCAAGTTTTTAAGGGAGCCGGAGTTGGTTATATGTATTTTTTCGTTTTTTCGCACACAGATGTTTCCACCATGGACCCATTTGAATTTATAACCCTTTTGTTTGGCGGCTTTACGAGTGTCTTTAAGAAGAGACTTGTTCTGGGGTGTTAGATGTTCCTTAAGATATATGGGTCCAGAGGCGCCCGGCAGTAGAAGAATTTTGTATTGTACCCATGATCTAGCAGTTCGGTTTTCCACCTTGTGCTTGTCCTTAATACATTTTCTTTCTTTTATGATAAGGCATAGCACTGCAGGATTATTCCTTTATGGTACTCTGCGAGCGGTGCGTGTGCGAAGGAAACCATTCACGCTGATCCTGAATCTTTGGATATTATACTCGTTGCGGAATACGGCCTCAGAGAGGTCGTTCCAGAGTAATGACGTTTTTCAGATGAAAGAATTTTTAAACAGCGTCATTCAAGGGACACTAGGATAAACCACATACGGGTGGGCTGCAGTGGCTCGTCGTGTATTTCTACCATGCACCGCTCTGGGTGGAATCAAGCGGGCAACCTCAGTTGAGCACTTGCCATGAAAGTATTTGTGAAATAGACTCAAGTTCCTGCCTTCGATGTTCAAGGCTTCCCAGGTTGTTTGTCAGATCATGGTCACCGATCAAGCGAATGGCTCTTCTTTGAATGGAATCTAGCAATCTCAGGGTATGTTTAGGAGCAGAGCCCCAAATATGCCAACAGTACTCCAGCGATGGTTGAATTTGGGCTTTATAGAGCATCAAAAGTTGTTGGGGTGTATAGAGGTTCTTAGTTCGGAAGAGTATTCCAAGCTTCTGCGAGGCTGCCTTAACAATGGCCTCAACGTGACTAATGCCAAGACATAAATATGACTAACCAAATTGACGCCCAATAAATGAATTGATGAAGCCAAGAGAATCGAGTGTCTCGCCACGACTATATCTAGTTAAATTCTACTTGGTTACTGTCACCCCAACTTCCAGGTCTTTGTTGAGATTTGAGACCTCTTGCTGCCTATAAAGATGTGCATTGGCAGCCGATGTCCGAGCATCCAAAGTAAAAGATGAAAGAAGTGTGCTGTCATCAGCGAAGCTATATATAGAATCTTTAGTTTTTTTTCCAGAAGATCGTTAATGTATAGTGAAAAGAAGGTGGGTGACAATATAGAACCTTGAGGGCTCCGGCGTTGATGTTTAGTGTGTCTGAAAAAAATCCGTGCATCGCCACTCGCAGAGAACGGACTTTAAGGAAGTTTGACAGCCATGAACAAAACTGAACCGGCATTCCGTATGCTCTCACTTTAGTTAGGAGCCCCTCATGCCATATGCGGTCAAAGGCCTAGGAAATATCCAGTGCTACCGCCAGGGACTCCCCATGATATTCTATTGCGTTGTTCCAAACGTGAGTAACATAATCGAGAAGGTCTTCTGTTGATCTAGATGGAATCCATACTGGCGGTCACTAATAATGTTGTCCAGACACTTTAATAATTTATTAATAAAACTACTATTTTACTATCTATGAGATGTGACCCTTCATCCACACCTACGATCATTCATGTTATCCCTGACACATTTAATATTTACCTTCTAGCTGTTAAATGGCTTAAAATAACATTCGTACTTCAACAAACCTCCTATTTCATATACACTTAAAGTTACTAAGAAGAATAAATGTATTTTATAGATTTCAAGAGTAAATCCAAGATGGTGGCCAATATGACGGCTTTCCCATACTTACTTTTAATATGTTATTAAGGATATTATTCCAAGTCTAAAAAACCTTACTTCATTTCTTTTACAATTAATTTGATGTTTAACCTTTTGTTTACCTAAAATGACTAGTCTATATGGACAAATCTTATATTCAAGGCACCAAATTATTCCGCACATTCGTTGACTCACCTGGTATATACGCCTGATATGACACGCTGCTTAAAACTCGATTATTTATGGTTTGTATTTCCCCTTTTATTACACCCGTTATAAAACTTATTGTGCGTGACTGAAGGATTTGAAGGAGTTATTCCTTTAATCAACGCCGAACCTATTCTAGCTATTCGGACAGCTCTTCATAAGAGAACTTAAATTGCTCAGTGCACCCTTTGAAATTGTACGATGTATACTTACCTAAATGTCACATTTTTCATAAAGTAGTCTCACCATCCTGAACATTTCTTGCCAAATACAGACATAATTTTGTTTCTTTTCTTTTCGCACTCGCTCGACTTATATACCGGGTGATGCATGGCTTATGTTCGTATTACAAGTTACTTTTCTGCATGCTTTGGTTTTAATGGTCTAATTTAGCAATTATTTTCGTCTTCAAAGACCCTTATACTGTAAATGACCACCCGAAATGTAAGACACACGTGTTTTTTGTTATGTCGTGCCTGGCAGTTCTTTTGTGTGCGATAGAGGGTGGTGCCAGGTAGTCGGGTTGATATGTACCAAAAGCTAAGCTTTTAGTTAGTTTTTATAAACTCGCAAAATAAGTCGCTTCGTGCTCTCTTGTCTCCAATATATTCTGTCTTTCTCGTAATACGCCACCGGGCGTTATTTTGTCTTTGTCTGTCATTTAAATTAGTATAGAATACGGTTAATCGTCAAGTAGTACCTTGGTACATTATTTGATATCAGTTTAAATTGATCTGGTATCTTGTTAATTTAAAAGTTGTTGCTGTTAATAGAAAACTGTTAAAAATAAAATAGTATCTTACTGTCATTAACCAGCGACCTATGGATAATAATTCCTGACTGTTCAGGTGTGGTGATAAAGGTGTTGTCACCATAGACAACAGTGTTGGATAGGGAAAAATAAAACTAAACCCTTTTCAATCAGCTTAGTTGAACATAGGAAATCCCAAGTAAATTTTGAGGTGGCTAAATATTGGCTCCCCTGTACATTTTAGAGAAAAATTGTAATATAATTTTTTGAAGAGGCCTATATAGTAAACCCATGTGCCAAGTTTGCATATATTTTAATAGGCCAATCCTAACTTATTCAATTAAATGTGATGGCAAAATTACGAAATTTTCATAGTTTAGGTAAAACAGCGAACACCAGCAAATTAGTATGTGGCATTGACAAAACGATAAGTAACGTCAGTGACAACATTTTCATTGAAGGCGCTTTAATTATAGCTAAATATGAGCTGTTCCATTAAGAAAAAAGTAACTATTATTAAGTGGTATAATACAGAAAACAGTTTAAGAGCAGTGTCTGAAATGTTTTCAGTTCAATTCCCTGATAAGCCTATCCCTTCCATTTAATTAATTAAACTTATCATTAGTAAATTTGAGTCCAAAGGCACTGTAAATGCTCAACTCAGAATGTCAATAGAGCTGAAGGAAGGGATAATAGAGATCTTAATATTTTACTTCACGTGAAGCAAAATTAGATGATTAGCACGGGGATTCTTGGGCAAGCCGTAGAAAAACATCAAACCACATCGTTGCGCACTTTAAAAATATATAAATATTTTCCTTACAATCAATATGAAAAACATCACTCCCTTCTAGGGGTGGTGTGACAGCGCCACCTCCCGTACCACTACAGACAGCAACACAACAACAAATGCAACAGCAACAACAGCAACCAACAGCAAGTGCAGTGTACAGTGCGCCCGCAACAAATCAACCGGTAAGTACCATGATGGGGCTCGTTGATGGCATGAAACGAATTAATATGAATGAGGTAATTCGGTTTTTCACGGAGCTTTTGCAAATTACGCAATCGCCCAATGAAACCGTAATACCATATAAACTAATTGAATTTTCCCAAACCTTCCATACCTTTCATTTCAGAAATTAGGTTTCAAGGCCTTAAAAATAGTAAACTGGAATGCCAATGGCGTCAAAAGCAAGCTGGGGGAATTGATCTCATTTCTAGCAAAAAACCGGGTCGACATCATGTTCGTCACCGAAACCAAACTGACAGAAAATGACTCGATAAAAATCAGAAATTATGCAATCTATAGAGCAGATAGGAATGTGCGTGGGGGTGGCGTTGCCATACTCATTAAACATTCCATTCCTCACATGCAAGTCGAAAACTGCATAAGTGCAGTAGAGCATGTATCGATAAAACTGAGGAATGGAGTGGTTATGAGTGCGGTATACGCCTCTCCCCGCACCCGCCTTATTAATAATGATATCGAGCCATTTTTTGCCAGTTATGGCCAGGTTCTCATGGCCGGTGATCTAAATGCCAGGCATAACATGTGGAAAAACCACTTGAATAATCGACACGGAAATCTTATTTTTGATTTTATTTTAGACCATAACATCCAAATAATCGCCTCAGACACGCCCACACATTTTCCATATAATAGGGGAACACCCACGTATATTGATTTTTATCTGAATAAAAATATTACGGGCCTGTCTGAGGCGATTGTTTTAAATGAATTAAATTCGGACCACCTACCGGTGGCCCTTGAATGGCACGCACAAATGTCTTTTGAATCCCCGACAAGCACAATATTATTAAAAAACATAAACTGGCAAACATACAGACAACTACTTGATGACAAAATAACTATTAACAATAACATTGACAATATACACATACTAGAACAAGAAGTGACAAAACTAACGAACAATATGCAACAAATTCACAAACAACTAGGACAAAAAGTAAAAATTAAACACAAGGAAGACAGATTACCACAGGACATACTAGACTTGATTACTTTCAAAAACAGACAAAGGAAAATATGGCAACGAACAAGGAGACCAATAGACAAACAAAGAATGACAGAGCTACAACGGACAATACGAGACAAAATAAACTCGCACAAAAATAAAACATGGAACGAAACACTAACTGGACTGACAGCACAAGGAACGTCACTGTGGCGCTTGACCAAGCGCCTCAAACGTAAATTTCATAAAATCCCGACATTTACTGGTCAGCAACACACACAAACAGACAAAGAGAAGGCAGACTGCATAGCGCAATCGCTAGCAGCAGTCTGCACTTCTCCTGACAACAACCAACTAAAACAAAACAACATAACAAACAGAGTCAAAAACATAACAAGACAAAAATACCCCATACCCCCCCCCTTGCCCTATCGAAACTGCTCGTCACGCCCAGGGAGCTTAGAGAAATAATTATATTTATTCCCCTGCGGAAAGCCCCTGGACCTGACGGGCTTCCTAATATTCTCATAAAAAATTTACCCCGAAAGGCATTTGTGCAACTCCTATACATTATTAATGCAATATTCACTCTTCAGCACTTCCCAGTGCGGTGGAAGGAAGCCATAATCATACCATTACTAAAACAAAACAAAGACCCAAAACAACCTAATTCTTATAGACCTATCGCACTGACAAATACTCTTTCGAAAATAACTGAAAAGACGATTTTACTCAAACTTAAAAAACACAGACTACTAAACAAAATCCCGGACGAACAATTCGGCTTCAGACCAGGACACGGAACAGTCCAGGCAGTGACGAGAGTCCTGACTGATGTCAAGAATAAATTCAATCAAGGTCAGAATACAGTCCTTCTGTCCCTAGACATCAGTCGGGCTTTCGACACTGTCTGGCACGACGGACTATTATACAAACTACTAACAATTCACGAATTTCCGACTTATTTAATTACATTACTGCACACCTACTTACGTGACAGAACATTTTTTGTCAAGGTAGAGGGTGCACTGTCAGCTGCAAGAGTGGTTAATGCGGGGGTCCCTCAGGGAACCGTGCTATCACCACTATTATATAACTTGTACACCGCCGATTTCCCGAGGTACCCCCTCACAAAACTTACACTGTACGCTGATGATGCACTAATCTATGCACAATCCTTTTACGCGGAAGCCGCTAAGCGACAAGTCCAGTCGCACATAAACATCCTGGACCCCTATTTTAAAAAATGGAAGATAGCGGTCAATCCAACTAAAACGGTTTGTGCAACCTTGACTAAAAAATTTACAAACAACCAAATTTTCATCCCGCTCAAAATTAACAACACCCCAATACCTCCCCAAAGACGACTTAAATATCTTGGCTTCACTATAGACGAACGACTTTTCTTTAAGCCCCATATTACCGAAACCCTAAAGAAAGGCTTTGCAGCAATGCAAAGTCTTTATTCCGTGCTATCCAAAAATTCCTACCTATCCCCGACGAACAAATTACTCATCTACAAGCAGATTATCAGACCTATACTGACATACGGAGCTCCCGTGTAGTGTAGTGCTTCCAGCACTCAGCAACAACTTTTGCTGAGGCTGGAAAATAAGATCCTGCGATGCGTGACGTCATCGAACAGATACGTCACGGTCGCGGACCTGCATCACATGGCAGCAATTACTGACATAATAACTCACATACAAGACATTTCAAACAAATTTTATACGTACAAATTACAAAACTCACCACTAACAAGACATATAACAAATAGACGTGCTGACAACGACGCACAAACAACCCACAAACCCTAATACTATAAACTACCTATCTATCATACACCACTACAAAACATACAATGACAAATCTAAATAAACAAACAAACAAACAGACAAACGAGTAAACAATCAAAGAAATAAGACAACATACATTTAACAACAAAATACAAATAACAGACTAGCAAACTAGGCACAAAAAGGCTATAAGGATTACGCTAGACTTCCCGCATCACAGGGTTGTTTGGCGACTTTTTGCAGCCCGAAATGTGCTCCACAATTACAACAAACGACAGTGGGACGGACTACTGACACACTGACAAAGACACGCCTCCTAAAATTCGGCTGACTCCACCGCCTGGGCGAAGCTTGCCGATATACTCATTTAGATCATCCGCTGTGGACGGATTATGGTATCGACTGTGATAGTTAATCTGACTGGGTTTTTTGCACTTTTTCCCAGCGTGCTTGTCATTACTTTCTCGTTTCCTACATATCTGTTTTTATTGGTGTGGTTTGTTTGGGCAAATCAATTATTATATTCTTTCAGAATAACAACATTCCCTTAACACCCGTCAAGGTATTTACCGGTACGGTGTGATCAGTGCATAAGCAAAATTAAAATCTAACGCTCCACCCAAGGCCATGTACATCGGCCGCCTGGCTTACGCCAGGTCTTTGGGCGCATTTTGGGCCGTATGCTTACGGCCCATATGCGCCCAAAACATTGTAAATAATATAGGCTAGGTTAGGAAATGTAAATAGACTAGGCTAGTATATATTTAGTGGATAAGTTAGATTTATAACCAAATAGGTAATAAAGAATTTTTAAAATGAAGAGCTGCGGCACGGTGATGAAGAACGGAGAATGGTATTCTTTTTTTAGGTAATGGAAAGAGCGAATAATAATAGGGATCTTTTGAGAAATATTTGTTTTACCGATGAATTCACCATCAAAAACGAACCGAATGTTCAAAATTGCTGGCATTGGAGCTAAGAAAATTAACATCGTCTTGTCCATACTCAGACGCAATATCCATAAAGAATAAATGTTTAGGCAGGAATTGTAGGACATCACATTATTGGACCATTTTTTATGGAAGACAACCTTACAGCAGTAACCTATTTGGACTTACTACAAGATCAAATTGAACCCGCACTAGAAGAAGTTAAACGCGAAAATCAGGAGATCTGGTATCAGATGGATGGTTGTCCTGCCCATAATTCTTTCATGGTTAAGGAACACTTGCAAAATATTCTTAACGGAAATATTATTGGCCCACGGCATCTAGTTCTTTGGCAAGCCAGGTCTCCTGACCTTTCGCCACACGACGTTTTTCTGTGGGATCACTTAAAAAATTAAATGTATAAAGATGTAAGATTTGAAAATCTAGACCAGCTAAAAAACTGTATTTCGTATGAATGTGACAGAATTTCTCAATATCAACTCAGCAATGTTGGAAATGAGTTTTATGATCGGTAAGGATATTGTTTAGCTCTTAATGAAGGGTTGTTTGAACATTTAATTAATTAACGTTTTTGTGAAAATCTGTAGTCTTAGGTATGTTATGCTAAATTAGAGACATAATGCATGGTGCCTTTTATTTTGGATGTGTGATTGCCGGATTGGTGAAACAATTTTTTTGACAATAGCGTCATAGAAATTATTTGTTGGTGTTTGCTGTATTAGGTACCTAAATTATGAAAATTTCGTAATTTTGCCATCACATTTAATTGAATAAGTTAGGATTGGCTTCTTAAAATTTATTCAAACATGGGTATATTTTATCGGTTTCTTCAAAAAATTATAATACAACTTATCTCTAAAATGTACAGGGGAGCCAATATTTAGGCACCTCATAATTTACATGGGATTTCTTATGTTCAACTAAGCCATGCACCGCACCACCCGGTATAGCCTTCGCCTGCGGCTCAGACCAACAAACTCCCACAAAGAACTTACTCGCGTGAAAAGAGTTATTTTCAAAACCTATTGAGTAACATACTATTTTACGACAGCTTGCTACTATGTGTCAAAACTATCCTTACCTCATTCTCCAGCTTTTGAGCATAAAAACAGACGAGAAAAAATAGAAGAACCCAGCCTAAGAGCAGCATTGTGTACCTTATTCTGTCTTGCAAATTGCTGTTTGAATCGGCAATCTGGTAGCTGATAACAGCTAAGGTACAAGAGGTTATTGTTACATAGATCATCAGCATGTTGTTGAAAATGTCGCATATTTTTTCTGAGTATCTAATTAGCAAAAATACAAACTGGTTCAAAACTGTCTCTTTATAATAAGGGTAAACGTAAAACCGCCAAAAGCTGAGCTTAAGTTCGGTGAAATCTTACTGCATACTTACTCCAAAATAGCTTGATGATATTTAATACAAGTCAGAAACTTAGTTTGCAAATGTGAATTATCGTTATTTCCATCGAACGTCTCGTTGAACATTTTTCCACAATTTTTCAGTTGAGCGATAATATGCATTAGTAGACCTTAAAGAAAAATAAATATAGGGTATTTGGAAATGCCGATGACAAATTCTAAAGCGTGATAAGAAAATGCGAAACACTCCGTTGCTTAATGCAAGAGAGTAATAAAATGTAAATTTGCAATGGCAGGACCCATTAAGCACGGTGGACAGCTTAAAGGTTGCATTGCAACTTTCAGATAAATTACAATAATAGTTTTTAAAATTTCCGTATTTTAGACATTTAAGACCTACACCTACACACCCCGGATCCGTCCTAAGTTAGGGTCATCCTAATTTGCATACAAAGGAAAGACGAGTTGGGTGAATGAAAGTAAGGGGACAGAGGCGTTACTGCAGATAGTTTATTAGAATAATAAGTATTGAAAGAATGAGGCACAGGTAGTTTACCTACCTGTGCCTCTACTTAACCGATCTCGGGACCGCTGACAGTAAACATAATTGAATAATAATAATTGGACTACTATGGAATACGGCGAAGACCACTCGCTTTTATAGTTTAATAATAATTTAGTACTCTCTCGCATTAAGCAACAGACTATATACAGAGTTCTACTGAATGTCACCTAGGGATTGATAGTGCTCGTTAAAATGGAAAAAAATACTTATAAAACATTCGGTCAAAAGGGCTTTATTTTTGATATACCTACAGGGTGTCAAAACTTTTTTCCGTTTTTTTCGCTTTTCTCCCACGTTTGCCAAGATAACTAATTCAAATTAAAGAGGAAAGAAAAATCCAAAATTCTTTACAAATATTTAATATCTCGCTCTACGCGTTTCGGTTTCTTAAACCATTTTCAAGAGCTGTCTAAAAAGTTCATTTATATAATAATCTCAATTTCAATTCAAAATTATTTGGTGTTACTTACATAATATAAACACAAACTTCACATTAAGGACACAAACAAGCTCACAATGGCGAGCACAGGTTAACTAACTATATAAAATTGATCAACGGGATAAACCCATATATGTATTAGTACTATATGGCGCCTTGCCCATTTAACCAATGTAAACGTAGTGAAGCCGAGGTTCCTTGTTCCGTTAGGGTAATTTCGCGCAGTGCGCATGCACGAGAAAAAGAAAATAGACGTTTGTTTTAACGGAAAAAAATTAGGTTATCACATTTGACTTTGACAACTGGACCAAAATTTGTAAACAAACATTAAAGTTCTTGATTTGTTTAAGATTTTGTATATTATTTCGATTGAGAAAAGAAAAAGAACGCAGGTAAACATATTAATAAAACTTTTATTAGATATTTTACAATTATTCTTAGAGTTCAACAAGTAAAATGATAGGTTTTTGTAGGATTCTTTGAAGTGCATGAAATTTTCGGTAAAAATAGGTAGGTACTCAGTATATCAATAGCAGCAAAGGAAAATAATCTTTAGGAAATGGACTACCTAGTTATTGTTCCCTCACAAAATTAACGTAGGTAAGTTAAAAGGGAGAAACATCCGGTCTAGGTACATACCTGTAGAACGATAAATCTTTGTTTAAATTTTTACGCCTGTTTAAAATAATGTGAAATATTCTGTTTTGCCTATTATTATTATTATTATATATGGATAAACCCAAAAAACATTTAAAAATAAAACATTTAAATAAAACAAAATATACCGAACCAGAGCGACATCTAGATTGCACAAGGAGAGGTTCTATTATTTAAACAAACATTTACTACTTAAACTCGTTCACAATTCTCGCTGCTTCCCTATAGTGGGCGTTGAGAGGATCGTTCAAACACTCAATTTGACTATTAATCTCTAATTTGGCTATTTCTATGTTTTATAAAAAATTAAGCTTATGGCCTTTATTCGCATTATGTAGCATTTTAAAGTTGTCTTTAGTATTAAAACTATGTAAGTTATCTCTTAAATGTAGGCCAAAAGCTGATCTTCTGTCATTAGGCGATTTCTGAAAGTTTAAATGTTCTTTTATTCTAATATTAAAACTACGTCCTGTCTGACCAGCATATTTAGCTGTGCAAGAGTTACAGGACAACAAATACACCACACTCTTGTCAGGCACGTTAATTGAATCCTTTACTCTCGAGAATAAGCTACGTAAATTGTTTACCGATTTGTAAGCTATTTTAAATTGTTGTTTAAGGACTTCAATCTCTTTATTAACTCAGAGAAACAGCGCCCAAAAAAGTTAGCCTTATATACCTAGGAGGTTGAAAAGATGTTATGGTCTGATCCAAGGGGTCAATCAACACCTTCTTAAGCATGCCATTAATTTTTTTTTTATTCAATTATTGATTAGTGCTATCTTATATCCATTGTTATAAGCAATTTGAAAGATGATGTTCTTTTCCCTCTCAAATTCCAAAGGTAAGAGTGGGATGGTGAACAAACGATGGATCAAAAAGTTAAAAGCTGCAATTTTATCAGCTAAACAATGATTTGAGTTAGCAGGTATAACATTGTCTGTATGTACATTATAATACAACGATTATTGTATTAAATAAAAACGTTTAATAATATTCTAGTGTAAATTAGAACTGTATACGCTAAAATGGGTTTATTGTGTAGCATGTTACGCATAATTAAACTTTGTTACAGAGAATGGTTGTCGTCTAATGCATGCATGGATATGCGCACTATCCAATCTTTCTCTTCTATAACGTTTCAATGAATTTCATAATAGGATAAATTTAAACTTAACCTAAAAAACGTATGGATAAAAGATTAAGCACTTTTCTAAATTAAACGTAACTATAAAACGATTTTATAAATAAGCTCATATCAACGTTAAACAATACTTTTATCTTTTCCCTTATATAACCTTAATAAAACATGTCTATACAAGTATTCTATAAGGCGCTAATTAAAAGCTATTTGTGCAAGTATACAACTCTTTTACAATATAGTTGCAATACTTATAGATATATATTTTTAAAGGTTTTATCACGTATTATAATACTTTTATAAAATTCTTAAACAAACAATAATCTAATGTACATATGCGAGAAGTTGCACGTGGCGACATCTCGTAGCAATCGAGCTATCTTTTAAACAATAATCATTTGTTGTATAGTAAAAGCTGTAAAAGCCGTTATAAGACAATTTGATGCAAGTATTTTTCTTATTAATGAACAAAATTATAATACATGAATAATAATATTAATAAATGCTTTTATTGTCAGTCAGAATAATATACAAAATTAAAAAGAAAACGAAGAAAAATAACTAAGAAATAATAATAATAAATATTAATAATAATAATAATAATAATGTGTTATTCCATTTGACAAGGGCAGATTTCGCACTCATCTGCCATAGCAGTGAGCAGCGCTTTTACAATCAATCCAAGAAAACTTGCATTCTCTGTATAATGTATCCCTAAAATCTTAATTGAATCTGTCAAAACGACATCAGAAAGTATAATTGACTGATATTTCAATTCATAATTTAAACTTTAAAACAATATATGATTGTAATATGATTCAATGATGCTAAAGAAATATAATAATAACAATAACCATAATACAATAACAATTACAATAACAATACCAATAATCACCTATATTACTATACACTTAATTACAAAAGACAATAATCCTAAAACTTAATCATTGTTGCTCATTAACACTTGTCTTGTGATGCCCGATACAGGGTAACAAATTACTAAAAAAATTTTAACTTAAAATGTACTACAATATAATTTTAGCTTCACTTGAATTTTTCAGCTAACTCTCACAAAAGGTTCATTAATTGACATTTAAAATCTTTGTTTTTTTTTTAAATCAATGTCGATGTCAAAAGACAATGATTGTTTTCGTGTAGAAATTAAATACACATAAAACACGTCACAGGCACGAAAACATCTGATATCTTTGGCTAAAGATTGTGACGTCAAACCAAAAGCTTCGAGAACAATCTAGAAGTTTTCGGTTGTTGAACTTCTTTTGAACCCAATTTGGGTCATGATGGTGTCATTGTCACGAGTCTAGTATTGCGTTCTATTTTTGCCACGGTTCTTAAGAACAAAGGAAAAGTGCGTTGTGTGACGCAAATAGAACCTCGATTTCCAGCTATAAAAGCAGTGTGAAATTCAGAAAAATAATATAGATCTTAATATCCAGTTGCAGAACGAAACTCTGCCCGATTCAAAAATTAATTACTAATTAATTAATTAATTTCTTTTAAAATAAATATAATATTTTGAGACTTGGAAAAGTAACATGAGTTCAGATTAAAAAAGTTATATTTTTCAATATTTTTATTTATGAGTGAGTGGTTTCTTTAGTGAAGACTAGTTCTGTCAAAATACTTGCCAGTGTCGTACCGTACAGTGAACGAAAGAACAATGAGAAGTAAGTTTCTGGTTTCGAATAAACTTTATATTTTGGTCATGGTTTAAAAAGAAAAAAGAATTTATATATTTATAACTGTTACCATTTTCTGAAAGCATTAGAAAGCACATCTATTAAATAAATGTCTAAGTAGATTTGGCACGGGAGTTTTGAGATTTTCTAGTTTAATTATTATATTTTGGAGCCCTGAGAGGACGGCTAGGTTAATTTGAATTGCACTTGTTGTGGGAATTAATGGGATTGTAAAAACTATAAATATTCACTTGATTAAAGTCTTTTTGGCCGTGTGAGGTTGGCTACCTGTATAATTAATATTCTTTTTTAGTTTAACAACTTTAATTGGTTTAATATGAATTAGGACGAAAGGTGTGCTGTAGTGTTTTATAAATGTTTTCAGGATTTGGTATTAAGTTGCTAGTTTTTGATGTTGGCACGAATTGTAAGCTTTTTGTAATCAATTAGAGAACAAGAGGTAATTATAATATTGGATTTTCGTTGGATCATAGTCTCAACATAGAGTTTTTCTTATTTTTTTTGTGTCTGTTATTTTTAATTAATTTATGGTATCTATTGTGTGTAAAGTTTTTATATTTATCAATATTTTGAAAATTTCTCCAATTACGATACTTATATTTAAATAAAGGAATTATTTTAACCCTATAAATTTTCGGTGTTTTTATGCTTAAATTTAGAAAGGGATTTTTTAGGATTTTGCTCTACCAAATTGATTTTGCTCTACCAAATGGATTTTGCTCTACCAAATTGAATTTGCTCTACCAAACTGATTTTGCTCTACCAAGTTCATTCTACTATTCCAAAAAGCTAAGAGAACGAATAGTAATCTGATTCTAACTTTTAAGTCAAGATATAAAAATTGATCATTTTTATTCTTTCTGGTTACAAACCTGATATCATATGATACAGGAACATCATTAATATTTGATAGTGTGGAAAATAAATAGGAAACATAGGTAAAGTGTAGTTTTGTGTTAGTGCGTGAAAAGAAGGTGCCTATTTCCAAAATAGCAAAGACCCTTGTAGCTGCTGCCAGGAGTTGTAGGCCTTAGATATATATACCGTAAGTAAAGTAAATTACTTTATTAGAGAGGGGTAGCGCAGCACTACAATTGGTGGAGGCGCCGGGCAGGGCAAATTTGAGCGTAAAATACCCCGACGCTGAGGGCCTACTGAATTTTTTTTTGGAAAAAGAAAAAAAAAACTATTTTGGCAATAGGACGAAGATTTTTGTAACCCTGTACGAAGATGGCTACCGGTCCTACAACGACGCCAATCATTGCTACCACGACGTCGACAATGACCACCACTTCAACGGTCACGTCGCCTACACCTCGTGCTACAGGAGGAGGACCTCCTGCTAGTCCAAATATTGCCCCTGGAAACCTTGTTATAGGTCTTGATTCGTTACCAACATACGATGGAACGACCAATGTTAAAGAATTTTTGGCAGTAATTGAAGAAACAAGTGCTGTTGCGAATTGGACCGACCAACAAATGGTGTCAATTGCTCGACTCAAACTTCGTCATAGAGCCAAGCAATTTATTGACTCTGAACCCGCCCTTTTAATCACTTCAAATTGGAACCTACTGAAAAATTCGCTAAGAAAACAATTTACCCGTCCCTGTGTAACAGGATCGGCAATGAAAAATTTTATGGACTGTAAGCAAAAAACTGGAGAATCCTGTAGACAGTACTTGACCCGTTTAAAGTTACTCGGTAATCAAACAATTACTCTTACCGGAGATGCAGCAAATGACTTACCTATACAAAGAAAATTGGAGCAAGATATTACGACTCAATTTATATTGGGACTCGTGATGCCAATAAAGCAGCGAGTTTTGTCAGGAAATCCACAGACTCTTGACGAAGCGTTAGATACTGCAGAAAGAGAAGAGTCTATCGAACATCTCATTCATCCCTCCATTAGTAGAGAGTGCAGAGGAGTGAATTGGAATTCAGCAGAGAAACAAAATAGTTATGAAAAGAATTTTGCCTCACAAGCCAAGGTGTTTAAGTGTGATAAATGCAAGAAGACAGGACACACGGAGAAGTTTTGCAGGATGACCAATCAAATGGTATGTTATCAATGTAGTAAACCCGGTCATTTTAAGGCGTCCTGTCCCCAAAATAATGCTTATCAGCAAAGAACACCTGGAAATAGAGATCAGGTGTGTTACGCTTGCGGAAAACCGGGACACTTTGCAAGAAATTGTTTCAAAAATCAACAGGTGAATGGCTCAAGAGCTTTAAACACCAACGCAGCCACTTCTCAACCCCGAAGTTCGGCTGCCAAGGAAACAAATTGGGAATAGACGTTGAGAGGAGGGTAGGGATATATGCATGTTCAGGTAATAAAGCTCCTAAAGTAGGTAAAGCAATTACCGTAAGTGTAAGTGGCAGAGACTGTTACGCTTTAATTGATTCAGGAGCATGCGTATCCCTAATTAAACCCAATATTGTCAAGGGGTTTATAAAAGAGTATAATGGAATTTCCTTAGTCGATATTCAAGGAAATACTATACCAACTTTTGGAGTTGCAAAAATTTCGTTAAGGTTTTCAGAAAATACTATAGTGCAACATGATTTTATTGTCGTTGATACAGACAGCTTTCGTACTGAAATGTTGCTAGGAATTGATTTTTTACAAACTCACGGGATTAAAATTGATTGGAAAAGTAATTGTATTTATGCATTTGATAATGTGATACCACTGTTTAGTGAGGATTTGGTAGGTAGCAAGCAGGGCTTGTTGACAAAAGATGAAGAAGGGTTTTGTAGTCGAATTGCTAAGTTAGAATTCGAGCTAGTAAGTGAGATTTTGAAGAAAGAAAGTTTGAATGACCTGAATGTGAGTCAGGAGGAAGTTTTTGCTGAGAGAGAGAGCAAGGGAAAAGTAAGAGTTTTTTAAACCCGTATGAGGATGGATCAGATGTTGATTCTGAACTGAATATGTCAGTGCCAAGCATGGAAGAGAACCTTAACGAAAGCAATTTTGAAATTTTACGAGAACGAGAAGAAGAAAAAGGTAAGCCAAGTGAATTAAAAGGAGATAACAAGTGTATGAAGGCTTTAAATTTAACTTAAATCAAGAATTAGTTATTCCACGGATGAGTGAAGCTGTGTGCCCTGTTATTTTTAAAAACGTGTCTGAAAATGGAGCTTATTCGACCGCTCCACTAAAAGTGAAGAAGAATCAACCGTGTCGAAGAAATATGCTATCTGTAAGTTTAATTTAAGTTGTTCTAGTTAAAAATAAAGGATAAGATAACTAAATTAGGTATTTGAATAGGGAGATAAAAAGCGATAATCTAGGAAAAGATAGCCACTTGAAAACTCAAAGATACTTTAATTATGAGAACATGGGAAAAATTTAACACTTAAGAAACAAGAATTTTATTTTCACACGAGAACTTATCTAAGTACAGGTAAGTAAAAAGGACTAATGAGTTTTACTTAAGAAAGGGAAAGAGGCGAAGAATAAAGACACCTGTATAAAAAAATTCATATAGAAAACAAGGATAAAGCAATTGTCGTTTAGGGTAGAAGGTGATAGGGTAGGATTATTTTATTTACACTTAAGCCAAACTAATGACGGAGACCGAAAGAATAAAGATATACGTTAACAAAGGAGAGCATTTGAAGTCGGGTGTGTTATTGGGGTAGCAAGAATATTTATCTTAACTAATAGAATACGTTTAAGTCCCCACCACCGAGGGGTTTACAAAAATTCTTAGTGATGTAACTTACGAAATTCAAAACGACCTTACAGTAAAACCTTTGAACTCTGATTGAGCGGTAGTGTGCCACAACAAACAGAAAAAAATTTAAAAGATAAAAGTGCAGTTTACTTTATCAAAGTAAAGTAAAAACAAAACCATGACCACGTGGATAATTGTGTTTTTAACCTATTTGCGGTTGGTGGAGGACAACTCCATAAAGAATCTCCTGTTGCGGGCTTCCCTGGTCCATTTGAGGGACCTCTATTTCCTGTTGGGTGGAGACGGACTGTGCTATCCAGCTCTGTTTCCGCTAAAGGCATTAGTGGCCTTATGGTGTGAAATGCTACATGCAGAATACAGAACTTTCCTTGTACATTGGGCCACAGCGGAAGGAAGAGAGCTGGAAAATCTCCTCCCCCCAGCCAGGGCCATCCGGCGTCCCAAGAGGAGCAGCCCGCCAGATCCTACAACCCGCCAGACTGCATGTGCCAACGGCGACACCACCCCCATCACCTGCACGGACGACCTGTGCCCACCGAAAATGGACCACTCCCTGATAACTATCAGGTGGAACAAACTGAGGAGTTCCGACTACGTTTCCGTAGGATCTAAATGTAGTAAGACAGGTTGGGATTTAAAAAAAAAAAAAAAACAATTGGGACAGTTTATAGTTGATAAGAAAAATGTAAGGTAAATTTAGTTTTTTTTTATATTTCTTTCTATATTTTTATTTTACCTTTACATTTTACAATGCATTTATTACTATTTTACAATATATATTTTATACACCCTATATGAATAATTTTTATTCGAGTAGTTATAGACCATTTTTTTTTATTGAAGGAAATCAGATACTTATAGTAACAGGTAGCGACGACAAGTCAGTTGAAACCAACCACAAAGAGTTGTAAATCAAAAGGGACATGAACCCTTGACTTTCTTTTTCATTAAAGATTTTACCATCTGGTAATAAATAAAGTACACATAAATTTCAATAATAAGTAGACCTGTCGAAAAAGCTCTTGAGAGCCATTTCGACTAGGTAACGGGGGAGTAATGTGATGCCCGATACAGGGTGACAAATTACTAAAAAAATTTTAACTTAAAATGTACTACAATATAATTTTAGCTTCACTTGAATTTTTCAGCTAACTCTCACAAAAGGTTCATTAATTGACATTTAAAATCTTTGTTTTTTTTTTAAATCAATGTCGATGTCAAAAGACAATGATTGTTTTCGTGTAGAAATTAAATACACATAAAACACGTCACAGGCACGAAAACATCTGATATCTTTGGCTAAAGATTGTGACGTCAAACCAAAAGCTTCGAGAACAATCTAGAAGTTTTCGGTTGTTGAACTTCTTTTGAACCCAATTTGGGTCATGATGGTGTCATTGTCACGAGTCTAGTATTGCGTTCTATTTTTGCCACGGTTCTTAAGAACAAAGGAAAAGTGCGTTGTGTGACGCAAATAGAACCTCGATTTCCAGCTATAAAAGCAGTGTGAAATTCAGAAAAATAATATAGATCTTAATATCCAGTTGCAGAACGAAACTCTGCCCGATTCAAAAATTAATTACTAATTAATTAATTAATTTCTTTTAAAATAAATATAATATTTTGAGACTTAGAAAAGTAACATGAGTTCAGATTAAAAAAGTTATATTTTTCAATATTTTTATTTATGAGTGAGTGGTTTCTTTAGTGAAGACTAGTTCTGTCAAAATACTTGCCAGTGTCGTACCGTACAGTAAACGAAAGAACAATGAGAAGTAAGTTTCTGGTTTCGAATAAACTTTATATTTTGGTCATGGTTTAAAAAGAAAAAAGAATTTATATATTTATAACTGTTACCATTTTCTGAAAGCATTAGAAAGCACATCTATTAAATAAATGTCTAAGTAGATTTGGCACGGGAGTTTTGAGATTTTCTAGTTTAATTATTATATTTTGGAGCCCTGAGAGGACGGCTAGGTTAATTTGAATTGCACTTGTTGTGGGAATTAATGGGATTGTAAAAACTATAAATATTCACTTGATTAAAGTCTTTTTGGCCGTGTGAGGTTGGCTACCTGTATAATTAATATTATTTTTTAGTTTAACAACTTTAATTGGTTTAATATGAATTAGGACGAAAGGTGTGCTGTAGTGTTTTATAAATGTTTTCAGGATTTGGTATTAAGTTGCTAGTTTTTGATGTTGGCACGAATTGTAAGCTTTTTGTAATCAATTAGAGAACAAGAGGTAATTATAATATTGCATTTTCGTTGGATCATAGTCTCAACATAGAGTTTTTCTTATTTTTTTTGTGTCTGTTATTTTTAATTAATTTATGGTATCTATTGTGTGTAAAGTTTTTATATTTATCAATATTTTGAAAATTTCTCCAATTACGATACTTATATTTAAATAAAGGAATTATTTTAACCCTAAAAATTTTCGGTGTTTTTATGCTTAAATTTAGAAAGGGATTTTTTAGGATTTTGCTCTACCAAATTGATTTTGCTCTACCAAATTGATTTTGCTCTACCAAATTGAATTTGCTCTACCAAACTGATTTTGCTCTACCAAGTTCATTCTACTATTCCAAAAAGCTAAGAGAACGAATAGTAATCTGATTCTAACTTTTAAGTCAAGATATAAAAATTGATCATTTTTATTCTTTCTGGTTACAAACCTGATATCATATGATACAGGAACATCATTAATATTTGATAGTGTGGAAAATAAATAGGAAACATAGGTAAAGTGTAGTTTTGTGTTAGTGCGTGAAAAGAAGGTGCCTATTTCCAAAATAGCAAAGACCCTTGTAGCTGCTGCCAGGAGTTGTAGGCCTTAGATATATATACCGTAAGTAAAGTAAATTACTTTATTAGAGAGGGGTAGCGCAGCACTACAGTCTAATATTGTATTTAAACGTTGAAAGGTTTCTACTTTTTAAAGTCTCGCTTAGGATGTTATACTGCTTGGTGACGTTGTATGAAAAGGATCCACGATATTGGGTTGTCCTGTGCTGCGGCGGAGTCAAGAGGTTTTTAAATCTGACATTGATGTTGTGAATAGAAGTTCTAAATTTTAGTTTTTTATACAAATAAGCCGGCTTTTGAGTATTATTTTATGGTAAAATGTAAGACAATGTAATTGTCGCCTCTTTTCCATATTAACCCACCCCAGATCTCTAAGTGAGTAAGAGACGCGCGCTCCTCTTCTCAGGCCACAAATGAGCCTAATACAAGAGTTCTGAGCCAGTTGCAGTCTGCGTGAATCTGCGCGGAGCAGATTTGGGCCATAAACCATAGTTAAGATGCGATAGTACTAACGATTCACAGAGTAGTGGACGACATTTCTTACTGAGTAAATGGCGACTTGAATATATTATGAGTTTTAAATGGCAGAAAGCTCTTTTATTTATTGTCGTGACGTGGTTCGTAAATTTAAGTTTGTAATCAACGAGTACACCTAAATTTTTTGCTTCATCTATAAGAGTGAGCTTCTCGTTATTAAGACAGATGTTGACATGCTCTAAAAGCATTTAAGACGGGCAGCAGCTCTGCCAAACAGCATTACTTGTGATTTTAGGGGATTGAGTTTAAGGCAATATTTGTTTGAAATGTCGCAGAGGGCGTCCAGGTCCCGATTGATTAAACGACAAGAAGCAGCCATTTCGCTTGGAAAAAAGGAAAAATATATTTGTGTGTCGTCCGCATAGAAATGAGATGAGCAATGCATAAGTACTTTATGAAATTGTGAAGTGTATAGTGTAAACAGTAGTGGCCCTAGAACGGAGCCCTATGGAACACCACTAGGAACAAGTGAAAAATCTGACAATTCTTTATGAATTCTTACAGCTTGAAATCTGTCCGCCAAGTAACTAGTCACAAAATTGGTTGCATGGACTGAAAAGCCCAAGAAGCCCAGTAAAGCTGTTAGTAGTTGGTGATTTATTAAATCAAATACCTTTGAATAGTCCAGGAGTACTAGGACAGTTTAGTTTTTTTTTTTATCGTTTTCGCAACGATATGCGCTACAAAACAAAACTATTCTTAAGGCAACGCTGTTCAATAATTATAAAATAATTTGCTTCTTTTAAAGTTCCACTTTGCTAGTTATAATGTCTTAAATTTGCAATATTTTTGTTTGTTTCTAAACTAAAGAAAAAAAAAACTGAAAAACGATGACAGATATGATAAAAATGTAGGGGATTAAAAAGAATCAGAAAAGAACGGGGGAGTCAAAACATGATATCAGTGCTTACCCAACAAACATCCTACGTTAAAGACGTACTTTGTGCTCGTTTAATGTCCCGTACGTACAGTAAGTAAAATGTACATTTTAAGTACGTATTTTCTCTGACATATTGTGTATGTACAACGACCATTCTTGATTGTACGTACAATGTATTATCCTTAAATGTACCAACATCTTAAAAACGGTTGGGATGATACGTTGTTATGTAGGTATGTTTTACTACATAATGTAACAATGTTTTACCTTATGTAAAACTAAATTACTAATAAAAAATAATTAAATTAGACCTTTTGCAAACTTGGAAATTTTTTGTTCTGTGTTTGTAAGGTTAATTATTATTATCCGCTACCGATTTAAATTTCGCGCTTGCTTACGTCGTAAAAATCCGACACTATTTGGACGTCTTTCTGTGCAGTTAAATTAACTTAACCAAACTTTTGAGTTTGTAAGTGTGGCAAGCCTTCTGGCAATTGCCTAGTAGCAAAGCCATAAACAAGCAAGACAAGTGTGGCTTCTTTTTGTATTGCCGATTTTTCTCAACGAATTGGCGAATTCTACCAGGACGTTTTCCTCTAAATGTGTTAAGTTTTATTTCTTTGTTCGTTAATTTATTATTTGATATACAATTTACAGGTAAATAGTAACCTGAGTGGTAGAAATGCCTCTTAAACAGTTTCGAAGCCTAAAAAACCTTAAATGTACTTGGCTATGTCGATTACGATTCGTTTTGTTTTTAGCTGAATTCAATGCTGAAATTTTAAGACAGCATATTTTTTTGAGAGGCTTGGCATTCCAAGTAAAAAACTTTAAGGTATCAAATACTGAAACTGAAGTCCTGGGGCTTTTAGTCAAGTAAAAGTTACTTGTAATAGTGAAGCAGATCTACTGGCACTTGAAGATTTCTTAAATCTACCAGAACATTTCAGAAAGTTGGTAAGATTTGACAACCCATACCCATTCTATTTAAAAAGTAGTATAGTAAAATTTGATATATAGATACCTATATATATTTAAAAATCTTTAAAAATCCTTACTTGTCAGATGGAGTAGAATAAATATAATATACTAATTAGGAAATTATTTCCTAGCCATCTGATTAAACCTTATACTATAAGGCCGTATTTGGCTAACACAGTTAGCGCTACAATACTAAAAAGCAAACTGTGTTAGCCAAATACGGCCTTATAGTATAAGGTTTAATCAGATGGCTAGGAAATAATTTCCTAATTAGTATATTATATTTATTCTACTCCATCTGACAAGTAAGGATTTTTAAAGATTTTTAAGTTTTTAATATACCTAAAGGTATAGAGTCCTCTCTCCTGATTGCTTAAAACTTCTAAGAGATGGCGCCACTTGTCGTTCACTGCCTGAGCAGGACGATAAAACTGGTTATAAAGACTTGAGGTCTTTCTGTTGTTAGGTATGTCTGCGCTTACCCTATGCTGACGAGAACCAATAAGTTCGAAACCGGTCCATAGGTAGCAGCATCCTACCAACAGAAAGGTCTTCCTTTCTTGGTAGTTTTAAGCAATCAATTTAGTATTGTAGCGCTAACTGTGTTAGCCAAATACGGCCTTATAGTATAAGGTTTAATCAGATGGCTAGGAAATAATTTCCTAATTAGTATATTATATTTATTCTACTCCATCTGACAAGTAAGGATTTTTAAAGATTTTTAAGTTTTTAATATACCTAAAGGTATAGAGTCCTCTCTCCTGATTGCTTAAAACTTCTAAGAGATGGCGCCACTTGTCGTTCACTGCCTGAGCAGGACGATAAAACTGGTTATAAAGACTTGAGGTCTTTCTGTTGTTAGGTATGTCTGCGCTTACCCTATGCTGACGAGAACCAATAAGTTCGAAACCGGTCCATAGGTAGCAGCATCCTACCAACAGAAAGGTCTTCCTTTCTTGGTAGTTTTAAGCAATCAATTTAGTATTGTAGCGCTAACTGTGTTAGCCAAATACGGCCTTATAGTATAAGGTTTAATCAGATGGCTAGGAAATAATTTCCTAATTAGTATATTATACCTATATATATTTTAAGGCAAAATTAAATTAACAATTGATTAACTTAACAGCCCTTTACGTTAGATATTAATATAGTAAGAATGTTTATTTTTGATAATGTTCTAGTACATTTACCATTTTAGGAGTCTAAAATGTGCATATTGACAGGAAATAATTTGCAAGCTTTATTAAATGAAGCATGGGAGCATTTATTTGGAATCATCAGGCTGAAAAGATACCAGAAAAAAAGATTTTCGCATTTTTTAATTGCAAGAGTTATAATAAGTAAGTAGGTACTAATTTAAAAGATGAAACAGAAATTGGACGTTTTCAACTAGAGGTGTAGTGTATAGTAGTCAAGTAGAGTAGGATATGAGTGTATTTTGTATCTTGATATTATTTTTATTTTATCACGCCTAATTTTTTATTTTAATCATCTTAAAATTTCTTTAAAATATGGCTTATTTTATTTAGTTGACTTGTATTTGTATATACTATAAAAGATTTATTTTTTCTGGGTTGTAATTAAAGTCTATTCGTTTAAGATGCCTTTCTAAGAACAGAAAAAAGCTGAAATAAAAAAGAGGCAGAGCAGAAAATAGCCAGATTGCTAAGGAGGCCCCCGATCACCTAAAATATAAACAAAAAGCGAAAAATAATGATAACGATGGGGAAACAAATAATAATCCCGGGGTATCAGATAGATATTAATACATTCATATATACACAATATATATGTATAGAATGTTACTAAATATTAACCAACAAATTTATTGTAATATATTATTGTAGATACTTTATCAGTAGTTATTATTTATCCATTGTAGGTACAAACAACGTACTTCTTACGTATGTAGTACGTACATAGCACGAAGGGTGCGTACATCTTTAACACGTACAGTAAATGTACGTACATAAAATATACGTTTATCGTACGTACATAAGATGTACCTATTGTCGTACGTCTTAATTACGTACAATTGTGTGGAAAATTTACGTACTAAGTTTGTAAAATGTACGTACTACATACAATAACGTACATCCATAAAACGTACTTTATGTCCGACTAGTACGTACTTAAAACGTCTTATGTATGTATTTATGCCTGTTGGGTATACAGAGTATCCCCAAAAAAAGTTCAGGAGAGTGAAAGTGTTGGTACCGCAAAAAATGTAAAACTCTGTATACTGCCTCTGACAGTTTAGACATTTTATTGTAGAAATTTCAAAAGCTAATAAGTGTACCAAATTTGAAATAATTATCTCTGAGAATATGGGAGAAAAACGAAAAAATCTAAAAAAAAAGAAGCTTTTTTGACAGCATGTTTAGGATTATTTTTTTTTTTTATTTTAACGAGCACTATTACCTCCCTAAATATCTACGTGACATTCATTAACACTCTGTACATAGGTCCGCAACTGCGAAGCTACACACCTTTGAAGATGACGTCATCAAAGTGTTTATTTTTAAATTTATTAGGATCTAGTTACAATACAGAAATGAACTTTTAGGTATAAGTTGCTGTTATTGGAGGTCTCTTTTTTAGAATATAAGGGGCCCTATATTGCAACCAGTGGCGTAGTAAGAAAAGGGTGGCCGTTCCTTGAAAATTTTTATGTACAAAAAGGTCCTTAAAATTTGTTATACTAATTTCCGGACCTTGAATAAGCGGCATGTAAACCCGATGAACATCCTGTACACCTCTAATTATTAACCTTACCTGCAACAGTCGCTGTCGCCAGAGAAAATTCGCAACAAATATGATAGCAATAACAAGCTTCCAAAATGAACAACACCCAGAAAATATGGGGTTTGCTTGCATCAAAAGGGTAGTAATGCTGGGTTACCATTCCGCATGGGTCATGTTTTAGATAAAAATCGGAGCCTTTAAAAAAATTTAAAGATTAATAATTCTGGATTACGTACTACAGTAAAACCTCTGTTTGCGACCGCCTCTATAAAGTGACCACCTGCGTTAAACGACCGGTTATGAATTCCCCATATTTAAAAATGGAAATTCCTCTTTATCGACCTATCTGTTAAACGACCGCGGGCACTCATCATCGGAATTTTTAGTAAACATTAATGCTAAAAATACCCTCTATTCTTAAAAAATTTAGGTACAGGGTTATCCAACCAAGACTAGACAAGGCGATTTTTTGACTTTTCCTGTACTTTTATAAAAAAACTGAAATAGCCATCTTAAGTCATTTTCTCCCGCGAATTCGAATATCTTCAGCAAAAACAATTGAACATCAAACAAAAGTACTAGGGGTCACTTTGATATTTTTTTAAATGGGATGCCGTATTTTTAATGAGCTTATCCGATTTCTCATATAAATTTTGATCTAAAATGTTGGATTTTTAATTCAAAAACGCCTTTTTTCTTCAGTTTTAAATTCAAAAAATGTTAAAAATAAAAAAATAAAAAAAAAAAAAAAATTAAAAATCCAACATTTTAGATCAAAATTTATATAAGAAATCGGATAAGCTCATTAAAAATACGGCATCCCATTTAAAAAAATATCAAAGTGACCCCTAGTACTTTTGTTTGATGTTCAATTGTTTTTTGCTGAAGATATTCGAATTCGCGGGAGAAAATGACTTAAGATGGCTATTTCAGTTTTTTTATAAAAGTACAGGAAAAGTCAAAAAATCGCCTTGTCTAGTCTTGGTTGGATAACCCTGTACATACACTAATTACTTTATTGCAGGCGGATCCATTCAATTTGCTTTAAAGGCTGATACATCTGTTGTTAACATCAGTTTTGTTTTGAACAATTTTTGTGTGTTTTAGGACTAACGTGACTATTTGAAGATGGTGGGAAAAAGAAAACGTCTTTCTTTAAGCGAGAAAATTGAAATAATTGAGAAAAGTGAAAAACTGTGTGACTATGTTGCTTCAAAATAAAGCAGAAGTTAGAAATTTGTTTCAAGAAGGTGGCAACAGTGAACAAAAAGAAAATTTCCCAAAGCCGAAGGACTGGCGTTGGGCCAAGTTGTTTTGACTGGTTTTGTAAGGCGCGAGACACGCACTTACCAATATCCGGTCCCATAATTCAAGCAAAAGCCCTCGAATCTGTTCAATATCTAGAAGTAGATAACTTCAAGGCATCAAATAGATGGTTAAAAAAAATCCGTCGTCGGCACGATAGTACCTTCAAGAGAATATGTGGCGAATCAGCCGATATCAATATCGAAGACTTCGAAGAAGATAATATTTCTCTCGCACAACTGTTCCCTAACATTAAGGACACATTTGTGAACCTGAAACAATTTGGCCTCTATTGATAATGATTTACCAACAGAAAGTGCAGAATTGACAATCATCGAGTGTATTGAGGATATCCAAAAAACGGATGAAATTCCTTCCAACTGTGAGACAAAGGAGAAACCTGACCTTGTTTCAGTGCTCAAAATATCAAGCCTATCTGAAGCCTGCGCAAGTTTGAGAGACTTAGAAAACTTTTTTAATAATTTTAACAATTTTGACAAGTCTACAAATATTTCTCAATCGCTATTAAAATGTGAATTTGAATTTTATAAACATAAAATATAAAATATGAAGGAATCATTAATTTCTGATTATTTTAAAAAATAAGAGTTTCAGGGCGAACATACAGTACATTGTATAATATACAGAGTGGAAAAAAAGTCGCGCATAATGCCTGTAACCTTTGAATTACCTCGTATACGAAAAAGTGACCTTCATGAAAGTTGTTCAGTAAATTATTCCCCATAATGCTACCTGCATGAATTTCTTCTGTCATTTCTGGTTTGGTTGCCATAGAGACTAACTTACTTTTTTTTTTAAATGGAACATCCTGCATATGATTGCATATTTGGATTCTACTGGAAAAACTCTCAATTTTTTGTATTTCAAACTTTTATTTATTTCAAATTGTAACAAACTTTATAATAACAAAATAAATAGCCTAGCGAATTGAACAACTTAACATCGAAACAATAAACAAGTTAAACCTTTTCAGTGGACCAGGTGTTCAAAATGACCACCATTTTCTGCTAAGCAGAGCGCCAGTCGATCCCTGAACCCATGGGCGTACGCAGCATCAAATTTAGGGGGGAGGGGGGGGGGGGGGGGCAGATGTAAAAAGTAAAAGTTAAAAATAAAATAGGTGTTTTTTGAAATAAACAAAAAAAAACGAAAACGAGAAAACAAACATATTATCATATTATTTTTTATCTTAATCTAGGTTATAGGTAAATCCGTTGCGCCATCTTTGCTTGCGCCTGACGACTACACTGCACAGGTGTCGCGATTAGGCATATTTTTGAAGAACAATCGAACAATCATGAATCAAAAATCTAATTTTGCACTTCCAACTGAATACATTATGAGATCACAAATAGTAAAATATAGTTAGGAATAAGTGTATTGTATAATATTATGTAGGTAGGAGGTAGCAGGTAAGTAAGATAAGTTCAAATTTTTAACTTGTTTCATTGATTCTTTTATCTTTTGTTTAGGAATTAGGAAATTATTAAAATTATTTTCGACATCTAGGGGGGGGGGGCAAATGCCCCCCCCCTGCCCCTCTTTGCGTACGCCCATGCCTGAACCCGTCTACAACGTTTAAAAGGAAGTCCTCTGGAATGGCCCAAATTTCAGCATTAATTATGACTTTTAAAGATTCTAAGTCATTACGACGCTTAACGTAGACTTTGTTTTTTAAGTGTCCCCACAAAAAGAAGTCGAGCGGGGTTAAGTCCGGGGATCGCGCTGGCCAGTTAATCCGGCGTCCCATGCATACGATTTCCGACGATACGATGATCCGACAGTGCTGTGATTGGTCGAAAATTTTGGCGGCAAATTTCATCCGAATATTTTTAACAATCTACATACGAGTTGAATTTAGCTTAACTTTTGTCCGATGTCGGATGTTTTTTAACCCCAATTTTCTCTTTGACATGTTTATTTATTATTATTTTCGGTGGCATAATATAAAAAAAAAGTGTAGCACGTACCTACTAACTTTAATAATAAGGAATTTTTTAACAATAAATAGACATTATCTCCAAAAATACATTTGTTGTGCCAACAATGTACTACTTTTATCGGTTTTGTTAATTTTACAAAAAAATAAACATAGACCTGCTATCTCGGTTGGCATATACCTACATATATAAATTTTTAACAAAACTAATGAAATTTTCATTTTTTTCTCATTCACCTGTTCAATTACCATTACATGAATTTCTTCAAAACCTGTATTCAATGTCAAATAAGAAAAACAAGTATTAAATTCAAAAGCGCAGCACAGACCAGAAAAAGGAAAATTTAAGTAAGGTTAAGTAAATAAAAAATGCATTCTTCTTTTATTAATAAAAATTTTAGACACGACAACGGATCCATGGGAAATGTAAAATATTTTCGCACGAATACCAAATTGTTCTCGGATATCGACCGTCGGAAATCGTATGCATGGGACGCCGGCTTTAATAGCACCCAATGAAGACTAAGGTTAAAGAAAGCAAATACCCATGTTATTAAACCGATGCACGCATGTCTAATTAAATGTCAAAATCAGCGGCCATATTGCAGTGTAGCTGCGATATACGCATGCGCGAGACCGGCTCGTTCAAAAAATGTTTTCTTACATTTTTATTAAAGCTTTTTAAATATTTTATGGTAATTAAACGCAAACTGGATGGTTCCAAAACATCTTTAATTTAATAATATGAAAATAATAATATACTTAACAATACAGTTCAATGACTAAATCTATACTACATAAAATAGGGTAACATCGTTATAATAATAAACAGCCCCACATAAAAGCAACATACAATGTTTATATAATTAAACAATTTTTTTAAAACATATATTACATATGAGAACACTCAAAATCTGTTTTTTATATACCTAAGTAAAAACAAATGTATACATACTTTCTAATAAAATAGTAGTTTGGACTCGGAGGACTGTAAACTGATGGTCTGGCTGGTTCGGTGTAACTATAAAACCATGAAACAAAGGTATTACAGGGATATCGTGAAGAAATTGATAGTGGGAATACTCGTCGAGAAGTAATATTTACAGTTTAAAAACATACATTGCAATCGGGGGGCACTGATTAAGTATTTTACAACTTCTCCGAGGGACACCTAAATTATATTTTATTTACATTGTCACTATCCTGTGGTACTTAGAGTAATATGGTAAAATGTACTGTTTATTATTTAAAGCAAGCTCTAAAATATAAAAAAATGGGATGGAAATTAAACAGGAAAAATTGTTTAGAAAAATTGCAAGGTTTTGGGAGGTCAGTGACCAATTTTGAGCGATTTCTTTTGAATCTTCCGATATATCTAATAGTGATGCTTGAGCACATTTAACCAATAAATAATTGAAATGACTTACCTGCGACAAAAATACCCATTTTCTGCAGAAAATTGGAAAAAAGATAATAAAATCACAAAAAGGAAACGTCAACCTCACCCACCATTTATTAAAAAATCCGAAGATTAACTTACGACGTATAGTCTGAACTTTTAAGAGTGAGAGTGACGGAACAACTTCAAATAACACATTGTAAAAAAGGATAACCCGAGAAATGTCAAAGAGTGTGGCGATTTTTTCTGCGGTTTTTGCAGTGTAGCTTTGTGACAGCTGTCATTCTTCTGCTTCGCTTCCTCCCATTTGGGTCTCACCGGGCTGATAGCACCTCTTCTGCCTATCCAACGTCTTGGAAGTTGTTCGCTTATGTATTGTCTAACATTAGCCGTATAATGCGCAGGTGCTCCATCTTGCTGGAACCATACCTGTTCGTTTATGCCATTATATACACCCTGTAAAACCATTCTGCAAGAAGGAATTATGTGATTCCTGAGGAGGTCCAGATATTTTCCGTCATTCAAATTATCACCTATGAAAAAAGGTCCCACAATATGTCTACCAACTATGCCTACCCAAACATTAACTTTTTCGGGCCTCTGAGTATGACCTTCCTGGAACCAGTGAGTATTCTCAGCAGACCAAGGGCGGATGGGATACCTAGGACCGGCGCGGGAAAACAATTGAAACGGCGCCGTGTCGGTCCAGCAAAAAAATGAAAAAACAAAGATGTATTTTTTCATCCACTTACGACAGTTTTTATTTACAATAACTCATAAATAAAAAAACAAACTCCATTTTTTTACATTTAAAACACATTTAGGTGAAAAAAATTAAATACATATAATAATTTATTATTAACATAAAAATTTAAAAAAATAAATCTTAATTTTATTAACATAAAGATATAACATAAATAAAAAAGGAACTCATTATTAACATAAACATCTAATGAGTTAGTTAAATAAGTTAAGTTATAAAGTGCCTCCGTAAAGGAAGGAATCAATTTCAATAAATTATTAGTTAATAATTTCTGGCTTCTTGATTTTTCAATTATTTTCGAAATTAATTTAAATTGTTAAAAAAGAAAAAAAGGAAAGTTCGCAAACAGCGGCGGCACCTATTGGCGACTAAGGGAGCAGCGCACCGGGAAATCTCCCGGTGTCTCGGTGGGCCCATCCGCCCCTGCAGCAGACCAATAACGATCAGCTCACAAAATTCAGCTCTTCTAACAAAATCGTCCACGTTTAACTCGTGCAACAGCTTTATCTTGTAGGGATGCAAGTTCTCCTGCTTAAACAAATTTTTCTTCACTGACTGATGAGACACATTAAGATCCATTGCCATTGGCCTGGATGATTGTGCTGGATTTTCATGTATTGAAAGCATGATATCCAAAGCTTTGTCTCCCCCGGTTTGCTGTTTTAGGTCGACCTAATCTAGCGGCTTCCCTAACACTGCCTGTTTCTCGAAATTTCTTTACGACTCGACATACCGTTGACTGATTTATTGGAGGCCTATTTCGATATAATTCATTGAAAAGTTGACAAACCTGATCTTGCGGTCTGTTCATATTTCCGTAACCGCTCATTATTAAAATTTCAGCACGTTGTTTCTCATTCAGATGAACCATAGTGTAAATAAATTAGAAATCAGACAACAGAAAATTAAACAGGAACTCAAAATTGACACCTCTTAGGTCGCTGTCAGAAAAACACCTCACTCAACATCGCTTTAGGTAAAACTTAAATATTGATATTCCTCATCGTAAACTGTCGACGGTGGCAAGCAGCCCTGGTTTTGCCGATCAAATTATATAACAAATTACCCTTACAAATTAAACAATTTAAGTTCGTAAAAGATGCAATACAGGGTGAGTCGAGAGGAGCTGACCAAACTAGAGGAGTGTATTATGCACGCGAAAACAACGTAAAATAACCCATATATTCTTGTCCGATTTTCACTTCTTTTGAGGTTATAGCGTAAAAACAATTAAACCAAAGTTCATACATTAACATTTTCTTAATAATAGTGTTCTTTTGATGAATGTTCGAAAATTCTGCCATTGACCTCTAAACATTTTCTCCTCCAACTTCAACTGGTGGGTATTAGGTAGGAATAATTATAATTAGGAAGTTTTTCATTTTTGATCTGTTATTATCTCGGAAACGCTTGCAGATAGGTGAAAATTTGAAATACAAAAAATTCAGTGTTTCCCAGTAAAATCCAAATATGCGATCATATGCAGCGTGTTCCATTTAAAAAATGTAAATTGGTCTCTATGGGAACCAAATCAGAAATTACAGAAAAAATTCATGCAGGTAGAAATGTGCGGAATAATTTGCTGAACAACTTTAATAAAGGTTACTTTGTCGTGTACGAGGTAATTCAAAAGTTACAGGCATTCTTCGCGACTTTTTTGCCACTCTGTATATGTTAGTATGCACGTGCATTAGGCATATACATATTGGTGAACTGGCTTCATCTCATTTTATATAAAAAATCAAAATATTTAAGATTATTTACATATATGTAGATAGTTATTAATAAACCAACACTACAAAATGCAGATCAGTTGTTTTAATTTTTCTCTGTTAACCGACCAACATTTGATTCCCCCTGGGTGGTCGCTATTGAGAGATTTTACTGTATCTTTGTTCTAAGCAGAGGCGATTATATGCTTACCTCTTGAAACAATGCAGTGTTTTGTAGAGGTAAGGGGCCATCCAAGATTTAATGTAACTCCAATTGTAACGTAGATTAGCAAATCTACAATAATAATACAAAAAAAAATTCATACGATGTGTCTACGAATGAGCTACCGCACTCTATAGAAAACTTTCTTACTTTTGATTGTTTTCAAGAAAACGTCATTCTGGATAAAAATTCTTGCTCATTTCGGAGGTTATAATCAGTGTCAAAGCCACGATAAAGAATACAGGGTGTTCAAAACTTTTATACATATGAAATTAATATTAAATAAAATATGTAGGTAAATGAATGAAAAAAGGGAATGAGCGTTTAAGGCAATGCTGAGATTGTAAATAAGGTAACAGGAGCTGAGAAAGCTTTTAAGTGTATGCAAAAAATTACTGGAATTGATCTAGTATCCTATTTATTACTAAAACTCTCTAAGAATATTTAATAACATTACTTGTTTAATAAATATTTCTAAATTTTTGAATAATACCATGCAAGCAATCCGAATGAATGACCAGCGAGGTCCATTGAATGACCAAAATAAAGCCAGTGAATGACCGAATTGCTTTTATTACACAAAACTGGTAAAATATAAGTAGGAAATCTAAAACTACTAAAGATTTTTTTATTTCAGGAACATCATAGCTGTTCCCTCTACTGCAGGCCAATTGTGGGGATCAAATTTTTGGATAATATTGGCATAATTATACCAAATTTGATCAAAATTCTCGGGTCATTTCTATGTTTGGGACCACTCTTATGGATCACTCTTACTTCATATTCCGAGCGGTTTTTTGTAATTATCACCACAGGAAAGTATTCCATTACGTACTTAACAATTAGGATCTGCAACTGCATGATTTTAGTTTGCTCATAAGCCCATTTTCTTGAGGTTTATTAGATCCTTCGGTTTCACCAGTTGTTGTGTTTTATTTTGCTTAGTCTATTTCACTTATGCATTACTAGTATTAATTTCGCTTACATATTGTGCATCCGAAGCGGTTGTATATCTAAAGTTGACTAAGAAATCTTCCCGTTGTTCTTGTTGTTTCTTGGATTATTTTAATTTTAAATCATTTTGTTTTGTTCCTTAGCCTCTTCTATAGCCATTTTCTCAATTTTTTTTTTAAACGCCTTGCAGTGGCGGCTCGTGGGTGTATAATGGGGTGAGGCTAGAAAATAGCGCCGCAGACGAAAATTTTTCGCGATTTCAAGGTCATTGGCTTAAAATGAGTAGTTAGGAATTCAACCAGCAATATAATTATTTTGAAATACTAGGTTTCACGAGAAAAATATTCAATTTGCAAGGTCAGGGTCAATTTCTCTCAGTGCATCCGCTATTGTGTCTCCATTTTGCTCTACTCTCGTAAGCGCCACAGAATTCTTAGTATGTTCTTTGGAACTTTCGTGTGATTTTACCGCCCGTGAAAATTTTTTTAAATCAGAATACCCACCCCCTGAACTCCAATTGTTTTTTACGCTGCCTAATAAAATACACGGCCAGCAATACAAACTTTGTTTATATGAACTCCCGCAAAGCCATTTGTAACTATCATAATATTATTATGAAGTTTGAAATGATCGCGAACTTTCCCGAGCCACCCTCTTTTCGCTAAAAACTGCCGTTATTTTTGATGTTGGTCGACTCTCCAAAATTTGCCGTTTTTCTATCTCAGGTCGTCGCGAGAAAGGGGTTTCAAGCAAAGACAAAACAATATCGTGAGAGGGATTCATAATTTAAATTAAAATAGGCACAAAGCACAAAAAAAATAATTTTATGTAACGAAACCTTGGACCTTGGCAATGGCAATACTGTATTAATTATTAAAATAAAAAGCAAATCACCTGATGTAAAGGGCCCTTGCCTTACCTTACCTCCTATCACCAACCACAACCGACTCTAGGAGTCGGTAAGTGCACCAATACAACAAGAAAACAAATTAATTAGGTGTCAGTATTTTAACCCGCAGACCTGCCTCGAAAATCTAAAATCACGATAGGTTAACAATCATAAACGAATGGCACTAATTAAATCTAATAACCCGACACCTGATCCTACGAGAAGAAAAGATATATGAGCCTGTTAACAATAAAACATTGCCAAGTTTCAAATAGGCACTAGGCACCCACCTATAATCTTTAATTTTTATCTGTTTTTTGTTATTGGGATTTAATTGCATATTTATTAATAATATCTTATAGAACAATGAAAACATTTATCAATCATTTCTAACTTATTTTTTTATGTTTTTAAAAATAAAACATTTAAATAATAAGTAAATAAGTCAATAAGTGTCCTTGTTCAATAAATATTTGGCAACATGCAAGCCATTGCAAGCTACTGTAAAAATAATACGATATATAGGCCCAAATAAGTGGGCCTCACTCGCCTACAAAATTTGCCTATTCTTCATGTTCTGCGCAATTAATGCGGTGGAGGTGCCGGGTTGGAGATCATAGCGTTTGTGACGTAAAGGAAGCTCAAGTTTTTGGGATTACATTTTTCTTTTTATGCGGTCAGGCAACGATTTCAGTTTTTAAAATTAATGTTGGATGGGGTGCGCGCTAAATTTAAAAGATAATATTATGTTGAACTTTGATGGTAATTCAATGTTCTATTGTTTTGATACTTTTAATGATTGGAAATTAGTTAAAAAACGTTTTATATTTAAATAAATAATTTATTAATTTTACATGTGAGGCCCGGCCTCAGTTGCTTTATACGACGAGCCGCCACTGAGCCAGGGGAGGTTTTTTAGTATCTTGACGCTTATTGGAAATTGTCAAAGTATACTATACTCTTTTGAGGATATGTTATAGTTTTACAAAGTTGAACTACAACTTTACCGCCTTAAAAAAGATTAGATTGCGTTTCAGTAAAGGCCATATTGTCAAAAGTTGTAGAATCCGTGTAAAGAAAAAAAAATCATATACTATACCATAAACCCCACCCCTTACAAGCCCCTTAAAACACCACTTTCTTGGGTTTTTGGGCATGTATTGTCGAAGAATCCTGATTTAACTGTGCAAACAATATTTGTTAAATTAATGGCAATAAATAAAAAGTGGCATATTAATTGAGATCGTACAAGAGCAAAAATATTAGAAAAATAATTAATAACTTGGCAACACCGCAATAGATTGGAACAAAAAATTGGGATTACATAAACCCTGAAATGCAGGACCCTGTATATTTAATTTAATTACTATCAACCAACTTACATTTGGTGTAGCGAACACATTTCGCGTCGACTTCCTCTATAACTTTCCTGTCACAAAAACTCAGAAACACATCTATATCTCGAATACCTCTCTCAATAATAACCTGATTTTTTAAAAAGAATATGTAGACTACCATATAACAAATAATGTCACACACTCCAATAAGAGCCTCTATGAATATGTTCAAATTATCAATTCCCACCGATAGCTAAAACAAAGGGGGGCAAAAAGAAATATTTTAATTGAATCAAACCACTTTCCAGATATATATTCGGTGGTAACGGAGCTCCCTGAGCTAACCTGATAAACAACAGCCCACACTACCGGGACATTGCAGCACATATTAAGAAGAAAGTATCCATAGTTTAAGACAATATTTTGTTTTTTCGTGAGACAGTCCTTAGGCCAAAGGAACAAGAGTTTTAGAACTTGTATGTGCAAGTTTAATATCTGTATTTTCGGCTTAGACATTTTTGTAGTTTGCTTTATTAGATCGAATCGCAGTTTAGCTCAAAACATACACTAGTAGCTACCTATAAATTATACCAATGTAATGGGGAAGAAAAATTATTATTTGACAAGGAAATTTACAGCTATGCCAATTACTTTTATTTAGGCGGCGCTAACAAAGAAAGATAAAAAAGGTTAGGTCTAGTATGCCTAACTTGCCTATATCGTCTAACTCTTCCGAATAACGAGATAGACACGCTATTAATTTTCTCTGTTTACGTATGTACATCCTTAAGACCTCAAAAAGCTAACGAAATGATGATTAGAAGTCTCGAAAGCAATAAATAAATTTTTTGAAGCTATAGATTGATTTACCAATATCTAATAAGGTAAATAAATAACACTAACGGTTATTATATCCACTATTAATTTTACTTCAAATTGCCATTGCAATTGAGGCGTTTATTTTAAAAACAACATACCTAGGACCAAAATGCAAATTTTTTATTTCAAAAAAAAATTAAATAAGTTGGACATATGTTGTTTTTACAATAATTTTCTTTTTATTTAAAAGTAATTTTTAAAATTATTGTAGTTTTCATTATATTTTTCCTGGCCATTTGGTTTCAACCAGAGCCATTGACTTAACACACACACATTATATTTTTAGATACTTATAATATAATTATATAATACTTGGAACAAAGTTAGAACCACTGCTGTTGTCGTCTTCGTCAATTTCGAGTTGGTCGCTCCTCTGAAAATCTTGTTGTAAAAAATTGTCCTCGTAAAAACTTCGGGCAGTCTTCCTCCACACTTCAATAATTGTAAAAACAAATAAATAGTTCCCTACATGTTTCGAACGCTTAAGGGTTCATCCGCAGGAGATACTAGAAAGGATAGTACAAAGTTAGGAACGACCAATAAATATAAAATAAAAGTTTAAGTAGGACTCACCTAATATCTAGTTGAGCGAAACTGTTGATATAAGTTGTCTCAAATTAATGAGTACAACTTAACACGACGAGGAAGGTAAAATTGAAGACCTAATGAACTAACTAGTCATATTAACATTAATTGTATTACGATTCGAATATAAGTAAAGTTTTAATTAGTGAAGAAACATTATGGATAAAAGATAATAAATTGAGTTATGAGATTATTGGAGGAGAAAGGTTTTTTTTTATTTATAAAAGTTTTTAAATTTTTATGTGATGTTGTGATGACACATTGTCCAGTATCATTTGCCAATATTCCATCCTTGACCTGACTGATATTTGCGTCATAAAAGCGTTTGACCTGACTCCACCTCAGTTTTTTTTTTCAAGAAAGTAAGCTAAAAATGTAAAAACTGACACCTTATTATATTGATTTCATGCATATTAACTTGACATTTTGAATTTGTGGTAATAATTATTGTTCCTTTTTAAATAAAATAGGTACTTTTACTAATTCCAGTTAATTTTTTCGTTATGTGTTTGCATATTCATTGAAAGTGATATAATAGTATATTGATACATAAGTTTCATAACACACAATTTTAGAGCACGCGTCTGTTTAGGACACGAGTAGCGTAGTAATACATATTTTTAATAAATTGTAATTTTTTGCTGTATTGGACAATTAAATATTATTTAATAATTTAGTAGTGAAACGAATAAGAATGAGCCAAGACGGAAGACATACCCCCCCAGAACTACGAAATATCGCGGAAAATAATTTAAATAATCTCTTACCGAAGAAATCTCGCAATGTCTATCAAAAAGAATATGCAGATTTTGAGTTATGGTGTGAGCAAAACAGTGTAAAGATATTTCAGAAAATGTCCTGATAGCATTTTCTAACAAAGAAAGTAAAATTTAAAAGGCTTTATCGATCCAAATACTCAATGTTAACAGGGTGTAACAACAAAGTGTTCGCCTTGGATAACGCCTAAACTGCAAGAGATATAAGAAAAAGTTTTATGTGAGAGTTATAGGGTTTGCAATGGAGCATAACGTAAAAATATTTTGCGTTATACAGGATGGCTCAAGATATTGGTACTACATAAAAATTATTTTTTTTTAATAAAACACCCTATACATTTTTTCTCTTTCTGATTCCGCTAGAGAGAATCTCTACAGTCATATTTACTTTTTTAAATTTGATTGCGACGTTGTCAAGTAAATAATTATTTCCTGGTATTTTATGATTTTTATTTGACTTATTAAAAAACTCATAGTTGCTCATGGAATCAATAGAATTAAACAAAATTTTTACCATAAGTACCTTAAAGTACTTGGTACGTAACAATATCACTATTTGTTCTATTTATTATACAGGGTGTTCGTGTTGACTTGGCAAATTTCGCTAATTTAAATATGCATTATGTCAATTTTTTAAATGGATGGTATTTTTTTAACTGATAAGGTGTATTTTTTAAATGCCTTTATTTTTTGTTAAATATGTCATCTACCTAAATTTTCTAATTTTTGAAATATTGTATATTTTATGAAAAGCTACACGAAAATTAGTAATTTTATTATTTTAATCAAGAATGCCATGGGCAAAATAATTAAAATTGGAATATTCATTGGAAAAATAGAAACATAATATATCAAGATGGTCATGACAAAATAAACTCTTTACCTTGACATAAGTTCTCATTATTATTTCTCTTTAAACTTATTTATATTGGTATTATATGGTAAATATTGTTTAAATTTTCTCCTAGACATCCTCATCCAACTGCTCTTGAGCGATTAAAAGAGAGATTTAAAGAACAGGAAATATCGATTATGAAACACATGAACGAGTCAAGCCAGCGACTAACCATGACAATAAATTAATGACAGCTTTAAGTGTAGTTCAAGATCCTCACAAGAGTACTCGACAGCTAAGCAATGAACTGCCGTTTAGTGCATCATCAATGTCAAGAATGCTTCGTAGTGAACATTTTCATCCATATCATATTCAATTATTGCAAGAATTGGAGTCGCAAGATTATGAAAATAGAGCAATATTTTGCCAGTAAGCTGAAGGTATGATACAACAACAACCTCGTTTTTTTGAATATGTTATGTTTAGTAATGAGGCTACATTTCATAAAAACGGATGTTTGAACAAACATAACTTCCATTATTATGATACTAGCAACCTCTTTTTTACACGAGAAACTAATTTTCAACATCGGTGGTCGCTTAATGTCTGGGCTGGTATAATAGGAAATAATATCATTGGTCCAAATTTCTTTGATGGAAACCTTATTGGTCAGGTGTACCTTGATTTTTTGCAGAATCATTTAGAAGTGCTATTAAACGGGTTAGCAGAACATACTCGGGAAATAATGTGGTTTCAGCAGGATGGAGCGCCAGCTCATTACAGTCTACTAGTGAGACATTTTTTAAACCGACGTTTCCATGACCGTTGGATCGGTAGGAGAGGCCCAGTATTTTGGCAAGCACGGTCTCCCGACCTTACCAAGCTAGATTTTTTCTTATGGGGATATGTAAAGGACATAGTATATAAGACGGCTCCTACCACAAGAAAAAATATGCAAAATCGAATTCAAGAGGTGTTTCAAACCAACACTGCAAATAACTTAAGAAATGTAAACGACTCATTTGCGAAAAGAATTCGTTCATGTAATTAATTTGAACTTTGGAGGACACATTGAACAAAATTTGTAACAAGACGGTTTTTCTTTAATTATTATCTCTAATATTTCTTTCTAGTTTGGTTTATTTCTAATATAAATGTGTAAGATGTTCGTTTTAATTATAATACATTTAATGTTAATACTTAAAAGAACAGATGATATTCTTTCGTTGACCGAATACCAATGCATTTTCTCGTTTCTAAAATTCTCTAAAGAGGACTCTTAAAAATATGTACCAGTTATATTTTGATGTTTATGCTCATTTTAATTATTTTGCCCATGGCATTCTTGATTAAAATGATAAAATTACTAATTTTCGTGTAGCTTTTTATAAAATAAACAATATTTCAAAAACTAGAAAATTAAGGTAGATGACATATTTAACAAAAAATGAAGGCATTTGAAAAATTCACCTTATCGGTTAAAATAATACAGGGTGTTCATTAAAAAAAAATTGACGTAATGCATATTTAAATTAGCGAAATTTGCCAAGCCAACACGAACACACCCCGTATAATAAATAGAACAAATAGTGATATGGTTACGTACCAAGTACTTTAAGGTATTTATGGTAAAAATTTTGTTTAATTCTATTGATTCCATGGGCAACTATGATTTTTTTAATATGTCAAATAAAAATCATAATATACCAGGAAACAATTATTATTTGACAACGTCGCAATCAAATTCAAAAAAGTAAATATGACTGTAGAGATTCTTTCTAGCGGAATTAGAAAGAGAAAAAATATATAGGGTGTTTCATTTAAAAAAAAAAATTTTTATGTAGTACCAAATTTTTGAGACATCCTGTATAACGCAAAATATTTTAACGTTATGGTCCATTGCAAACCCTATAACTTTTATATAAAGCTTTTTCTTATATCTCTTACAGTTTAGGCGCTATCCAAGGCGAACACCTTGTTGACTCACCCTGTATATAGAAATATTGATATATCGAAATATAAAAAATTACAGGCATATTTAAAAAGGCTTTTGCAGGGTTACACGCCAAGAAAATCAAAAATTTTAGAGATTGTGCAAATTAATCGCTTCATTGGACAAGCGGATGTTAAAATATATGTAGCAATCAAAGTAATTATTACATTAAATAAGAATGTAGTTAACAAGATTGGAATGATTCCAAAAATGTTTGCTTCAAAATAACTTTCTCAGCATTAACAGCGATATACATTTAGGTATCTCGAGCAAAAATACAATAGGTAGGTATCGACAAAAAAAACTTACCCATAATAAGTGTAGTTGATCTTGAATATAAATTTTAGATTATTTCCATAATGGGCTATAATGGTGCCTGCCGCAGAAAGAAAATTACAAGTATGTCAGTAGATGATATTTAATTTAGAGACGATATAATGATTGTACATGTGCCCAAAACTAAAAATTACATAACCACGCAGTTTATAATTACAAATAGTGACTGGGTACAAATGGTAACACAGTATTTTACTCTCAGACCAAATCACGTGACCAGTGCCGGATTTACAATAGGGCAAAAAGGGCAATTGCCCTAGGGCCCCGGAGCTGAAGGGGCCCCACAATCAATTTACCCAAAAAAAATTATAAATTTAAAACTTTATGCCTACCTAATCTAAAACAAAGATTTTCAAGAGTCAATCTTTGTTTCTCCATTTAAACCGTATGTTAAAAACTATTCTTGAAGATACTCAAGATACGCAGTTACCCCATCCACGTCAAAAACTAATTAAGATAGCGAAATAAATTTATCTGAGTCTCAAATATCAACAATACAATCTGTAGAGAATGTAGAGAACGTAAATATAAAAAATAATATTAATTTTGGATATTAACAGTTCCACAATATGTTTAGAAAGTCATGATTTCAACTTTAACGAAGATCCCAAGTTGTGGCAGTTTAATGAAATAAGTACTAACTATATTGTGAAGAACTTTAGGCCCCAAAATATAGGTAGTTTAGATTTTTCCAAGTCTGGTCGAGAGTATGAAAGCAAAAATGGAATAACTTGCCGATATGCAAACAAATCTTTTTTTTTATACTAACCTTCCAAATGGCGAGAGCGTACGACGTTCGTGTATTTATTACTCAGAAATAACGAAAAGAGTGTACTGCATTCCATGTAAACAATTTTGTACGAAAAACAGCGAATATAAGGAAGGGTTTAATGACTGGAAGCATTGTGATTATTTACACAAACATGAAAAGGCTTTAGGCCATGTTCATTCGATAAATATATTTATTACCCGTTCCTAACTTAAGGGAAAGGTTGATACGGAAATGGAAAAATTAGAACTCACAGAAAAAGATTATTATAGGGAAGTCCTTAAAAGAGTAGTTAAGTGTGATGAAATATATTGCTACCCGAAACCTAGCATTCCGAGGTTCCAAAAAAGTATTTGGTTCGTCAAAAAATGGAAATTTCTTAAGATTATTAGAGCTCATAGCATAATTTGATCCATTTTTAAAGCAACACATAGAAAAATATGGCAATTCTGGAAGTGGCGGAAGAGCTACGTATCTGTCAAAAAACACAGTGAAGGAGCTAATAACGATTTTAGCATCAAAGGTACAAAAACAAAGATTTTATTTTTTTTAAATATTTTTTTTTATTAAAATAATTACTTTTTTTTAGTTGCAAAAAACAATTGCCGAAGAAATTCAGAGCAGCAAATATTTTTCGATAGTAATGGATTCCACTCCAGATATAACAAAAACGGATCAGTTAACAGTTATTTTACGATATACTCATGAAGGAAACATTGTTGAGAGGTTTTTTAGATTTATTTCTCACGTAGGACATAAAGCCGCGGATATGGAAGTTGCAGTTTATAATATCCTGAAGTATTTGAATTTAGATATTGCAAATTGTAGGGGGCAATCCTATGATAATGCCAGCAATATGGCTGGAATTTATAATGGTTTACAATCCAAAATAAGGCAAAAAAACCATTTGGCTTACTTTGTACCATGCGGAGCTCATTCTTTAAACTTAGTAGGAAATGCCGCCGGTGATTGCTGTTTAGAAGGCACTTCATTTTTTTTATTCGTTCAAGAAATATATAATTTTTTTGGTGCTTCTACATTAAGATGGAATTTTCTTAAAACAGAATTAGAAAAAAATTACTGTACAGTACCAAAGAGTTTGTCAGACACCCGTTGGTCAGCTAGGGCGGATGCGTGTAAAGCATTGTCACTAGGATATCAATGTTTTAAAGGATATCTCAAATGACAGTGGACAAAATTCAACAGTAAAAGTAAAAGCTAAAAGTTTACACAAAAATCTATGTAAAGTAGAGGTGGCTTTCTTAACATTTTTTTGGAATGACATCCTATCTTTGTTTCATAAAAGTAACAAAATTATTCAAAAAGTCAACATTAATTTACATCAGGTAACAATAACACATAAAAGTATAATTGATCACTTATATAACGCAGTTACGAAATAGGTTCGATTATTATTTTGAAAAAGGCAGAAATTTATCAGAATTTAATGAATTTCAACAAGATCTAAAACGACCTAAAACCAAAAAATTTAAACATGATGATGGCACCGCTGATACGAACTTGATGGTGGCACTAATTTTAAAGTGAATACCTACTATGTTATAGATAAAATAGGTACCGAAATGCAAAAAAGATTAGAAAAGTACGATTTTCTTGATAAACATTTCAGCTTTATAACTTGTCTAACAGAACTTGATAACGAAGACTTGCAACAAAAAGCAAACATAGCTATGTAAAGATGATATTAACGACGAACTAGGCGAGGAATGCCTTGTGTTAAAATCATTTTTAAATACAGTTAAAGAGAAAATCGATATTAACTCAGCACCCAATTTATTAAACTACATTTGTACCAATGATTTAATAACAGCGTTTCCTAATATTTACACAGCCATTCACATATTTTTGACAACTCCTGTAACTAACGCGTCGGGAGAAAGATCTTTCTCTATTTTAAAATTAGTCAAAACAATAATTTAACTTCTTTGGCATTATTATCAATTGAAGAAGAGTTATTACAGAAAATCAACACTGATTCTATAATCAACGAGTTTTTGGATTCTAAAACCAGAAAATGGCGTGCCTGATATAAATATTTATGTACATTATATAATTATATAAAAATGTTAGGCTGAAGTTCCAATTCAATGTATACCTACTTTTTTTTTGTAGAAAATAAATCTAGTAATATTATGTTTTTTTTTATAGATATATATAATATACAGTGCGTCCATAAAGTCTTGCACAAATTCATTTAAAATTCAGGTATTTACTTTTTAAAAACGCTCGGACACGTCAATTAGTACTTTTGTTTGCGCATTTTTTAACGTAAAATGTTTTTATACAGGGTGTCGCACGTATGAGGTATGAGGTCATCAATAAATGTGTTTAAAATAAATTTTCAAACGTCAATATTTCGGAAACCGTGATTTTCAGAGGTGTTAAGTGTTCATCATAGAATTCAAAATTGATATAATATACAGGGTGTTCCATTAAAAAAAATCCTTGATGACCTCATACCTCATACGTGCGACACCCTGTATAAAAACATTTTACGTTAAAAAATGTGCAAACAAAAGTACTAATTGACGTGTCCGAGCGTTTTTAAAAAAAGTAAGCCCCCGAATTTTAAATGAATTTGTGCAAGACTTTATGGACGCAGTGTATAATAAGATAATAAAAAGTTGCTAGTGTATGGGCCCCCAATTTTTTGGTGCCCTAGGGCCCCCAGGTATGTAAATCCGGCACTGCACGTGACAAGTCGCAGATGTTTCTTGACGTATAGAAATGGACACTTCATTAACACTGCTATTGATCTTAACACAATTATTGGCAAAGCTTCTTTTGGTATTGCTTCTTACTTGAAATTATACCAAATCCCAAGTTATTTACAAGCCATTGTTTTAGGCGGTCCAGTGTTACACACTTAGAAAATAGTGGGGGTGACTTAAACACTATTAAGACGCATGGTGGCTGGAAGTCTGCAGCAGTGGCCGAAGGTTACATTGAAATTTCGATGAAAAGCAAGGTTGAAGTTGCAAATATTTTGTCCACACAATCTTCACACGGTGTATCTCAACCTTGCTTATCACGTACATCCCAAAATACCACAGCTACAGCATCTTTAACTTCAAGTGGAATGACCAGATTAATGAGCAAGGTCTCACACAAAATATTGTGTCTACCCAGAATATTCCAGGGATAACCATTAACGCCACCGAACATTCAACAGTAACAGTATATATTTATCCCAAGTCGGTTTCTTTAAAAAAATTAAATTGAGGAAAATACCACAGTATTCATAATTGTAACTAAATAAACTAAGTAAGCACTATTTAACTTTTGTCTCACTATTATTTTAATAGTCTAATATTATAGTGTTTTGTGCTTGAAATAAATAAATGTACGTAAACCACAGTCGCATATTTTCTAGGTTGTTGTGGATGTATGTAAAGCAGCGCGAGCATGATCCTAGTAAAGATATGCCTACGTATATTCTGTATTATACAACCAGTAAAACAACATTTCAATTTAAATATTTTATTAAATTTCTAGTAAATAAATTTTTTTATAAAATATGTATGTCTCACTTCTAAAGATAGTCGCATCCATAGGTATAAAACATATAATTTAAGTTTACCACTACCGAAATATTTCTTAAAACAAAAAGTGGGTGTGCCATGATATTTTAAAACAGTCATGTTGTGTTGTTACCAACAGGAAGAAACTAAAAAATGCGTGTGAAAGACTTTATGATTCCAAAATAGAAAAAGTACATTATATTATAATTTTTAATATGTACCGTGAACTCTCGAGTCCTACCTTCTCTTATAGTATCTGTTATATATTTACTTTACCTTGGACACTACCAGTTACCGTTACCCTATTAATTTCATACCTTAGTTAGTAAATATTAGCTATCAATGTCAATCACTACCTATTTGTATTCTGAGTTTATTAAAGCCTTTATTCTCGAGGTTCTCTTTACTTCATTTTAATAAACTCATTTTAATAAGACTCTACTAATTACGAAGATCATATGGACAAGTTACTGAAACCTGAACGACTGGATATTGAATCTTCCGCCACAAATACTGCTTACCTATGGTCACATTGGAGTCGTACTTTTATCAACTTTCTAGAAGCTACTAAAGTAACTGAAGATAAGGAAAAACTAAACATACTTATAAATTTTGTGAGCCCAGCGGTTTTTGAACATATAAATGAATGTAAAACCTATGAAGAAGCAATTGACGTTTTAAAAACCCTATACATAAAGCCGCAGAATGAAATATTTGCTAGACATTCTTTATCTTTAAGAAAGCAGGAAGTTGGTGAGTCTATTGATCAATATTTGCAAATATTAAAACAAATGAGCAAGGACTGTAATTTTAAAGCCGTTAGTGCAGATCAAAATAGAGAAGATTTTATCAGAGATTCATTTATAGCTGGACTAAACTCTTCACACATTAGACAGAGACTTTTAGAACAAAGTACCTTAACTTTATCGCAGACATTTGATTCGGCAAGAGCACTTGAAATGGCTCAACGCCACTCTGAGTCTTACCTTATACCATTCACCTCTCATGCTAATGCTGTTACCTCAAGAAACTTGGAATCAGAGTGTCAGTCTTATAGTATACGGTCTGTAAATGATTCTACAATAGCAGCAACACTTCCTAAATGTTATTTTTGTGGTCAAAGCAGACATCCCCGAAGCAATTGTCCGGCCAGAAATATTTTCTGCCATTCTTGTGGTAAAATGGGTCATTTTACGAAAGTTTGTAAATCAAAAAGTCAAAAACCTGTCAATACTTTAAGTAAATCTGCTGCTGGTATACTTGGAATGTTGGCTACCACGTCTCAATCACCTATATCAATATGTAACCTGGCATTAGCACAGGTAAAACCTTATCCATTATTTGCACATTTAACAGATAACTGTAAACCTATAGCAGTGAAGTCTCGCAGATACTCTTTTGCTGATTTAGAATTTATTGAAACTGAAATACAAAATCTTCTGAAAGAAAATATTATCGAGCCTAGTAATTCACCTTGGAGAGCACAGGTACTTGTTACAAAGAATGAAAATCATAAAAGACGAATGGTTGTAGACTACTCATTAACAATAAACAAATTTACATCACTGGACGCATATCCATTACCGAAAATTGAAGAACTAGTACATAAAATTTCTCAGTACGAATATTTTAGTTCCATTGATCTCCGCAGTGCTTATCACCAAATACCAATTCTGCAACATGAAAGAATTTATACTGGATTTGAAGCGTGTGGAAATCTATACCAGTTTACTAGAATCCCATTTGGTGTTACTAATGGTGTTGCATGTTTTCAGCGAATAATGAATAATATCATTCAAAAGGAGGGTTTACAGGACGTTTATGCATTTTTGGATGACGTAACTATTTGCGGAAAAAGCAAAGAAAATCATGACCAAAATCTGCAAAAATTTCTAAACGTTGCTGAAAAGTATAGTTTGACTCTTAATAAAGAAAAATGCAAATTTGGAATGACAATAATAAACATATTGGGGTATACAATCGAAAGAAAGAGTATAAAACCAGATGCTGATAGACTAAGACCCCTTATTCATTTGCCTTTGCCTAAAGATACAGCTTCTCTAAGAAGGATTCAGGGTATGTTCGCCCATTATTCAAAATTTATTTACAAATTCTCTGAGAAAATACACCCCCTTATCGACGTTAAACAATTTCCACTACAAGACCATCAAGTCGCTGCATTTCATCAATTAAAAAATGACTTAATAAACGCCGTTGTCGCCTCAATTAATGACGAGGCTACTTTTACAGTAGAAACCGACGCATCAGAATATGCTATTGCTGCACAATTAACTCAATTGGGAAGACCAGTTGCATTCTTTTCAAGGACTTTATCTAAATCGGAGCAAAGACATTCTTCCGTGGAAAAAGAAGCTTACGCTATCGTGGAAGCTTTACGAAAATGGAGACATTTTCTGATTGGGCGCCATTTTCAGCTAATAACTGATCAAAGATCCGTAGCATTTATGTTTGATAACAAATCTTCCTCAAAAATAAAGAATGAGAAAATAATGCGTTGGAGACTGGAACTATCATGCTACAAGTATGACATTATATACAGACCAGGGAATCAAAATATTGTGGCAGACGCACTTTCGAGAATTTCTTCAGCAATAATGCCTGTTACGAGTGATAAAACTTTATACAATCTACATGACGTTTTATGCCACCCAGGTATAACTAGATTGTATCATTGGATTCGTTGTAAAAATTTACCATACTCTTTAGAAGACATAAAGAGAATTACATCTTCTTGTCCGGTATGTGCAGAGATCAAACCAAGATTTTACAAGAATCAAGGAACACTTATAAAAGCCACAGCTCCGTTTGAAAGACTAAATTTGGATTTTAAAGGGCCTTTGCCTTCAGTAAATCACAATCACTATATGTTAACTATAGTAGATGAGTATTCACGATTTCCATTTGCCTTTGCATGTTCTGACATAAATTCATCTACTATAATCAATTGTCTGACACACCTCTTTTCTGTGTTTGGTACACCATCATATATACATACTGATAGAGGAACATCATTCATGTCTAGAGATCTGAAGATATTTTTAACAAACCATGGAATAGCGACAAGTCGTACCACTCCTTACAATTCACAAGGAAATGGTCAATGCGAACGCTATAATGGAATTATCTGGAAAACAATTCAGTTGGCTTTGAAATCCAAGAATAGGAAAATAACTCAATGGCAAGAGGTACTCTTGGATTCCCTACATTCTATCAGATCTCTGTTATGTACTGCAATAAATTGTTCTCCGCATGAACGTATGTTTAATCATCCACGCAGATCTTCAAATGGTGCATCAATGCCTAGCTGGTTAAGTGTTTCTGGTCCAGTATATCTTAAAAAGCACGTGAGACAAAACAAATACGAACCTTTGGTGGAAGAGGTTGAACTTCTAGAAGCTAATACTGATTATGCTCATATTAGATTAGCAAATGGCAATGAAACTACTGTTTCCACACGTCATCTAGCACCCATCGGAGATAATAAGATTTACGAAGAACCGACAATTCATGAAAGTATTAATGAAGAAAATTCAGATAATTTGGATCAAAGCGTTATTGATACAGATCAAATTCAGGATTCATGTCTAACACCTGATCTACAAATATCAAGTGAAAGTAATAATGTGGAAAACCGTCCAAGTCGCAAAAAGAAGTCTCCTGCTTACTTGGAAGATTACATAAGAAAATGAGCGGGGATGAATGTTATATATTTACTTTACCTTGGACACTACCAGTTACCGTTACCCTATTAATTTCATACCTTAGTTAGTAAATATTAGCTATCAATGTCAATCACTACCTATTTGTATTCTGAGTTTATTAAAGCCTTTATTCTCGAGGTTCTCTTTACTTCAGTATCATAAATTATAATTATTTTCTGAAGAAGCGGATAGTGAGAGTCCTAAAAAAATATAACATTAAAAAATGGGGGCCTAACGGATTAACATGCTCTTGGTCGTTGTAGATAATAAAATTGTTCTTGTAGTTTTTCTTCTCTGATTTTAATTTTAAAAATCTTAAACTCTTTATTTAGTCCATTTTATGTATGTTCGCATGAAGACTTATAATAGACATCTTATAGACGGCTTTTGAAGAACGCCCATAAAACGATATTTTTTTGATGTCTTTTAAACGGCGTTACAAGACGTTTGAGGTTACATGTGTAAAAGATGTAAAATATTTTTTTTACATCTTAGATTACATAATAGAAATCAAATGTTATAGAAAATTGTAGTGTTGAAAATATCTTAATATACTTAAAATCATAAAAAAAGGGCTTTAACGATGTATATATTCAGGTTGTACATTATATTTGAGTTAACTTCTTGGGTTGAACCTACGCTGCTGCCAGACAGATAATTTATTATGGCGTCAAATATCAGGTTGTCTTGTTTATGTTTATAGCCAACAGAATTCCATTGGTAAATGAAGGGCACTTTTAGTGTAATTGCATTCTACTTTCCAATTTACTTTATGCGGCTAACAACGAAAAGTAATACATTCAATGAGCACTAACTTGTCCAATGGAATTCGCAGTAAGCGGGTTAGTTCTGTGAAAGACCTTGTGGCGTGTTTTTAAAAACTTTTCCAAGCAAACACAAATTGCAATGAAAATCCAAATCCCATACAGATAATTACCATTCTTCAAATTATTTATATTGTTGGTGGTATTATTGATCCATTTAAAGGCCCAGATAGAGGTAAATGCTTTGTGAGAATATTTTATCACCCTCTGAATAAGTTTGAGGTTATATTATTGCTGTTTACATTATGTTTATTAAGACTTAATTGTTATTTTTTTGTAAAATAAAGCTTATGGTAGTGCTTATTTGTTAATATAAAGTAAACACAGTATATAACCCAAAATATCTTCATTATAGATTAAATATCTGCTAAAGTCGTAACGTGCTTTGTCATCTGATTTCAAACATACCGAACAGAAAATTTGCAAGTTTCTTGGATTCCCTGCAAAGATAGAAGAAAGGAAAGGCTGGATATCACTTATAAGTAGAGTTGCCAACCGTCCTCTAGCCGGAAGGACAGCCCTCCTTTGAACTAAAACGTCCTCCGTCCTCGGCAGCTACTGCGGAGGACGCAATTTGTCCTCCTTTTCACCACAATGTTCTAAAATTCCAAAAACAGCAAAATACGATATATAAATCGTAAGATTCTATTAACGGTGCGTAAGTTGGCAACGTGCTGCATTGTCGTCACTTGCTACTATTTTTTGTGATTGACTATTTCCAGCGATTTCCAGTTTCTCCGGGTTTCCCGGCGCGATATAGGTAACGTTTCGGCAGTCGAGCGCGGCGCAGTGATTTATTCGTTTGCATTTGTCTTTTTTCTGTATAAGTTTAAACTTATGTCTAGAAAAGTTTTTTGAGGTAAGTAAAAGCGACGAACGAATTTTGGATGCAGCTAAGAGTCAAAAGAAATATAAGTTCAAGTAATTTTTTTAATTAATAAAATGTTATTTTTTCTATCCAAGAATATATTTTTTATTATTTATTATTAAAATAAAATAATTAATTAGTGTTTTATTTAAATACGTTTCTAACATGATATAATTTATTTTTAATTCCTGAAAACCAAATTTGTAATCGTCAAAAATATTTTGCAAATAAATAATTAAATAAAATAGCTTAACTAAATATTACCAAAAACAACAGTTAATAAAATCGAAATTATACTAACGTATACAAAATTTATAATAATTTTTTAACGCCGAATGATTAATGTTGTTATGCTATCATATACAGGCCCGGCGAGAGGGGGGGGTCGGGGGTGATTCCCTCCAGGCCCGGATATTTTGAGGGGGTCCGGATTTCGTTCAAGACCGCCGCGCCGGCGTCGCCTGGTTTTCGAAACTGGCGGTGGCGGCGGCGCAGTACCGCCGCTTGATTTTACCATCACAGATATTCTACGTAATCTCGGACATAACCTGGAAAATCGTGACATGTTTTTGGTCGATTCGTGTACAAAAATTTATGACAGTTAATTCTTTGTGGATAAGTAATCTACCAACAGGTGCAGGGGGCCCATAGATTTACTACCCCCGGGCCCCGATTTTCTCTCGACGGCCCTGATCATATAATTTTCTAAAGGGTGAAAACGCTAAAAAAAATTTCTTGTGTCCTCCTTCAGCTCTCTGACGAGTTGGCAACCCTGCTTATAAGGTACCTAATAGAACAATTATTATTATGTTGATATTTGCTTTTTAATAGTAGCAGAAAAGATATTCTTTGGTTTGTAGCTGTAAATTTTGTGAAGACAGAAAGAATAGGGCTCCAATATTTGAGTTTAGCGTTAAAAGAAAATTTGGCTCTACGTTTCCAAAAAGATAGTTTTTTTTATACAAAATATATTGACGTTAAGAATAAGAACAGTGGCGACGAGCGGGAACGGTGACAACGAGCAGGAGCGGCGGCAAAAAGTTTTACAAATCGACCTTTAGATTATGGGTCCTTGGTCCTAAAGCGGGGAAAATCATAAAATTAACCTAACCTAAAATTATTAACATTCCTATTATTAAAATAGAGACTTTCCTCAGTTTTACTATCTATGACATAATTATTCAGTAGTAGTACAGTTCACCCACAAATAACAATGCCTAATAATAATTATTGTTAATTGAACATTACACAAACAAAACATAAAATAAGGGGAACAGGTTTCTCAACTAACCTTAGTCTTCATTGGGTTTCTCTACATCTGGCCTGTCAAGTGTGAAAGGCAGGTTCTACCAACTGTCATTTTGAGTGTAATGCATCTGAAATATTTCAGAAATGTTGATACGGAAGGTTATGTTTTTGAGATATTCGAAATGTATTAGAGATATTTCTGAAAGGAAATGTGCTATGTGGATAGAACTTTCGCGGAAAATTCCAATGAAGACTATAGTAACTTAATTAGGTATTAATTTCGCTGTAAAACTCAGGTTATGATGATTTACCATAATTTCCCTTACTGCATTTTGTGTTGCCTACATTCTATTTAAAGATACTATACCGTTCCACGATTAACTTTTCGTTCTACTAGGTACTGATGATAGTAACTCAAAAGTGCAAATTATTGAGTTCTTGTTGCAGGTATCGATTTGTTGGTATTTCTCATCGTTAACCTAAATTTTTGGATTTTTTATTTCGCATAATTGTTAATATAAGTAGGTCATTTTTATTCAACGGCAATTTAGAGTAAAATATATAGTGGAATTTAAATGTTATTTATTTACTTTGTAATCATAAATTTGCGGTACGTGAAGGCTACTTCAATAGAATAATATCTAATATTTTTTATGTATACAGGGTCCGGCAATAGTGCGTCAGGCATCCATAGCTTCAATACCAATTAAGTTAGGAATTTCGTTCAAACTTAGACCTACACTGTATATAAGTGTATTTCGGGAAAATATTTTCGTATATACAGAATGGTCAAAAAAAAAATTACGACAAGAAAATTTTTTTTTTAAATGGTACACCCTGTATTTTTTTTGTATGTTTTGGTTCTTTTTAGTGTTCTTTCTTATTTCCCAAAATTTTATTCCATTTGCTTTAGTAACAATAGAAAACCGTATTGCACGCCTTGAAAAAAATATTAAAAAAACGGCCTTAGATCTGTTTTGTCCGAGCTATACTATGGCAATGGGAACCTTTTGTCATTGACAACAGGTTGTCACTATCTGCAGACGGTAGCTCTTTATGTGGAGGCACTAGGTCGCAGTCCATATACTTACACCTTCCCTTCGTCTTTGGTTTGCCTTGGGCGCCACCTGGTTTGATTGAAGTCCAAACCAGGAAAAATATACCGTGTATCAGTTCCACTGAAAAATCTATGCAATAAATGAAACCAAAGTTTTCCCACACAAACAATTAAGTTTTTATTAAATTAAAAAAATTACCCGATAACAAAAAGGTTTGTTAAGTTTTTATGTTAAGAGAAAATTTAAATTTTGTATTGACAAAAAAAAAGAATGAAGGAAAAGACAGCCTTTCCGGACGCAAGGATTTTAAATTATATGGGGTATAACCTACGAACATTCTAGAACCTTTTAAATCTTTCAAGGAAGTATTACATTACATTAAAAAAAACTTTCTTCGATTAAATTTTAAAAGGGTAGATTAAATTAATTTCTATTAAAAGAGCATTTAAATTGACTTCGAGTAATTGAAGTAATGAAATTATATGGATGAATGATGAATTTATACGCAACGAAGTTATTGTTCTATCAAAAAGTCTGGCCGACTATACCAGCCTGCGAGCTTCTGCTGCGGCAGCTCCGCCAGCTGGGCAGGTGGACTTCAGCTTATTCAAAAAAACCCAGGAAGCACTCCTAAGGTGACTCGTAGGCTCAATGTCCCCGATTAGAGCACATGTGGTTCCTTAACCTTACATATGGTGAAAACCCAATAACAACCCAAGCCCCTAAAAATAACCAAAAAAACAAATTACCCACTGAATTCCCACAAAACAAGTAACCAAAATAACCAAAAGAACAAAAGGAATTAGCTTACCTCTAAAAGGGGGGTGAGACCTCGTGGTCTTTTAAAAAAATGGCCCAACGGCGACGGGCTCGACCTTCTTCTCTCAAGGTATTTTCAGAATGTAAAATGAAAACCGCAAAAACTCTGAAGAAAGACAAACCCCCTTCTCCAGCAAAATCGGCTGACTCAATGTTGCCAACTGAACATAAAGCCCAACAAAGGAAAATAAGAAGAAGAAGAGGACAGAGACACAACATAAAGGATCCAAACGATCAGAACGAACAAGAGTCTGGGCTTTTACCAGAACCTAAATTACATAAGGAAATAAATCAAATAATTCCAAACAACTTTGTTTACGCATAAAGTTGCCAAAAGTACAAATGGGCGATATGTGATTCAAGTTTACGCGGCGGTGGCTAGCGCCATCAACCCACAGAACAGCAAAAGTAGTGCGTTCGCCCCATATTTTGGCTAACGTTATGCAACCAAAGATGATACAACCTAATGAACAATTTTTGACATTAAATAAAAAGGAATGCACTTTATGGAAACATATCTGTATAAATCCAAGGCAGTCTACCTTCCCCACAAAATAAATAGTGGCAATTTTAAAATTGCTACAATACATAGTGTGAACTTAAATACAGGATGTCTAAGGATACTCTGACATAAAATAGTTCTATTTTATTTTATTCAGGGTGTCCAACATTTGGTTCCAAAAAGGACAACTTTCGAACTAGTTTTTCTTAAGATTATTAAATGAAGCACCCTGTATATTATTTACTATTGAATGCATAATTACAAATATTTTTTTGTACTCAAAGCGTATCAAAATTCTGGACTGTTTTCGAGACATTTACCAAAAACCATAAATATGCCCATTTCATTAGAAAGTATAACAAAAAAGGTCTAGGCGGCCATAGAAACACTACCATGTTAATTTAAGAAATATATTTTTACAGTGACGCATTTATCTTAAAGGATGTTCAAAATACTTTCCATTTTGTTCAAGGCATGTGTCTATTCTTGTCCTTCTCACATCTCGGAGCATTGCGGGTGTGATTGTTGCAAACATACATACATTTTTTACATACCCCCATAGAAAAAAGGTGAGTTTGGTTAAATCCGGCGACCTTGCAGAGGCCATCTGACTGGTCAACTCATTCCAATCCAGCGATTTTCGTTAGTGTTATCTAACAAAGCTCTGACCTGTCGCGAAAAACAGGCTGGAGCTCTATCCTGTTGTAACCACATATTTTGTGCCTGCATATTTCGTGGTAAATTTAAAAGCAGTAAAGGCAAATCGTTTGCTAAGAATTCGAAACACATTTCACCGGTAAGATGGGCGTTATGAGAATCGATCGCCCAATAAAAACATGTGTTTATCGGCTCCGCACGTTAAGGCATATTTTGCCATATTCTAGTTTAATTATTTTCGTATGTTTTGTACTATCGTGTGTGTAAATTTGTTCAGTTTTTGTGGATTACGGTTTTAACTCTTAAAATCTATGTAAGTGTGAAATAATTGAGAAAAACTCTCTTAATTTCGGGATATAACACTGACCAAACTAACAAAAAACTTTTATAACTTTAGCAACAACAAAAAAGGACATTCCACTTATCATCTCAGAAATTTGTTTGTTTACTTCTGTGGGTGATTCCTCGTTTTTTGTTTGATATGTTGATACTGAACTGATATATTGAACTTTGTACTTTATACCAATAAGAGCATTAAGCAGGGACGGATCTGAAGGATTGATTCAATTCAGTTTACTGTTTCAATGGCAATTTTTTCATATCTTTGAATTTCCGTTGGTACTTTGAATTCTGGATAAAATGAGTTCCCTAAAATGCGTTAAATGTCAAGGCCCATGTGTATTTAAACCAAGGCCCAAAGAAGACGAGACTTTTGGAGCTTCATGCGACGCATGTAAGGAAGTATATTGCAAAATCTGCGCCGACATTAATACTACAGAGGCCCATGCAATTGCTCTGACTCAAAAAAGAATTCTACTATTCTACTGTGAGAATTGCAAACGTAACCTGACTGACTTGCCAAAATTTAAAAGGATAATTGACCAATATGAGAAAGTGAAAGCAGACTCCAAAAAAAAGAACATCGACATTCAAAAAATGCAATGTAAACACGAAGACACTTGTCATGAACTTGAACAAGAGATTGACAAACTTCGGACCGAAATCAAGGATAAAAATCAGCATATTAAAAGGTTAAAAAGAAACACACAGGATTTTGAAAACATTGCTTATAATGCTGAGCAGGGATATCTTGATCAACTTGAAAATCAGAAAATTGAGATGTCAAATTTAAACAAAGAACTATTACTTCTTACCAATAAAAATAACCAACTTTTGGAACAAATCAATGAACTCAGTATCACTTTAGGAAAAACAACTGAAGATTTGAATGAACTCAATAAACTCAAATGCAATATGATAACAAGTCTGGAAACACTGTCTAAAGATAATGATGTTTATGTTAAAGACCTGAAGAAAGCACACTATGAGATATTTAAATTGAAAGAAGAACTCGTTTCGAACCAGCTAACCAGTCCAGTAGGTCCGGGCCTTTTGAATGATTCCGCAATTGCACAGAAGATCGCGGATAATGTGGGCTTGGTTACGGGTGGTCAGAGCACTAAACTGGCAGAGGATATGTTGGATTTGGAGGCTAAAGGGCTTTCAGTGGATAAAGAGATTGAAGTACTTAAGTCTGAAAGACACAATATGCTAACAAGCATTGAAGCGTTAACTAAGGAAAACGATTTGTATGTAAAAGATTTGAAAAGGGCAAACCTCGAAATATTTAACCTGACAGAGGGGCGGGCAGCAACAACAAATAACTTAACTGACGCAAATACTGCCCCGATGAAAATAACTACAATTGCCAATAATATCTCACCTTTAAGAACAAATACCGTCAGTCGGCAGTCCAGAGTTATAGTTTTAACCGATGACTACGGAAAATACTTATATAACGCGCTTCACAACGCATTAAACCCAGATTATGCCCTACAAATAATCTCTAAACCATTTTCACGATTTAAGGAGGTAGTCTCAAGTATTGAATGCGTCCTACAGGAGCTGACCAGTGTAGACTTTGTTGTCGTTCTGGCCGGCGTCAACGATACCACCATATCCTTGAAGGATATCACGATATTGGCCAATAAATGTTTTTACACCAATCTAGTTATAAGTTCAATTCCAGTAACCCCGGTTTATAACAATAATGTAATTTTTAATATTAACAGGATCAATGATATATTATATAGAACAACCACCAGACTGACATATTTTTGTAATAATATAGCTTTTATTGACTGTTATAACAAATTTAATTTTAATGAATTTATTAGGGGTAGCATATATTTAAATAACAAGGGTTTAGTCAAACTGGCCAGATTAGTTACTTGTTCCCTAAAAAATGTTTGTAATCCATATCCAAACTCCACTTTGGTGCAAATAAATTTAAATAAGGATTTTACCAGAGCAGACAGGGATCAAATAACTGATCTGGATCAGTTATCCAAAGTGCCGTCAACTGCTGACGATTCATCTGATTCATCTGTTTTTTTAGATTATCAGGCCAAAAGGCCAATAACAAGTGCATAACAAAGGTTTTCTCTAAACATGCAGATGATTCTTCCCTGTCAGTGCTTCTTTTGAACATTCAGTCTATACGAAATAAATGCGATGAATTATACATCTTTTTGGAAAGTCAAAATTATCCTGATATTGTGTTAATAACGGAGCACTGGCTGAGAGCGAATGAATGCGTCTGTTTGTCTGGTTATGTAGTTGTTTCGATTTATTGTAGGACTAGGTTACAGCATGGAGGAACCCTAATTTGTATAAATGAGAATTTTCTAGGAGATAATGCTTTTGTAACTGAGGTTAAGTATGATCAATTGTGTATTGAACAGAGTTTCGAATTTTCTATTGCATACTCTAGTAAGCTGAAATTGTATATTATATGCATTTATCGTTCTCCATCTTCAGATGTTCAAAACTTTTTAAATTGTCTTGAGCAACTTTTTACACAGTTGCCTTGTCATTCTAATATCTTAATAGCCGGTGATTTTAACATTAACTTTGATGACAATAACTCTTTCTTTACTTTGCAATTGCAAAATCTCTTGGAGTCATTTCACTTAGTAATGCATGTAGATTCCCCTACTCGAATCTCACAGTACTCATCAACAAAAATTGACTATATCTGTTCAAATTTTAACCAAAATGACGTGTCTTGTTCCGTGTTGAATGCTGGTCTTTCTGACCACGAAGCCATAATATGTAACATTGTGCACAGTTTTAATTCTCAACAACGTAGGGAGAGACTAGGTAGAATTTTTAGTGATGCTAATTATAATAGGTTTTACCAATTGTGTTCCATGGTAGACTGGAACTCTGTATTTTTAGCGAGAGATCCCCTGGAAGCTTTTCATTTAAGCCTTGTCGATCAGTTTAATAGTGTTTTTCCCCTTTGTAAGATAAGGCAAAAAATTAAAAAACCATGGTTTACTAGGGGACTAAAAATATCGGCGGCTAACTTACGTTCCCTTCATTTAATTAGAAAATTCTCACGCAATCAATCTTTTCACGATTATTTCTTTAGATATAGGAGCATTTACCGTAGAGTTATTAAATCTGCCAAACAGCTCTACTACTCTGACAGGCTTGAGACGTCTCACAATAAGCAAAAAGAAAGCTGGAGTATAGTCAACAATTTAAGACAAAAAACTGGAAGAGGAAATTCTATGGAGTCTGACTTGAATCCAAATGAAATAAATAATTATTATTGTACTGTGGCTCAGGAATTGGTTGATAAAATAAGCCCTATTAACGACCCAATGAATTATTTAAAGAATATATCAATTGCAAATTCTTTTATCTTTAATCCAACTAATGTTTTTGAACTTCAAAAGGTGCTTTTAACAATTAAAAATAAAAACTCTTCCGGAGAAGATGGAATATCCGTCAAAATCTTCCAGAATTTGCCGCTTTCTGCCTTGACAGCACTGAGTGAGGCAATCAATTGCTCATGTTCATCCGGTACTTTTCCCTCTATCCTGGGGGCGGCCAGAGTTATCCCTTTGTTTAAAGGGGGTGACCCTGAAAATTTATCTAATTTTCGACCAATTTCATTATTGTCGACTCTTTCCAAAGTAGTTGAAAAGCTCACCAAAGATAGAATGGTCTCATTTCTTGAACATTATAATATTCTAAATTTAAATCAGTTTGGCTTCCGAAATAATAAGGGCACCAATGATGCCATGTTTAGTTTTTTGGAGGGGGTGTATGAGGGTATAAATCGAGGGGGGGCCTCAGCTGCCGTGTTCTGCGACTTGTCTAAAGCGTTCGACTGCGTGAGCCACAGAATTCTGTTGCTGAGGCTCCACCACTATGGATTTAGGGGAACTGTGCTGGATTGGTTTCGTTCCTACCTTGAGGATAGGAGCCAAAGGGTTTTAGTGGGATCGCTTCAGTCTGATAGGGGAATGGTGAAGTATGGGGTTCCCCAGGGTTCGGTGTTGGCGCCGGTCCTGTTCTTGATTTACATTAATGACTTGGTTCATGTCGATATAAGAGGTAAGTTTACACTGTTTGCGGACGACACCACTATTCTCTGGCAGAGTGGCAGCGTTGACTCCTTGGTGGAAGTGATTTCGTCAGATTTGCTTAAGGTTAAGGAGTGGTTCGACTCCAATTTACTTACTCTAAATGTCGAAAAGACCAACATTGTCGGTTTCAAGTGCACTGTGGATGGAATGACTATTGGAGATTGCTCACTGTTGGATATGCCCAATGCCAAGTTTCTTGGGCTCAACATTGACCGTGATCTGAAATTTGGATCACATATAGCTGCATTGGGCAAAAAAATTTCTTCGGGGTGCTACGCAGTTAGAACAGTTGCGAGGGAGCTGGGCATCCCAACAGCTAAAAATGTATACTATGCTCTGGTCGAATCACGGCTTCGGTATGGCATTGCCTTTTGGGGGATGTGTGGCCGGGGTCTGTTTGATGGTGTATTTGTGTTACAGAAAAGGGCCATCCGCTCGCTATATCGCCTTCGGCAGCGTGAATCTTGCAGGCCCATATTTATCTCTGAAAAGATTCTAACCTTGGCGTCACTTTTTATACTGGAAACTGTTACCTTGATCTTTAAAAATAGGACAAAATTTATAGATCCGCAACCTCACTATGCTACGCGACAGGGTTTAGATATTCCTCTCCCAGTACCAGCACTAACTTTAACGAAAAGATCAATTATTTATGAGAGTAAAAAGATTTATAACCACCTACCCATGGCTACCAGAGAGGAACAATCTCTCAGTGTATTCCGTACAAAAGTAAAATCGCTTTTAGTTGATAAGGCCTATTATACTCTACAGGAATACTACTCTGATAATTTTTGATTGATGTTTTTTGATGCTTATTACTTTAATCTATAGAATTGTTTTGTTTCAGCATGTTATACACTTACTTGTTTTACTGTTATCTATTACTATTTTATTTTTTTTTACTGTTATTGCTCTAATATAAAAAGTATAGAGAGATGTTTTAAATAGTTAAGTTATATTGTGTTCCTCAGCTTTGTCAACAAGATTTATATCTTTGATAATAAAGCATATTTTGACTTTTTTTTGACTAAAAAAGTAAGGGCCTACCACATGTTCTGCAATAATTCCTCCCTAAACATTTATTGTATATTTAATGTTGGTAGTCCATTTGTCGTATAATTCTTGGATTGTCGGTAGCGTAATAGTAAAAATTATTTTTGTTGACGCATCCATTTCTTGAAGGCGGAATCGAGCCCACTCACAAAACTCAAATCTACACTGAAAGTAATTTCCACTCAGAGCCTGGTGCAGTTGAATGTGGTATACATGAAAATGATGTATTTTTAAAATTTTCTGAACTGACCTCTCACTTATTCCAACTTCTTCTCTCACACGTGCCTGACTAATGTTTGGATTTTCTGTAACTGGCAACAAAACTGCTAATTGATTTGCCTCATTTGTAACCATTTTTATATTATCTTCTTTTTTGTAATCTACGCTTCCTGTTTTAAGAAAACGCTCACGCAGTCTGCTTAAGCTTATTGGTTCTGCATTGCGCCTTTCGGGAAACTGAGTCGCGTACATTCTGCTTGCTAGAAAATAATTTAAGTCACTGTCCCAGTGTCCCCAATACATAAATCATGTCAATGAGCTCTTTCTTTGAGAAATTCATTTTTTAAAATAATATATTAACCGATAAAGTATACTTATGTCTTTCGTAAGGGTAATATCAAACTCTATTTCTTAAATAAACATGGTTGTGTTTCCATGGCTGCCTAGGTCTTTTTTGTAACGCTTATTTACTAATGAAATGGGCATAATTTATGGTTTTTGATAAATATCTTGAAAACGATTCAGAATTTTGATACACTTCTAATACAAAAAAATATTTGTATTTAAATTCTGCATTAGATAGTCTAATAATATAAATGGTGCTTTATTTGAGAATCTTAATAAAAACTAGTTTGAAAGTTTTCATTTTCGAAATCAATTTTTGGAAACCCTATATAAAATAAGATAAAACTATTTGATGTCGGAGAATCGTTAAACCTCTTGTATTCAAGTTCACACTATACAGTGTGTATATACATAAAGTAAGGAACAAATTCATTTTTTGAAAATCTAAATTTCGTAAAAATCCTCGGACACGTATATAATAATTTTTAATTGGGCATATTTTGACTCATAAATTTATTATACAGGGTAACTCATTTAGCAGATATCACATCATCGAAGATTTTTTTAAATGGAAGCCCCTATATTTTAGTTCAGATCTGTAATCTCCAAGAACAGCTGATTTCAAATACATAACACACTTAGGGCCTAAAATTGATAGTTTTGTAGCTACAGGATAAAAAAAAATATTTCTTAAAAGTATTTTTAATTTTAAAAAAATTAAAAAAAATTAAATAGGCTATTTAATTAAGTGTTGAAATTGTCCTCCTTCTTATGCCTGGCAGTACCCTAAGCGATCAATAAATTCTTGTTGGACTTTTGTTATGGTTTCTTCTGAAATATTCCTGCATTCTTCATTGAATGGTTTGATAAGTATCTTCTAACAATAAATATAGACAAGACATTCTACCTGCCCTTTTCTTCTAACAAAACAAATTTGCCCAATACTAACTCCATAGATATTAAAATTCCATTTAGAAAATATCAAAATTGGATAATACAGCGCAAAAATAATGTTGATTACCTAGGAATATGTATAGACTCCAGCTTAACCCCTTACCGCATACTGTCCTATATTTGGCACATAAAATCTATTTAATTTTTTCTAAGTGTTCAAACAGTATATGAACATAATCCAAATTGTCCCATATCTGGCACGTTCGCCATTTGCATTTAGTTGACTGCAAGCGTGTAATCACCTGTTCAATACGTTTTTTCAGTGACAATCTTTGGTTTATTTTTGCAAATTTTGTTGCAAAAAAAATATTATAAATAGTAAGAGAATACTACTTGGCAAGTGGTAATCATAATCCAATGGTAGGTGTGCTCGCTTGTCATGCTTGCGTTGTACTGACGAGAACCAAAGAGTTCGAAACCGATCTACAGGTAGCAGCAGCGTAGCAACCTATCATTGGAAATAAAGATTCATTCTTTTCTTTCCCGGTAGTTTCTGCAATCTGAGTCTGTATTTTAGTACTAACAGTGTTAGTCAAAATACGCCAAATTGTGCTATTTAATTCAGCGCTCGTTGGGGCATGTAGCCCAGATAATAGCTGTTTTAGCATAGTTTGGTTAATCCTTATTGTATAAGGTCTCAGCAAGTGGCTAGAGAACAAAGTTCTCACATGTATACATATATATATGTCATAAAAAAAATATTGTTGTAAAGGTATGTATTTTAGTGTTATTGCTGAAATAATATAAATATAATATTTCGATGTCACTATGGCAAAAAATGATCTTGTTTACTTGTGCCGTATTTGGAACACTGTAAGGTATAGACATAATAATTATTATTGCAATATATGCTTTCAGATGGATACCAGAATATTCTATGGTAGAAAAAATATGCGAATTCCAAAAATTGATGACAGCAACGATGAAAATGTATCATCCGATGATGACCACCGGAAAAATTAATTGCTGTTGCCAATATATCTAAAGAAGAATAATTACGCATATTTTGTTGCATTTGCCTATATACGAGTATGTCTATTATTCAATTGCTTTCTACCAGGTCCTATTGGAATCAATCATTGGAGATTGCCAATATCTCTGGTGCTATGACATTCAATAGATTTGAAGAAATCAAACGTTTCCTTCATTTTAATGATAATACGATGCAAATTCCAAATTGGAGCTAGTAGTAATATCGTGATAAAGGTTTCAGAAACCATTCCAAAAAATTTAAACTACAAACTTTTTTTCGATAATTGGTTTACGAGCATTCCACTACTAACTTATTTAACCAAAAACGGTATTTTACCCCTGGGTACAGTAAGAGCTAATCGTGTAATGTTGATAGCGTCGACATATCTACTGTTTCATGGTATGACAATAAAATTGTAAACACCATATCCACGTACGTTGGGAGTCACCCCACATCTGATGTAAGGAGGTTTTGCAGAACATCTAAGAGCTACATAGAGATCTCCCGTCTGCAAAGTATTGCTGTGTATAACGCTTATATGGGGGGCGTTGATCTCTTAGATTCCATGTTGGGTTATTACAGAATTCAGATCAGATCAAAAAAATGGTACATGAGGGTATATGTCCATTTCCTTGATATTATTTGTGTAAACAGCTGGTTACTATGGATACGAAATTACCACTTTCAGAGTTCAAGCTCGCCGTTGCGGAAGTTTCGACAAGAGCTAATAATAGCCTACAGAGAAAAGGGGAAGGCCAAGTACCTTCTTGCAACCTGCATTGGATTTGAAAAAGAGAAAATATCCATTTTCTCAAATACCAGTCTAGGAGATAAGGACTGATAACCCAAATCACTTACCGGTAGTGAATGAGGACAGACAAAGGTGCAAATATCCAGAATGCAAGGGAAAATCCCAGATTTCTTGTGGCAAATGTAGAGTCTTTATATGCCTAAATAAAGACCGTAATTGTTTTTATAGATTTCATAGCGAATAAAACATATTTTTGAATAATCTGTTATAGTTACTAAAATAAAAAGTTTTGTTATTTTTTTTGTTTTTTCTTTCCTGTTTTACAATTTGTGCCAAATGTGGCACACGTCAAAATTTATATTTTTTTTTGTTAAATAAACGTCCAATATTTTTTTAGTACATTTAACAGTAGAAACTATCTTATATATTTTTTTCATAAAATAAAAAAAAGTCATGCCGTAAGGGGTTAAAGTGAAACCAACATGCTCTCAATTTAACAAAAAAACTGAGATCTTTAATATATGTTTTTAAACAGCTATCCAAAATAACTAATGACACAAATATGAGAACCGCTTATTTTGGACTTGTACAGTCCCTGCTCTCGTATGGTGTCATTGGATGGGGTGGACTATATGAAAATACATTAGGACCATTATAATCGGTTCACAAAAGAATCATTAAATCCATGTATAGACTGAACATATTATACAGTACAGAAAGGTTATATATGGATACAAAACTCCTTAGCATCAGAGAGTTATATTACAAAAATAGTCTTTTGCACCTTGTAAAAATAAAGACAATAACTGTAACTTCAGGTCTTGCGCATTCCCACACTGATAAAATTAATTATTTGAGTTAAAAAAATTTACCATTGACTCAAATAAATATTTGTTTCCTATTAGCCAAACAAATATGTATTTGAAAAATACCAAGGGGTTATTTGCCTCAATTAGTATCATCTGATTTGATACAAATTACTTTTTATTTGGAATTAATCACTAAATACAAAATTCAAGCAAATATTTATTTCCTTAACACTAACCTTACTTAACTTAAATAAGCCGTTTCAATGACTTAAGGTAAATAGGTTAAAAGTTAAGTTAACAAAATGTTTATTTGATTGATATTTATATATATTTTATCAAGTATATAATTATTTTACTTTTGTTTCACATGTATTTGCCGTAACAACAACGTTATTTAATTAAACAATTTAAGTGATTTGATTTAAATAAACCGGTAATTTCCATCAAAGTGATTGTTATTTTATTCAAGTACATAATTGTTTAACTTGTCTTTTATATTTATTTAGACCAAATATAAATTTATTTGGTTTAAATACCTTTTTTTAATTTTCAATAGATCAGAATGTTCATTCATATCAGTTATTATTTTATCCAAGTACGTGTGTATACAGACGTCACAAAAAAATAAGAAATATTGAAATGTTGCTATTGAATATGGTTTAATCAGTACCTATACCATAATAATCACAAACCTTATCAAATTGTTCAAATAATAGGGCAAACCAACAGAAAAAACACATTTTTGCCCAAAATAAAGGTTATGACAAATTACGCGCACGCGCACAACGATTTTTACATAAAAATAACATAAAATTTAAAAGATAACCATTTATTATTTTATTTCTTATTTTTTGTTATGTTATGTGTTTCTATAAACGTCTTATGGCAGATCTGTAGATTCAACTCTTATTTTATTTTTATGTTATGTTATCTTGCTGTATAAACCGACCATTAGCTGTTGTTCCCCTTAAAAGATACGTCAACAAAACATTATAGAGAAGTTAATAACTTTGAAAAAAAATTAAATAAAGGCAAATTTGCAAATATTAGGTACAATAATTATTAATATTATATTAATTATATTATATTTTTTACGTTAGGAGGTTTGATAGGTAATGAATTATGGTGAAAATTGAGAAAAACTGTCTTATTTGTAACCTAGGTAGCCATGAATTACAAATACCTGGCTACTAAAAAGATTTTGTGATCGAAATTTCAAATTAGGTATTACAAGTATCTTTTCTTTGCCTCTTATCTTGCTTTTTTAACTCGTTTCATGCGTAACTAAAATATTCAAATATAGTTTCCTACCTTGAAAAGTATCTAACATATGGGATATACCCCTCGATATACCCCAATCTTCTAAATAATTATTCATATTACGTTTATTCCCCATATCTTCGTTTAAATTTTTGATGGAACCACTAACTTCTGTGCCACTAACAAAGAAGATTTCACTCTCACTCATAAATTTCTACAAGACAAAATCGAACACCATTGACCAAAAACGTGATGATCAGGCCACTTTTGTACAACCAATCAAATTACTCAAAGCCCAAAGTAGGCGACAGGAGTTCATTTAAATACTTAATTATTAGTTTGGATGACCAAATTATTTGAAAAGTTCGGCAATGGATGATTTAAATTAAAGTTAAAGGTATTTAGTTCTTAACTTGAAATGTAGGTACTTCGATTAAATAATTAGTTATTTGTAAATATTTGGTTGTTTTATATTAAGGATTTAATGTAAATACATAATTATTTAGTTTAAATGACCTAGACATTTAAATAGTTCTCTATTGGGTGATTTAACCAGCGATTAACGGGATTTATTTCCTAAATAAAAATTAGTTCGATTAAACAATTAGTTATTTAGATTTTGTTACTCTAGTGGTTTTTTTGGTACGATATTTGTTTGAAGGGTTCTATTATTTGACACAAATCAACCAACAGTCAAATAATTTTGCAAATAAAACGAAATACTCTCATTTATTTCAGTTAAATAAAATTTAGTTAATTAAAATCACATTTATTTATTACCAATAATTATTCACCAAATAAATCAGATTATTTGATTAAGGGAGCACAGTTTTATCAGTGCATGAAACTAGATTTAAAACTAGTAAAAACTTAAGAACGCCTAAATTAAAAAAGACAATAGGTGGGCGTGCATTTGTCAGTGTTGGATACAGGCTATTCAACGTGCTACCGCAGGATTTGAAAAATAATGTTTTTTTGTACATCTTTAAGAGAATATTAAATAACTGGCTTATTCAGAATATCGTTAATATATATTGTAACACAGCAGACAGTTAAAACGACTCCTTGAAAAAAATAAAAAAATTGGACCAAACCATTATCATAACGGGACATAAGAAGATTCTTGTTTATAACTCTAATATAGGAACATGGAATACTACAGTACTACAGTAGAATTATTTCGATTTTTTTTTGGTTAATTGTTTTCTTATTTTAAGTGTTTCTTGATTACCCTATTTTTGGGAACACATAGGGTAAAGAATGTCTGGTTACTCGCTGTCAAGTTTTAAACTTAGCGAATGCTAGACATGATGAATCCTTCTGGGTTTACAAAGATACATTACAAGGATAATTATTAGTAACAATCATTAATTAATATTTATTTATGAATGTTGTATTATATTATATATTGTAACGCCATTATAGTCAATAAATAAATATTTAAAAACAAAACAAATTCTGCTGTTATTCGATTTTTTAAAATCGTCAATATTGGCAGGTCTTATTTTATGAACAACATTTTTCAGATGACCCAACAAGAAGAAGTCCAGTGGTGTAAGATCTGGAGACATAGGCGGCCATTCAATAGGCCCACGTCTTCCAATCCACCTGTTCGGAAAAACTTGATTGACATAATGGCGCACTACTGCTGCATAATGTGGAGGTGCGCCGTCTTGTTGGTACCACAAATTTGCATCTAGAATTACAGGATTATTTCTACTCGGATATAAGTTAACTAGCGTAGGGATAAAAAAAGTCTTGAAGAAACTGAAGGTAATTTAGCCCATTTACATTGTTGTCAAAAAAATATGGCCTAATAATTTTGTTTTTCACTATACTCGCCCAAACATTAATTTTTTGAGGATATTGAGTATGATGCTCACGCATCCACCTGGGATTTTCTTGTGCCCAATATCTACAGTTTTGCCGGTTTACTTCACCATTTAATTTAAAAGTAAATTCACCCGAAAATAGGATATTTTCAACAAACAAAGGATCTGTGTTACATCTTTCCATTAATATTTGATAAAACTCCATCCTACGATCTGGATCGTCCTTATTCAACTCATTACCCAGTCGAATTTTAAACAGGGTCATTTTTTTTACCATTAATAGGTTATGAACGGTCATAGCAGCCGCCTCATGATCTATGCCAATCTGGCGGACGCTGTTATGGAGATATTCTTCTATAGCCAATAAAGTATTTAATTCTTTGTCATCCAGAATAACTGCACGGCCTCTCCTGGGAAGATCTTCCACAGAACCCGTTTCTCGAAAAGTATATAGTTACTGAGAGTGCCGCCACACAAACACCACACAGGTACTGAGAGACAACCACACAACACCACACAGGTACTGAGAGCACAACCACCTCATTCAATATGAGAGTTCAGTCACTTCCCTTTCCCTTATTATTCGCTTGAGAGCACAACCACAACACTCAATATGAGAGTTCAGCCACTTCCCTTTCCCTTATTATTCGCTTGAGAGCACAACCACAACACTCAATATGAGAGTTCAGATATTCCCCTTTCCCTTATTATTCGCTTGAGAGCAGACCCGCACACTCTAACCGTACGAATTTCACGCTACGACGTCATCGGGCTCGGAAGCCCTGCCATCGAACTCTTGCGAGACAATTAACCTTGTGCTCGGTTGAATTTAACAGCGTTAGCATAATCCGATATTCTACAGGGTGTTCATTGCTTAAACAAAGAATGAGATGGACAGACAGAGACATACAGCAGATAGAGAGAGAGAAAACAGTAAAAAAACAGCATTTAACAGTAAAAAACAGGAATCCAGACAGTGACATACAGACAGTGAGAGAGAAAAAATAGGAATTTAACAGTAAAAAACAGGAATACAGTAACAAAAAAAAACAGGAACAACAGCGGTACTATATCATACACAGAGTAACTTTTCAGTAACTTTAGGGAGAAAAAGAAACAAAATAAATAGTAACAGTTTCTATAATTATATAGTAATTTTACATTTGCCAAAGCGCAATGCCAACAATTACCATTCTTATGAAAATAACATTCTGGAATTTTCCTAAATTTACTTAGCTTTGGTTCTTTACCAATAGGAATACTGTATATAGTTTCTTCATCAAAGAATTTTCGTAAGAAGTTTGCCTTTTCATTCCCTTTCACGTAAATCTTGGGTGACAGATAGCATTTTACCACATGGTTTAAAATACTATTAATTTTATGGAGACTTATATATCCGCAGTCCCATTCAAGACCATGATATTCTTCTGCCCAAGTCACGGTTTTCAAATCTTCAACAGTTAACAAATTTTTCTTAAATGGTGATTTAAATAGATAGTTTGAACAGCGAATCCCATCATAAATCGCTAATTCTTTTGGGACGTAACCAAAGGAGCAGTGGTATCCTTGAATGTCCATAAAAACAGATGCCTCACTCATGTTATGTCAGTAAATGAGGTTCGAAAGTTACGGAATTACCCTACTCACAATTACCCCACTCAAATATTATCTAACCTTTTGATTAAAGTATGGAAGGAGATTTTGCTTTAAAATGAGACTTGCAAGACATTTAGTTATTGTTAATAATGCATTCTTCAAGTAGTGCATTAAGCCAGCATGTTAAGAAATTACATAAGACCTTTTGTGAGAAGATTAATGAGCAATATTATTTAGCTATGCAAAGTAACCCGCAGTGGTGTAACTTCTATCAAGACCAAGCAGAACATTATGGAAGAGGTGCTGACGCATGCGTAGATTTTTTTGAAAGTTTCAACTTGGTGGATCTGGTGCAAGAATTCAACAGCCGTGGGTTTTTTGCAGAACTACTCAGTTTAAAACCCTATGTTACGGATCCTATAGTATTGGAGGCAATCAATATAATTGATGAAGAAGAGGAACCTCTGAACATGTCGGCTTAATATACTAATTATAATGTAGACTAAAATTAAAAATAAAACAGTAAATACAAATAAATTTCTTTTATTCATTCATCAAAAAGTTTTCGTACAGATAAAACACGTTAGATAATGCACAAACAGAAGGTGACCTTGAATGATATATACATCTGGGTGTTGATTGAGGCAAGGCTGGTTCTTCGTCTAGTTCGATTATGGGCTTGGAAGAATATTTTCTTAGAAACTTTGCTTTTTCTGGTTCTTTAACATAAATAAATTCACTATTTTCAGTAATTTTCTTAGCTATATCGCTGAAATGATGAAGAGGGGTAGGTCCTAGGTTCCAGTTTATGCAATGATGATTTTTCATTAACCAGGTAGCTTGCTTGTATTGTTCCTTAGGAAGCAAATTTATTGCAAAGGGTTGTTTGAAAACATAGTGACTTATTTTATAGCCATCAAAGGTTGCCAATTCCTTAGGTATAAATTTATTATGTTCGTCCTTAAACCCTTGTACATCAATAACAATTCTGGAACCCATCATTAATTTTTAAAGCAGAAAAATTTTTAAACATAGAAAACTTTTTAGAATAGTGTTCGATATCCTTTTTAAGTATATTTAACTTATACATAAAAGTGTGTAATCGTTCAGAAAACTCCTCTTCTAAAGACATTCTCACCACTACTAAGCTTCGTAAATAACTGAATATATATAAAACATTAGTCCGGGTGGTAGGGGATTTAAAGTTGCTTTACTATTTTTGTTAGCGGATTGTAACTGAATATTTTATCATGAATAATGAGACAATACGCAGCGGTTTTGGCAGGTATTTTTTCCTTTGTTTCAAATTCAATCCTCATAGTAACTGGACCAGTTTGTAACAGATCCCTTTGATGTGAACAATTTATGTAGGAAATAGGCGCATTACTCTTAAACTCGGTAGGACTAAAAACTGGTTCCATCGGAGAGTTATAATATACTTGACGAAAATCACAAAACATTTCATAGAGTGTAGCGAATTTGTTGTTTTTAAAATCGAGTTGAAGGTCGTTATAGGGATATCGTTCAGAGTTTAAAAATACATTTATATTTCTTAATTCACAGTGATCAAATTTACTCATATCCATTTTAATATTGCCACGCCTATTCTTTTGGAAAGCGATTAAAACATGACGAGGTGTTTCAACCTTGGTAGAAGTTTTTACAGGCCAATTATGCCTTGTAGTTTCTAGTAATTCAGGATATTCAACTAGCTCCCAACTTCGAAAAGTAATTAGTATGTCACTGTTTTTCTCGACAAGTTTCGTTAATGCCAATTCTTGAGGGATTGCCGGAGTAAGATGTGGAACCCTCCAGCAAAGTCTTGTGATTACAATTTTTGCTGTTTCCGCAGCCTCGGTAGTGCGCAGTAATGAATCAACCGAATCATTACTTCTAACGAGTATTAGCTCTTGTTGAGAATTCAGGATAATTTTATTGTAATCTTCAAAGAACCCTGAATACATCTTTAATGGAATGCACAAAGAGACGTTTCCTTTGTCATCGGTCATAATTTTATCAGTTGCTTTCGCTTTGGGATACCAGCCGGCATTTTCCAATTTTGCGCTTTCGTTTTGGTTAAACGACGTATAACCCTTAAGTGTTGAAGTGATGCCGAGATCTCTAACAGAGTCAATAGTAACACCGTTTAAAACATAACGCATTTCTTTAAACAAGAAGGCTGGGGCGTTGTTGACTAAAAAAGTGTTTGCTAACGGTGCACCATCCTCTTTGGTAACTTGTAATTCCAAATATATTTCACTTTTGCAGGGCAAGGGATACTTCCCGGTCTGTTGCAGGGCAATGCGAATTTCATCATTTGGTCCGAGTTTTGTTGGATTAAAGGGATCGAAGGAAAATACCTCCCAACTTAATATTGAATCATCAACAAGAACATTTTCTTTAACGTTTAGATACTCCATATTTTATTTAATTTTAAAACCCAAACTTATAAGAAACTGTCTATTTAACGGTGTTAGTCTTTGAGAGTTCTGTTTATTACTGAGAAAATTACGATTGTTTTCTTTCTTATTAAGCTTTCCACTAAAATATTGATTTTTCCTGTTATAAATAATCACCATCGTTCATCTAATTTTTTAAGATGTAGTCTTAAAGTTATGGTTTCTTCTCTAAAATTAACACGTTCTCCCTCTTGGTCTAATATTTTAATAATTATTTTATCTATTACCTTGGCAGTAACTGGGAAGTATATAACGTTTTGGGGTGATTCTATTATTTTAAAACCAGGAGCCACACTGGGGAAAAATTGATGTATTATATGAACTGGATTACCATTTAAGTATGAACCTTCAGCGATACTGCAATCGATATTTATTGAGTTTACTTTAATTATTTCTGCAGGTCGTTCAGAAATATGAATTTCTCTCGAATCTAGTATCTGATTTTGAAATCCCAACAATGTGCCTATAGAGCCGTCTCTAAAAATAATAGTTTCGGAGCATTTAATTACTGAACGCAACGTATTATTATTAGCGTTAAGATAAAATGAAATTTGTTTTTCTTCTAATTTGTCTTGCAGTAATTTGTTGATATTATCAATTTCATAACTTCCGGGCGGGATAGTTATAAATTCACCAGTTTCACCGTAAAAGAAACGATTATTACTCTCATCAATGTTGGGAATTGCATTAAATGTTTCAAAATTTACAAGTCCAATAACGTAATCGATATTTTCCTCTAGATATATGGGAGGGTGAAATTCAGTAGTTAAGATGGCTGAATTGCCGCTAATAACAAAACTATAGGACATGCCCCTTTAATATTTCGCAAATGAATAAATCTTTATTGGGTATCATGTGTTATTATAAAGAAATATTAGACACAACTGTCCGCAATTTGTCGCGTTAAAATCTTGAAACCTGTTATAATTATAATTTATAACATTTTTATTTTTATCGCTGAAGAAATATGTTATTAATTCAGCGGGTGGTCGCAGATTACCATAACTATCAAAGTAGGTTATTTGTTTTTCTTTTTTTATGTAGGCTGTCCAATGAGTTCCATCACCACTATAATCATCTAGATTAATAATACCACTTTCATTGTCTTTTATTTTTTTAGGAAGCTTATTTCTCATAAATATACCTCTAAACTTGGGAATTTGTAGAAATTTTATGTATTTTAGTAAATCATAATTAGTAAGAGTTTTTAGGGGTATATGTTTTAGCAGTTTTTTGAATAGGGCTTCAAATACAAACCACACCCCGATTTATAGGGTTTTAAATACAGCCCGCTTCCTTTTTGTCCTATTGCTATAGACTCCATCGTTTGATTGTGTCTTTTATCTTCTTCTAATTTTTGTTTGGCTGCTTTTGCGTCGTTAATGGCTTTTGCTACTCCTGCGGCGCCTCCTCCTAGGGCACCTAAAGCTGACAGGCCCGCAAATAATGGTATAAGTGGTAAAAATCCCCCACTCCTTGGAATAGGTATAATTCTTTTTTTAGGGGCAATCACCTTACCACTTTTCCTAATTGCTTTTACGGCTGTTTTAATACCCGCTTGTAAACTTTTAAACTGCTTTCCCTTAAGTCCTTTTCTTGCTTGCGCAATGGCTTGATGCAAAGTTATTCCTCGCCCTTTTGTCTTTTTTCTTTTTAGACCCATACCTAACTTTCGTTTGACGTTCATAGTGCCACTAATGCCTAACGCTGCCACTTTTTCTCCAAAACTAGCGTCCTTTGCTCTGAATCGGGCTATTGCTTTCTCAGACAGTAATTTATCGGCAACGTTCCTTCTGTTTATATCGTTTGATTGCGAATATGCAATGTCGTGCTCTTTGCAGGCCTCGTCTAATAAATTGATTCCCTTGTCACCTCTTGATAATCTTTTTTCTAATTTTGTCCCGGGCCCACAGAAATTGTAACCAGGAAGATGTAATTCAAAGGGTAATTTATTGATAAGCGTGTTTAGTAAACCAGATCCTCTTTGCTTGTCGTTCGACTTGTAAGTCACACGTTTGTTGTGTGATTGAAACATTATATAGTTAAAGTCTTAACATAGAATGATTAGTTTTACTTTGACAGTGAACTTAAGTACTTTTATATAATATGAGAGTTGAAAAGCAACCATACTCTGTAATAATTAAGAATCATGATACATCAACAAATAAATTTAGAAAACACGGAAGACTGTTTGAAGGAAGTAGCAAAAGATGTTTAATTATTGGTCCGTCAGGTTGTGGTAAAACAAACGTTGTAATTGGCTTAATTGAAGATCCCAACGGTTTACGATTTGAAAATTTATATATTTATTCAAAATCTTTGTATCAGCCCAAGTATGAATATTTAAGAACACTTTTTAAGCCAATAAAGGAAATTGGTTATTACGAATCCGAGGACGAAGAGAATATAATTGCACCCCAAGAAGTAATGCCAAACGCACTAATAATTTTTGACGACATAGTTTGTTGCAATCAGTCAATTGTAAAGGATTACTTTTGTTTTGGAAGACATAGAAATACTGATTGTTTCTACTTGTGTCAAACATATTCTTCTATTCCTAAGCAGCTAATTCGTGACAATGCAAATTTAATTGTTATTTTTCAACAAGACAATACAAATTTAAAACATGTTTATAATGATCACGTTAACGTTGATATGACCTTTAATCAGTTTAAAGAAATGTGTTTATTGTGCTGGCGAGAGAAATTTGGATTCATGGTAATAGATAAAGATTCCGGTATAAATTCAGGTAGATATCGAAAAGGTTTCGATTCCTACATTTACTTATAAAAACAACACTACTAGACAAAAACAGCTATTTCAAAATATACAGTCATGAATGAACAATTAGCAAGACAACTTGTTAAATCAAGAAAGGCAGTTAAGAAAAAATTTCAAGCTTTAAAAAATGCTGAATTTGAGTCTTATTCGAGGCTGGAAGAAACTTATAAACCAATAACACAACCTTTGCAAGAATTAATTTCAACCATTGGTAAAATTGAACCTGTTGTCATAAAAGATGAGGAGCCGTCATTTACAAGGTTTTATAAAACATCAACCCCCCAAAGAACAAAAAACATAAGAAAAACTGGGAAGACCCCAGTTCTACCAACAGAAATACTCTCCTTTTTTGATACTAGCGTCGCTTCAGTGAGTCATATCCCAACCATACAAGAAACTAGTGTTATAGCTGAAACAGAGCCATTATCTTCATCATCCGATTCAACGATAGGAAATCTTTCAGATCTATTGGAACAAACTAGACAAACAATCCAGACTTATGTTGGTACACCTGGATATCAAGATTGGCTAAACGACTTTGACAACTTACCTCGTCAATACATTGATGAAGGTGTCAAGGATTTAGAACATACGTTTGATCACCATTATGGTATAGTTCATGATTTGGAAACGGAAAAATTTTTTTTGGGACTAACACAAGAAACTGTAGAAATTATTGGAAAAGATATTAAAGTAAAAGAGATTACCTATCAAGGCACCCCCGGTTTATATGAATTAATATTTAAAAAAGATCCAAAAGGTTACAGTGCTAAAGACTTGGATAATTATATGGATATTCTAGCACGAACTAATGCATATCGTAGGAATAATAGTCCTGACGAGCAAGTTCAAGGGAATGGATCGCGTAAATATGTTACAATAATTGGACCATACTTACAAAAAAAAGGAATAACAAAAACAAGAGCTCTTAATCCTGCAGCCGAAAGGTTTATCTCAACATTCACAAGACGTAAGGCTCCGTATAGAGCTCAAAGAACAACTACAGAAGGATCAGGTTTAACTCTTAAAGTTAATAAAAATAATACTGATTATGTATATTGGGATAATGTTAACGAGCTTGTTGATAGACTTCGTTTATTGGTGGCCTCAACGAATGCTGGCCATACCGGTCATAATAATGAAGCAATATCAATCATTGAGGAGCTCAAGGAGGCTAACGTCATCATATAAGTGAATGCTACACCTGTTTCAGAACACTTACAAAATGACTATCGACAAATTTGGTCGCCACATTTCAAAAAATTTAAATTATATTGAAAACAAGGTAGTTGAACACTTTAAATATGAATCGCAACAAAATCACTTGGAAACTTCAAATTTTAAAAAAGAATTAATGATACAAAATAAACGATCACTTGAAAATGTTGAAAATATTAGCAATGTGACGAAAAAGTTAAAATTTTGTGAAGACCAAGTACTAACATTAGAGCAAAAATATACACAGGAAGAAAATTCCGGCAAGGAAACTATAAAAAATATCAACAAGAGAATATTAAATAATACAAGTGAAAATATAACCTTGAAAGCTGATATTGAAAAAATAAACGAAATAATGAACACAAAAATTAAAGAAGTAGTATTTTTCAATGCAAAGGAAAAAATTAAAGCCTTTAGAGCAAATGTTGAAAATTTAAATACAACTAAAGCAGAAATAGTGGATAGTTTTCTTAATGGTCGACAAATTTATGAGCTGCCTTTATCAGAAAGGCGGATTGTAATTAGTATTAATTCTGTCTTGCAAAGCATTGTTAAGAAATTACATGAAGAAATAAATAAGATAGATGAAGGGATGGGCGAACTAGACACAATACTTAATCCTACATCACTAAAATATCTAAACACTAAAATTAAAGATAATCTTGATGATGTAAGCAAAAATATTGATAAAATTGTCGAATATTTTAAAGAAGATACAGTAATTTTAAGTGAAAAGCTTAAAGAATGGGATGATACGTATAAAAGCTATTGGGATAATTATTTTGTTAAATCATTTGATTAATCGTAATGTCTATCGCTAAGGAAACAGTTGTCGACGAATTACATAAACCTGCTAGGAGAAATTACAAAAGGAGAAGGGTGGTTATTAGGAGCTTGAACGACTTGTGGCAGGCTGATTTGGTAGAAATGCTTCCCTATGCTAAATTAAACAGGGGATATAGATATATTTTGATAGTAATAAACACATTTTCAAAATACGTCTGGGCTCAACCCCTTAAAAGTAAGCAAGGAAAAGAGGTTACTCGAGCTATGAAAACAATATTAGACCAAACCAGTAAACCCACAAATTTACAAACTGATTTAGGCAAGGAGTTTTACAATAAAGATTTTCAACAGCTTATGAACGAGTTTAAAATCAATCATTACAGCACTTTTTCCAACCTGAAAGCAAGTATAGTTGAACGCGTTAATCGAACTCTTAAAAATATTATGTGGAAATATTTTAGTAATCAAGGTAGTTATAAATGGTATACAGCGTTGCCAAGTATTGTTGAAAAATATAATAATACCACTCATAGCACTACTGGTTATAAACCGGTTGATGTTAACCCAGGAAATGAAAAAACAATATTACAAAATTCTTTCACTTTTAAAAAAATAGTCGACTTGGATCGTAGAAAGTTTAAAGTTAATGACTTTGTTCGCATTTCGAAGCAAAGGGAGTTGTTCGCAAAAGGCTATACACCCAATTGGTCGACTGAAATTTTTCAAATAAGAAAAGTAAACCTGACAAACCCCACCACGTATCTTCTGAAAGATGAGAAAAATGAAAAAATTGAAGGTGGATTCTATCAAGAGGAGTTACAAAAAGTGCAATATCCAGACGTATATTTAGTTGAAAAAATATTAAGGAAAAAAGGAAGTCAAGTATTTGTTAAATGGTTGGGCCTTGACAAATCTAACAATTCATGGATTCCCAAAAAAGATGTTTTGTAATATATTATAATTAAGAAATAAAACAAGTATGTTAATCAAATGTATTTTATTACTAATTAAACCTATTAGCATATATTCTATGTTTTTCATTTAAAATATTAAAAAGTTCAATTTTAAATTGCTGAATTCGTCTTTTGAATCGTAGTTGGTCCAGATATTGGCTTCTAAAATTACTCTTTCGGGCGCTCCTATAGGCAAAGGACCATACCACAAGCATATGAACTTCATTTTGCTCACTGAAAGTCACTGTTTTCTTCATATTTCCTTTTCTGTCCATTTCTCGTAATCAAATTTTCCAACTCGTTCGGAAATATTGTCAGCAACTCGAACATTGTGCATACATTTTCGCTGTTTGGATTATGATTTGGATTTAAAACATTATATATGTTTGCAAGCAGGTCCCCTGAATGTTTCAGACTAGTTTTAAACACATTGAAATATTGTGGAAACTCCTGTCTTTTAATTATTTGAATCCTGTAATTAATTAGTTCCTTAAGAGCCCATAAATTGTCCATGGACTCGCAAGCAAGAGTCACGTAATAGCCATCACTTTTTTTAATTTTTATTACAGGCTGTTGTTGATACATTTCGAAATAAACTGTGAAATTTGCAAACTTTACAGGAGTCGTGTCCGCATTAAGTGAATAAAAATACCCCATCAGAATGCCTTGATAAGAAAGTAAATTTTTCCAGTCTTCTTCGGACAGGAATATTTTGAAACCATTGTGACCGCCAATAATTACTTTCGGGGCAAAATTCTCCAAATTTAACCCAATGCTTATAAATTTTGTTGAGGACTTGTTCAAGTAATAGATTTTAGCATTAAAAATTTTTTCATTAAATTTATTTTCACTGCTAACCTCACTTTTGTTTGGGGGATACTCAAAACCTTGATTAAATGTCGAATACATCTTGTTTAGTGAATTGTAAGACAAAAATGCATTCTTATTATAACCGTCTCCCTACCAACTTTCCTTAAAAGGTCAAGGTATGTGAACATTAAAGCACAACAGATTTTTTTTCTTAATACATTTATTTCATATTAACATAACTAGGTATAAACATATTTAGTAGAAATAGCAGAATAATAAACAGTGGTACTAGTATTTTATAATCGTTTTGGGTCCCTTGTAATATTTGGTCTTTCATTTTATATCGCCACATACACTCCATTAGATCACAGTTTTTATGAAATTTATAATGTTCCTCAATGGGAGAGTCCTGAGATCTCCAATCAAATATCTCTACCCCGCAGTAATAACATCGACAAGAATCCTCAATCATCAGATAGTAAAATCCACAGATTGCTAATATTTCAGGTGATAATTTTCCTGTCCATCTTTTAAACGAGCGTATTCTTTGATCGTATGTTCTATAAGAAACATTGTCAATTTCCTTATCAAAGGATTCTGCACACATTATTAATAATTGATTAAAACTGAAATATTTCACAGTTGTGGACCTTAATATACTCACAATTGAGGCGGGAGTTACCAATTTTCTTGATCCTTAGACCACTCGTAGAGAGGGATATCCTGGTGACCCCATGCGAGACTATCGAAAGAATTTGGAATCTTATAGCGCTTATCGTCGGTCGACGTAAGGGCTACTTTATTAACGAGCTCCGTAAAAATATTATGTGACCTAGATCTGAACAAATACATACTACAAAAAGTTTTAGAGTTATTTTCAACAACATCCTTGTAATGAGTCAAGTTCAATTGTTTATTAATACTACTTTTTTTAATTCCTTTCGCTTTTTTAAGTAACGTTTTTTTAGTTTTAACACAATAAGCTTTAGCACCGGTGCCATAAAAGCTTTCTATGGGTTCGCCAGCATATTCGTCTTTAAATTTACCTACTACAGCTTTTGTTATTGGCATGTCGTGTATGTTATTAGGCTTGTAATTTGAGGTGTCAAAGTCTTCGATATGATGTTTAATATCTTCATATACATTTTCGGTCTCGATTTCCAAGATAAACGAGTCAGTATCTGTGTACAGTAGTTTAACCTTTTCTTGATATAATGGTTTTAAGAAATCGTAAAAGAAACTATACATAACCGTTTTAGATAGGTCTAAAATAGAGAATCCTGCGTACACGGGCTTATCATAGTTGATCAAAACTTTTTGCATGTGAATAGCAGCCAAGTTTTCATTATACACAAATGAGTCTTTAAAATATGGTTTTGAAATAAGGTTTTCCGCACCGTCCTTTCGTACATTTTTTGACCACTCTGTAACCAACCTAATGTCAGTTCTTTTTTCAACATTTTCCATCGTCTTCCCATATATACTGTTATTAGCCAATTTATACGTACTTCTTTCAAACTCGGTTTTAGATTCGTTTCTTAATTTTGTGTTTAAATCGATATACTTTTTTAGCCAAGGTGATTGAGTAAACTCTAACACTCTGTGAATTTTAGTTAATTTTAGTCCATGTTGAAGGCACTGCTTAAGTAACATGTAATGAATCACGTACTTTTCCTTGTTTTTTAAATTTGGAATTAATTTTGAACATTTAGAATTGGGCGGTTGATAACTTTCAGGACAAAAAGGAAATTCACTATGTAGATCATGTAGCTCACCCGGGTAGGCCAGATCCACTTCTAAAACATACCCCTTATCAGACGTATCGGAAATATTTGTGACATTAAAATTTGCAATTTCTTCTGGAGATAACCAAACAAAATCTTTTTGTGGTAGGTATTGAGACATTGCCTTTCCGTACAGGTTATTTGCATCCACGTATAAAATATACTTATCGGGTTTAGACTTATCGTGATTTGGCATAAACCGATTATTTGCTTCGGATTTCCTACAAACACAGGTACTGACCCCTCCTCTTACACTATCTTTAAAAAAATGTAACATGTTTACGTCCGTCAATAATTCTAATTCCGTCCCTGAGTGTAATAAAAAAGCAGAAAAGCTGAAACTCGGAAAACTTATATAGGCCACGGGATCTAGAGTGTATGTATTAAGACAAGTTTTCCTAAAGTTTTGAAATACATCTGCCAAAAGTAAAACGTCAGATTTCAAATAGATATCAGAATATTGCCCAATAGACTTACACTCAAACAAGTTCCATACCTTCTTTGCGCGTTCGTACTCTTGGTCACTAATATGTTCCTCTATCAAGTCATTATAAAATTGTTCTTTTTCGGGCAATGAGGCTTCTTGTAATTTTGTGTAACTATCGATGTAGTTATAAGGAAAAACACCTTTTTGACGAATAAAATCAAATTGTTCCTTATCCTTAAAATATTTTGATATTTCCAAGCATTGCTCATCTTTTAAAGTTTCCGCAAGTTTTGATAAAGAATAGGGTAAAAATTGAAAAGAGTCTATAAACCTAATGGAAAAACATTTTTTCTTTTGTTTTCCAGTTTTTTTATCGAAATATAGACCTACCTCAAGAAACTTCTCAAAGGTAATATATTTTTCCTTATTTTGGGCAATTACCTTCAGCCGTTCCTTGTTCTGGCAAAGGTTTTTTATAAATAGATGGGTATCGTAATTTTTTAGGTTATGTAAGACAACAGGAATGAAATTGGGTATCTTAAAATTTAAGTTACACACTGAATGTGCGGGCCCCCGGTACTTCCCAGTCAGATGACAGTGATCCGCAACTTTTTCTTTCTCTGTTTCGATTATTTTTTTACAAATGTGACACTCCTTTGTATAAGTATGACGTAATTTTTCCAATTCACTTAAAGGGTTCATTGGTTTTTTGTGGTGTAAATATTTATTATAAATAGAGTATACATCTCTGTCTAACATATCTATAAAAACCTTTGCACAATCAAGGCCCTGAAAAAGTTCAAATTTTGAAGCCTCATCGTCAAAAGAACACTTTATGTAATACGCGAAGGAATATGGAACATGTTCGTATTTTTTCAACGTGTAAGGACGGTTTGCTTCCAAGTCATTGGTCCCATTATTTAAAGGTTTAAGAATACATTCGAAATCTGCGTAAATGACGAATGGAACTTCCATTTTTTTTCAATATTAGTAAATTTCAAAATATTTCCCGGTACCATGTTGCCAAATTTATCTATTTTATTTTCTGTGCTTGGTAAAGTAACACGTATATGACCGCAGTCGTAAATGGTATGTTTGGTTAATTCTTCATTAGATGTAAAATATTGGAGACAGCCGTCACAAAAATATTTTTTTCCATTGTGTTTAGTTATTTGACTAGAAACTAACCTAGACAAATCGGAAATTAAACAATAGTGGAAATTCCCATCGTCATCGCCTATTAACAATAAATTAATGTGTTTATTTTGTTTGACCTTTGTATAATGTAAAGGCCCAATCACTTCATACTTGGATTTAAAATCTGTTTTTAGTTTTTCTAAGCCATAAACGTTAATCGATACATTATTTTGCAATTCAAATTTTGAGATATTAATAATTTTAACGGGAGTTTCAATACCTGAAATATCCAAGACATCTGCAAAATGTGGGTATGATGATGTTTCAAACTCTAATCCCGTAGGGGGGTGCAAGGCTGCAACGACTGACCAGAAGAAACAAAATTCATCATTGTTCCTGATATTGATTGTAGCACGTTTCATCTGAATTTCCTGGGGTAGTTCAATATGCGAAGAAGCTCTGAGGGGGTTGTATTTATTAACGTTAACTTCCAAATGAATAATGTTGATCAAGCTCCATCCTGTAAAAGACAACTTTTAGAACTATGTTCAAAACAGAGATGTTACCTTAAAATTTAAAATAATTTCTTTTTACCTGAGTCTCTTTCTGCCATTTCGTCAGTTTTTACGTCGATTATCTTGCACATATCTGCAATATACTGGGCTAGGTCCGAAGCTTGACAAAGTGTTTCAAATCTAGTGTTAAAAGACTTCACACTATGAATTCCATTAACGGGATTTACATATAGTCCAAACAACTCCAAATTTGATTTAATGCACGTATGTTTTTGTACTTCTGCTCCTAATAAGTCCATCACTTTTTGAAATATGTCACCAAAAAATGTATTCACGTTAATATGGTGCCCCTCAGGTTTGATTCTGTAGGATATGATTCTTCCTTTAAAGGCAGCCTTAATCGTTTCAATACCATTTGAAAATTTTGCAACATTATTTTTATGTTCGTTTGTGCGCAGATGACTCGTAAATAACATTGTTGCGCAGAATTTTTTACAATCGGCACAATATTTCGATGTTGGTTCTAAAAACAAATATATAATTTACAGTCTTGCAAAAGCGGAACATTGCATTGACTCTTATTAACAAATATTATCCTTACCTGTTTTCTTAGAAGTTTTCTGCCTTTTCGCTTTTTTCATCTCATTCAACTGTGATTTCTTCCGATCACAGTACTGTTTCAAGTGACGCAGTAAACTATCTTTTCTGGAAAATGACTTGTTGCAGGTGATACAAACGTGCGCCATTTCCTTTTAATTACAATTTGTAATAAATACAACTTAGTGAACCTCTGAGTAACCAGTTTCAATTAACTAAGAAATATCTTATGTTATCTTTTAATACTAGCGAGGGTGTGTGTGGGGGAGGGAGAAATTAATTAACTATTGAGAAAAATTCTGTTCTAAATTGTTCGCGCATTTTTCAAATACTTCCACTATTCGATTCCATTTCTGTCTTTCCCTTAAGGTCATATTATCCGTACGATACTCTGAAAAATCTGTTAAACATACGCGTAAACTCATTAAAGTAGCTTTAATTTTACGTTTTTTCCTTTGTACTTCATCTTTACTTATCTCTGATTTTTTAATTGAAAAATTTTTATCTTTAGTTTGTGTTCCCACGTTCAAAAGATTAGTATTGTTTGTTTGTACTGAAACGGAATTTTTTTTCTTTTAAGAAGCATTATTTGATACTATACCACAAGGAGTTAATTCATTGGGAAGCCCCTCAAAATTACTAGCAAGCAAACTAGCATTTTTTGACAAGAGATCTTTGCTCGCTGTTGATTCTTCGTCAGCCCTAGTTATTTCTGGTTTAAAAATAATTCCTGATTGCTTTGGTAATTCTAACAACCCATTACCCTTTAAATCTGTTTGCCCTATGGTATCTAATTCATCTACAATTTTTTTAATGTCCTCTGCAGAATATAAATCTTGATCAAATATATCATTATTCAACACCGGAGATAAACAATTAAACACCTTGTCTGAATCATCACTAACCTTTTTTGCTGGAATTAAAATATTTTGTAATACATTAATAACTGGTTTCTCTGGGTTACCCGACGAGGTATTCATTACACGCACGTTCAGTAAAGATATCAAACTATTCTGACTATTTATAGGATTAACATGTTGTCTGTGGAGATTTCTATTTTTATCACACAGCAGTGAGAAAGTGAAAGTATCAATGCACCCAAGAGGTAAGTCTGCCAATTACACAAATCACAAATTTCTTCAAAATTATTAAATAATCTGTGTCTTGAAATATATTCTTATTGTTATTCTAATTGAGATTTAAAAGTTTTCCACCGCGTTCTTTAATAACTTTCTTGCAGTAACTATTTATAAGGGATGCTGTTTGTCTATAAGGGCATGAATCATAATCCTTCCTATTTTCCCCTTTGTCTCTAAGGGTATATTCTATTTTTTTTTATATCTTCTCTTTGTCCCTGTTTAAAAGATTTCCTTTTTTAGATAGTGGTTATGCTAAGTTAAATAAAAAAAAACAGAAAGTGTAACCCTGTTTGTCTACTATATATACGGCTTTTTGTATTCAATAGTTAGTTACAAGCAGTCTACTAATACTAAAGCAATAATAATTTCATGTATAATAATAATAATAATAATAAAATCATGTATTGTGATTGGGACAAGTATCCCAAATTTGCAAGTTGGAACGGGTCTGCCCTAGTTCCTGCGGCCGTTGATGTCCCAATTCTAAGTTGGGACAACTGTCCGAATCACTGGAATGGGTCAGCACTCGTTTCTATAGACACAATTGACCATAGTTGGGATACTGCACCCCAAGGTTCTACGTACAATCCAACCACCTATGTGATGGAAAATAATATAATCCGTCAGATGCCCCCGAAATTGAGTAAAGCCAATAAAAAAAAATTTCGGGAGGCAGAAAGGATTCGAATGTCCAAATATAATACGTAATGGTAAATATAACTATTTTATTTGTAATTTTTTTATTTATCTTTTCTCACTATACAGTCCGAGGTAGTACATAAAACATAATAATTTAATCTTTCTTAGTCATAAACCAACTGTGACGTCAGCCGCTCCGTCTAACCTTGAAGATCCAGTCGCTCCCATCGACCATAGTTGCTCTGGATGAGAGTTGTCGATCCCCTCGAATATCCCGCAGACGGCACCCAAGCAAGCCAGCGAGGAGAAAATTGTGAAATATATTAATGGCAATAAAACAATTTACTTGAATGTTATCTTTTATTTCTCTTTTTATACAGTAAGTACAAAAAAAAAACAGTTACTATTTCTTAGTCATTTCGAATTAAAGCAATATTTTCTTTTAAACCTATTATTCTAAATTCGAGCATTAATTAAATATTTAGGAAGAATACAATTAAATCGCAAAATTATACTGTGACATAATTAAAATCCCAGGTCATGCTGATGTCTGGGTGAAAGCCGATCCGTTAGACGTCGCAGCATGAAATTCGTACGGTTAGAGTGTGCGGGTCTGCTCTCAAGCGAATAATAAGGGAAAGGGGAATATCTGAACTCTCATATTGAGTGTTGTGGTTGTGCTCTCAAGCGAATAATAAGGGAAAGGGAATATCTGAACTCTCATATTGAATGAGGTGGTTGTGCTCTCAAGCGAATAATAAGGGAAAGGGAAGTGGCTGAACTCTCATATTGAATGAGGTGGTTGTGCTCTCAAGCGAATAATAAGGGAAAGGGAAGTGACTGAACTCTCATATTGAATGAGGTGGTTGTGCTCTCAGTACCTGTGTGGTGTTGTGTGGTTGTACTCTCAGTACCTGTGTGGTGTTTGTGTGGCGGCACTCTCAGTACCTATATACTTCGAAATTTTGTTTCAAGTTTACTTAGAGTTGATCTAGTGATTGGTCTTTCTGGGTACTTAGCGTTGAACAAAATGCAAACTTCTTGTTGGATACGAATCCTATCACCATATCCAATCATCATAAGAATTTTTATTCTTTGGGTGGGAGATAAACGCATAGTAACTAAATATTAAAATTAATTTTATTACTTCTACTAAACTTACTAGAAAAATTCAGTATAATATACACCATAGTTACATAACAGCAAATAAATAAGCCTACTTTTAAAAAAATGTATCTTAAATAAAATTATTTGTTTCACCCTGTAGCTACATAACTATCAATTTTAGGCCCTAAGTGTGTTATGTTTTTGAAATCAGCTGTTCTTGTATAATAAATTTATATTTCAAAATATGCGCAATTAAAAATTATTATATACGTGTCCGAGAATTTTTACGAAATGCTTTTAGATTATTAAATAATGAATTTGTTCCTTACTTTATGTACACACTGTATAGCTCGGACAAAATAGATCTAAGGCCGTATTTTTAATATTTTTTTCAAGACGCGCAAAACGATTTTTTATTGTTTTTAATTTATTGCTCGTAAACGACTAAAGCAAATCAAATAAAATTTTGGAAAATAACAAAGAACACTAAAAAGAACCAAAATATGCAAAAAAATATAGGGTATACCATTTTTTAAAAAAATATTTTATCGTTCTACTTTTTTGGACCATTCTGAATATAATATAATATTTCCCGAAATACACTCATAAATACAGTGTAGGTCTGCGTTCGAACGAAATTCCTAACTTAATTGGTATAGAAGTTGTGGATTCCTGACGCAATATTGCAGGACCCTGTGTACTAATTTGCTTTATTATTTAAAACATTGTGCGTAAATAAGCATCAATAAAAAGATTTGAATGCCAAACGATAACTAAACTGTAAAAACTGTTGAGTAACAATAATGTAAGACGTAACACTGGCTATTACTACCGCCAATAGTCTGAAGTCCACTTTGAAAATACCCATTGGGTTAATGTAAGGCTGTCTAAAACCACTTTGGCTAGCAAAATCTCTGAGTTCTTTACGAAACAGATTTTCTGATCCCCTAGTGTGACACTCTGGCAATGAGTTTAGAAGAGCGTAACAAATTTTGTGCGTTTTGGCTGTTTCATTTGATAAGATAGTTCCGATCCATGATAGGGCGACGACACTGATCTAGAACAAGGCAAAGTAAACACAAATATTGTAGTATAACAAAATACTTACATTCATAAATACCATCCCCGTACTACAAATGAGCCAAAGTTGAACTTTCTTCTCATAACTGGTATTTTCTGGTAAAATCAGCATCGTCAAAATATGCATGATGAAGGTGCATACTAAATTGATAGCAGTGACCACGAAACACAGCAAAGACAATCCGAAAATTGCGTTTATATTGTCGATTTGATCGCATAAAACCGAGTGAACCCTTTTGAGTGCCCTAAGATGAAAGTTCTTGTATTCTATGTTCTTGCAGAAGCGGGCATCCATGCACCTTTCCGGGTTGAAACCCTTTAATGTTTTGTTGAGAAGCGCAAATCTCTGATTTATTAGAATATACAGCATGATAACTGTAAAGACTATAAGTGAGAACTGGAACATCTGCAAAAGTTCCACCAGGTCGTACCAGTTGATGCTGTGGGTGGAATAAAAAAAGCAGTAGCCGTTAAAGGCGTGTACCATCTGGAACAATATGAAACTCGCTAGGAACATGTAGAGCTGTACCTTTTTCTTGGCTACGTCAAAATCCAGTATCAAGTCTATCTGATCCAGGTTTTTAAATAGTTTGTGCACATTCTTGCTATTAAAAAATCCGAACGACACTAAGATGACTGTGGAAAATATCGCGAGGTCAAACTGCGCCAGCAGGGTCATAATTGAAATGGGCAACAATTCAAACTTTGTGGTTGAGTCCAGGGGATTGTCGTATATCTCCTTGATGTCAATTAGTTTCATATAGACTGGGCTTATGTTCATCGATGTCCAACATATGAGGCTTACGAATGCGAAAGACCTATTTAGTTTACTTCTCAGGTAAGTTTTTCTTGGTTTCTCTTCTGCGTAGATATTGAATTGAGGAAAGGCACAAAATATAAATGTCAAGATAAAAAGTGGACGAAAGAATTTTACGTTTTTGTTCATTTTGCACTCTTGCAATGACGATAAATGTAAGATATTCACTCTTATTAAATTAGTAGTATGTACCTACAGGAAATTAATTATTTATCTGGATATACATAGATTATTGGGATTATCGGCCCGCAGGTATTAGATTAAGTGGTATGCAAACAAGACTTATTAATTTTATTTAATATACCTACATAGTGTTTACTAAACATCATGATAAATTAATTCTATACTTAAGAGGAAACAACAATCGTTTTGTGTATTAAGTGCATAATCTTCAAAATTTTTATAAAGAGCAGAGCGCTTTCGGCCTTAGGCCATCTTCAGTGCTTCCTAGAAAGCGAGGAAAATCCAATTTGTAGAAATATTTATTTGAATATGACGTTTTTCGAAAATTAATTACAAAGTTGTGTGAAATCAATTAAATGTTGTCCATTTTTTTTTTGTTGAACAGTTGTTCTGAGAAATAATATAAAGATGTATTTTGGTTTTTACTCACTTTGTCAGGAAGCAGAAACACTTCATTGACAAAAAATATTTTTTCATTAGGTGGGCCAACACCACAATATAAAACCTGATTGCATTAAACAATTAACACGTAATTGTAAATGACGAGCAACTTCCATTTTTTCTTTTTAATTTTTTTGTTCCACGTGAGAACGTGGTTTCGAGTCAAAATTTGACGGTTGTTTAAATTAAAAAAAATAAATCTATCCTGACATTATGACGTTGTTGACGTTGTTGAGAATAAAGAGCGGGCTATTTAAAAATTGTTAAGGTTGGAAGATATTCAAATTTTAAATGTTAATTTAGAAAGCGTCTATGTGAGGGAATAATGTAACTTCTGTCTAGGTTAACTTGTGTGTTTAAACTATGACCCAAGTATAATAGATTCCTTGATTTCAAGAACAAAATGCAGAAGAATTAGGAATGAGATATATCCTCTCGCCACTATAAATGATAAAAAATATGTTGCTGCGTACCTTCCCTTGATCAAAACACCAAATCTAATATTAAACAAATATTTACACAATCGATCCCAAATCTCAGTCTTTCCTTTAAAACCATAAATAGTCTAGCAACACACATATTAAATTCCAAAGATAAAATTGAACATCTTTCAAAGAGTGGTATCTATAAATTAAATTGTAATTCTTGCAACAGTACCTGTATTGGTTGTACCGGGTGTCCCACTAAGAATGGCTGTCGGCCGTATCTCAGAAAGTGTTAGTCGTATGGCTTGCGGAAAAAAATATATTAGGTAAATTGGTCATGAGAAATTGCTGGAAATTATTTTCAAGTTTTTCAGACTGGCGCTAGAGGGCGCAACAGTAACGGTAAATATAAATCACGAAGTTTCCTCAAGAGTCGCCTAGTTAAGGTATCCCGAAAATAATATTTTTGTATATTTCGAAGAACTAATAATAAAATTCACCTTAAGAACGTGTTCGTCACTTTTCAAATAAAGTGGTGGAGGAAGGTTGAACATTATTTGTAATAAATGCTGATAACTCCGGTCTGGCTTAACATAATTTAGTGAACTTAGTTTTGTTAAAAAGGGCTTTTCTCACTCTATCGATCATCTTATCAACTACGGCAATATGTGTTTTACACTAGGCGCTAGGGGGCGCTGTCTTACAACTTCACAAACATTGCGCGTTTTTTCCATAAATGTAAATATAATAGTATATTCATTTTTACCTGATTACAAGGATGATTAAAAGTCTAAGAAATCAGCGAAAACCGCAAGTTAATATCTATTTTCAATCCGGAGGTATCAACAACAATAATCATAATTACGGAACATGATGATTTTATTTTCAAGTTGCCATTGTAAAGGTTTTTTTAAGAGTCAAAGTCGAAGGCCTTGGAAAAACAAAATATGAAGGTACGCATGTTTCAAGCAAATATACCGTTACGACAATAATTCTCAGTGGCGCCCTAAATGTTCAAATTGTCGCCCATCGTTCTGTATACACGACTCCAATCTCGCCCTGGTTGCTAATAGTGCAGTTTCCACCTCTGCCATAGGGATACGGCTGGTAACGAAAACAAGATCCTTCAATCTCCCCCATAGATAAAAATTTAGGCATGTTAAGTCAGGTGATCTAAAATGAAAATTACCACTTTCATTAACCTCACAATATATCCTATAATATTACCTGGCAGGCCACGAAAATATACTCCCTCTTCCTATACACCTTGCAGAAAATTTGTCGTCAAGACATTGACGAACGTTTGCCGCAAAATGTGCAGGACATCCATCGTGTTGGAAAACCATAGTTCTGCGAATATCCAAGGGCACATCTTCGAGAAGAATTGGGAGTTCGTAATTTAAAAAATGTAAATATCTATATATAATATATAGAGACGATTGCAATATTGTATGTTGCTTAGAAGAAAAGTCAATGAAAACCCACATTTTCTGAGTAAGGTCTTATGGCCAGACGAATGTAAGTTTACTACTTGCGGAATGTTTCATCGGAAAAATGAACACATTTTGAGTGTTGAACATCCAAGGGGCAATAGCGAAGTAAGAAAACAAGTCCGCTTTAGTGTAAATGTTTGGGCGGGCATATACAGAAATTATATTGTTGGCCCTTTCATGTTCCATAAAAACCTAAATGGGGAAAGGCATTTAAATTTCCTAAACACCACTTTTCAAGAATATCTGGACGAAATTCCTTTAGCTAGGTTGCTCCATCTTTGGCTCCAGCAAGATGGGGCGCCGCCGAACAATACCAGGGCAGTAAAATTGTTCTTAAATGAACAGTTGCCTAATAGGTGGATCGGAAATGGTGGGGCAATAGAATAGCCAGCGAGGTGGCCAGATATTTCGCCTCTGGATTTATTTTTATGGGGGGCATTAAAAAACTTTCTTTATAAAACTAACTTAGATACCATGGAAGAACTGGAAGAACGCATACAGGTTGCAGTTGGTAGGATAAGGAGAAGATCGATTGAAAGGGCTGTCGCCAAAATTGGAAAAAAATTGATCGTTTTATTGAGCAAACAATATTTTTGATAATTTAGAAAATTGGGATTTATAATTAAGAAAATTAGAATTATTAGAAAATTCTTATAAAATAAATTATGTTACATGTATGAATGTTTAAATAAAATATAGTAACCTGAATTAACCTGAACTAACCTAAACGGTGAGGCTCTGTATATTCCTCGAGTTAGGTTATTTTACTGGTTCGTTTTATATATTGGTTAAGTGAATTAGACAGTTAGATCCCTTTCAATTTGGCGTTTATTTATCCAATTTGGCACTGGTTTACACAATAACTTTTTGATACATGATTAACTACTAACTAATACCATTACTAACTTTTTATAACATTACTACACTTATTACTTGGTGCTTTTATTTTAAGCTAGGCTATTTTGTCATGTCCAACGGACGATGACCCACAATTTTGACGTACGTGTTCGTTCACCTCTCACTAGTTTAACCCGCAGTGGTTCTCGAGAGAACGTAAGTGTGCTCTCGTCGTTAGAATATCACGCTCAGCTGTCAGACCGGCCAATCACAAGGCAACATATTTCGCGCGTTGTGTTCTAATTGGCTATTTACTGTTCCGCCATGTTTTCTTTGGACCAATTTAATTTTCCCGCTTTGTGTACTGCGGTGAGCTTAATCCCCCAGCGACAAAGCACATATACGTTTTTACAATCTTCAAAAATAGACTTTTTACCAATTAATTGTGTTGAGAACAATTTCTTGTTAAATTAACCGTAGCGACAGGCCGCTGTTTTAGTATAATATTTGGAAATTTGGTATCTTCTCTGGGCGACAATATTATTTGGTCTAAAAACATTAAATGCATTTTGTTTCGCTATTTCTCTGACCGTTAAGGAATTTTGTTGCTAATGGAATATTTGAAAAGCATTTATTTTATCTAGACAAAGAGTAGTTTGATTCTGAAAATATTGGTTGCATTATATTTCATTATTTTTCTTGCATTTGAGCAATCGTTTCCCCAACAACCCTGTATAAAACCGTAAAGTAAAATGTGTAATCGCAATAGTTTGAATCCGTACTATCATCCACTGATATAATTAAAGGTTTTACGTTTTCCCAAAATTTTCTATAATTATTTTCGACTTCAAATACATGTTTAACGCACCTTTTCCAACTGCTCTCTGGTATTAATTTACAGTGAGTTTTAATTACTTCAATTACATTAGCGGACATTTTTGGGTTTACATTTTGAATCTAATTTTGTTTTTTAATTCGGACCATATCATTTCTATAGGATTCAAATCGCAATGGTAGGGGGGCAATCTAAGTGGTATGTTACCGGATGCTTTTATAGCCTCATCTACGCAAAAAACGTATCTCAGAAAGTGTTAGTCGTATGGCTTGCGGAAAAAAATATATTGGGTAAAGTGGTCATGAGAAATTGCTGGAAAGTATTTTCAAGTTTCTCAGACTGGCGCTAGAGGGCGCAACAGTAACGGTAAATCTGAATCACGAAGTTTCCTCAAAAGTCACCTAGTTAAGGTATCCCGAAAATAACATTTTTGCATATTTCGAAGATTTATTAATAAAATTCACCTATAGAACGTGTTCGTCACTTTTCAAATAAAGTGGTGGGTTAAGGTTGAACATTATTTGTAATAAATGCTGATAACTCCGGTCTGGCTTAACATAATTTAGTTAACTTGGTTTTGTTAAAAAGGGCTTTTCTCACTCTATATATAAGCTTATGAAAATTCATTTAAGAGATGCAAAATTGAAGGTCACATATGGTTTAACTTAAAATGCACTAAGAAGCAACTTATTCCGAATTACATACAACATAGATTCAAGAACAATATAAATATACCCTATAGGTCACAGGTCAACTTAATGAAATTAAAACGTTCCATGATTAGAGAAGAAAATCGTATATGGTTTTCTAAGAAAGCATTGTGTATTGTTAAGCTTAATTTTATCTTTTCACTGTTGAATGTCACTATTCTAACAATGAAGTTAATGCTTTTCACAACAATTTGTCGGACAGGTTAAGTTTCTTTAGAAATAGGCATTATAGTAAATTAGATAAGAAATTACAGAACTTATCAAAACAGAAATACGAATCTGAGTGTTTAGAACATCGTAAATATTCTGATCATGTTTTTCACCCAAAAATTTTGAATATGACAAATTGCGCCTTTTCAGATGTTGAACTCTCATTTTTAGAAAAGGGATTAAAATATTGCCCTAATTTGGGCATAGGGGAGAAGGATGTGACTTCTTTGTTGGCTGATATAGAAATGGCCCTAAAGTTTTGTGATGTTGATGTGATGAATTCTGTTAGAGGGTTTTGTAGACACATTATTAGGAAACAGAAGGATAATTTTGGTAATCAACGATATAATAATAAAATTCATGTACAAAAGAATATTTGCCGAACTTTGAGACAAAAAATAAAATTAAATGACTTAGTATTGGGAAAGGCAGACAAGGGCAATTGTTTGGTAATTATGGAAAAACAACAATATTTCAATAAGGTTCAAAACTTTTTGGATAATAATAATATGATTATCGAGCTTAAGAAAGATCCGAATGCGTCTTACACTACAGAACTTAAAAGATTAATTAATGGCCAAAATTTTTATGATGAACTTAAGATGAATAAACCTGTAATTCCTATGATTTCTAGTACCCCTTTATTATACGGTATGGTCAAAATTCACAAAATTGATATGCCAATTAGACCTGTGGTTAGTTTTGTATCTTCATCGGCATATTTTTTAGCAAAATGGCTAGACAAATGTTTGAGAAGCCTCTTGGACTTTCAAAATAAATACAGTATTAAGAACACCAATGGATTAATTCAAGATTTAAAAAGTATTAACTTGCCAAATGATTGCCTTTTGGTTTCTTTTGATGTGGTCAATCTGTTTCCAAGTATCCCCCGACAACAGGTGGTGAATATCGTGGAACGTTAGCTTGGAGAGAACTTATCTCTGTCTGATAATGTACGGAGGGGTATAACGTCCCTTTTGAATAAATGTCTAGGTTTAGATTTTTTTAGATTTAATGACAAGTTCTTTAAAATGACGGATGGTTTACCCATGGGTTCAGGTCTTTCCCCCTTTTTAGCTGAAATTTTTATGGGTGATTTTGAAAATAAATTGTTTAATTCACATTTTTACCTTCTAGATAAAATTTTATTATGGCGCAGATATGTTGATGATACTTTTATTGTTTGGACAGGAACAGGGAATGAGTTGGAAATTTTTTTCAAGTTTTTAAATTCTTTAAACAACCACATCAAATTTACAAAAGAAATAGAATCTGATTGTTGTCTGAATTTTTTAGATTTGACAATAAAGAGGGTGAATAACGTTTTTGAGTATGCTATTTATCGGAAAAACACACATACAGACAATGTTATACCTGCTGACTCAAATCATTGTTTAGCTCATAAAATGGCAGCTTTTAACTCTTTGATCCATCGTTTGTTCACTATCCCACTCTTACCTTTAGAATTTGAGAAGGAAAAGAACATCATCTTTCAAATTGCTTATAACAACGGATACAAGATATCACTAATCAATAATTTAATAAGAAAAAAATTTAATGGCATGCTTAAGAGGGTGTTGACTGACCCCTTGGATAAGACCATAACATCTTTTCAACCTCCTAGGTATATAAGGCTTACTTTTTTGGGCACTGTTTCTCTGAGAGTGGGTAATGTATTGAAGTCTTTAAACAACAATTTTAAAATAGCTTACAAATCGGTAAACAATTTACGTAGCTTATTCTCGAGAGTAAAGGATTCAATTAACGTGCTTGACAAGAGTGGGGTGTATTTGTTGTCCTGTAACTCTTGCACGGCTAAATATGCTGGTCAGACAGGACGTAGTTTTAATGTTAGAATAAAAGAACATTTAAACTCTCAGAAATCGCCTAATGACAAGAGATCAGCTTTTGGCCTACATTTAAGAGAAAATTTACATAGTTTTAATACTAAAGACAACTTTAAAATGCTACATAATGCGAATAAAGGCCTAAAGTTGAATTTTTTAGAAAATATTGAAATAGCGAAATTAGAGATAAATAATCAAATTGTGTGTTTGAACGATCCTGTCAACGCCCACTATAGGGAAGCGGCGAGAATTATAAACGAATTTAAGTAGTGAATGATTGTTTAAATAATGGAACCTCTCTTTGTACAATCTAGATGTCGCTATGGTTCGGTGTATTTTGTTTTATTTTTTAAGTATTTTATTTTTAAATGTTTTTTGGGTTTATCCCGTTTTATATAGTTAGTAAACCTGTGCTCGCCATTGTGAGCTTGTTTGTGTCCTTAATGTAAAGTTTTGTCTATATTATGTAAGTAACACCAAAATATTTTGATTTATACCTGAGATTATTATATGAATAAACTTTTTAGATAGCTCTTGAAAATGGTGTAAGAAACCGAAACGCGTAGAGCGAATTATTAAATATTTGTGAAGAATTTTGGATTTTTCTTTCCTGTTTAATATTACTACGGCAATATGTGTTTTACACTAGGCGCTAGGGGGCGCTGTCTTACAACTTCACAAACATTGCGCGTTTTTTCCATAATTGTAAATATAATAGTATATTCAATTTCACCTGATTACAAGGATGATTAAAAGTCTAAGAAGTTAGCGAAAACCGCAAGTTAATATATGTTTTCAATTCGGAGATATCACCAACAATAATCATAATTACGGAATATTATAATTTTATTTTCAAGTTTCCATTGTAAAGGTTTTTTTAAGAGTCAAACAGGCCTTGGAAAAACAAAATATGATGGCACGTATGTTTCAAGCAAATATATCGTTACGACAATAACTCTCAGTGGCGCCCTAAATGTTCAAATTGTCGCCCATTGTTTTGTATACACGACTCCAATCTCTGCCTGGTCGAAATACTGCAGTTTCCACCTCTGCCATAGGGACACGGCGGCTGCTGGCCATTATCCTTTCTATTATGTTCCCTTGTGGTGGGTCTGGTAACGAAAACAAGATCCTTCAATCTCCCCCATAAATAAAAATCTAGGCATGTTAAGTCAGGTGATCTAAAATAGAAATTACCACTGTCATTAACAGTACCACAATATATCCTATAATATTACCTGGCAGGCCACGGAAATATACTCCCTCTTCCTATCCACCTTGCAGAAAATGTGTCGTCAAGAAATTGACGAACGTTTGCTGCAAAATGTGTAGGACATCCATCGTGTTGGAAAACCATAGTTCTGCGAATATCCAAGGGCACATCTTCGAGAAGAATTGGGAGTTCGTAATTTAAAAAATGTAAATATCTTTGCCCAGTAAGCGACTCATTAAATACAAACGGTCAAATTATTCTGCCACCCAAAATGCCGCACCAGACATTGACACTCCATCTTTCTTGATGCTGCACCTCCCGCATCCAATGGGGATTATCCCGCGACCCATAATGCATATTATGGCGGTTTACTCCTACATTACTATGGAAAGTAGCTTCATCAGTCCACAAAATTCTGGAGAGAAGATTTCTATCTTCCAATATCATATTGAGCAACCAATAGCAATGATCCAATCTTCTATCATAATCTTGCGGGGTCAAAGCCTGGTGGAACACAATATGGTAGGGATGTAGCCCAAAGAAAAACAAAATATTTATTACATTGACTCGAAAACTATTAAGAGAAATATTGGCATTATTGTAAACTATTTAAGAGTTATAACAGATAGATATAATTACTTACCTTTCTTCTAATAACATCCTATGCATAGTAGATCGAGTAACGCCCAAGTCTCTAACAATTAATCTAATACTAATTTGTGGATCAAATTCCACATATGCCAAAACATTTACAATGTTTTCTTCGGTTCGACCTCGGCGGCGTCTGCGATATACAGGGCGACGAATACTTCCAGTAGTACGAAAACGGCTAGCTAAACGATTAAACATTCTACTTTTGAGGGTATCGTACTGCGTAAACCCGTTCAGCAATTGTTGCATTTCTCAAACATTCAAAATACACCGCAATGATGTCAACCGCTTCTTCAAATAACAGAGGCATTTTGAAAATCAAATACGACACAACACTGTTGGCACGATAAAAATTTGGACGTAATAATGAAAGGTGAAACGCGTGCACAGTTTCAATTCATATTTTCTTTTTCCAAGGCCTATTTGACTCTTAAAAAAACCTTTACAATGGCAGCTTGAAAATAAAATCATAATGTTCCGTAATTATAATTATTGTTGTTGATATCTCCGAATTGAAAATAGATATTAACTTGCGGTTTTCGCTGACTTCTTAGACTTTTAATCATCCTTGTAATCAGGTTAAACTGAATATACTATTATATTTACAATTATGGAAAAGACGCGCAATGTTTGTGAAGTTGTAAGAGAGCGCCCCCTAGCGCCTAGTGTAAAACACATATTGCCGTAGTTCATAAGATGATATTATATAGAGTGAGAAAAGCCCTTTTTAACAAAACTAAGTTTACTAAATTATGTTAAGCCAGACCGGACTTATCAGCATTTATTACAAATAATGTTCAACCTTAACCCACCACTTTATTTGAAAAGTGACGAACACGTTCTATAGGTGAATTTTATTAATAAATCTTCGAAATATACAAAAATGTTATTTTCGGGATACCTTAACTAGGCGACTTTTGAGGAAACTTCGTGATTCATATTTACCGTTACTGTTGCGCCCTCTAGCGCGCCAGTCTGAGAAATTTGAAAATACATTCCAGCAATTTCTCAGGACCACTTTACCTAATATATTTTTTTTCCGCAAGCGATACGACTAACACTTTCTGAGATACGGCCGACAACCATTCTTAGTGGGACACCCGGTACATCACAAAAACATCCCGGTATCATAGGGAGTTCAATTTCGTTCGTCAGATTGCAGAATCGCTAGCTGCTTAGTTCTACTTAAAAAGAAACTATTAATTGCCCAAAAATATATTAAAATCGTGGAGCGTACGTAAAAGTACTTGCTTCACGGAGCTATTTTGCAATGTGGAATGTACTACTAATTGCCCCAAAAAGACCTTAAAACCTAAAGCGCGCGTAAGAGCACACTTGCTTCACCGAGATATCTTGGAAGACTACTTAATTGCCCGAAAAGGCCTTAAATTCGTGGAGCGCACGTAAAAGTACTGGCTTCATGGAGCGATTGTGGAAGATTGCCTCGATTGCCCAAAAATGCTATAAAATCGCAAGTGTACGTAACCGCTTGGTTCACGAAGCTATCGTGGAAGACTGCTCTCTTTTCCTTTGCGCCGTGCTTTTAGTCTCTCGGTCGACCGGCGCGCGTTGCGACCCAACCTATTTTTTACCCAATAGGAAGCTCGCGTCCCAATGACGTTTTACAAGTACCATTGCGATGCGTTCTTGACTAGCTACGTAACTGAATGCCAATAATTGCTTGAACAAATAATTATAACTCTTATGTAAGTTACAACCCAAAAATAGCAGAGATTGAAACGCATGCACACAGCATTCACCAACCTATTCTCTTTGACGTGTTGATTACGGTTGATATACGTTTCCCCAACAACTAGGTATGTCAATAGCTTTATTATAGGTGACAAAATCATGTGATGTTTTGCCTGACAAAAGTACCTTGAAAACTGAACATTATAATATACAGTATGTCTACGTAAGTTGCCGGCATATAGGAAACCTTTTTATTATTAATTTTACGAGAAAAAGTTATTACTCATAAAAGGTTTTGCATGGTCTAAAAGCTAAAATGCAACCATCAGATATCAAGATTTGTCAGTCGTTGACGAGGTTTTTCAAAAAATATGAATTTTGCTCAAGAGTAGAGTACCTTTATTTTTGACAATATCGAAAATTATTATGTTTAGAATTAAAAATAACTTTAAAATATTCATTAAAAAAAAACTATTTATTTAGAATTGTTTTATCAAATTTATAATTATTAAATGTAATGTATTAATGGGCAAACTTAAGTTTTCGACATTATCGCCGAGAAAATGTCTAAGAAGTAGCATTTTAATAAAAATTTGAAAGTTATTTCTAATTCTAAACATCTTCTCTTTATAATAATTTTCGATATTGTCAAAAATAAAGGTACTTTAAATCATATTTTTTGATAAACCTCGTATACGACTAATTAATTTTGATATCTGATGGTTGCATATTAGGTTTCAGACCATGCAAAACTTTTCATGAAGTATAACTTTTTTTCATAAAATTAATAATAAAAAAGTTTCCCATATGCCGCCAACTTACGTAGACACACTGTATGATAATGTAAGTATATAAAAAATATGTATTTTCTAGAATGACAAAGAATCAAACTTTCATCCTAGTTAGGAAGATAGAGGGTGTTCCATTTGAAATAATAAAGTTAAAAACTCAAAATCTTCATTCGTTTGTAACATGAGCAATTAAAATATGTTTAAATACCGTGAGACACCACGTCGTCTGAGCACAATACTTAAATGATTGAAGCCCATTTTCGAACTGGTATACTAGTTAATGAAATTTGGTGTTGGAGTATTTTTCAGATTTAGCTGTATTTCTAAAGGATTTTTATGCGTGCCTTACAAATGCTGTTAGGTCAACCGTTCGTACATAGGAAGTTGTAAATGACTTTTGTCAACGCATGGAACAAGAGCCTACAAAACCTTTGAGAAACATTTAGTTTAAAAAATTATTGGATTCTGTTATGGAACATGCCACGAAGACGATTGTAACTTGGACATGCGTCCATTTGCCGGCAGACCAATCCAGACGATTTTGACTTGCGTACTACCTATGGCGTAGCGTGGGTATTGCCGCCCCTCTGCTTTTGCAATTAGGTCCATATGGTTAAAAACAGTTATAAATTCTAAACTGCATTTAAACCAAGCGGTATATTAAATTAACATAACAAGAAACCAGACGACAAATAATTGATATTATGTACGTGAAAAAATATAGGAATAGGAGTAAAGATACGTACGTTTTTGCGGGTAAATTATTTTTGTATTTTGTATTTTATTATTAAAAAATAATTAAAACCTATTTTTTGTCTAAATGTTGTTTTTTTTTTAATTTAATGGAAACTTTTCAAACTTGTTTATGGAATAACAAAATATACATGATATATAAGTACTATAAATGGACTATAGCGTATCTAGTATAATAAAATATTATAAAAATTCAGCTAAATAAGCCTAATCAAACATTTCGGGAGGATTAAAAATAAAACGTCTTTCTTAATTGAAATTTTATTTTTCTTACTTTTTATCAAAGCAATAGCGCTATCACAGTATCATCAGCCACTTCCTGCTCAATAGCGAAGATTAGTCAATCTTAGAGTACTCATTGTCGATTGTATATAATTACACATTTCTTATGGCAATTGTTTGTATTAGGTATGTTGTATAATAGGTGGAACAAACATAACGCACAGAATAATACAGGTTAGAGAAGAGAAATGCTAAAATAACGTTAAAGATGTGAGACATAGGCCATCTATGAATCAACTCTCTGACTAAGCCACCGACAAAATAGAATTATATTTTACCGTTAATGCCATGATGGCATTACCGGCATTATAGAAATCTGACATACCCACTGAAGAAATGCGCGGGAATATTTGACAATACATTATAATTCTTAAATAAATTTTAGTTTTGATTCGATTTGACTGCAACATTACAGTTGGATTTCAAAAGATATATGTTTGGCAGGAATACTCAAGGTGCTCGCATAATAAAGCAAATGTGAGCACCTTGTAATAATTTCTAACCATTTTAAAGATATATCTTTTGAAATACATTTTTATTGTAATGTTATAACCAAATTGAATTAAAACTTATCACATATTAATTGTTTTTATTACTGTTTATCTTTTCTTAATTATGAAACAACGTCTAGTGAATTATTAAAAAAAAATATGATCAAAATATATTTATTTAGAATATTTAAATTAAAAAGATACCTACATATGGTTTAAAAATTTAATATACAAAACTAAAGTTATGATATTTTTACGAAATAAGATTTTCTCACTGATAACTACAGCTAACGATGCCTAGGAGTGTGGTAAACTGAATCACTAGGAAACAAATGAGATAATGAACTTTACTCTATGGTTGACTTACCCTGTACAACAAAAAAAAACGAGTTGGATCCTATTTAAGTAAGTGTATGCTTTTTACTTTTTGATTAATAATTTAAGGAAGCTAACGTATTGAAAACTCCAATTTTGTTTACCAATACTAGGGAACAACAGCTTTAACCACATGCACAATAGCAATCAAGAACAACTGTATTGCCAAAGAAATATTAAAAAAACTGCAGAAGCTCTAAATACATGCACATCTTGAACACATAATCCATATATTAAACAACAAAAAGTAGCAAAACATGTATTTAAATCACTGATTTAAAATTGCAAAAGCAGGATTAACAACATCCAGGTGTTCAGTAACTGAATAAAATGCCTGTGTTTCAAGAAATGTTTTCACTACAAATTAAATTTCTTTTTCATAAAGATTTTGTACACATGTAGGGTGTAGGAAATACATTGGTAACGCAATCATCAGTGAATTATTTATACATTTATTAAGTCTATTTGTTCGTATTAAATGAGCCGATCTTATAAGAGAAATGTAAATATCTGAGCTAGGTTGAAAACTATTTCTGTTTGCATGAATATGAAGTAACTTGTGCAAAATAAATAATGATGGAAGCGTCAACACCTTTAGATTAATAATGTGTGATTTGCAATGGCCACGTTCACCAACTCCAACAATTACAGAAATTGATCTTTTTTGCATTCAGAAGAGCTGGACGAGGTTTTCACAAAATCACCCCATAAGAAAGGTGTACATGAAAAAGCGAATAATAGATGTTCAGAATAGCCCGATTATTGAAAAATAATTTCAATCTTCTGATTACAAAGTAAACATGTGAAGTTGAAAGTCAAGCCTAGAAACTTTACGCTTCTTCCTTTTACAACATCATTACTCGTCGAGAAAACTGCTTCCTGTGATTTATCGATATTTAAACTAAGGCAGTTCTGCGCAAACCAGATGTCAGCCTCAGAAGCCAATTAAGCGCTGTTTTCCTTAAGATCTTGAATATTATTTGGGCTACATAGTAGGCATATGTTATCCGCATAACCAAAACAACTGTAGGCAGAAAGAAGTGAGAACAGGATACTAACATAGATCACAAAAAGCAGAGACCCAAGGAGAGATCCCTGTGGCACTTCACTCCTGATCGAACCGAAATCCGACACCTCATCAACTAAGGAAACACACTGCCTTCTTAAAGACATCTATGACTCTACACGTTTTAAAGGGGTTTTCCCTAATGTGATAACGGTATAGCCCATTAATGAGAAGTTTATGTTATACACAGTCAAAAGCCTTTCTGAGGTCGCACAGAATTAGATTCACATGTTCCTCCCTTTCAAGGCCCTCGACTATGTCATGCAAAGTCTGAACAAATGCCTGAACTGTAGAATGACCCTCCTTGAAGCCATATTATAAAAAGTTAAGTAACCCATTAATCTCAAAATATCACCGCAGACCTGGAAGCTAAGGGAGGAAAATAGCACTTCTAGCAGGGCTCGCAGTGAAAATTGGCAGATTGTCAAAAGAGTGGTGGCAATGAAAAAGATCAGATGGGTAATAAACTAATTTGAACCATTCAAGTCACCGGAACCAGACGGAGTCTACCCAGCAATGCTTAAGCATGCAAGGGTCCTGTTAATCGATAAGCTTTGCCTCATACTAAGAGCCAGTTTGACTACAGGACACATTCTGAAATCTTGGAGACTGACAAAGGCGGTATTAATACCTAAACTTGAACGATAAGAGTATTTGGCGGCAAAGACATTCAGATTCATCAGTCTAATGTCGCTTATACTCAAAACACTTGAAAAACTGGTTGATATACGGGATGCCATCTTGGAACACAGACCATTTCATTAAAACCAGCATACCTACAGACAGAAAAATCAACGGAATCTGCCCTTCAACAGGCAGTCAGCAGGGCAGAGAAGGCTCTAGAGAACAATGAAATTCTGCTAAGACCTTTCCTGGACATAGAAGGAGCATTTGACAAGCACCTCCTTCGCATCAATCACTAGGGCAAGCAGGGCCACCGGACTGGAGGAAACTTGCTGCAGGTGGATAGAAGGTATGCTTCAAGGCAAAATTGTATACACGGATCTGCTTGGTGAGACTTTAGCAGCAAGGGTGAGAGGGGGGAGCCCGCATAGGAGGGGGGGTAATCTCTCCTCTGTTCTGGAACCTTGTCATGGACCTGCTTCTACGCTCACTCAGCAGTGAAGGATATCATATCGTGAGTTATGCGGACGACCTTGCAATAATGACCCAAGGCAAAAAATACACGACAGTAAGAGAGAGAATGCAAAGGGTCTCAATATCGTGGAAAAATGGGTGGGGCAGGCAGGACCTAACATTAGTCCTCAAGAGACTGTCAAAATCCCTTTACAAAACGCAGGACAAAGGAAGAAATGGGACCCCTTATCCTACAAGAAGTAAACATTCCACTGTCGGAAGAGGTCAAATACTTGGGAGTAACTTTGAACTACAGACTGACCCTGGAACAAACACGTGAAAAAAACAATCCGGAAGTCAAACCTGGCCGAAGTGTCATAATAATTTCAAAAGCTTTACCAAAATTTGGAATAATTGAGTATGGTCCATAGTCACTTGCAGAATTTACGTTTCCCCTTTTAAAAACACTACTACTCTACATAACTTTAAAGAATTGTCAATGCAAGCACTAAATAGAAAAGTAAGGGGCATAACAAGTTCTGCAGCGATATACTTCAAAATAATGCTATTTATATCAAAAATGTCGTAACAAGTAGTTTTCTTAAGCCAGAGAATTGCACTGAAAACATCCTCCCCACAAATAGGTAGAAATGTAAATGATTGAGAAACCATTGGTATGGATCCAACAAGTTCTTTCTGTAGAACTTTCTAATAGGTAGTTGTTTAACTAATTTGCTCGCAGCTGATAGAACATAATGATAAAAGTTAGGCTAAGGTTAATAGTATTATTATTTACTTTGTTATGATTTTTTTCGTGAATTATGATGTTCCATGCACTTTTGGATTAATTTTTTGAGTTATCGATATAATTACTATATGCTTGTTTTTAGTCCTTATAATAGAATTTTTGTAGTCCATATTTAATATCTTATACAAAGCGTAATAATTAATTTTTATCCAACACTTACATAATATAAAGTGAACATTATTAGTTTGGTTTTAGACTAATAAAGTAGCTTGTAACTCACACGTGGGTTACAACCATAAGTCACCATAAGTCACTAGTGGGTCGACAAATTTATTGAAGGCTTTGTCATAAGTATCTCTTGACTTGTGGGGCATAATGAATGAACATGCCAGGTCCGCTTCTTTTTGAATTTCGGCTGGAGTTTCTTCCATATTTTAAAAAACTATCGTCGAGAATCACAAAAATAATAATTTTATTTATTATAATACAGTGTTTTCCAGTTTACATTGTAACAATATAATTTTCTATTTTTTATTAATATCTATCAAGTGTTGGATAAAATTTTGTATGGTACACGTGTGTTAAGTCACTTGAGCCATTTCTCGGCGTGGCTTATATACAGGGCTGCCTAGAAGTTCGGAATAAAATTAATGTAGCCTTAACCTGTAACTTTTGGGGAAAATGCTCGGACATGTCAATTTAGTTTTATATATGCTCACATTTTGACGTTATTCGTTTGTTTTTTCATAGACATTTGTCAAAGATATGACGACATCGATCTTTTTTTTTTTAACGGAAACATACAGCTTGTGATACATCACTTGAAAGTTAATATCTCTTACAGTATGCTCATAAATTTTGGCGCGATTCTGTCAAGCTATTTCAAAATGGCGACTGTTAAAAGTTTTAAAAAAATTCCTATTTAAATAAGCGGAAATGATAAATCATTGATGTTTTTTTTTAACTTTCAAGGTAAGACACCTTCATTGTTTCACGTTCTGACATTTTGTGACATTGTGACGTAACAATAGTTATGGTTTATTTGTTATTTATTTTGCCAAAAAAAAAATAAAATGTAACGAAGCAAAACAAAACACAACAAGAAGGTGGTTAAACGTGGCAAATGCTGGAAATGTCCTCCACCCTCTACTTGGCATGCTCCCAGACGATGGTAAAATCCGTCGACGGAATTTCGAATGGCTTCAGCCGGTATGTTATGTGTCTCCAATCTTATTTTGTTTTTCAAATCTTCAATATTATTTGGCCTATTTTAGTAAACTTTTTCTTTTAAACATCTCCAAAGAAAATAGTCTAGAGGCGTTAAGTCTGAGGACCTCGGTGGCTATTCAATTGTACCACGTACTCCAATCCAGCGACCTGAAAATATCTTTTCACATTGACACCAAAATGCGGGGGAGCACCATCTTGCTGAAACCAAATTGTTTCATTAGGTATATCTGGATCTACTTCGTTGGGAAAAATTACAGCTAGAGCAGGCCTCAACTCGAAGGTTAAGAAATTCAGGTACCGTTCAGCTGTGAGGCTTTCTTCCAAAAAGAATGGCCCTAAAATTTGGTTATTAATGATACCTGCCCATACATTTACTTTCTGGGGCAGCTGAGTATGCGCTTCAAATATCCATCGTGGATTTTCTTGACTCAAGAAACGATAATTATGTCTGTTAACCACCCCATTTAAATAGAATGTAGCTTCATCCGAAAATAATATGTTCTGTGGAAACCTATTATTCTCGTCACACCGTATCATCATTTCTTCGCAAAATTGCAAACGCCTATCGTAGTCATCTTCTAAAAGCTCTTGGACAAGACATACTTTGTAAGGGTGGTATTTTTCTGCTTTCAAAAATCTTCCAATAGTACCTCTAGATGTATCATGATTTTAAGCCAATGAAACTGTTGAAAGATGCGGATTATCCTGCAGAGATAATGCAATATCCAATTTTTCATCGTCGCCTAAAACACGTGGCCATTAATTCCTAGGCAAGTCCTTTACTGTGCAATGTTCATCAAATTAGTGGAATATCTTACTAACAGTGCCCTGTGAAATTTGATTTTCCGAATATTTAGCATTAAATAAAGTTCACACTTCACTTTGACTTCTTATTTTATCTCCACATCCTAACAATATCAAGACATCGATACGCTGCCTTTCCGACAAAGCCATTTTTGTTTAGAAAATTGTAAAATAATACTTCGGAAATACCTAAATTAATTTTATCTACTTTCATTTAGTAATATGAATTTTACAGTTCTGTAAATCGTTTTGTAAGGGCATCTATTACAGCACTAGTGCTGTAATAGATGCCATTACAGCACTAGTGCTGTAATAGATGCCCTTACAAAACGATTTTTAATAGCAGGTGCATTTTTATTTTTAAAAATGCCTTTTGCCAAATATTTTTATTCATAGATGAAAGTAGATAAAATTTTGTACAATATTCTTGTTGTAAATTCATATAACTACACTCGATGTTTGATTAAACTCGGCTGACGCCTCGTTTAACAACTTTAACATCTCGTGTTGTAATATGAATCTTTACAACACTTATATCGTAAATAACTATTACAAGTTCACAATGTCACAAAATGTCAGAACGTGAAACAATGAAGATCCCTTACCTTGAAAGGTAAAAAAAACATCAATGATTTAACGTCAAAATGTGAGTATATATAAACTAAATTGACGTGTCCGAGCATTTTCCCCAGAAGTTACAGGTTAAGGCTATATTAATTTTATTCCGGACTTCTGGGCAGCACTGTATATCATAACACACTTGTAAACTTGGTTCAGCCAGCAAACCTGCAAGATGGCCCACATGTCATATGACAACAGTCATATTTCAGCTATTAATATTTTTAGTAAGAATAGTATTGGCAGCAATACAATAGCGAGCAGCTGTTTATGGTCAGAACCGGACTTAAAAATTGTAATAAAATATGTTAATTTCCATAATAATGAAAACAGTTTTTTTAAAATATACAGGGTATTCCTTAATGACCTAGTAATATTTCGAGGTGACTTCTCATGATATTTTTAGGAGAAAAATTTATCTGAACGTATGCCCGCAACGGCCAAATTTTTTTGCTACTAAACCAACTGGCCAGCTTTGATAAATGTTTTTGGAGGAAGGGAATGCAAAAACAAATTTTTACGGTTGCTTAAAAATCGAAAGCTCATAAAAATATAAATATGGAGAAAGAGTTGTTTTGACTTGCATTATCTTAGCGAACAATCATAAACAAGGAGGTCGGTATTAGCGTTTTTAAAAACGAAGTTTTTCGTAGTAGGTAAGCGTTTATCCTAAAAATTAATTAAAATTTTTAATTGATTTGCCCGTACTATTACAACTATAGCAGCGAAGAAGCAAAGCCTGACCTGGCCTGTGATCGTATAATGGTTGATGTTAGTTAGCACCGGTGTGTGTCTCTCTCTTGCATGTATTTAACTCAACACGAGGAAACATGATAGATGTACGATCTAGGTACCTAATAAAAGTTGCTTTTGTTTATGTTTGGAATTTAATTTTAATAATTTCTGGTGTGAAATCCTAGTAACTTTTTATTTTCGTTTAAACGTGATTTGAGAGCACTGACATGATTTGCCCGCCGCCATCTTGCAGGTTTACTGGCTGAAAATACAATACCATAAATAACTATTATTGCCGGTTATATTATGACTAATAAATTTTACAGTGAAAGTTTTTTTTCACTTTTCTTTTAGTTCTTTAGTGAACCAACGGACAGCAGGTTGATTACCTTTAACGGATTTTAAAGGTAAATACTTATTAATAATCATCAAATAATATCAAAAAATCAGTCATATATTTCACATCATTTTTGCAATTCTTGTCCCATCTTATTATTAGATTTATCATTTATTTTTATTGTATTGGATTGGATATTTACGTTAAGATTTAACTGAATGAATTGACCATAGCGATCCGAAAGGCATGGATCGTCAGTACCGGAAACATATCTACTTTCTTTTAGTTAGTTATTATGTTATCTATACAACTAGCAGTTTTGTCGGATACTCTAGTAAAGGTGGAGATGTTAGCCCTCATTCCAAAAAGTACAGACAAGAGGAATGCGAGATTGCAGCAAATGCAAGTTTTTGATCTTTTTTGAAAAGTGACGTTATAACCTTATTAAGTGGTAACAAATACAAACTAGCTCATACTAGGTCGGGGTTTGGAAAATGAACCGACTTCAATTAAGTTTGATTTTATTTTTAAAAATATTCTTTTATCCGGCTGTCTTCTTTCTTTCTGAGAATCTGCGAATATTACGTTTTTATAAATTTTAAAATATGATGAAAAATATAAAAAGATGCCCACACCTGTTAAAATAAACTTCTAATGCTTCATCCGAATTTTCGTTACACTGAATATAACAAACGCACATATCGTACTTTTCATAATTCTCGAATTTTGCATTCGCAGCCATAATTAAGAAAAAACTGCTATTTATCGAAACTGAATAGAAATAAAGAACAGAAAATGGATAACCTATTTTGACAGTAAATATAATTTTTTTCAGATAACAAGCCCGTCATCTTTTGTTTTTCTAAATACCCGTCATGGCCTACTAAAAAAAATTTGTTGAAAAATATAAATTTTGAGCTTCACATTGAAAACAGCTATAAAGTATTACATATTTTTGAAAGCTTGGGATAAACTGAATCATAATAGCTAAAAATATATAGGGTGTCCCATGTAAAAAAATGCAAGTTTGCTCTTTTTCTCGAAAACAATTAAAGATAGAAAAAATCTGACTAAGCCACCGGATTCTACGTGAAAAAAAACTAATAAGTTCAATTTTTACCTTTTGATAAGTTGCAGCCTAACCGAGATACGGGGGGGGGGTCCCAAAATGCAAAATTTTCAAAATCACCCCGTATCTAGAAAACTAAGTGAAAATTCTGTTGATGGCATCATTTGTTTCTCAAAAAAGTAACATAGTGACGCGAAAACCGCAACCTTCAATCTTTACTAATAACGCAGATAACCCGTAAAACATACGAAAACTGGACATCCTGTACAACAGGATATTATGCATTCTGTTAATATAATAATATACCAACACAATAGGACCATTTAATCTAGTGTCTAATCAAATATTTGTTGTAATTTTTTGTATTCTGATAATGCATTTATATACATTTAAGCTTAAGGAATTAGAAATTTAGGAATTTATTAATAATATAATATTTACATTTAATTAGAAATTGCAATTAATGCCTTTCAGGAGTTTTTTTTGAGCTGAAGAATATTAGACAAACAGTTTCTGCACTAGATCTTGTTGATAGACACGCCTATGAGGATCTAAAAGACCTTTTATTGACCTGTCACATCTTACAAGCCTCCTTGTGTTCAATCCTCTCCTAGTTCGTTGCTACTGTGTGTAGTTCCATGGATACAACAGTCAGGTACGGAAGCTATTTTATATTCGAAAGAACCTATAGTGACACCAGTACAAGTTGTTGTTGTTGGTTTAGCTATCTTAAAACCCTAGTAAACCACGATTTTATTCCTAGTAGACAGATTTCCAGTAAAGATTATCAATAAAAACAATTATTGGGAAATAAAAACATCAATCTTAATCGGACAAACATCAGGAACTTGAAAAAACGAGTGTTTTTTTGATTATTTAACTTTTTAATTCCGTGTACGTGTAGCAGGTCTGGATTAACAAACATAAAAATTCCTCACATATTGACACTTCTCACCCCTCCTACCGCACTTATTTGTAAGAGTAATCAAAATTGTTTAAACACGACAGTTTTATGTATTTATTTAAATGTTTATATTTCATTTTCAGTAGAAACATTTAAATGTCGCAAATGACAAATTTTTATATGCATATCTTTGATTTTTTTTTAATGGGACATCCTATACAGGGCGTCCGGATAAAAATACGTCTCACAGATTTGAAAAAAAACACCATTATAAAAATTGCCAAGAGAAATTTACTAAAAATAATTTGAAGTTTCGGAAATGGCCGCAAGTGGGCGTAACGGCCACTTAACCGTAGAAAAACAAACAATTAATTATACAGGGTTATACTCGTTATTCGGCACGACGTATAGGGTGTCGCACCGGAAACCACTTCGATCTAGACAGGGTGTTTCAATAAAAACTCCCAGGCCAATTATTTCGAAAACTATAAGTGACATGTAAATTCTGTAAATGCCAGTTTTTAGCCTCTATGATTGGCTTTACAACTATGTAAAAAATGTGTTTAAATAATACAAGATGTAGGTGGCGCCATGGTGCAAACAATTTTTTCGATGACAGGAACTTCTAAATGTTGTGGTTCTTAAAGATAATTAATTTTTGATCAAATTATGTTTCATAAAAATTTTTGATAAATCTAACATGAACAGAGATATTTGTGGTTAGGTTTTTTATTAAAATAATTTTAACGAGTATTTTAATTATAAATATTTTTAAAATCCTTTAGCAGATTTTAATTTAATTTTGGTAATGATAATTTTAGTGATAAAACGCTTGTATAGCGCTAAATTATTACGTCCAGTGACGTCTCAGGGGACGCCTTAACAAATAATATTGGCAAAAAATAAGACGCCACTGAGCTTTTGGTAATTTTTATATTTTTTTCGGATTAAGCAACTAAAAATATCCTTTTATTGTCTGTTAAATTGTTTTCATATCTTGCTTCGTTTTCGAGAAATAAAAATGCATATCTCTGGAAAACAAAAATCATTAAATAATTAACATTATTAACACTCAGTGTCAGTGTCAGAATTTGCAATTTGTACATCTTTAAAATAAAAATGGTTCACTATACAAATCAAGACCAATTGAACATGGTTTTAGTTTATAGAGAATGCCATCAAAATGCTTCAGAAGCTGTGCGCTGCTATCGAGCTCGTTTTCCAGATAGACCAACGCCCAATCGCCTCTCTTTTGTAGCTTTGTGTACCAACTTAGCTACATATGGTACCTGTAAAAAGGGAAAGGTTCCAAGAAGGAAGAGGGTGACGAATGACGAAAATGTAGCTATAGTCTTACAAACAGTAGAAAATAACCCACAAACGTCATTACAAAAATTAAAGGATGAAATTAATATTACAGTAAGTTCGTGTCGCAGAATCCTAAAAGGATGGTTTTTTTCCATACAAGATTCATTTAGTGCATCATCTACAACCAGAAGATTACCAGCGCAGATTAAACTTTTTGGCACATTTTCATATTCTTTTTCAAGAAAATACAAATGTATTAAACCAAATTATGTGGAGTGACGAATCCCGGTTTCACAATAATGGAGTAATTAACAGACATAATTGTCGCTACTGGTCCCGGGAAAATCCTAACTGGATGCGACATACTAAATTTCAAACACGATTTGGGGTAAATGTTTGGTGTGGTATTGTAAATGGTTACATAATCGGGTCCTATTTGTACCATGAACATTTAACTTCAGTTCGTTATTTACAATTTCTGCAAAACGATCTCCCTTTGCTGTTACAAAATGTAGGAATTGACGTAAATACTATGTGGTTTTATCAAGACGGTGCCCCAGCACACAATAGCAATATCGTTATGAATCATTTAATGTGACGTTTCCAGGAAAAGTGATCAGCACAAATGGAGATCTTAGATGGCCAGCAAGGCCCCCTGATCTCACCCCGATGGACTTCTATTTATGGGGCTACTTATAAAATGAAATCTACAAGGAACCAATAGAAGACATGGCTGACCTTTACAACAAAATTTATGCTACTATAGCCGCTATTAATCGAAATACACTATTGAGAGTTTGCAGAACCGAATTATTATATCGATTTGCTATGTGTGTGTATGAAAACGGCCATAATTTGAACACCTCATTCGACCCCATTAGTTAGTTTTTGGTATTGTTCTAATTTTCATTAATAATTTTGTATAATTTCTCATCAGTACTTTCATAAAATTTAAAACATCTTTTAATTTTATTTTATTATGCTTTAACTTTGCTTTTAAACAACAAAATATACAACATATTGATAATTTATGGTTTTGTTTCTTAATTCATATGCAATAAGATTGTTTTTATTTTTATTTCTCGAAAACGAAGCAAGACATGAAAACAATTTAACAGAAAATAAAATGATATTTTTAGTTGCTTAATCCGAAAAAAATATAAAAATTACCAAAAGCTCAGTGGCGTCTTCTTTCTGCCAATATTATTTGTTAAGGCGTCCCCTGAGACGTCACTGGACGTAATAATTTAGCGCTACACGAGCGTTTTATCACTAAAATTATCATTACCAAAATTAAATTAAAATCTGCTAAAGGATATTAAAAATATTTATAATTAAAATACTCGTTAAAATTATTTTAATAAAAAACTTAACCCCAAATATCTCTGTTGATGTTGGATTTATCAAAAATTTTTATGAGACATAGTTTGATCAAAGTTTAAATTTCTTTAAGAAGCACAACATTTAAAAGTTCTTGTCATCGAAAAAATTCTTTGCACCATGGCGCCACCTACATCTTGTATTATTTAAACACATTTTTTACACAGTTGTGAAGCCAATCATAAAGGCTAAAAACTGGCGTTTACAGAATTTACATGTCACATATAGTTTTCGAAATAATTGTCCTGGGAGTTTTTATTGAAACACGAAATATATACTAACACTATACATAGAAAGTTTTTTAAAATTTAACAGTATGCCAATGTTGCTGGGGGCAATAAGGCTAAAATATTTTCAATAGAGTGACAACTTGCCTAATTTAAATGGAATACCCTGTATATTATTATATTTTTGAATTCTACGTAATATTCTAGGCAGATTTTGTATATTATGTCCAATACCGAAGTCAAAACGTTTTTGATATATTTAAGGTTTGAGGTCAAAAACTGACGTCTGCAGACCAGAAAATAATTACCTATCAATTTTTCCTATAAGGAAGTCTTTATTATTTAATTTGGGTTCGATTCCTTGTTAAAAAGGACCTGCTTAAATATATTTTTTATAATATTTTGATAACTATTAATAAAGGGTGTTTCCTCATTTGACAGCTTCTAGCGACTTTATTATTCCAGATACAAAAAAACTGTTCAGATAAAAATTGTAGGGTATCATCCAAGCCCTCCGAGTTTACTACTTAAAGAAACAATTGAGCATCACTAGTGAACCTTTTAACTTATTGTTTACTTTTTTTAATGGAACACCCTATATATTATGTGTTTATTGAATAGCGCTCAAAATTTACTAATTTACTATATGAAATAAATCACAGTAGCCATTGGAAAACGAAGTTATCAAATGACATTACTGGTGGCATGCGCCATGGAACATTTAGTGGTCAATTTGTTTTTAAATTTTGATAATATTAAGTCGCAAAATGGGTTATACTGAAGAGGAAAAGACGGAAATAATTGATAATTGATGATTGATGACTTACCCAAGATGCCAAACATGCCTTGATTTATTTCGGCTTACTATTATTATATGATAATCGGTCATTTGTAGAGCCTGGTCATCAAGCCACTATATTTCTTATTCGCAATCTTGAATCTGATAAGGTTTGAACATTTATTGAAAAGAAACGTTTCCTTTTAATAATTTTTAATAATTTTTAGCATCTGGACCACCTAAATGAAAAATAAATGGGTTTTATACATTAGATAATAGTTATTTATGGTACAGGGTCTTCCAACGAGGACTGAACAGGGGCTCATTTTTGAGCTTCCTTGTATTTAAAGAAAAATCCAAAATAGCCAATCGGTGTACTTTTTTCTGCAGAATTCAAAAATGAAACCAAAAATTTATTTGAACCAGAAACAAAAGAGTTACGCTATGGATAAGGTGTTTTTTAAATGGAACATAGCTTTTTTTATACGACTTTTGGAACGATTGATTTTTTTTTGTCTTTTCTGATTAAAATATTTAATATTGTGACAGCTATATTTATTAAATTTTAATAGAAAGAAAACAAGGTCTGTCTATACCACCAAAATAAAATATATTTGTCCTTTTAGGGTGAAATAAGGGTTAAAGAGTGTACATAATTTAATTTAACATTAGGTTGTACTAGTTTCGACTTTAGTCAAAGTCATCTTCAGCAACCAAGTGATTAAGAATTATGTTTTTTTAGGATGTACCTAAATAAACAAACTAAAACAAATTAAAAGGGGGGAACGAAGTGGTTCAACAATACATGGTCATAACGTGTACCTTATGCAGCCAATGGACTTGACAGAAGATAATCACCAACATGATGCTACTTTTAGCAATGAAGGAAATTAGATGTGAAAATTGTAATAGAAGACAAAATTCTAAATGGAATCATTTATAGTTAAGATATGATGTATACAGTGTCACCATTAAAGTCCGCACCATATGGAACTTTTTTTTATTAATGAGGTTAGTTAAAATTAAATTTCGGCAATCGTTTTTGCTTCAAATTAGACTAAAAATTATATAATCAAATGTCACCATCTGTCATTCGGTATCTGTCAAAAATTACATTTTAATCAAAAAATGCTGAAAAATGGCATTGTTTTACCGAATTTCAAAAAATTTTATTAGAAAAAGTTGTTTCTAGTACAATTCTTGGCCTAAATACAAAGTTTCAGTTTTCTAGCTCAAAGTTGATTTTTTTGCCATTTTTTCTAATTAACTTTTTTTTTATTTAATGTAAGTTCGCTTAATGGATATTAAACTATTTGCTTATACCATACTCAATATTTTATTTAGTTTGTATGAGCTTTTTTTTACTAGAATGCCATTTTTTTACGAAATTTAAAATTAGAGGCAAAAAAATTTGACACAGGTGGTGCAAAGTTATCCTAATTTAAAAATTTTAACAGATATACGTCAGATGTTTCGTTTTTCAAATGACAAATACATCTAAATATTTGATAAAAATTTTATTTTATACTTAAAACTATCATTATTATTAAAAGGAACAAAAAGGAACTTTAATCATTTTAAATAGGTAACACAAAAGCAATATAAATTTCACATTTCAGTGTGACGTCCTTCTCGCTCTATACAAACACCCGTCCGTCTATAAACGTCTTTGACGGCATATTGTAAAAAGCTTGGTCTTATATCGGCACAACACTGTCTTATCGTTTGTTCCAAATGCTCGATATTTCTAAACGGTCGATTCTTATAAACTTTCTGCTTAAGATAACCCCACAGAAAAAAGTCTAGTGGGGTTATGTCAGGCGACCTGGGTGGCCAGTGACATTCTCTATCACGCCCTATAACTCTGTTTTGAAATAATTGGTTTATGCGTTCTTTCACTGCTACAGTTTGATGTATGGGTGCACCATCAAGCTGATACCATAAGTTATGTCTATGGTGTAAGAGCATGTTATCCAAAACTTCGGTAATCTCGTTATCAAGAAAATTCAGGTACCTTTCACCAGTTAAGTTTACTCTAAAGAAGTATGGTCCAATAAGCTCATCTTTCAAAATTCCACACCAAACATTGGTTTTAAAATGATACTGGTCGCGACATTCAATTGTGAAGTTAGGATTTTCTTGGGACCACCAACGGCAATTTTGTGAGCTCACGGTACCATTCGAAGAGAAAGTGGCTTCATCTGTCCATAATATCTTGTATGGAAAAATAATATTCTCCTCATATTGTCCCTGATACCAAAACGAAAAATCAAGTCGGATATCAAAATCGCGTTCTTTTAATGTGTTTATAAACTTGGGTTTATATGCCCGAAATCGATTTTTCTGAAGAATTTTTCTAACGCTTTCCCTCTTGCACCCCGTTGAATCACTTATCTTGGCTACACTAGTTTGACCGTGGTCAATAACAGTTAAACAAACATCAAGTTGTGCTGCTTCATCGTATTTACTTGCCGCGTGAGGTTTCTTAAAATTATTTTGAACAGATCCAGTTTCTCTAAATTTTGACATTATTCTTGAAACAGTGCTATGCTGCAAATTTTTTTCTGGATGCCTCTCATTAAAAATGGCAGATACTTGCCGGTGAGGCATATTCTCTCCACAAATTAAGACAATTTCTATTTTTTCTTGAATGGACAACATTGGTGATAACACTGAAAACTATAACTTGCGAAAATATTCAAATTTATGACATTTCTTTTATTTATTCGGCATTCTTATTCTTTTTTTTTCCATAGCCTACTTATAAAATTCAAAATTGCCTTGATATTTTATTGTGGATAAAAAGAAAATGTGTCTAAATTTTGAACTAATCTGATATCTGGGAATTTTATTATAAGTTTTTTAAACTTCTTAGGTGTATGTACTATCAAAAAAATGGAATATCTGACGTCTATCTGTTAAAATTTTTAAATTAGGATAACTTTGCACCACCTGTGTCAAATTTTTTTGCCTCTAATTTTAAATTTCGAAAAAAAATGGCATTCTAGTAAAAAAAAGCTCATACAAACTAAATAAAATATTGAGTATGGTATAAGCAAATAGTTTAATATCCATTAAGCGAACTTACATTAAATAAAAAAAAAGTTAATTAGAAAAAATGGCAAAAAAATCAACTTTGAGCTAGAAAACTGAAACTTTGTATTTAGGCCAAGAATTGTACTAGAAACAACTCTTTCCAATAAAATTTTTTGGAATTCGGTAAAACAATGCCATTTTTCAGCATTTTTTGATTAAAATGTAATTTTTGACAGATACCGAATGACAGATGGTGACATTTGATTATATAATTTTTAGTCTAATTTGAAGCAAAAACGATTGCCGAAATTTAATTTTAACTAACCTCATTAATAAAAAAAAGTTCCATATGGTGCGGACTTTAATGGTGACACTGTAGATGTCTATAATGAAAATTCAATAAAATAAACGTTTCATGAGTCAACTCCGAGAAGGAACATGATTTATATTTGGTGGGTCAGAATTTTTATAAGAATAGTAATAAAGTAAAATGGGGGGGGGAGGGAAAGGGAAATTAAAATGTGTTAAAACAATTTACGTCATTGAGTAAGTTGAGGTCATCAAATTCTCCATATTCAAGGCTTATTATTTAAAATTATATAAATTTAATCAGGCCTACGTTGCAAATTTTCTTTTTGTTCTTTTGGTAGAAGAGGCACAAATTAGGAACATGACTTAAGAATTGATGCTGTTCAAAGCGAATGTTGAAATATTAAAGTAAGGAATAACGATTTTTTAAAAAGATATTATGGAGCGATGAAGCTACTTTTACCACGGCTGGGATGATTAACAGGCAAAATAGTCATTTATGAGCATTTGAAAACCCCCGCGGAATGTGTGAAATTAAATTCCAAGGCCGAGGAGCAGTTCATGTCTGGTGGGGCACTCTCAAGACTCAAGTTATAGGTCCTATTTTTTACGAATTAAATTTAAATGGCGAAAGATATTTAGAGTTCCTTAAGAACGAGATAGAAAATTATTTGGAAAATTTGCCTATTTGTCAGTATAATGACATAATCTGGCATCAAGATGTTGCGCCACCCCATAATGTCTTGGTTGTCCGCAATTTTCTCGATAATCGATATCCCTTATGGATCGGTAGAAATGGCAGCATTGGATGATCACCCAATAGCCCTAATTTAACAATTTTAGATTCTTTCTTTTAGGGTTACGTGAAAAACACACTTTATAAAGAACGAAACGCATCGTTGGAGGAGTTAAGAATTAAAATTATAAAATGCATAAATAATTTAGTCAAGGAAAAGCCCCACTTTATTATGGATGCTATTAATAAAATAGAAGATGATTACACAAAGTGCATAAATAATAATGGCGGGCATATAGAAAATTTGTAAAAACTTTATATTGTTAATGTTAAATCAAATTTTTTATTGTTTTGGTATTAAAATTGTTGATTATTTCAATGGTTACTGTGATTAATTTCATAAAGTATATTAGTAATATTTTGATTTTGTAATAGCGGATATTTCAACAATGGATGAAGTAACTATAGGCAACTTATATATTTTTGAAAAGAGAATTTTAAGCGTATACAATAAGTCAAAAAGTTCACCACTGATCTTTTGATTTAAATTTGTGTGTCCAAAGGGACAAACGCGCCGCGAAGTTTGCGGAGATTTGCGAAATCCCAAAGGAGTCTTACACTTTTGCCTTGATAAAAAGATATTTTCTGAATTTTCATTTTATTTGAAAAATTCTGTCATCAAACTTGTCTAGTAGTAATTTCCACTACTGAAGTCTAATTAAAGACGGAACGAGCTTGAGAACGCCTCAGTCAAAACTGGGCCTATTTTCATGTATCGGAAAACGCATTGGCGAACCAAATCCGGTCTCCCAAAACATGTTTTGCTCGTAGCTTTCGATCTTTTCTCGGATCTCATCAGTAGGACGATGTTGTCCTAGAGCTTGTTTATTTTACATAATTAAATTTAAAAGTAAAAAGAACGTTGTACAAAACGCTAGTACGCCCGGTACTTACTTACGGTATACCTACGTGGCGTACCGTAAATAAGACCAAAATGTTAAAAGTGCAAAGAGTAAAATATAAAATTCTCAAAGTAATGGTGGGGGCACCAATGTACATGATGAACAATGCATTGCATCTAGACCTAAGAATTGACACACTCAAATAATTTACAGACAAAATAATAACAAGATACTATAACAGAACAGAGAATTCACCAAATAGACTAATTACAGAATCTCACATACTCATACGAAAACAAAAAACATAAGTACCCAAGAGATTGGCTCCCTCCTTAACAGACTTGAACACAACTCTATTTCTAAATTTATTCAAACAAAATCTTTTCAAAATTCCAAAATACCAAAATTAAAAATTTTGAAGACAGCAACTAAATAAACACAAACGAATAAAAGAGTTCAAACAAAAATTTCCAACCAAGTAATCGAAAAGAAATCGCTACAACTAAAAAGAAGTAAAGGAAAGGATTCCAACTTAAGAAACTACCATTACTATACATATACAGGGTGGGGACTTTAAATGGAATGCTGCTTATAGCTGATCTGAGAATAAGATTTCACTAAAATACAAAAATACGTCCTCAAAGATTTTTTATGGGCTTCGTTTTTGTCATGTAAAAAAAAATTTGGGCCCTAAAGAGGGGGCGCAGCTTTAACCAACTTTTTTTATACGATTGGAAGACACCACTTGTGACACTTTTTGAAAAGCTCATTGAGAAAGGAGTTTGTCAATCAATTTTTTTTGACATCTGTCAAACCATGTGCCAGAAATTTAATAAAATCTAATTTTAAACAATTATATTAACCGTAACATTAAAGCTGTAATGTCATCTTTTTAACTTTATAATAGTTGTTGAAAATGTGCCCCATTAACCAGTTGACACAAACCTAACCGATGGTAAAACTCTTCCCTTACTCTCCCCAAAACTTCTGGCGTGATTAAACGTATCTCTGCCCGAATCCTTGCCTTCAACTCTTCCAAATTGTTAGGTCTGGTAACATATACCCTTCTTTTTAAATCCCCCCACAAATAAAAGTCTAAGGGTGTAATATCCGGTGATCTGGGCGGCCACTCTAAAAATCCTCGCCGCCCTATCCACCTATTTGGAAATGCAGTGTTTAAGAATTCTCTTACAATCCTTGCAAAGTGGGGAGGAGCTCCATCCTGCTGAAAAAATATCCTTCGATCTAGATTTCCATAATTTGGGAATATTCTTTGGAGTTCTGGTATTAGAAATGTTTGAAGAAAATTTAAATACACGTCTCTATTTAAATTATTTTCAAAAAAGAATGGACCAATTATTCTGTCGCATATTATTCCAGCCCAAACATTCACTTTCCCTTGGCGTTGAGAGTGACATTCAACAATCCAATGAGGATTTTCGTCGGCATAATACCGGCAATTTTGACGATTAACCTAGAATGGAAATTAATTAATAATCGGTTTAGAAAGTAAGACTTTGCCTAGTGATTGTCAAGAACAATGGTTAATTCCCTTTAACTTTCAAACTTACCTGGCCCTCTAAAGTAAATGTTGCTTCATCAGAAAAAAGTATCCACTCTAAATCAATGTGTCGGTTGTCCAATGCGGTCATCATAACTTCGCAAAATTCTACCCTTCTATCTAAGTCATCCTCCAATAACTCTTGCACTGGCTGCATTTTGAATGGCTTTATGCCAGCAGATTTTGTGATCTTCAACACCGTTTTATGATCAATATTGTGGTCACGAGATAATTGTCTTGCTGCAGTAATTGGGTTTTCTTGATAACTCAATAGGACATTTAATTTGGTTTCATCTGATACTCTTGGGGGTCTTCGTCTCGGAACATGTCTTAAATGACCTAATTCCCTAAATTGCTTTTCAATTTTGCTGACTACTTCGCGACAGAGGTAGCCAATCGGGATGAATTTCATGAAACAACTCCCAAACTTCTTGTTGACTTCGTTTTCTTTCTCCAAACCCGATCATCATCAGTATTTCAATCTTTAAGGTTTCAGTTAAATACATTCTTAAAATTTTTAAATGAAAGCGTCAAAAATAAAATTTTAATTAGTACCTGCTTGTAAAACGTAACAAAACTGGCGGCATTACCAAGGAAACAAAACAATAATTGACTTACGGTTAACTCTATGCCAACAGGTTAATGGGGCATATTTCTAACAATTGTTAAGCTAAAAAGATGACATTACAGTTTTAATGGTATTTTAACATAATTGTTTACCAAATTGTTTAAAATTAGATTTTATTAAATTTCTGGCACATGGTTTGACAGATGTCAAAAAAAATTGATTGACAAACTCCTTTTTCAATGAGCTTTCCAAAAAGGTGTCACAAGTGGTGTCTTCCAATCTTATAAAAAAAGTTGGTTAGGGCTGCGCCCCCTCTTTGGGGCCCAAATTTTTTTTTACATGAGAAAAACGAAGCCCATAAAAAATCTTTGAGGACGTATTTTTGTATTTTAGTGAAATCTTATTCTCAGATCAGCGATAAGCAGCGTTTCACTTAAAGTCCCCACCCTGTATACAGGGTCGTTGGTATGTATGAAAACGGTCGATTCGACTTTTGAAAAATGACATTTTTAAACTTTGACAGCTTCCAGCTTTCTAACGGTACGCTTTAGAGCAAAACGGCTTTCATGTCCCTATCTTAGTTTTATATTATCTTCCCGAAAATACCAACTTCCGGTTAAACCGGAAGTTCTATATTTCCGGTTATTGAGCTACATTTCAAGTTCACACTTTTAGAAAGATACTTAAAAACTAAGATAGGGACATGTAAGCCGTTTTACTCTATGACGTACCGTTAGAAAGCTAGAAGCTGTCAAAGTTCAAAAATATCATTTTTCAAAAGTCGATATCTCGGAAACTATTAAGTTTAGACTTATAATGCATGTATTGAAAAATAATTGTTATTTTATGTAAAATCCAAAAATATTCTAAGATATAGGGTGTTCCGTTTAAAAAAAGTAACTTTGTTCCTCTACGGTTTTCTGACTCATCCTGTATACTTATTTTTTTTTAATTCTAATACACTTTAAAAAAACCTAAAACTTTTATCTAAAATATTTTTTACGGACTGTTTTACTTTAAGAAATAATCGACCGTTTTCATACATACCAACGACCCTGTATATGATTTTTGTTTTTGAAAAATGTCTGCAAATCTACTTGCGGGCTTCACGAGTTTACTGTCAAAGATTTCCTAACAGAAATCATCCAATTAATGCGGCTTTCGAAAGACTGTTGACTCAATTCAGATAAACTGGGAGTGTTCAGTATAAGAACCCCACTAAAAGGAAACCCGTAACAAAAAGCGAAGAAACTGAATTTGCTGTAATTGGGTCTCTAATTATTAGCCAGTCAAGCGTCTCAAGGATTCTTCAGAAACATAGTTACCATCCCTATAAAATTCAGCGTCACCAAGAACTTTCTGAAAACGAATTTGAAAAAGAGTGAAATTTTGTATTTGTGTCTTAGACAAAGTGGCAGAAAATGAATACTTTCTTAATTTTCTTTTATTTAGTAACGAGTGCACGTTTCACAACAATGGATCCAATAATAGAAATAATTTTTATTGCTATTCTGATTCCAATCCGCATTAATTTAGAATAGTTGCTAATCAACACAGAATGTTTGGGGCGGAATAATGGGTCGATATCTAATCGATCCTTAATTTTTCGAAAATCATTTAGGTAAGTGTTAAAATGTTTTTAGATTTCTCGATAAATGAATTGCCAGTATTATTACAAGACATTTCCATAGCCATAAGAGAAGCGATGGGGCTTCTAATCGATCATATTTCGATCGTAGGGTCCGGCAATTTTTAAACCTCAATTTGAAAATCGATGAATTGGAAGAAATGGACCTCAGAATTGGCCCCCAAGATTACCCGACTTGACTTCATCCGATTTCTATTAGGGGGATATGTAAAAGAAAGCGTTTATAAAACAGCTCCAACAACACCGGACAATATGAAGGAGCGCATTACGGAAGCTTTCTGAAACATAAGCGCAGCAATGTTGTCAAAGGTTGCCGAAGATTTTAAAAAGACGATACGTTTATGTTTAGAGTCGGATAGTCGCCATTTTAAGCACTTGCTATAAGCAATTGTTTCTTGAATGTCCATCATTCCTTTCCTTCGTTACCTTTACATTTCTTTAAAAATTAAAAAACTGGTTTAAGTACAGGAAATCGGCTGAAAAATTTAGAGTGGTAAGACCCAAGTGACTATGTTGCTTCAAAATAAAGCAGAAGTTAGAAATTTGTTTCAAGAAGGTGGCAACAACTAACCTGAACAAAAAAGAAAATTTCCCAAGATGGAAGGACTGGCTGTAGACCAAGTTGTCATTAGCTGGTTCTGTAAGTCGCAAAACAAGCACTTACCAATATCCTGGCTAACAATTCAAGCAAAAGCCCTCAATTTGATCAATGTCTAGGACTAGGCAACTTTAAGGCATCAAATGGATGGTTAGAAAAGTTCTGTATTCGATACAATTTTGCCTTTAAGAAAGTATGTAGCGAATCAGCCAATATCAATATCGAAGATCCGAGAAACAGATCAAACTACTCCCAACTCTGAGATAGAGGAAGAGGAACCCGAACTTGCTCCAGTGTCGAAAATACCAATCCTATCTGAAGCTTGCCCAAGTTTGAGAGACTTAAGCGACAAATATGTTACGTTAAAGTATGCGGAAATATTTCAAAAATGGCTAAACCAAATGTTGACATGTTATACAGTGAGAACGTAAAGGTTGAAACAAATTCATTGAAATTTCATGTGTTTTTCTTTCGAGAAAATGCTCGGACCCGTTTTTTTTTGTTGTGCATTTTTTGAAGCTAATTACATGTATACAGGTTATTCCAGAAACAAGTTATGACTGTTCACTTAATTTCTTTAAAATGATGTTATGGAAAGTTTACTGCAATCCTTGCTGGTAATAAATTTCGTTTATTGCATCTTCCCGAACGATGGATTGGCCGACCAGGTTCAATTGAATGGCCGGCCAGATCTCCAGATTTAACCCCTTAAGATTTTTTTTTGTCAAGTCTAAAGTATATTGTAACCGACCAAACAATATTGAAGATTCAAAGAACAGAATGAGAGGCGAAATAAGATTGATAGAACCTTACGTCGTTAATCACATTCTTCAAGAATTTGAAGATCGTCTCTGGTACTGCCAGACTGTTGGCGGAGGTCATTTCCAATATTTGATGAAATTACTTTTAGTTTCTTTTTAATTTTCTTTTAGCTAATAACTAATGTGTTGTTGTTTTAAGTTAAAACGCAGTTTTCTCGCAAACGGCTGATTTTAAGTATATGACATAATATCATGAAATATGTTTAGAATTTTATGCAGAATCCAAAAAAAAAAAATTAAATAGGGGTATCTATTAAAAAAATAAAGTAAACCGTCAAAACTTCTTTTTGGTACAACCTGTGTACATAAAATAAGCTTTAAAAAATGCACAACAAAAATTAAAAATGGACAGGTACGAGCATTTTTTCGAAAAAAAAACACATGGATTTTAAATGAATTTGTTCCAACCTTTACGTTCCCTCTGTATATTTTTGAAATAAGAGGAAAGATTTAAGAAAAGAAAACTTGCGAACGTTTTTCAACTTTCCGATGCGTCTGCTTTTTTTTACAAGTTCAGAAAATAACACCGGAAAAATTATGCAACTTTTGTATTTAAGGTTTTTTCTGTCACTTATATTAACCCCTGTGGTGGGCACGCAAATATAAAAAAATAACCCTGTACATAGCACCAAGGCGTTATGAGATATTTTAGTCAAATTTGGGTTACTGCTGTATCTGGTGGGATCTTAATTTTTACCTAAAAATGAGTCGAACATTAGGTACTTCCGGTTTTACTGGAAGTTACGACATTTTATTTCTTTGAAAATAATAACCAATATTTTATATTACGCTGTCGAATTCTCCTCAAAATTATGTTTTCAACGACATACGACATACAAAAGTTCAAAATGGCGGTGTAGGAGCCATTTTACCAAAAATACTATGACGTCTATAAAACAACCTATGCAATTGATACGGAGAAAGTAGTGATAAAATCTATTAAATTGCATTATTTCTTTATGCACCGGCATTAAAATGTTTTTCTCAGTTGCTGAAGATGTATCATCTTTTATTTTTAAGAGAAATCTAATCTTCAATCCTGCTTTACACAAGTTTTTCAAATGATATGATCATGAAAGGCTAGATAGAACAATAGGTAAACAGTAAAATAATAACTAACAAAATTAGTATTACGGACAAATTAACCATAAATCAGATGTTTAAAACGACCACCATTTTGGTCAGGACACAAGTTTATTCTTTCGACATCTTCTCGCAAAACATTTTTTAAGTTATTGGCATTAATGGTGTTAATCGCTCTTTGAATTCTTGCCAGTTGGTCCTCTAATGACGTGGGTGCAATGGCATAAAACTTTGATTTTACATATCCCTATACCAAAATAATCAAGCAGGGTTATATCCGGTGATCGCGCAGGCCATCCTATTGGCCCATTTGTCCCAATCCATCTATCGCCATATATTTGATTTAAAAAGTTTACTGCAATCCTTGAGGTATTGCTGGTAATAATAATTGTAAATCTTGCCTCATCGGAATACATTATGTTTTAATGGAAACCGTTATTGCCATTGTTCTCCCCTACAAACCAGTTGCAGTATTGTAGTCTCCTGATAGGATAATTTTCTCCTAAGTGGTGGTGAACGTGGTATTTCAAAGGCTTAAAGCCATGCTTTTTTAATATTCTTCTTTTTCTGTGGTAAATAATAAGTTGTTGTCCAATTTATTGCACAGAAGATGTGGAATCAACAGCAATGCAGGCTAATACATTTATTGCAGTTTCCTCGCTTACAACAAAGTTCTCTTTGTTTTTTTTCTGATTTTAACTTTTTTTTAGCCATGGGAAATAATTTGAATTATGTGATTCACGATATGGATAGCGCTTCTTGTACATTGTTTCAGCTTGACGGGTATTTTTATGACATTTTTCGTAAACAATTAATTTATTTTTCTCTTGTAAACTTAATTATTTTATTAATATTAAAAAGGCTGCTATTTTAAAAGTTATTTATTTTTATTTATTTTCACAATTTGGTCAGTAATTCGTGATATTTCGCCAGCCTAATCTGTAAACTGCGTATTTTCATTTTATTACATTTCACAGGAGATACAAAAGACTACCTGTAGCTATTATGTTATTTTTTACACTTTTTTATGCAATCAGTAGCTTGATTTTTTATATATTTGTTAATCAAACTCAAAGTCGTAGTAAAGCATTCGTCATGAACCCGCCGTTTGTTAACGCATTTAATTACACATTTTATACAAGATTGAATGAAAGCATACTGAGTTCACTCTTGTACACGATGTGTACATCTAATTCCTAGAGATATGGATCTCATGGTTCAATATTTTAAATGCCTTGTCCAACATACCTAATAAGAACCGAAACATCTCCTGTATCCAAGGATTGAAGAACATCTTCAGAAATCGAAGCCATCGTCGTGGCAAATGAATGACCGGATCTAAAGCCAGATTGATGTGATAAAATAATTTGAAATTTATCTGCCTTTGTAATATTTTTCAAAACTTTTGACAAAATGGGGAGGATACTTATGGATCTTAGATCCTGATACTCGATATGTTTACATATTTTCGGATGCGGTATTACGTGCTCGAGGAAAAAAGGAGGCTTTATTACATTCATTTAATACAGTAACATCTCTGAATAGCGGCCACCTTCGGGTAATCAAATGTTGGTCGGTTAACAGGGTGGGCGGTTAATACAGAAAAATTAAAACAACTGGTCTGCATTTTATAGTGTTTGTTTAATATTAAGTTTCAACATAATATATGTAAATAATTTTGTATCCTTTTGTTTCAATTTATCAGAACTAAAATTAAATGAGATGAAGCCAATTTACCAACATGTACCGGGTGTCCCATTAAGAATGGCTGTCGGCCGTATCTGAGAAAGTGTTAGTCGTATGGCTTGCGGAAAGATAATATATAAGGTAAAGTGGTCATGAGAAATTGCTGGAAATTATTTTCAAGTTTCTCAGACTGGCGCTAAAGGGCGCAACAGTAGCGGTAAATATGAATCACGAAGTTTCCTCAAAAGTTGCCCAGTTAGGTTAGTTCAGGTTAGTTGTTGTGGTGTCCCGAAATAACATTTTTGTGTATTTCGAAGATTTATTAATAAAATTTACCTATAGAACGTGTTCGTCACTTTTCAAATAAAATTGTGGGGGAAGGTTGAACATTATTTGTAATCAATGCTGATAACTCCGGTCTGGCTCAACATAATTTAATAAACTTAGTTTTGTTAAAAAGGGCTTTTCTCACTCTATAAATCATCTTATCAACTATGGCAATATGTGTTTTACACTAGGCGCTAGGAAGCGCTGTTTTACAACTTCACAAACATTGCGCGTTTTTTCCATAATTGTAAATATAATAGTATATTCAATTTAACCTGATTACAAGGATGATTAAAAGTCTAAGAAGTCAGCGAAAACCGCAAGTTAATATCTATTTTCAATCCGGAGATATCAACACCAATAATCATAATTACGGAATATTATGATTTTATTTTCAAGTTGCCATTGTAAAGGTTTTTTTAAGAGTCAAATTGGCCTTGGAAAAACAAAATATAAATTGAAACTGTGCACGCGTGTCACCTTTCATTATTACGTCAAAATTTTTGTCGTGCCAACAGTCTTACCTACTTTAAATTTTTCAGAAAATTTCCTGGTACTTAAATCAGTTTTTTTCTCGATTATTTCAATTTTTTCGCTTAAAGAAAAATATATTATTTTTTCCGCCATCTTCAAATATTCACGTTAATCCCAAATCACACAAAAAGTATTCAAAACAAAACCAGTGTTAGCAACCGATTTATCAGTATTTAAAGGAAATTGAACGGATTAGCCTGCAATAAAGTAATTAGTGTATGTATTTATATTCCTTAAGAATTGTCGGTACTGGTTTTACTGACCCTAATGGAGGACGTTTTTAGCATTAATAATTACTAAAATTATAATATAAATAATTACTAAAAATTACGGTGATGAGTGTCTGCGGTTGTTTAACAGATGAGTCTTTACAGAGGTTTGTTTTGTTTGTTTAAGGAGAACTTCAGCTACACTGCTTGTAGATGCAGGTGCAGACATTACGTGTTTAAAGCGCCACGGGGGATGGAAATCCAGTAGTGTAACTGAAGGGTATATTGAGAAATCGATGACCAACAAGAAAGATATTGCAAAAAAAATTTTAGAACCTCATTTTACTGAACCGATCCCTATTAATATTGCCATAAATTCAACAGCAAGCGGTTCCACGGAGGGTTTAACGCTAGAAAACACAAAAACAAGTCGGGATCGCAACATTGCAACACCTTGTGTTAATTTTTTTGAGGCCACAATAAATAACTGTACTTTTAATCTGATGTTTATTAAATAGTTCATTGTTGTATTTTTTAAAAATAAATAAATAATAATAAATAATGACTTTTATTAACAAAATACATAGCAAATTAACAAAGGAATTATGCGTAAATATCTATAAATTATTTAAAAGTAAATAAAACCGGCAGAGCCTAGTTTGGCGAAGTCTAACCTTCTGGCTACTCTTACTTAACCAAAGATAGGCTCATAGTATAATACATATAATACAAAACACAAAAATAAAGAAAAAAGTAGGATAAGCATGATGAATTCGTTCAAAACAAGAAAATTATCGAGGTTTTCAGAAGCATATCATTATCAATTTAACAAATGATTACGCAGTTTGAATTTTAATTTATTAATGTTATATAATCTGAATTCCTCAGGCAGAGGGTTATACAAACTAATGGCATTAAATGAAAAACTTAGAAGTTAGTTTAAGTTCTGACTGTCATGTAGTGATGTAATTGTAACGTTTATCTATTTTTTTGTTTTGTTTTATATTTTGACATTTTTATTCTTTTTGAAACATTTTTTAAATGTTTTTTTTTTGGTGTATCAGGTCTGATGATGCCTTATAGGCGAAACATGTAACCAATTAGTTGTTTTAAATATTAAATTTATTGAGACCGGGACTTTGTGTTGGTTCTTTTGCTTCAATATTATATTCAGGTCTCTTAGAGAAATATGGACACTTTTTTTGCTTTACAATTAATTATTAATAGCTATAGAATATAGGTACTGATGCCAACCCTGATGGTTTACGGAAATTATTGTCAATTATATAATTAGTAACTAGAATTATAAAAACCCATCCACTAATTTAGAATAAGTAGCCCTCAAAAAATGATAAGCACCGAATTTAAATATAATAGTTATCTTAATAAATATTTAATCCCTTTATCTTAAAATTTATAAAAGGATTACAATATAATGTAAAGTATTTATGTTGTATTTATCTCCGTGTCATTAGTTTTCCATTTCACAACAAAAATTACCTCAGTAGCCTCACATATCAAGTGTAAAGTACCGAAATGGTGAACATCATGGTGATTTTGCTTGTGGTGCTGTTTACAGTGACTGCTTATGGTAAGTAAGATTTTATCTTATATTTTGTGTATGTTGTGGGCTTATGGATGTGTTGATAGTAATTCTAAGCATACACACAGTTTGTTTTCGTACCTGAATAATCAAAACAAATACTTTTTGTTAATATTACTCGTTTTGTTGATACTTCCATTAACGTTAATGTAACAGAAGAACTCTTATAACTAAAGACCGGATTATATGCAACCAAAAGGCTTAAGAATTTACGCATATATATGCACATATTTTTTAAAATTTATGCAGGATATATGCAAAAAAGACGTAAATATGCAATGAATATGCGATAATAAAACAACTAAATTTTGATATTCTAAATTAAATTTTAATTTAATTAGGGATTGAGTATTGAATAAAGATAAATTCAAGTTATTATATACTTTATTAAATCAGTTAACACCTAATACAGTTTTTTTTGTATCAAACTTATACTAATATTAATTTGAAAAATTATAAAACGCAACAGTTACTATGTGTTCTTCAAGGTTTTGAACTAAAAAGTTGTGGCGTCCATCATTAAGGACATGTTTGTAAAAAGAAAACGATCTTTCTACATCTACTGAAGTTAGAGGGCAAAATTTTAATTTCGGAACTAAGGCAGGTTCAATAGCTAAATTATTTGCAGTTTTCCCTGACATTATGTTTACGACCTGCCTTAAAATCTTGAAACCTGTGTTTTTTTCTATTAAAATTTTCTAATTTTGCCTCTACTGTTTTTCCTACCTCACCTCGTATTTGCTTCCAATTTTGTACACGTTTCTATTATATCCATCGACTCTGGCAGACTCGTACCCGATTCCTCTAGTTGCAAAATACTGTCTGCTGTAAATGCATAGTTACACTTAATATACATTAACTGTTGTTCCACTTTGAAATATTTCTTTAGACTTTAGGATGCACTGTGAATCATAACCAGACATTTGTGAAATTAAGTCTTTCAATTTTTGGAAATTATCTGCATAAAATATTGCCGCACGAATCCAGGTGCCCCATCTGGTCACGACAGGCTCAGGTGGTAATGGTACTCCGGGAAGATTGTCGTTGTAAAATTGTACTCTTAATGGGGCATTTTTGAATATCTTTTTTACATTTGCTATTAGGTCATTGACCAACGGAAAGGAAACTCTAATAGTTTCCGCAACCCTATTTAATCCGAGAGCTGAGCAAGTTACATGAATCAAATTTTCATAAAATATTTTTAAATTCTGTCCTGTCTTTATCATATACAGCGCAGCATCGGACAACAGGACACGAATTTTATCTGTGGGAACTGAATTTGGCAAAAACAAAAGTGTTAAGGTTTCTTGAATAAAACGTGTAACTGTGAGGTTGTTTGTTTTTTCCACTTTTATGGCTATAAAGTAAGCTTTTCCGATCATTAAATTAACTATAGAACGACCACACGAATCAGTTGCTTCGTCGACGACAATATGCATATAGTTACCTCCAATTTCTTTCTTTATTTCATCTAGCACGGTACCAAATACCTTTTCAACGACATTTTTTCTTAATGTCGATTCATCTGGAGCATCACATTTTGTATATTTTTGCAGAAAGGCCTTAATTTGCGGACAAGTTAACCTTGTTTAAATGAATATTAGCAGCCAAGAACGTTTTACATAGATATTCGTTAAATTCTTGCTGGTCATGGTTTCTGTTTTTAAAAATCTCATATGACTGCTTCAGCGTTAACTGTATGCGACCAGACATCATCTTGCTAACCTTAGCAATGTGAGACGGCATCTTAATGTGTTGGCCTATTTGAAATTTCTTTGGGCAGGAAACAGTTTTTGAACAAGACTTGCAAAAAACATGGTCGTGGTCCAAAGCAAGTTCTGGGTAAGGCTTAACCCACGAAATACATCGTATTTTCGACATAATCACCGCTTTCACTTTCACTTTGTTTGCGTTTACAATACTAACTGCGGCTACAATAAACGACAACCTCAATAATACTGACAAACTGTAACAAATGTGAGCAAGTAAAAAATTATAGAAGGTGTAGATAAAGAAATTGTAGTTAAAACATCTGGTCAGAAATACCAACCCACTAATGGAATTTCTCAATAGAAGAATAATAGTTTATTTTATTAGTTTATTAGTTTATTAGTTATCCTATTTATTGCCCTCTTATCTTCAGACCCCGATAGCACAGGCGCCACGGCGTCGTCCGACCATAAAACGTAAGAAAAGAACATAGAAATCCCAAAAAATTCTTAGATATGCAATAGTTCTTAAAATATGCAATTTTTCCTTTAAAATTACAAAATATGCAAAATGCATTAAATCCGGTATTTACTTATAACTAATCTACAACAAGGATTCGATATTGCAAAATGAAACAAATTCTATACAGGGTCTCCGGGAAAATGTGTGGAATCTCTCTGATTCAGGGTAGAACATAAAAATATAAGATGATAAGTTCCTATAAAATTTTTTCTTACAGGCCCTCCCTACGGAGATATGTGCCCCTGAAGGACGCCGCTGTAAATCGGTTTTTCTTGAATAACTATGAAAGTACTTAATTTAATTTAATAAAAATTTAATGTAATGGACACTAGTAAGGACCCCTTAATATACTGTCCTTGAAACATATTTAGCTTTTTTAGTTTACCAGGGGCGAACTAAGCTTTACAACTTAATGCTTGAATTTTGAAGACCCTGTACGATAAAGAAGAAAAAATAAATGTGGGCAGCCTGCACCTTATACTAAAAAAAAGTTACCCTTTTTTATTCTCGATAAAATGAACCGTTTTCGAGAAAAAGAATAATAAACGAATGCATGATGTTAGGACCATGTCCTAAGCTTCAGTTATTTGCTGTTCACTTTTCTGTATATAAAACTTCAATAAGTTTGTACTTTTTAAAACATATATTTTACTTTTTAAACTTCTGCGTTTTTACATATAACTCTCATTTATATTGTTACCAACCTCCCAATAAAAACCCTAGGAAACAAATTATGGCGACTGCCCGTCATTCTCCACACTGGCGAATGCGCCAGATTGCAGTGTTCTGAACATATACCCCCCACCTTGAAAGGGTTGCCTTTCAATACAAATTTTACAAAGGTGGTAAATTCATGATTATAAGTCATTATTATCACTTGTTAGTGGAAGTGGACAAAGCTTCGAGATAGGTCTCTTGATAATGCCACGTACAGTTTTTACACTAGCCAGACGACACTGTTTGTCAAGTCCTGGATGAAGCAGCAGAATACGTCCAAGTCTCCAACTAAGAGGAGGGGTGTTGTCCTCTCGAATAATAACCAGTTCTCCAACTTGGAGGTTTCTTTGGGGGTACCTCCATTTGAGGCGCTGTTGCAGCAAGACGAGGTACTCCTTAGACCAACGTAACCAGAAATGTTGGTAGAGTTTTTGTACATATTCATATTTTGAAAGACGATTTTCAGCTACATCTCTCAAATTCATGTCTGGTAATGCAGTGAGTCTTCTCCAAATGAGGAAGTGAGCAGGTGTTAGGATATCGTAATCACTAGGATCTGGAGATATTGGAAGAAGCGTTACCCATAATTCTTTTCATGTGAAACTTGCAAGCTTCCCATAGTCCACCCAAGTTTGGGGATCGAGAAGGAATAAACTTCCAGTTGATACCTGTATTTTCGAACGTTCCCACCAAAGTATTGCTTTCCTTCTGCAAAAAGTGGCCAAGTTCCTTTAACTCAGAAGTGGCTCCTACAAAATTAAGGCCATTATCAGACCATACGATTTTAGCTGGTTTTCCCCGTCGCGAAATAAACCGCCGAAAAGTGCCAATAAAAGCTTCAGACGTCAGGTCAGAAACTTGCTCCAAATGCATAGCCCGAGTTGAAAAACAAATAAAGAGGCAAACATAACATTTTGATATTTTTGCGCCTCGGCCATTTTTTGATTTTATGTGAAACGGACCCGCATAATCGATACCTGTTGTGTGAAACGGAGGCGTAGGTACCACACGATCCTTTTGTTAAACTCCCATAATTTGAGTAGTGGGTTTTGGCTTAGCTTTAATACAGGTTATACAATTTTGAACAATAATTCTTGCTAAATTTCGTCCTCCAATAGGCTAATAATGCTCCCGTAAGGAGGCCAATAAATGCTGAGGACCAGCGTGGAGCAAATTTTTATGTTCGAAACGAAAGAGCAGTCTTGAAAAAACATGTTTTCCGGCAATCACTGAAGGATGTTTTTTCGAATAATCCATCTCAGATAGTTGTAATCTACCACCCACCCTTAGGACACCCTTGGCATCTATAAAAGAATTTAGTGTGCATAACGGTCCTTTCTGAATAGGTTTACTTCTCAATAATAAGGCGTATTCTTCAGGAAATGATTCTTTTTGGGAAATTATAAGCAGTTTTTCAAGGGCATCATTCAATTCCTTTGCTGACAGGGGACCATACAATCGAGAATTTTTATCAGCTTTACAGTTAAAATAGAAACGCCATATATAGGCAATACTACGATTAAGTCGAGAAAAGTTAGAAAATTGACTGAATGGAAATACTCCAGCAAGTACTTGACATGCTTTTACCCTTTTCTTAAGTTCAGGTAAGTTACCTTCTAATTCAAAGCTTGACTTGGGCCATTCTGAACAATCTAATTTTAACCAACTGGGCCCATTCCACCAATCATCGCAATTAATTAACGTTAAAGACCACTGGAAATCATATCCGCAGGATTTTTCTCAAAGCTTACATGGTGCCAATCTTCCACACAAGTTAATGACTGGATTTGTGAAACCCTGTTGCCAACGAAAGTATTTAAATTATGTGGTGACTGAGAAATCCAACCTAATACAACAGTAGAGTCAGTCCACAGGTAAGTACAAGTTATATTCAAATCAACAGAACCTTTAAACTTATGCACGAGCTGTGCTAAAACCAAGGCTCCACATAGTTCCAAACGAGGCACAGTAAGTACTTGCAAAGGTGCTACCTTTGCTTTTGCATAAACTAAAGATGTCTGGACTTGTCCAGTCGTACTCGTACATTTAGCATATAAACATGCACCATAAGCTACCATAGAGCTGTCACAAAACCCATGGACTTCGATACCTTTATCATTCTTACAAACCATCTGTCTTGGAATTTTTATTTCATTTAACGTTACCAATTGTTGAATAAATTTATGCCATGAAGAATGAATATCCAATGGCAAAGACTGATCCCAACCAATTTTTGCACTCTACAATTTTTGTAGAATGATTTTTGCCAAAACAACACAAACAGACAAGAGACCCAGAGGGTCATATATTTTTGCAATAGTTGAAAGTATAGTACGCTTAGTATATTGCCCACCTTGAGGTAATGAAATATGATATATTAAAACATCAGTGTTACAAGACCAATAATAGAGTCCAAGCGTTTTATTCTCAGTTTTACCGCCAAAAACCAGTTGTCTGTCACAAGGAGAAAAGCCTTTTCCAATAATATTCTCTAAGACTTCTGGTGAATTAGAAATCCATTTCCTTAAGTTAAAACTACCTGTCTTTAAAATATCATCAACTTGCTTACTTAGGCTTGCTGCCCTTTCAATGGTATCTGTACCGAACAACATATCATCCACAAAAAAATTATGTAAAATAATATGTGAGGCTTCAGGATATTCTTCCTCAAATTCGAGACCTAGCTGTTTAAGAGATCGAATTGCCAAAAAAGTAACTGATGTTGTGCCATAAGTTAATGTATTCAATTTATATACCTGTAACTCATCACTCGGATTAGCTCTCCAATAAATTTTTTGAAGACTTCGTTGATCTCTTTGTACCGATATCATTCTGTGCATTTTTTCAACATCTGCACAAACAACCACGTTATGAACCCTAAAGTTTAACAAAATAGAAAGGATATCATCCTGAATATTTGGACCAGTATACTGGATCTCATTGAATGAGATACCATTGTCTGTAGGAGCCGAAGCATTAAAAACTACACGTAACCGAGTGGTCGAACTATTTTCATTTAGTACGCCATGATGAGGCAAAATATAAGAATTCTTACACAAAAAATTATCTTTATCCACACTCATGTGTCCCATGGCCTCATATTCTGCCATGAAATCTGTATACAAATTTTTCATTTTAGGATTTTTTTGTAGTCTCCTTTCTAATGAAAATAACTGTCTTTTAGCGGAATCACTAGAACCTCCTAGAACAGATGGAGGCTGCTTTAAAGGGATTTGAACCTCAAACTTACCAGATTCAATGGTCTTGTATTTTCAATAATAATGGATTCACATTCTTTGTCCTCGCTAGATAAAATCGGCTTTAAACTATTAGGAGGCTCTTCTACTAACCAAAACTTTTCCAACTGATTTTGAACGTCAGTATTTACACTCAAATGGCAGTAATTTTGATTTTGTACAGAATCCTTAGAAGTAAATGATCCTGATATAAGCCAACCGAGACGAGTTTTCTGCATTATGGGTTGATTTTTTCCCAAATTCACCTGACCAATGCACAAGAGTTCATAAAACAAATTTACTCCCACAAGTAGATCAATAATACCCGGATCTGAATAGCTAGGGTCTGCCAATCTAAGATGTCTAGGCACATTTAGGTGTGACACATTTAATTTTTTATTTGGTATACAGTCACTTATTTTAGGTACTACCAAACATGACATTGTTTTACTATATGCATTGTGAAGCAATTGAAAAGTAACATTGCAACTATATTTTATAGAAGAAGTAACTTGATTGATACCAACAATAGAAATATTTACTTCTTGCTTTTCCAAGCCCAATACTTTACACAACCCTTCAGTAACAAAATTTGACTGTGAGCTTAATTCCAATAACACTCTACATGTTTGCAAATCACCATTTTTCCCAACGACTTGCACTAGTGCAGTTGACAACAATGTGTCAGTATAATTTACATTAGAGGATGACATATTTATAAGAGAATCTTTATTATCTTCATTCAATTCAACATTTTGAGCTGGTCTTCCAGCACTATCATTTTGATTCAATAAATTTTCTTGCTTCGGGTCCCTTTTCTCATAGTGCAACAGTGTATGATGACGATTTGAACATTTTTTGCAACTAACCGAGGTACAACCCTTACTTATAATATGGTTACTTTTAAGACAATTCAAATACAACCTAAGCTGCTTAGCACGCTCATATCTATTATAAACAGGCAGTTTCAGAAATTCTTTGCAATTTACTATATTATGGTTTTCATTACACATAAGACACGAAGCTTGTGTGGCCAAATGAGATTTATATTTTTCTTTGTACCCCCTCTTTCCCTTAGAAGCCGCTTCAAGCGTTTCCAGTAATTCAGCTTTAGACTTAAGAAAACCCTTAAATTCATCCAACGTAGGGGCAATTCATTTTTTGGTTTTTGCTCTTGCCACTCACGAGCTGTAACATCATCTAACTTGTTACACATAAAATAAATTATTAAAATATCCCAACTATCGACCGGTACTTGAAGAGCTTGAAGTGATCTCATACCTTTAAATATACCATCCACCAACCTTCGTAAGTCAACAGGTGATTCCTTATTCATTGACGGAATTCCAAAAAGCATTTTTACATTTATTATTTACCAACATGGACTTATTGTCAAACCTTTCCCACGCGATAGCATAATTTGCTTCACTTACCTCCAAATTTTGCAAAATATCTTTGCCGTTTCCTTCTAGGGAACTTCGTAAAAAATAAAATTTTTCTATATCTGATACCCTGTCGTTGTTATGTATTAAAGATTTAAATGTATCCCTAAACTCTAGCCACTTTTCAAAGTTACCAAAAAATTTTGGAATCGGTATCGAAGGAAGTTTTGGTCCTGACTGAGGCTGACTATTTGCTATGGGATAACCATTTAAACTATCACTACTTAGTGATATATTATCATTACCATTACTCACATTTTTGTTTAAAATATCTTTTGCAGTAGCAAACAAACCATAGTAGAAATTTTCGAACTTTTTCGAAATAATATGCTGATCCTTAACGGTGTGAATCCTTAGGTGATTTTAAGAAGAAAAGTTTAAATTAACATATATCCTTAACCTATGTGATGTAAATCCAAAAATTCTTGACAAAATGCTAACCTTGCTTCTTTATCTTGATTGCTAAGGTGCTGTGCCATTTGGTATTGATAGGGATGAAATTTTAAATCCCGTTGAAGAATTCGATCCAAGCTTCCCTTCGATATTCCTAGGATAAGGGTTTGTCGATTAGCAGACCTTTTAGGACGTCTCGTAAACGCAATTCTAACTCGTTCAATATTTTCTGGTGTACGAACTGTTCTTCGAGGTCCAGGCTTCTTCAAATTTTGTACAGAACCATTTTCACGCTAATGACGAACCCATAACTTAACAGTTTTACGATTTGGCGCGTGACCCCTATTGTTGTTATTAAACTGACGCCGGAATGCACGCCTAACTTCTTCTATCGAATTGCTTCTTATGTAAGTTTCTACACAAAACACACGTTGTTGGACTGAGTAATCCACGAAAGTTCAAACGGATGTTGAAATAATGTCTTAAAGCAAAAAAAATTAAATAATTATTGATGAAATCTAACAAACTTCTCGTAGAAAAATGACGTTCCACGAAATTATCAATTTAAATTTATTTGTGACAGGCGCCTACTTAATTAATAATTTACTTAAATCCCAAATACTACAGAAGATAATCCCACAGAGAACAACCTATTTAGTTATCTCGTAGGGAATTTATTAATAATATAAAATGTCTATTATGGGGAACCCTGTACAAGGTTTGTTAGATGACACTACTATGCCTATTATTGAAGGTGATTTATTTATATTATGTTTTAGGATTTTCTAGTTGTTTCTTTAGTGCTGTGGTTTGACAGGTTTAAGCAAGAGGTGAAATAATAATTATTGTGATATAAGAAATAAAAATGCTTAGGTGATTTTGTGATGGATATGGGGGCAAAATAAGAACTCCCACATAACACATACCCTTTACTATTGAAGAAATAAGAATTACATATCCTGTTCGTGGGCATAGCTTCCTGCCGGCCGATAGAGTATTTAGAAGGGTTGAGAAGTGTTTAAGAAAAAACCCCTTCATTAAAACCAATGAGAAGTATAAGGATTTATATGCAGAGTTTGGAGTGGTTAAAGAACTTGGTATGGACTGGAATTTTTTAAATGTAAAAACATTGGAGAAGAGCTTATAAAAAATTGCTGGCATTTCCGATTTAAAAAGAATTTACCTGTAAAAAAATAATATTAAAAAAATAATAAAGGTGGCATGCTACCAAAATTTTAGATTTTAATCCCTTACTGAAATCCCAAAGTCTATATTAAAACGAGGAAAATCTGAAAATAACCTACAGCTAGAAGCAATACCCGTGAAGAATTCGATCCCAGAAAAAAATAAGCCATCTCTTAAGCATTTGCTGCAGGAACAATTTGGGGCAGATTCGATGGAGGATCCAAGTCTATCCTGGTATAAAAATATTTTGAACATCCAATCGTTAACCAGGATGAAGAAGAAGAAGAAGAGGAGCAGGAATGCGACTGTTTGGAACCTGATCATGGAGCTCACATATGATTTTTTATTATTTTTTTATTTACGTATCTTACAAATAGTTCTTAGTATTGGTAATAAATATTTGTTCTATGTTCTAATAGAAAATATCAATGTTTGTATAAATGTTATTCATACTAAATGTAATAAATCCATTTGAGTCGATAAAAACGTACTAAATCCATTATTTTTTCACATATAGCTCGTCATACCTAAACAAAATAAATATTAAATTATCAGTTTATAAACGTCCCTTCCGACCTATATAAATTAACAGCCGTTTTTTAAAATACCGGGTGTTTCTCAAAAGACGCTCACCCCTATAACTTTTTGTATTTATAGATATTAAAATGAAATTTTGGAATTGTGCATAAGAGATGAGTGTGCATTTATTGGCATAATTTTTGATTTGTTAGCATTTCCGGTTTAACCGGAAGTGACCTTGACTTTGGTATTTTAAATGGGACACCCTGTATATTTTTACTTATTTGGATTCAGCATGATATTCTGAGTAAAATGACATCCCACTTGTCATTTTTTGACGTGTTATAACATTTTTATTCTCATTTTTTGTATTGAATCTAGAATGCCATGAATTAATTAAATAGGCTAATTTATAGTCAAGTAGTTTACGAAAAATAAAATTATGTCATATTAATTGACTTTCTAAGTTTCACAAGCCTTTAAAAAATGAAATGACGCTTACTCCATTTTTCCAAATGGAACGATAGTGGTTCACTAGAATATTTGAAACGAGCATTTTTTTCCCAACAATTTGATACCATACACTCCTATGCTATTTTAAAGTTAACACGAAAAAATTTGCCTTGAATCCCAATCACATATTTAAAAGCGTTATGTATTATTATTGCCGCCCTGTCCTTTCTAAAGAAAAGAAATATAAAGACGGCTTTGAAAAACAATTGAATTGAATATCAAAACCAATATGGCTCCAATTAAAAGTTGTTCAAATGTCATTCGTTTATAAAACTTAGATTGTAAATTAGATAAAATGGTTAGTTTTACTAGAAATGAACAAATTGATTCTTGATTGATCTTAATTTTTGGAGAGACCAGAAAAAATTCTTCTGAGGACGCAAGATTGTATGCAGAGAGATTTCCAGGTCGTCGACTTCCAATCCGGCATTATTTCTCAAAACTGGAACAAAAAATGCATACAGAACCCAATGACGATGAGGTCAATAACTATGTTGTAAGTGAAGAGAAAGAAATTGACGTACTATCATTAGTTAACATAAATATTACTGCCTCAGTCAGAGAAATTGCTGAGATTAATCAACATCTCTATCAAAATGACCATGCCAGAAGGCTTGAATACTGTAACTGCTTTTTACAAACACATCAACAAAATCCAACATTTCCGTCGAAAATTTTTTATTCGGATGAGAGTCGATTCACAAATTTGGGCATGTTTAATAGAAACAACAAGCGTTATTGGTCACAAGATAACCTGCATTTAATGGAAGAAGGCAATTTTCAAGAGCGATTTGGATTCAATTGCGGTTAGGTGTCATTGGAGAATTGTGGGACCAATTATTTTTGATGGTCACCTTACCGGCGAAAGATATTTAGGTTTCTTGCAAGTAGAAATAGAACAATTTCTTGAAAATTTGGCTGTAGTTAAACAAATGGCTATTATTTTTCAACAAGACGGGGCTCCACCACATAATTCTCGTGCTGTTAGGGAATACCTTCATAACACGTATGGGGAAAATTGGATTGGCACTAACGGGCCGATAAGATGGCCAGGAAGGTATTAAGCTTTTTGGTAGGTATGTTTTCATCCTTTAACACTTCTATTTTCTAAATTAGATCCCCCGAACTAACTCCGTTGGACTTTTTTGCATGGGGAGCCCTCAAAAACAAAGCCAACGACGTTCCACCAGTCACCCGTGCAGAACTTGAAAATAAAGTGAGAGCAGCAATTTAAGAAATGAATGTAAACCAGTTGAGAAATGTAATGAGGGCAACTGTCGAAAAAGTGGAAAATTGTTTTCATCAACAGGGAGGACATTTCGAACATTTAGAGCAATGATAATTGGTATTATAATTAAAGTCCTAGTTTGATTTATTAATAATGATAAACAATTACTATCTACTATTAGTTGTTTGTTGAGAATGAATTAGTTAACTGTTTAGTTCTTTTAGTTTAGTTTTAATTAAGCGTAGTTGCCTAGATCAATTTTTTAATACCTGCGTAAGTTTTAAAATAGCATAGCAGTGTATGGTGTCAAATTGTTGGGAAAAAAATGCTCGTTTCAAATATCCTAGTGAACCACTATCGTTTCATTTGGAAAAATTGAGTAAACGTCATTTCATTTATTAAACGCATGTGAAACTTAGAAAGTCAATTAATATGACATAATTTTATTTTTCGTAAATTACTTGACTATAAATTAACCTATTTAATTGATTCATGGCCCTCTAGATTCAATACAAAAAATGAGAATAAAAATGTTATAACACGTCAAAAAATGACCAGTGGGATGTCATTTTACTCAGAATATCATGCTGAATCCAAATAAGTAAAAATATACAGGGTGTCCCATTTAAAATACCAAAGTCAAGGTCACTTCCGGTTGAACCGGAAGTGCTAACAAATCAAAAATTATGCCAATAAATGCAGACTCATCTCTTATGCACAATTCCAGAATTTCATCTTAATATCTATAAATACAAAAAAGTTATAGGGGTGAGCGTCTTTTGAGAAACACCCGGTATTTTAAAAAACGGCTGTTATTTCATATAGGTCAGACGGGACGTTTATAAACTGATAATTTAATATTTATTTTGTTTAGGTATGACGAGCTATATGTGAAAAAATAATGGATTTTAATATCTATAAATACAAAAAAGTTATAGGGGTGAGCGTCTTTTGAGAAACACCCTCTATATCAGACATTTCGAATAAAGCGCTTTCGCGATTTATTCAAAACTGTTTTAAGTGGATTTATTGCGTTTTGTATGATCACTCATCAAATGTCTTTAAGTCTGGCATAGTACGATTAGGAAATCTTTCGTGATATAACCTTCTGGCTAATAAAGCATTTGAAGACGCATGACCATCCGTCAGATGCATATCTGCTGACTTAATAAACGTGTATTCCATAGTTAGAATCAATTCACAACTAACTTCACCACGAAATCCAAAAATCAGTAAATTAATATCGAAGTAAAAGATCCTTTTTTTGATGCCGATAAATAGGTAGAACGCACATTTTTTGCGAATATACGTCTTCTACAACATCATTCATCAGTTTATCGACAATAAACAAGATTGCCCTTTTTTAGTCTATGTTGCAAGCTACCCAGATTTATTTGTTTTAAGTCTTTATCATACAGGGTGTTGAAAACTTTAGCATCAATTTGTAAAGCTTAGTCCGCCGTGGTAAACTAAAAATTCTAAATAATATGTTTAAGGACTGTTTCAAGATATTTCCAATACATTCTTGGATACCCTATATACATATAAAAATAAATATGCAGGATAATAAATAGATCATCAAACACACTATTTAATATTTTAGGTAACCCCTTATCACACCCACCACTAACACACATTGGCCCTAGAAGCTTCATTCGCATTGTCGGAGGTCAAGATGCTAATATTGCCGACTATCCCTATCAAGTATCTTTAATGATCGACAATCAGCATGCTTGCGGAGCCTCCATCCTGACTAATACCTTTGTTCTGAGTGCAGCGCACTGCTTTGTTGAGGAGTAAGTCGAACTATTATCCTAAACTAAAAACTCAATATGACGCAACGTAACTTTGTTGAATCATTGTGTAATTATCAGTGATATTTCTCTTATAGATCCAGACCAAGCCAGATTTCGATAAGAATTGGGTCTTCGCAAAGAACCAGCGGTGGTCAAATAATTAGAGTTAAAAAAATAAACTCACATTCTAGCTTTAATTCAGATACTTTTGATTATGATTGCGCTGTGGTGGAGTTAGCCAGTACTTTGGTAAGAAAGTTACAAGAACGATTTAGTTTTAAAAGTAGAATTATAGAAAGGTCTTAAAGCTACAATTATTTCACTGACTTTCCTGTCACTCTTATAGACCTTTGGAGTGGGTGTTCAGCCAATCCAGCTTCCTCCTCCTTCTCATAATATCGTTAACGGACAGAGCTCTACTGCCACTGGATGGGGTTTCACCAGCAACGACGGTGATTTAGCAAATATATTACAGGTAAGCTCACAAATCCTTGGAACATTGAAACCTTATCATAATACCGGTTTTTGCTTAAGAGCAAGATCTAGGGCTGCTAGATTTGTTTAAGAGAGACATAAATTTAATTTTTTAGGTTGTAACGTTACCACTTATAACCACAGCAACATGTCAACAAAACTACTATGGTTCCGCTATTAGTTCCAGGATGATCTGCGCTGGTTCGGCTGGAAAGGACACTTGCACGGTAATAATATTGGTTAACTGGATATGTTTGATGCATCTAACGGTTTTTGGTTCTTCTTTCAGGGAGATTCGGGTGGTCCTCTAGTAGTCAATGGGCTTCAAGTGGGCATCGTGTCCTGGGGAGACATATGTGGTCAGGCCTCTACGCCAGGAGTTTATACAAAAGTAACGGAGATGTTGACATTTATCAACAGATTTATTTAACCGTAATAACGTTAATGTTTCTGTATTACGAACACTATACACTCAATCTTTTTTATTATATAAGAAAGATGAGGAAAACATGTTTGTGTTTTTTTTTTTAATGAAGTTCTTGTTGAAACCTCTTGGTTTTCATTTAACTTTTGTTGTTGTTTAGATTAGGTTGCGCTAGCTGCTTGCTTTATTATTATGATTTTATTGCAACCTTTAGTTTAAAAAATGTAATATTTCCATCAATAACCCTGCGGTGCTAAATTATCACCATAATTATTGGGTGCCAGTATTCACCTTAGGGTAACCTAAAATATACTGCAACAAGGCAACCTATTCACCCTTACTCTGACAACCCTACGCCCTGGAGGATGTATTTTAGACCACAGTCCCTAAAAATGACCTATGTTATGCTGCCTGAAAATTCACCCCTTAGCTAGCTCAACTCAGGGTAGGTTCACTATATTGCTTCTAGATTGAGAGGTTTAGCACTCTTATATAAGTAAGAACCTTAGTTTTATTTGACTTAAAAACCTTTAAATGTTCTAGTGTTTGACCTCAGGAAAAAAATAAACTAGGAAATAAAACAATTATGTCACAATCGGTTTACAATAGCTTCTTACGGGCTCTCATTCACTTAAGTCCCTCAAAGTCATTCTATTTGAAATAAAAGCCAAATCTTAGTAGAGGCCAATATAAATATTTATTCTTAAAGTCCTTGGCTACTTGGATTTATAAATGCAAGCTCCTCTTACTTTGGTGGACAATAGATACTTAAAGTTAAAAGATAAATAAGTGAAATGTAATAACAAAGTGGTAGTATTAGGTTTGATATAAAAGTTTTGAAGGTTTAAATTACAAAGTTATTATTAAAAGAATAAGTAAAAGTCAAACCCTGTTTGACAGGGTCTTGCAATTGACGGCGACTGTCAGACCTACACCGTAAAAATGACTGTTTAGTCTGATCTGGCAGTCACATAGACCTACATCTAGGCCATTGCCCCAGACTTGGAATTTCCGCAAAGTCTGTACAAGAACCTCTCACAACTAACTAAATTTACCATAAGAGCATTGTTAAAGTACAATACAAAATATTATGAGTACCTGTAGTTACTCGATAAGTATACTAGCCACTCGGGCATAGATAAGTTAAAATATGAAAGTTGCAGGCGTTAAAGTTTGAAGAAACAAATGGCCTTTAACCGGGAAACAAAAATATTTACTTTATAATGATAAATTGTAACTATATTTACAACGAAGTTAGCTGTAAGAGACCACTTAACGTCCTAAACTATTAGAGACTCTTGTGACGTCTTAACGCTATGTCGACATATGCTATACGTTTACAATGCACAAGTTCTGTACATAACATGGACGCAAAACTTTACCAAACCATTGTATATAGACAAAATACGCAAATAGAAAATATTTTTAAGTTGACTGAGTCTTTAAAGAGAAATGATCACAGTGTATATGATTTAATAATTTAGAGTACGATTCGTTACCCTGCTTGAACCACAGTACTCAGGTGTTTACAGAAAAGGCTTATCTTGAGAAATAGCATACATATGTCACGGGATATAAAATATCAAAAGTTGATCTCACGCTTTCCTGTCATCTACTGGTTACTCCCAAGGTTCCGTACTACTTAAGAAAAATGTTACTTGGCTGAAACTTTATGTGCTACCCAAAGTTCATGAAGACTCAATCTTCAGTAAAACACATACACATGGTCCCTCAAACAGTCGACGTGAATACTGCTCAACTGCTAGTCTCCAAAAATTTAAATAGTACATGGCCACAGGCACGTCCCGCGTCCAGGCAACTTCAATAAAATATAACTAGTACTCTAGCATAAAATCTGACTTTTAGCCCCTACCAAAAAAACCTTAAAATCGAATTTTAGATGTACAACATGAAAGAGAAAACTTTCATAAGACCCATCGAGGGTAATTAGATGCTAAAGTTTAAACCTACCTCAAATAACTTACGAGTTCCCTTTCACAAAATGGCATCTAGGACTGCTTGCTGAAGTTGATGGAAAAGCGTTTTAAATCGGCATTCCTCCTAAAGAATAGGCAAACTACTATAGCATAATCTTTTTAATAAATTTGTGAAAGTTTTATTGGCACCACATGGCCTTCCCTGCCCAAGAAAACTAAAATATGGGAGCTACTTCCACAAACGTGCTTTCACTTCAAGCGTCCATTGTCCAAAGGGCCGGATATTGTTCCGTTGTTCCCTCTTCTTCATGGTTATCAAAAATTGTCGACAAATTAGTCATACCAATCCATGAAAACTATAACCCCTTTAACACCATAAACAAAGTTAGGCAACCTACGTCAACCAGCGCAACCGCAAAAATACCCCTAAATTAACCAGACGTGGCCGTGAAAATCTACAAAACTGTCAATCTTATCGAATGACACCTGACCTACATTTGACCTACATCTGTCTACAAATAGTATGAAACAAAAGAACAGAAATCAATCCACTTGGCTATGTCTTACAACATACAACACATTCATGGAATATAAACATTACCAACAAAGGTTTCAAACTGAACATAGTAAACTAGTGACCATTAACAGGTAATTAAGTAGTAATTAATGTTTAAGGTGAGAGTCTATATAGGTACTTTAACAATTTAAAACCGAAAACTTAATATAGATTATCAAACTATGAAAATGAAATTTTCGAACCGTAACACAACTATGATCAAATTAACGGGGAAATTTCGATTGGCACTACAAATTTAAGGGTAGGTTGCTTGACAACTCTGTCGATGAAAGCCAGAGTGGTCTAAGTCAGTTTTTTCAGTATTACGTTTTTTGACACTATCGCATTATTTATGTAGTAATCTATCTCTGGAAAAAATATGAAATTTATCTTCAGTACAACATTATCAGATGTCGCTACTAACATGGATGTAAAACACAACCACATATACCGATGAAAGTCATAGTGGTCCAAGTCTGACTTGGATAATTATGCCCGTAAATATTTAGTATCGAATATTAAACGCTACCTCATTGTTAATTATTTACGCCCTAAACGAGAGTAATATTAGTAATTCTGATGCTGAATCATACATGGTCCTTGAAGGTCTTAAACCTTGAGTGATTTTATGACAAAAAATTTATATCAATATACAACTGCGGCCGCTTTAATTTTGAGATATACAGAGCATTTGACGTTTCATCTCTGCTACAATCCAAAATTAGTTTTTATATACAGGGTGTCTCAAAAAAAAAATAATACCAAAAATTATGTTTTTGTTAAACGGAATACCCTACATTTATGTGTTGCGTATGAAGCCTCTGTGGGTTCTGAATTCAACTTTTAATTTGTATGTTGATCAAATGCAGGGTTATAAAAGTGGAAATGAAACAATAAAATTGAGTCAAAAACATACTTTTTTTTAAACTATTATATCTCTGCCACTGTTTCTTATGCCACTGTTAATATCCCTGATAATTTAACCTGTAATCTAACGCTGGCCTAGATTATCCTAAAATATCCCCGTAGGAAGTGCCTGTAAGAAAAAAATTTATAGCAACTTATCATCTTATTTTTTCATGTTCTATCTGAATCCGAGAGAATTCCCACATTTTTCTGGACACCCTGTATATCGACAAATTCTACTTTTGATCACAACTAAAGGGTTTTTCAATAAGGACGGGTCGATGTTAAAATGGAATAAAACAAGCTGTGTGTAAGGTATTAACCAAATTCTATTTTTCTTTGAAAGGTATGCCATTATTTATGGAATATGACATCGTTCAAATGTCCGCCGCGGCCTCTCACGGTGGCACGGATCCGAGTGGTCCAATTTTCAATGACTCTGCCACATAGATCCGGCTAAATTTGAGAGATAGCCTGGGTTATATTCACTTTAAGGGCATTATCGGTCGATTGCGGCTTATTGGCATAGACCTGAGACTTCAGAAAACCCCACAAGAAAAAATAGTCCAGCGGGGTCAAATCGCATGATCGTGGTGGCCAATTCGCGTCACCTCTGCGAGAGATAACCATACCCTCAAATCGTTCACGCAGAATGTTCATCGTGGCGTCCGCTGTGTTGCACGTAGCGCCGTCCTGCTGGAACCACATGTCGTTCACGTTCATATTGTTTAGTCTGGGCCAAAATAAATCAGTAATCATCGTTCTGTAGCGGTCGCCGTTGACGCCAATGACGCCTCCGGCCCAAAATCCGCACCAGACGGTAACTTTTTGTGGATGCATTGCCACCTGATAAACCTCTTGTGGGTTGGCGTCACTCCATATACGGCAATTTTGCTTGTTCACAAAGCCATTCATTCAAAAATGTGCCTCGTCGCTAAAGATGATTTTTCTGCCAAAATTAGGATCCTCTTCAAGCAATCAGCAAACAAACGGCGTTGTCTATGGTCATTAACTTTGAGCTCCTGGATCAATTGGATCTTGTACGGGTGCAGGCCCAAGTCTCGACGCAAAATTCGCCAAATTGAAGTCTCTGAAAGGCGAAGTTCTTGTGCACGGGAGGAACTGACTGCCTCGGGTTCTCCTGCACACTTTCACGGACAGCAGCGATATTCTCGGCCGATCTGGCGTTTTCTTGACCTACAGGTGTTGGCTGATTGTTTACGGATTTGGTCGTCTCGAATTTGGCCACCAAACGTTGGAGAGTCGACTTTAAAGGGCCACCACGTCTGCCGTAAAATGGGCGCAACGCACGCAACGTTAGAACTAATGAACACTCATTTTGATAATAACATTTTATCATTTGGACGTGTTGCTCGTGTAACTTGTTATGGTAATTTCGCATCAGTGACAGAATAATAAACAACGGGTTAACCCAGATATGCCTAAAAGTAGACCAGGAGAAAAATTGTAGATTTTTTGTTGAAATTACATTAAAAATATTAATAAAAAAGAGTATTTTATGAACTTATATTTTTATTGTTACAAAAAACACAAAAAAAACGCCGTACTATATATAGTACGCTAGGCATAAAGGTATGTATTTTTATTACGACCTGGTATGGTAACCAATAAAATATTTAACATGAAGTCCTACATTACATTTTACGCATCTTGTCTTTGCTCTCTCATGGCAGAAACCGCAGCAAGTTTGACGGTCTTGTGGTATTACAAGATGATCCAAACGGTCATAACGAATGTCAATATTTTCTTGACTTACCGGGCGTCCACGGGAATAAGTACAAGGTTTTTGATTTTGAGTAAGTAAGGCTGTTGCAATACGTCTTCTGAACTTCAGTTGATCCAAATCTCCACCATGTATTCTATATAGCTGCCAAGCGTTATGGACTGCCATGTCGATGCAGTGAGATATCAATGAAAAGTACCATTTTTTCCCTCGGAGAGCGACATGATAAAGGCTAATGTTTTGATCTGACCTGTCTACGCCGCCCATGCTAGCATTGTACAACTTTACAATTTGTGGTTGTTGTATCTAAAACAAAGTAAAAATGTACAATTAGAAATATGTATGTAATATTTAGAATTTGTTATAAACCAACCTGTATAATTTTTTTCTCCTTTTGGGAATATCGTGTGACTGACTGAATTGGTTCGACGCCCACAGAATTGGAGCAAAGGGTCACCAAATTGTTGTCGTGCCATTTGACAGTGATAATGTTTTTATCAGAAACTTTTCTGAAATCATAAGTCCCTCTCTTTTCTCTTTTCATAACCTTTGAATCTTGTAAAGCAACTCCTTGTATTCTATTTTCTCTAGCTGTCCCGGTTGCAAGAAATCTTTTCTCCGAAAGCTTTTCAATAAGCGGAATTGACGTAAAAAAATTGTCAAAAAATAAATGAAATTCTTCATCGGTCCATCTACTTCTCAAAGCATCGGCATACTCAAGTACCACACTAGCACCTACACCCAAATCACAATATATTTTGCTAATATTGGTCGATGCTCCTTGATAAGGTTCAAACCAAAAAATATATCCATAATTGGAAGTACCTACCCATAATTTGTAGCCATACCTTTTGGGTTTACCATGAATGGATTCTTACAGGAATGGCGACCAAAATATGGAACCATTGCCTCATCTACAGAGTGCATCTACGTAACGATACCATTTTCCAAAAACTTTTTGTTGAGGTGTTTGAACAGTGGTCTTACTTTTGCAAACTTATCTCCCTGGTCTAAATTTAAATTATCCGCAACATGAAAATTTGACATAATGTACTCAAATTTATCTCCAGTAAGTGCTTCTCTAACTAGTACGTTATTAGCATCTCTCTCACGTTCCCAGAACATTCTACGACGAGGAATTGGCACATAACCACTTAGTAAAAGTATGCCAACAAATGCTCTAACTTCTCGTTCCAGTATTTCTTGGTGGTTGTTTTTCTGTGACGCATAACGGTTACTTTCATGTGCTATAAGGGCAAAAAGTTCATCATCAAAAAATTCTAAAAACCATTCAAGTGGAGTTTTTGTTTCATTAGTGACATTATTTTCAAATATATTAGGATCATTTCGCGTAAGATCCTCTTTTTTTTTCCCATTGATAAGTTTTTTTCTTATTGATAGGTCGTTTTTTACTTTTATATTTTTGTGCTAAATCTGACAATAAAATATTATCTTCGGAGTCCGAAGAAGAAATGGTGTCATTATGTGTAAAGTTTATTTGTGCAGACGCTTGCAACTGTGAACCTGGTAAATTGTTTACCGAAACCTGGTCCTCCTCACCAGAATCATTATCAGTGATAGAACCGCAAGCGTTGATTGGAGGCATTATTCTGACACTATCAACTTTTGACACTATATTCTCGTCATCTTCCAACATGGTCATTGCTTGCCCGAGGGAAAAAAATAGTACGTTATTTGCCTGGCGTACTATATATAGTACACTAAAAGAAAAATCGTTTTTACAAGCTTTATAAAAAAAAATTATCTATATCTTGAAAATGTATTGAAACTAACAATTATTTTTTCAATCAAAACCAGCAAATATTTTTTTATCACATTGTTATAACTCAAAAATTTTTACTTACTTAGCAAACCGAATTCCGTATTCAGCCATTTTACAAAATGTCTGTTTTTATTTGTATCGCCACAACAATGTTTAGCAAGAAAACAGTAACACATCTACTCTCAATGACTAACACCAACTTACTGAAGTTACCTTAACCTGTACGGCAAAATAAAACGATCGGTTTTTGCTAGTTTCGACTTGTTTTAGGTGTACTTTATATAGTACGCCAGGCATATCTGGGTTTTAAACAGATGCCGTAAAAATAACATGGCCGCCACAGGCCACCAACTTCGACCCGTCCTAATTGAAAAACCCTTTATAATACAATGTAAGGGTTGATGTTTTTTGTAGTTGCTACCGATTTACTAATTAAGGCATAGAATACAGTTGGTAATTACTTATACTCAATAAAGTCTTTCTACTACCTATGTCCATAAAATAGTAAAGATTGAGCTTAGTTTTTTTTTACGTAGTCAGATCGGTATTAGGTAAGTATACTGTATTTGTTACCTAGGAGGAAAAATTATTGTTTTCTGCGTATTAAAGTAGTAATGTTATTTAAGTAAAAAATAATTTTAGTAGGTATATAGGTATATAATTTACAATTAAAAAATATCAGTTTTTAACTTTTATTAAATATACAGGGTGTACGGTACGTAACTTAAGAGGGTGATTTCCTATGATATTCTAAGAGCGAAAGTTCATATGAACATGTGTGCGAAGTTGACTCGTTTTTGATATACAAAGTTATGGCAATGGCAATCTGTTGTCTTGGACAACAGGTTGTCACTATCTGCTGACGGTAGCTCTTTATGTGGAGGCACTAGGTCGTGGTCTAATACTTACACCTTCCCTTCGTCTTTGGTGGTCTTGGGCGCCACCTGGTTTGATCGATTTTCAAACCAGGAAAAATATACCGAATATCAGTTCTATTGGAAAATATATGCAACAAATAAAACTAAAGCTTTCCCACACAAATAATAAAGTTTTTATTGAATAAATAGGGGGTTTAGGTTTACTTTTATGATGTTAAATTGTTTAAAATTTAGATAAGTTTGAATTATAAAGTGAAATGAATAAAAAAACAGCCTTTCTGGACGCAAGGATTTAAGTCAAAATTATGTATAACCTCGGGGAAGATTCTAGAACCTTTTAAATCTTTTGGTGTGGTGTGGTTAAAAAAGGTTACCTTTGTCAAGATGGCCTTACATAAAAAAAAATGTCGTTAATTAAATTTTTAAAAAGGTAGATTAAATTAGTTTGCAACAAGGAGTATTTAAATTAAATTAATAAAAAAATGAAATTGAAATGGCTAGACTATTAGATTCTGTATAAAAGAAAATAATGTTCTGTTGGACTATACCTGCACGCTTCTGCGGTAGCTCCTTCAGCTGGGCAGGTGGACTTTAAGCATCTGTGTACTGTGGACTTTAACTTGTTTAGAAACCCTTGGAGCACTCCTAAGGTGGCTCGTAGGCTTAATGTCCCCGGTTACAACCCATGGGGTTCCTTAACCTCACATCTGGTGAAGTGGTAAGAAATCAATTACAACCCCCCCAGTAAACACAAGGAGAACATTCACATTCTTAGAATGTTCTCTAATATGTCCATAAAGTGATAAACATTCTAAATATATTCAGAGCACGCATATTCTTTTCATGATATTCTTAGAATATTCTAGAAATGTTCAAATTAAATGTACTTTCGCAGTATATAAATAGAATATCCTTGGAACTATTCTTGTGGAATATTCTTGGAATATTTCTATTAGAATATTCTTTATACATCTATTGCATGAATATTATTTTCGATAATGTTCTTAGAATGTTCTAGGAATATTCAAAATAAATATACTTTCATAGTATCTAAATAGCATATCCTTGGAAATGTCCTTGCGGAATATTCTTGGAATATTTCTATTAGCATATATTCCATAAACGAATAAATCAGGCCTCTTGCCTAAATCGCGTAACGCATCCTGATTTAAATTTGCCGCGCAAAATGTGTCAATGTTAATTTTGGCTAATCTTACGACGCAATTACGGGAATGTATTTTTTTCTTGTTTTTTTTTGTGTAATCGTGCTCCCTTACAAGTCGGGAACTAACAACGGAGTTACCATTTGAATTTGGCGCGTAACTTATTTCAACGTATGTCATTTTCATTTTGACAGTATGACGTTCTCCAATGCCACCATTTTGGTTTGTTTTGTTGGGCGTGGAACCTGTGCTTCGTGATTTTGCTGGGAAACGTCGATTTTCGAATTTCTTGTTAAATTGAATAGATTGCGAAATTTTTGTGAATTGGTTTAAAGCGACTTAAGGGGTAAGTTTAAAAGCTAAAAATATATATGCATGATCTTTCTAAAAATACAATTTTACCCACTGTTTCCATATTCGCCTGTTTTCTCTTGTTAAAATGCATGTTTTTAAAGTGCCAAGCATACATTGACAATACCCAGAAGCAAATAATGGCTAAAAAAACCATCTACACACCTAACCTAAATTTGAGTAAGTCCGGTTTTACAGCAGTGTCACCAGAAGCCGTAGGGTTATCAATCGAGATAACCGTTTCCTCGGACTTAGAATTTGTAATGCTTAAAATATGAGCTATGGTGATGTGATATGAAAGAGGCATTGACCCTGTCGACTCTTATATTTGTTTACTTGATAACCTTTAAGTGCTCCAATGATGCTCTCACTCCCTCAGTGTGTCAATATTTTCCTAAAAGTTTTGTTTACCATCCACTCTTGTTCTACTCTACTGATGAAAACTTGTGAGTGCTACAAAATTATCTTTGTTTTTAATATTTTTAGATGCAGTTAAGATGCACTTCCATCAGGCAATGGAAAATGATGTAATTACAGTTTAAAGTTGTGGCTTGTAAAAGCAAAGGAAAGAAAAATGAGGAAGTCAAAATTACCTGACGATTAGTTTGTCGGCACAATGCCAGAACCACAAGTGAAATGAAGTTGAAATATCACTTAATATAATCATTAGTGAATATAATTTTTTGTTACCTATCTCACTAAACCCTTGCGGTAAGTTACTCATGTTTGCATCAATCAGATAGACACTTTTAAATGCTTGCATCTGACAAGGTAATATTAACAACTGTATTGCAAGTCACCACAACCTTTAAATAAACTTTTATAAATTTACTTGTTATTTTAATTGGTGTTTGCTGTACCTAAGTTAGCATTAGTTAGGTACTATGTAGTAGACTTGCAAACAAAACCACGATTAGGGGAAGATTTGCTGTTTGCAACATACTTGCAGGAAACTTGATGCAATGAAAGTTGCAGACTTAATACAACCTTACCTTGCTTAGTGGGATTGAAAGCTTCAATGTCATTTGTCTCAATTTTAAAAATAAATATGTTTTTACCTTATTTCGTTGTATTTTTATAGCTGCTTTAATTATAAAAAAAAAATATTTATCATTTAACTCATATGTGCTAAAGAATGTTATAGTTAATGTACCTAAACTTTATTGTATTTTAATATATTTTTTGTGTTCTTATAACTAATCGATTCTTCTCACATTCCGCCTGTATCGCGTTCCATGTTATTTGAGATCGTTAACACTCTGTAGCACATCTGAGGAATGCTCTTATTAAAATATAAGCCTAAATATTCATAGACTATTCTATGAATATTCCTGATTCTTCCCCAGAATATTGCTCTTAAAATGCAGTAGGAATATTTTTGTTCCTGTAAGGATCCCTACTGGTTCTGAGGGATATTCCTAGAATATTCTTTGGTAAGTTCATTAAAACATTATCTCGTACATATGAGGAATATGCCAGGAATTTCTCCAAAAAATATGATAAGCGCTTACTAAGAATATACGATTTTATATTCCAAGCACATTCATATCACGTGAAAACACCTTGCGGTAATCTAACTATAGCATGTTCTATGAATGTGCATAGATCTTTTATAGAATACTCTTAGAATGTTCCAACCTACTAGAGTAATGTTCTTAGCATGTGCTATGAAGGTGTTTGTGTTTAGTGGGCCGCCAGCAACAAAACACACAACCCCTAAAAAGATTTAAAAGGTTCTAGGATCTTCCCCGAGGTTATACATAATTTTGACTTAAATCCTTGCGTCCAGAAAGACTGTTTTTTTATTCATTTCACTTTATAATTCAAACTTATCTAAATTTTAAACAATTTAACATCATAAAAATAAACCCAAACCCCTTTTTTATTCAATAAAAACTTTATTATTTGTGTGGGAAAGCTTTAGTTTTATTTGTTGCATATATTTTCCAATAGAACTGATATTCGGTATATTTTTCCTGGTTTGAACATCGATCAAACCAGGTGGCGCCCAAGACAACCAAAGACTAAAGTCCCTGTATTGGAAAGTCTGGACACGAGCGGTCGTTCACGCGATTGGTTGGCCTCGAGCTAAGAAATTAATGGCGGTTCCAATAAGAGAAGCGCAGATGACTTATTCGAAGCTATGTTCACATCATTCGCAATCTGTCAAATCGTTTGCTTACTTTTAGAAAACCCAACAAATATTTTTTTTTCTGCAGTTTAAAGTGAAAAGTGATTTGTTTTTTTGGTTTTTACAATTTAGAAAGGATTTCTTTTGATTTTAATGTCGGGAGTAAAGAAGCAGAAAGGTGGCATATCGGAAGCTTACCCCGAACGCCCTTCTAAAACCGGCGAAGGAATATCATTCTTTAGATTTGCTAAGGGGATCACAGGTATGTACCTATATTATAAACAAATATTGTACGTACGATCGAAATATTGTGCTTTTGGAAACATAACATGTATGTAGATTTATTTACTAATTCTTGAATCGACTACTAATTTTAATATATTATGTAATAATTAAATTATAGAAGACACAAGTACTACTGTAATGCTCTTTTAATAAATATAAGCTTATAAATTAATCAAATATAATATTAAAAAATAAATAAATTGTCTTATCATAACTGAAATTTAATTCAAACTGCTATTACACATCCGCGATGGTGCTAAAAGTTATTATACCTCGCATATGAATGAATTTTTTGATGGTGTCCAGTTCTTTCGTCCAACATTAGTTATCCATTTCTCACGTCTGTTCTCATCCGAGGGAAATGAGGCCATATAACATTTTCTCCCATGATTGGTATTATTTTTGCAACCGGGATAGCTGCATGAAGGCATTTTTAAAATACTTTCGACGTTTACCGAACGCGAACTGTTTATTTACATCGCCAGATCTATTATGACAGGAGAGACTGACACCGCGCGCACGCCCGGGCGCCATTAATTTCTTAAAAGGAGGAAATAGAAAAGGACACAGAGTTCTCTTTCTTACACACGGGCTTTATAGCTCGTGTCCAGACTTTCCAATACAGGGACTTTACCAAAGACGAAGGGAAGGTGTAAGTATTGGACCACGACCTAGTGCCTCCACATAAAGAGCTACCGTCAGCAGACAGTGACAACCTGTTGTCCAAGACAACAGATTGCCATTGCCATAAAATGGCGCCCAACGTGGGGCCCGAGATCTCCAAGTAAGACAGACCCCCTCCTCTAGCAAAATCGGCTGACTCAAGGCTGCCAGCTGGACATAAACCCCGACAAGGAAAATAAGAAGAAGAAGAGAACAGGGTGACAACATAAAGGATCCAAACGATCAGAACGAACAAGGGTCTGGGCCTTTACCAGAACCTAAATTACATAAGGAAATGAAGAAAGTAATTCTAAACAACCCCGTCTAAACATAAAATCGCCAAAAGTAGAAATGGACGGTCTGCGACTTGACCGAGACGCGAAACCGGAATTACATGGTTCACCTATGTGCGGCGCCTGATGCCATCAGCCACAGAAAACAGAAGTAGTGCGTTCGCCCCATATTTTGGCTAGTGTTATACAACTAAAGATGATACCCCACAAAATAAATAGTGGCAATTTTAAAATTGCTAAAAAGCGTTAAAGTTTAAAAAACCAAAACGGGTTTTTTAATTTTTCTAAATATCCTTTTTCCGATTTTATTGAAACTTGGTACTGTTATTCATAATGATAAGGGGCTTAATTAGCTTTAACTAGATTAAATGTATTAAGTCCAAAGGCGTCCCGGGTAGCACCTTATAATTGACAAAAAAATGTACGCCAATGACTTTTTTCTAATTTTGATGTTTTTGTTTTTCGGATTTACCAACTAATAGTACACCTTTTTTGTCCCTTGAATTGTTTTTCTGTCTGGCTTCGTTTAATTAGAATATGAGGTATAGGTACGTTTTGATGTCTAATTTACCTGTTGTGGTAATCAATCTGTTCAATAACAAGTGAAAAATAAATAACTTAACTAATGCTGAAATGGCCCAGATGCATTGCAATTTTGGTCTAGCAAATGGAAATACAGAAGAAGCTCGGCGAATTTATCAGGAATATTATCCAAACAGAGTACTGCCATGTGCCAAACCATTTAGACAGCTCCATGTAAGATTGAGTGATACTGGGAGTTTTAAACGTAGTACGGAACTTCCCGGCAGACCTGCAACAGTAACCACGCCTGAGTTAGGAGAGGTTATACTTCGAGAGATAGAAGATGATCCTTTAACTAGTGTCAGGAAGATAGCAGTGCAAATTTAAACAAGTGCGTCAACTGTTTGGAGGGTTTTGCATCCTTATTAACTATACCCATACCACATTCAAAGAGTGCAAGCTCGGCTTCCCCATGATTTTCGGCCTAGGCTTGATTTTAGTTGGTGGTTGCTGCATACAGTTGCACATAACAACAATTCTTTACCGAACATTTTATTTACTGATGAGGTCTCTTTTTCAAGAAAAGCCATTATGAATTTTTATAACGAACATTTTTGGGCAGATGATAGTCCTCATAAAATTAGAGAAGGTTGTTTTCAGCAACAATTTTCGGTGAATATATGGGCAGGGAGGGCTCATTGGGGACTATCTTATTGGACCATGCTTTTTACCACCTCCATTGAATGAAAACTCCTATACGCAGTTTCTATCTGCAGAACTTGATGTTCTGTTGGAAGACGTACCTCTGCAAATAAAAATTAATATGTGGTTCATGCAGAACGGTGCTCCAGCTCATTTTAGCCTATTTGCTCGTCAATACCTCGACAATACTTTTCCTAATTGCTGGATTGGACGCGCAGGTCCCCAAGGTTGGCCAGCTAGCAGTCCTGACTCGATTCCTCTAGACTATTATTTATGGGGTCACCTAAAGTCTCTCGTGTAGAAGACGCATGTACTAGATGAAAACGACTTAAGAATTCGAATTATTGAAAGTTGCAATGCGATACGAAATAATGCAGGCGTTTTCGACCGTCACTGATGAGACGATTGCAATCGTGCGTGTTATTAGAAGGTGGCCATTTTCAACATTTGCTTTGATTAACTGATGAATTTTTTTTGTATCATTATTTAAAAAAATTATTTTGTTTTTAATTTAAATGTTTTAATTGACTTTAAAATATTGTTTTAAGTAATTCAGGCAAATAATACAAAGTCGAGATTTACATAATAGTGTATTTTGAAGCACAAGTACAACAACGCTCTTATGACTAACAACACGGCCATCACGATTACAACAATTAACTTACTGCCGATAGAGGCGCTTTATCAACATAGTAGGTTAACAGAACTACTTATATGCAACCCACAAAACATACCATTGTTTATAGTATTGCCTACCAATAGCAAGCAGTGATAACAACACCCTCCTTCAATACTTTAAACTCTTAAGTACATAGCCTCATTTACAAAAAATCAGACAAATACATAAAATGAAAAAACAAGTAATGCCTTAAAGTAAGTAAGTATTACAATAAAAGCACTAAAATAAATGCTCACAAAGAAACGAAACCTTGTTTTATTTTATAGTTCTACAATATTCAAGCAGCGTCTAAAATAACAAAATTTAATTTTAGCCAATGGTTTCGTAAGCATATCAGCTACTTGCTGTTCAGTTGAAACATATAACAATTTTACTTTATTTTGATTTACACAATCACGAACAAAATGAAACTTAACATCAATGTGTTTTGTCCGTTTTGATTCTAGTGTTGAGGCCATTCTAATACATGATTGATTGTCCTCATATATTATTACAGGAAAAACACTTTTGTACATGATTTCTGAAATCATTTGGCCCAAAAATAAATTTTCCATAATGCAGCATGATAGTGCTACATATTCTGACTCTGCACTGGAAAGAGTAACAGTGTTTTGCTTTTTAGTTTTCCAATATATAACGTTTCTATTTAATTTGATAACAAAACCTGTAACACTTTTCCTATCAACGATACTGTTGGCAAAATCTGCATCAACAAATGATTTTAGAGAAACATTCAAGTCATTTCCCTGATTCTTACTTTTTATAAATTTTAAGCCAAAATTTTTAGTTTGATTTAGGTACCTTAAAACAAGTTTTAAATGTTTCCAGTGTTCCTGTGAGTAATTATTCTGAAATTGACCAAAATATGTTATACAAAAACATAAATCGGGTCTAGAACCTAACATAATATACATGAGACACCCAATAAGTTCACGATAAGGTAGGTTCTCATTTAACAATAGTTCCTTATTTACATTTAATTGCAATTTAGGTTGCATTGGCACATCAGCAAATTTGCAATTTGACATGTTAAATTTTTGCAAAACCTTGTTAATTAATTCCTTTTGTGTAATATGCAATTCGTTTTCAAATTTTTCAATTTCTAATCCTAAAAATGTTAATTTTTGATTTTTAAACTCTTTCATTTTAAAACTCTTAGATAGCTCTGTCTTTATATAATTTATGTTCTTTAGTAATTTAGAAAATATAATAATGTCATCAACATAAATCAAGAGAAACGTTTCTGAGTTAAAATACAGACATGGATCTTTCTTTGACCTCTGTAAACCTAAATTTATCAAAGTTGTATGAAAAAGATTATTCCAACATTTTGGAGCCTGTTTTAGTCCATAAAGTGACTTATTTAACTTACATATTGAGGTTTTATCCTCTTTTAAACCTTCAGGTGGTTCCATAAATACAGGAGTATCTAAAGTTCCATAGAGAAATGCAGAACTTATATCTAACTGTTGAACATACAAATCAAGCTCAAGATATAAAGATAATAATAAACGAACTGTCACCATTCGCGCCACTGGTGCATAAACGTCTTCGTCTAAAGACTTTTGTTTAAACCCACGAGCCACAAGCCTTGCTTTTTTCACTGTTTCACCATTCACTAACTTCTCTCGGAACACCCACTTTGAGTCTATTATTTCTGATGTTTCTGGTCGTGATTTCACCATTTCCCATGTATTGCTTTCCTTCAACGAGGCTAATTCTTCTTGAATTGCATTTTTCCAACCTTTATCTTTTGTTGCTTCCTCATACGAGTTAGGTACTTCAGATATTAGATGACCAGCTGATAATGCTGCCATTAAATCACAGTCAAAGTGCACTTCATAATCAGTTAGGTGCTTGGGCGGTTGTCTTTTTCGGGTACTTCGTCTTACATTTGGATTTTTATTTTCACTTTCATCATCAGTGTTCTCGTCTGTGTTGCTTTCTGAACTCTCATATTCACTGTCAGTTACTATTTCCACATTTTCATTATCATCGTTGTTAATTTCTACAGTGATTGTGTTTGTTTTTGTTGCATCAAACACAACATTCCTTCCAAGCACAATTTTTTGGTTTTCCGAATCCCAGAGCCGGTATCCGTTATTAGTATAGCCAACCATATTTAACTTTTGACTTCTTGAATCTAATTTTGATTTCCTATCCTCTTTTGGTATATGGTTGTAGGCTACGCAACCAAAAATTTTAATCTTCTTCAAATTTGGTTTTTCACCAAGCCAAATTTCAGCTGGACATAGATTATTTGTAAGAGTTCTTGAGGCTGTTCGATTAGTTAAGTAAATAACTGTTCTGACTGCTTCACCCCATAAACTTCTGTCCATTTTAGAATCAAATATTAGGCATCTTGCTTTATCAAGTATTGTTCTGTTGTACCGCTCAGCCACTCCATTCTGCTCAGGATTCCGAGCAATTGTATATTGAATTTGTATTCCAATTTCTTGACAAAACTTTTTCATTTCATTGGTTATGTATTCCCCACCATTATCACACCTCACTCTTTCTACTTTTGTTTCAAATTTTGCTGTTACTAATGCTATATATTCTTTAAATTTTTCTATGACTTCACTTTTATGTGTCAATAAATAGCCCATGGCAAAATGTGAGTAATGATCAATAAATGTGACATAATACCTTTTTCCATCGTAAGTGGGAGGATTCATAGGACCAACAACATCTGTTGATATTACTTCCAATACACGTTTTGCTTTTCTTTCCTTGTCTATTGGTTCAAAGGGTTTTCGAGTTTGCTTCCCTTTCAAGCATATTTCACACACACCCGGAGCTGGATATTTACATGAATGTCCCATTTTCCTATGTTCTAACCATTTTTCTTCCATAGCTACATTCACTTCAGCAGTTTCTGGTATATTCAGTATAACTAAGTAAAGATTTCCATGGAGCTTGCCTTCCAGTATTACATTGCTATTTTTCATGATAAAAACTTGATTATTTTTAAACATTACATTCAGACCATTTTGTTCAAGCTTTCTGACTGATAATAGATTATCCAAGAGATTTCTACAGACCCATACATCTTTTATTACAATTCTTTTATCTTTCTGAGTGACTAAATGCAAGTTACCTTGTTTTTCAGCCCTAATGACTTCACCATGCTTAGCAATATTAATTTTATGTGAAATTTTCTGTACTTCAGTTAATAGGTTACCAGTTTGTTCATCGATCAAGTGGTTAGTGCATCCACTATCAACTATGAACTTAACTTCTCTAGAATTTTTTACAGCTGACAGCATTGATTCATTTTCCATAATTTCTTCAGTTAAAAATGTAACTTCTTCATCACTTTCTGCAGCAGTATTGGCCTTTTCTTCCTTAAACTTTGGACAGTCTGCTCGCTTGTGCCCAATTTTACCACAGTTGTGACACTTATATGGAAAGTATTTCTTTTTAAAACTACTTCCTGGCTTTCTATAATACTTTTTGTTTTGACTTGCAAAGGCAGTATCACTTGCACTAGTACTAGCCTCATGTTTACTTTCTTTTCTTGTTTCTTCCATAAGTAGCTTATTTTTCACAAAGTCCAGTGTCACCTTGCTTTCGTCCTGACAAAACATAACATCAATTGCAGTTACTACAGCTTCATAAGATTCTGGCATTGAAGACAACAATTGTGACACAATTTCACTACTTTCCAATTTTCCACCAGCTGCTTTGAGTTCACAGATTGTTTGTTCAAATTCCGTCAAAAAGACATTAAGAGTTGTACCTCCTGTATATTTTAAACTTCTCAATTTTTTCTGGAGCATAACTTGACTTGATATTCCCTTTCTTGTGTAGGTTCTTCTTAAAGCTTCCATTATTTCTTTTGCAGTCTTTTTATCTTTTATCACTTCCAGCATATTGTCTGCCAAACACTGTACAATTAGGTTTCTTGCCTTGATATCGTCTTTTTTCCAGGATTTTTCTTCAGTTTCTCTCTCTGGTCCAGGGCATGGCTTTTCCAGAACATGACAAACTCCTGCCTGTTCCAACGCCAACGTTACCCTAAATTCCCAGTTCGAAAACCCTGTTCCATTAAAAGGCACCACATTAATTTGCATCTGTCCCGCCATTTTTCTGTCACAGGAGAGCACGAACGACTCCACAAACTTCCGACGCGTTTTACTTCCACTATCTTATTTCCGTACTGTTACCGACAATGTTTATTTACAGCCTGGGCCCATAAGCTATTGTTTTAAGTAATTCAGGCAAATAATACAAAGTCGAGATTTACATAATAGTGTATTTTGAAGCACAAGTACAACAACGCTCTTATGACTAACAACACGGCCATCACGATTACAACAATTAACTTACTGCCGATAGAGGCGCTTTATCAACATAGTAGGTTAACAGAACTACTTATATGCAACCCACAAAACATACCATTGTTTATAGTATTGCCTACCAATAGCAAGCAGTGATAACAACATAAAATACATAGGTACTTTTTTGAACATGCAATAAAGTGGTTTTTATTTGTTCTCTCGAAAGCGAAGCAAGATACGAAAACAAGTCAAGAAACAAAAAAGTTAAAATATTAGTTGATAAATCAGCAACAAAAAATCAAAATAAGCCAATGGCGTACATTTTTTTGTCAATAATGTTCGTTAAAGTGCTCCCTAGTCTCCTAATCCAGGCTAATTAAGCCCCTTATGATTATGAATAACGGTACCAAGTTTGAACAAAATCGGAAAAAGGATATTTAAGAAAATTATAACAAACTGATTTTTTTCGAAAACTTCAATATCCTGTATATCAAAAACAGGGTAACTCCGGACATATGTTCAAATAAATTTTCTCTTAGAATATTATAAGGAATCACTCTCTTTAGTTACGTATCGTACTTCTGAAACACACGGTATATGTCGTCCACGGATGGCCTAGACAAAAAATGGGCCAAGAAGATAGATACGAAAGAGTAATTTTTTATAAATTATTTTGCTTGCTTAAAAAAATTGTTTTTTTTTTTAATGGGATATGCAAAAAAAGCAAAAACCTAAAATTTGGCGAAGAGTAAAGTTCCTAGCTTATGAAGTTTTGAATTCCAAAAGTTAGTTGCTTTCCTTCACCGGATTCATCTCCCAGACGCGTTTCGCTGTATAACAGCTCGTCAGTGAAGCTATAGAATCCGACGAAGGAGAGCAACTTTAAGAGCCTACTTGACCCTGAAAGATCGATGAATAATGGCAGATGTAGCCTTTAAGCGACATCTAGTGGCAATCAAATGCATCAACCTGGCTAGTCTAACAAAAATCAGTTAGATGCGGAGAAGCAAACTACTGCGCTCCTGGCGGCGACTCTGTGAGGATACCGGCTCGCCGGTTTTTTGCAGTAGTTTGCTTCTCCGCATCTAACTGATTTTTGTTAGACGGGCCAGGTTGCTGCATTTGATTGCCACTAGATGTCGCTTTAAGGCTACATCTGCCATTATTTATAAAGTTTTAATGCAAATATTAAAGTTATACCAATTTTGATTTGGAAAGCGTAATGTAGATACTTGAAATTTTTTCTTGAAAGTCTGGAATGAGAATTATTTTAAAAACCAAAGCAACTTTTTTATTTAACGTTTCGCATTAATAGTTATTTATGATATAAGTATTAAAAGTACATTTTTAAGGCACACATGTGCAAACCACAGTGCCTTAAAAATACTGTTAACACAAATATCATACAATATTTTTTCTACAAACGGCAATAAAAAGCATACAATAATTGAAAATGAAATGTTTAGAATCTCTTACATCCAGGAAGTTTCTAATAGCATCGTATATTTATATTAAATTAGTTCACATTTGTCAATAAATCCTAGCAACCATCATTGTTGGCTGATTTGTTTACAGAAAAATTGAAAATTTGAAGTTTTTGTCAGTTTTATGTAAACGCTAGCGCTGGCAGTTGTGATTTGCCAAAAATGCATGAAATACAAGAAATCGATTTACTTAAAGACATAGAAGAAGCTGCTAACAGAGCCACCTTGGATTTACTGCCACGAACATTAAGAATTCAATATAAGGTTGCTCATAATAAATTTATAAAATGGTGTGAAAACAAAGGCGTTTCTGGAAAGTATTCCGAAAACATAGTACTGGCCTATTTTGAGGAAAAGGCAAAGGTATGGAAGTCATCTTCTCTTTGGTACAATTATTCAATGATCAAAGCTATGCTACGTGTAAATAACGACGTAGATATCAGCAAACATTTTAAATTGATTGCCTACTTGAAGCGTCAAGGAGAGGGTTACCAGGCCAAAAAATCAAACATTTTTACTAGATACCAAATTGAACAGTTTCTGAAGTGCGCACCGGATGATGAATGTAGCTACGATTGTAGGAGTATTTGGTGCCTGCCGCAGGGAGGAGCTTCGTCAGTTGACTCTTGACAACGTGGAAGATATGGAGACTTTATTAGTTATTAAAATATCAGATACCAAAACCAAGGTGCCACGAAATTTCAACATCGTTGAAAAATTTTATTTGGATTTTTATCGAAAATATTCTGATCTTCGTCCAGCAGATGTACATCGGCGACTCTTCTTAAAATATGTAAAAGGTAAATATACCAGAAATCCGGTCGGAATTAATACGTTCGGAAAATTTCCTGCCGCTATAGCGAGATTTCTGCAATTTCAAAATTCAACACTCTATACGGGGCATTGCTTTTGCCGTTCCTCTGCGAGCTTACTTGCCGATGCTGGAGCAAATATGACGACAATTAAGCGGCATGGGGGATGGAAATCCTCAACCGTTGCGGAAGGGTATAATAATATAGTGGATTCCTTGGAAAATAAAAATTCTATTGCTCAAAGATTGCTTACAGTACAAACGACATCAGCCGATAGTGCTTTAACATCAACTGGACATGCTGCTGTTTCTGTTCAATCCTCCTCAACCTCGAAGAACAGCAGAACTAAGGAAGGAATCCATTTTTGAAATTTTTCAAATTGTACTATTAATATAAGTGTAAATAAATAAAATAGAAATGTTTCTTGACTCCTTTTAAAAAAATGGTAATTTTACTTTTAACACTAGTGCCTTAAAGTAGGTATTTTAGGGCACTAGTGCCTTAAAGTAACATTTTAAAGGCTAGTAGGCAGTGTTCCATTTTTAACACGTTAAAGGTAACTTTACTCTTCACCAAATTTTACCTTTTCGCACTTTTCTGCGTACTCCGTACAAAAAAAAAACATTTTTCACATCGTGGATCTTATTTTTAATGCAAGCGAAAACTTTTATAATCCGTGGACATACATATCTACTGTATAGTTACTAAGTAATTTGGTGTTTTTTTTTAACCATTTACAATGTAATTAAAATACAAAAATAATAAAAACTTTTTATCTTCATTAAATGAAGCGTGCCTCACGCTTGCATTGTTATAGATAAAATAAAAATAAAACAAGAAGCATAAAAAAAAGCATATAACAGCTATATTCACTGATAACATTATGCTATATAAGAGACTATTTGGACGTCGCGTCGTCAAAGTTTAATTTCATTATTACCACAGAATCCTCACGTAAGCGAGTGTAGAAATCCAAAATGGTGAAAGTCGCAGTACTATTTTCTCTTGTGATAATCCTTGCAGTAGCTGTTAATGGTTAGTAGTTTTTTATTCCAGATGGTGTATTAATTTTGTACAGTTATATTTATTGAAAATAGTGTTAGGGCCATTTTATGCCATATTTTCGTAAATCAGGCTTTTCTTATTGAAGTAACATGACGAGCCATGCATTGCTGCCCCTAAACAAAATAAAAATGTCTATACTATTTGCAAAACAATTTTCGCTGCACGTCATACATACCCTTCGAGTGACGTCAGTTATCGGCAGTGTTGCTAGTTTGAAACCAAAATAACCGAGTAAGGGAATTACACTGTTCTGTTTTTCATTAAAACAAAATAGATTTACAATAATAAACAGAAATATATTTATTTTACTTTTAAAACCTCCCAGGATGACAATATATACCTAAAATGTATTGGAATAGTTATGTAATTTTATTGTTACTTTTTTTGTATATGCTTCGGTTATTATTCTATTTTATTATTCCGTATTTTCATAAAACTCTTCTTCATCTTCTTAGTCAGCCTTCTCTCATTCATTCCTGGACATAGGCCTCTCCGTACATCTTCCATGTTTGGCGATTTTTGGCTTTGTGGTACCAGTCACTACCGACTGCCGATTTAATGTCGTCTAGCCATCTTCTTTGTGGTCGTCTTCTGCTCCTTTTTGTTTCTCTTTGCCGCCACTGTATGACTCTAACTGTCCATCTATCGTTGTCCTGCCTTGCGACATGTCTCACCCAGCTCCATTTTAGTCGTGCTACCCGTTCTGCTACGTCTGTAAGTCTGGATCTTTCTCAAATTTCATCATCTTACTCTGTCTCTCAGCAAAATTTCAAGTATTGTTCGTTCCATCGCTCTTTGTGTTGTTCTTAATCTACTTATGCTCTTTTTTGTGAGACTCATTGTTTCCAGACCATACGTAGCCACTGACAAAATGCATGAGTCGTATACTTTTTTCTTTAGTTATATCAACTCCACTGTAATGGACTACTTCTTCAAGTTTTCTCTTTAGGTTTATAGGTATACTACTGTTTCCCAGGATGTATCGAAGTTTACCAAATACCGCCCATGTGAGGCCTATACGTCTCGTGATTTCTGCTGTTTGATTTGGTTTCCCTAGCATGATCGTATGGCCGAGGTAGGTATAGTGGTTTACGCGCTCGATAGCTACGCTGTCTAGTGATATATTGGGGTCAATCTGACTCAATATCTTCAATTTCTTGGTATTCATTGTGAGTCCGACTTCTTTGGCTGCTTGGTTGAGTTGCTGCAGCATCTCCATTACCTCCATTGGGTCACTCGAGGTTCAGACGATATCGTCAGCAAAACGTAGATTGCTAAGGTATACCCCATCGATTTTTATACCTTTAGAGTCCCATTCAAGTTTTTTGAAGGCGTCCTCCAGACTTGTTGTAAATAGTTTTGGCGAGATGGTATCACCCTGTCGTACTTCTCTGCCCATTTTTATTTTGTTGGTGATACGTTCTTCGTCGATTCTGCTGACGTGAATCGTCGCTTTCTTATAAATATGCTCAAGTATGGTAGAATACCTTCAGTCTATTCTTGCATTTTCCAGAGATATTAAGATTGACCATGATTCGACAGTGTCGAAGGCCTTATGAAAATCGATAAACGCCAGATGTATAGGGATATTGTATTCAGTGCTTTTTTTTATTAGGGTTCGCAGTGTTTGCAGGTGGTCGATGGTACTATATCCGCTACGGAATCCTGCTTGTTCTACTGGCAGGTAAAAGTCCATTTTTTTGTTATGCGGTTGCATGTGATCTTGGTAAACAGCTTGAATAGCAGGCATTTGTTAAGTAAAAATTGAATAGCTGTTTCCATCGTACTTCCCCCAAGCCTCAGCATCTCTGCTGTAGTATGGTCCTCTCCTGGGCATTTATTATTTTTCATGTTTCTCAATGCGGATCGAATTTCATAAAGTGATATTTCCGGCATATGTTCTGATCCTACGTTCGTCACTCCGCATTGAGATTTCGGTTGCCTATACGGTGTCTTCGACGAATACAAGTCCCTATAGAAATCTTCCACCATTTGGGGTATTTTATTCTAGGTTTGAGACTATCGTCCCCTGCAAGGTCTTAAGCTTAGTTATTCTTGTTCTTCCGCGAGTGAGTGTCGATCTTAGCACTTTCATGTTTGAGTTGCTCTCAATTGCATTTATAATCATGTCGGTTTTGTATTTCCTTACGCCCCTTCTAATATTCTTCTGTAGTTGTCTGCTGAGTGTTTTATGTTCGTCCGTTCCCCTCACCGCACGTCTTCTTGTCTCCATCATTTCCCGGGTGTTTGCACTTATTTTTGGGTCTTTTTGGGAGTCTGGCTCTTGTACATATTTTCTTTGCTGCTGTTTGGATACCTATTTTGATTCTCTCGTTCAGTTGATCAACCCTCGTTTCTGCAGAGTTAGGTGATTTTTAACTTCTCTTTGGTATTCCTCCTTGTTTATGTCCAGCATTTTAGCTGTTGGGAATTTGGGTATTGTTGCGAGCTTATTTCTTTCGACTCTCGAATCCACCAGGAGCTGCGCTTGCATCAGTCTGTGGTTGCTTCCGGTGTCGAATCGGTTTAGAACCTCAACATCTTTAAATATTCTTCGGTTGTTGGCGTGAATGAAGTCTATCTCATTTCTTACAGAGTTATCTGGACTTCTCCATGTCCACTTGCGTTGAGGTTGTTCCTTAAAGACCGTGTTCATGCAGTACAGGCTTTCCTTCTCGAGAAAATTTGCAAGCCTTCCTCCCCTACTATTTCTTTCGCCCAATCCATAGCGCCCGATGTACCCGGTGTCTGTGCTTGTCCTCTTTCCTATTTTGGCATTGAAGTCTCCGATAACCATTTTAAACTGTGTTCTTTCCATTTGTTTTGCGTTCGTTATGTCCTCGTATAGTTGTTCTACTTCTTCCTTTTCCGAGGTACTAGTTGGAGCGTAAACATTAATGATCTGGATGGAACATCGTTTGTTTAGTTTCAGCGTGATGTATATGACTCGGTCAGAAAGAGCCACATACTTAGTTATCATGTGCTTGATATTCTTGTTTACCATTTATAAAAGTAGACGAGGCAAAAACATATCTAAAATTACACGCAGGTAGTCCTTATTTAAAGACCCTAGTTTTTTTTTAGCTTTTGGGTTTCAGTATTAAAAATAATAAAAATAATAATACAAAGATGGATCTTCAATCATCTTCCAAATCACTTGAATCGCTCGTTTAATTTACTTCAATAATAGTCGGTTGAATCTTCAGTCTATCTAATACATGTTCTCTTTCATACCATTTTAATATCTCGCTTTCCTTGTGCCTAGTGATGCCGCCGAGACGAGAAATTCTCGTGTCTCGTCTCGTCTCGTCTCGTCTCGACGAGACGAGAGTGAATTTTTTTCTCGAGAGAAGTCACGAGACGAGACGAGAGAAGACCGTTTCTCGTCGAGAAATTTCTCGTTTTTTCTCGAATTTTCTCATTTGTTAGAACACTGAATTTTAGGTATCTCCTAATATATAGACAGAAAAATAATGTGTTTAACGTTCTCACTCTATCGTATTGTGAAGGCATTTACCTTAAAAGAGATATTCAAGAGAACAGAATCAAATTGTCTAGCCTCTTTCTTCTGTCTATGGTTAGTAGTTGACATTTTTAAATAATTAACCAAATCTGAAAGAAAGCATTTTCGATCGAAAACGTTGTAGCGGCGGTGATCTTAAACCAATTACAGTTTACATAGTATAACTCATATGTAAAAGAAGGACACAATAATTATCTAATGTTACCGCGATTTAGTCCGAATATTTCATAAACTATGAGAGATTGATATGTCAAATAGAGCATTTTCGGAAATACTTCTTTAAGTTCTTTCTCTTGCACTTTCTATTAATGTAATAAAAAAATTAAGGTTTTTTCCCGGATGACATTCTGGGCTGATCCCTTTATTTAGTCGAATATTTTCCAAACTATTGCAGTTAATTATGCCCCGAATTATGCCAAAAAATAAATAATAAAAGAAGGGTAGTTCCATTATGAATCAATTATTATTATTATAAATCGTTCTCCATTCTGTATCTTTTACCTCGGTGCCAAGCCTATTACATTACGTGAATTATGTCTTATGGCCGCTTGCAATATTTTGTTGATCTAAGAAAAATAGTTCCTAAGTCACATGCCTAACAAACCGACTTATATTAAACCCTTCTGCGAGACGACCAGATACATTTAAATGTTTACCCTCTTTAAGATTCGTATAAAAAAATATTTTTTATGATTCCCTACTCACGAGAAAAAACGAGACGAGACGAGACGAGATGAGACAATGGCACTCTCAAGCGAGAAAAACGCGTTTCTCGTCGAGACGAGATAAAAAAAAAATTCTCGCCTCACGAGACGAGACGAGAATGGGCCAATTCTCGTCTCGTCTCGTCTCGCGGCATCGCTACTTGTGCCAAATTGAATAATACCAACATAAATCGTTTCCTGCGCACACGCACCTATGTAAAAATTTGAATTAACGGTCTCATTTGGTTAATTTCGTTTTTTTTTGTGCATTATAGCCGCAGCTTATCTTTTTCTTATTTTTTTATGTAGAGTTACACCTTAAAATTGGTCATCGTCATTTCTGGACACTTTGTATAGAGTCCAGAATTGCGGGTATAATGATAATCATTCTGAGCATGGATACTGTCTGTTGTGGCATCTAAAGAAATAAAACGTCATCATCATTTTAATATTTGATACTCCCGTTACTATTCATAAGAAGGATAAGCATTGCAAGTACCTCAAAGTTGCAACGACATATAAAACTTTTAGCGTCATGGTTGGATGGGTGAAAAATTCGCTTAAACGACGCGAGAATCCAAGTCATCTACTACTCAAAGTCTAGAGATAAATTTCCTGAAACCCGTTTGTTGGTCAAAAACTCTAGAATTAATTGGGGTGATAATATTAAATATCTGGGTCTCTGCTTCGACAAGGGGATGTCTTCGAATAGAAATGATGACTAGCTCTTGGAAATAGCAAACGGTCAACTCGGTGCAATTTTCTCACTCCTCAACAACCTGTAGGTACTGATCTACGTAATCCCTACCTGGTGTACTCTTAACCCTCCTTTGCACGGATAGGTCAATTATTACGTGGATGGTGATGCATGTCAGGAACAAATTTATTATAATATTTTTTTTTATTTAAAATTTTTTAGAATTAGTCATGGGTTGTTGCTTACAGCCATTTTACCTTATAATTATACAGGGTGTCCGGAAAATACATGTATAACGTTTGACGCCAGACTTTTGACGTCAAAATAGGTCGATCTAAGCCGACTTAGTTATATCCAAAATTGTCTCGTTTAGCCGGTAAAGGGCGTCAAAAATTTGTAAAAATATTGGTTTTTCCTAAATTACGTGAAAACCTGCTAATCGATTTTAATGATTTTTTATAGTAGTATAGACAGCGGTTGTAAATAAGTGGAAGTGTTATAAAAGTGAAACAATTCGTCAACATTTCTTGTGATTTTTTATATCAACGGCGTTATGACAACCCCGATATTTTTGTCGCGTGACTGGATGTATTTGGAAGCTATTTTACCTCTTCAATATTTTTCGTTGGATGAGCTGTTTTGCAAGAAAAAAAATATTTACATTTACCTGCATACATCAATTATTAACATTAGTAATAAAATTAAAATCAAAATACCTGCAACAATAATTTTGTTGCTATGGCATTTAATAATTTGACAATTATTGACAAATTGTCACCAGTCTATGAGTTTGAGTAAAGTATACGATCAACATTCTTGAATTACAAGTTGATTTTACCATTAAATATGAAAAATTATACCAACTCTGAGAAGGTTGACAATGACATGCTCCTGGTATACGGGTTTTGTCAAGGAAATGGGCGTCAGAGTGTTAGGGTTTACATGAAATTTTCTAACCGTCGAATACCAAATCATCAAACATTTGCCAATATCGAGCGTCATCTTCGGGAAACGGGCAGCTTTGCGAAAAAATTTAAAGCCAGGGGTCGTATGCGAACAACTCGAACTGTGGAAACAGAAGAGAACATTTTGGAAAGAGTTGAAGAAGAACCAAGTACCAGTACCCGTCGCATATAAGTCGATTTAAAGGATTTAGGCGGCCAAAATTATTTTATGGTATATATTGGTTCTAAACTTAATAAATAATAAAAATAACTTGTTTTTTGCAATGTACAGTCAAGTGTATTATATTAAACAAAAAATTACCCTTAAATAATATACAGTTTACAACTTGTTGAGTATTACTAGACACTAAAATTTAAAAAAAATATATGTACATACAATATTAGGTATTATCTATAATATTGTAGTAACCAGCTCTTGGTGAAGTAAGGATATTTCGAAGAAAGAAATATTTATTTAATTATCATTAAAATACATATTATCTTCTTCCTCGCTGTCCGAAAAATATTTATTGGTTTCTTTATTTGCTTCAGCAGGCATTAACAGTTCAATGGTTTCAGGTAAAAATGACTTGATTTTTGATTTTTTTATGCGCCTCATACTGCTTATAAGTGGATCTGAACTCAAAAGCAATCTATTATAAATATCCAGGTTGCATTGTTCCCTTGAAAACTTTCGTGCAAAGTTTTGGCGGTACGACCGAAAATGCCTGTTTCGGGCTTCTGCAGCCTCTTCTGATAACTGCCCTATGGGCAATAAAGCATTTTCAATAATGGTTGCACCATGAATTAAAATTTTGTGCATTGTTGGAGTCATAGGGTGCCATCCATACAACTCGATATATAACTTTGCCGTTTTTAAGGCGTACTCGTCGTATATTTTAGTATTTACTTTGTGGCCACTTGAGATTGTTTCAAAAATCACCTTCAGTCTATAAATTAGATCATAACTGATCCCTGTAATCTCAGCAGCCAATTGTGGATTGTCAACAAATCGTCTGCTAGTATTCCCATCATTCTTATTTCCAAAGTTAGATTTTGGCATATATACTAAGAGACCCGTTTCATTTCTAAACCTTTCTTGTATATGTAATTTTCTTTGCAATTCTAATAAGTTTTCTTCCTCTGTTCTTTTTTCGCGATATTTCTAAACTGGCAATTTATAGGCTAAATGCAGGATATTTTCAAATAGCCGGATTCTGGCGTGTAAGACCGAAAGTCCAAACTCGAGAGCATGTGGGCTGGTTTCATTTTTCTTATCTAAATTATTAAAATCCTTTGACGTTGCTCTACATATATAACACCGACTTGTCGATTTCGTACCAGTTGCTGCATTGCAAACCTTTCCGTCAACTATTGTCATTTTAAAGATATATGAAAAAAAAAATTCAGTTCATTTAAATTTAGTTTAGTGACGGATAGCGACTTGACAGCCTTGTACGTAGCTTATTTCTTCTTTCGTCACATCCGTGGTTTCTTTCAGGAATCGGAACCTGATTGGACGGCAATATCGTGGGGAAGAAGGTGTTGGGTTCTGCCAGATAATTTTTTTGTTTTCTTTTCCACAAACAATTTGCAATGGCACGAAGGAGCTCAAAAATATATTTGCGTCAGATTCGGCATCATTATCAAATTTCTGCTTGAACTGAGCCTGTTGAGAACCATCGCAACCTCATTTGCAAATTATCTTCAATGTGCTTCTTTCATTCTTATTCAGTGTAAATAGGACTTCTTTCAGAAACATCGATAAGCGCATAACGGAATGATCAATTAAGAATTGCAAATTACTTTCGGCGCAGGTAGCCGTTACCCGCAAGGATTCTTTAGGTGGACAACATTCTTGTTTCGCTTTCAACAATAGATCGTAGCAAGGGTAAAATCTTCTGTTTGTTGCTCTTATTATTTCATATTGGCGCTTGCTTAAATCGGCTTCTACAAACATCGAAAGTGCTTGCAATGGTGTCAGGGGACAATTTCTTCTCTTGATTTTGAATATGCTCTTTTATATTTACTTGCACGTGTTGGAGTTTTCATTATATCCTTGAGGATTTTTAAAGCGTCTCTTTTTCCACCTGTTTGTAATTTCACTTGTGCAGCGTGAACTATTACTTCTTCATCTACAGTGGAGCGAACTTCTTCGGTCTTTCTCCTCTTACTTCTCTCGCTTGATTCCCCAAATGACTTGCATGGTCGCCCTTGTCGATTGTGCATTACTATGGGAATCTCGAGGTTCCATCTAACCAAGAATTATTGTTTTTTAAGAATACCTCCTCAATTTTATGGGCTTTTGACCATCTTTGTTTCATATTGGCTTTAAAATATGAAAATGTATGCTTTAGCCTTTTCTTGTTTTCTTCTATATCTCCATGAGACGACAACAGATGATTTTCTAAATACTCCAATTTTTCATTTAAAGTTGTCAATTTTTGCAGTTGCATCTGCTCATACAGATATCTACGGGTCACTACTCTTACGCCCGAAGTGCTCGATGAACCTATAACTAACAAAAAACAATTTCACTATACTAAAAAAGTTGCCTTTTTGAAACTTTGAACCAAAAAGCTTCCAAGCCCTCTATTCTGGTAATATGCGGGATTCTGCGGATAACTTTTTTAACGTTAGTAAGATAGAGGTGTAAAGTACCGAATCCAAAAGAAATTATTACAGGGACGAACTGGGAAATATAACAAAATAGCTTTTAAAAACTAAAATCTCTATAAAATACCTCTACGAAATACGTTGTTTTTAAAAGCATCAAACTTTATCAGAAAAATTATAAATAACTTTAAAATATATTGTACTCTATTGATTCTTACCTGAGTTACGGGAATCCATCACATTTATTTTGATAACTAACTTAGAAAAAAGTATATTCACGTTGAAAGAGTTGCTTACACTGAGAGCGACAAGAACAGACGCGTACACCATAAGCGACGACTGAATTCCTACTAAGTAAGTGGCAGTTCCGGCGCCACTATAAGGGATGGGAGGGGTTGGATATTGTTCCTGGAACTGTCTAATTTCTCAAGAAATAGTTTGTTTTATCTATAGATATATTTTCGGAAACCAACTTTTGGCCGCCTAAATCCTTCAAATCGACCTATGTGCGTCGCTTAGAACATGAGTTACATGTTCCTAAAACGATTTTCAATGAGGTTTTAAAAGAAAAGTTGTTACATCCATATCACGTGCAAAAAGTCCAGGAACTTTTACCGACTGATCCCCCATGCGGCTTACATTTTGTCAATTTATTATAAACAAAACAATCCGTGATCCAAATTTTTGTAGAAAAATATTGTTTACTGACGAGGCGTGCTTTAAAAGATCTGGAGTAACCAATCTGCACAACGAACATATTTATTCCGATGAAAATCCACATGCCATTAAAGTTGCACATCATCAGCATCAATTTAAATTAAATATTTGGCCAGGTATTTTTGATCGCTACCTTATTGGTCCTATTATTCCAGACAGGTTAGATGGAAATATTTATTTAAATTTTTTGCAAGACACATTACCAATTCTTCTGGAAAATTTGCCCATTTTACTTTGGAGGGAAATGTGGTATATGCATAATTCTACCCCGTCCCATTTTTCCGTTGCCGTTCGGCAATAATTACACCATCAATATCCCAACCAATGGATTGGAAGGGGCAATGATGCACCAGTAAAATGGCCACCACGTTCTCCGGAGTTAAATATGTGTGACTTCTTTTTGTGGGGCGCTATTAAAACAGAAGTTTGCAAGACTCCGGTAAACACACGCCATGATTTATTGACGCGGATTTTAAATGCAGGCAACCATTTTAATAACCCCGAGACATTAAATAGGGTCCAATATCATTTTTTAAGGAGTGTTAATCAGTGTATTCAGCAAGATGGCGGTCATTTTACACATTTGCTTAAGTAATGTTTTCGTTTTACTTAGTTTCTTACAATATTTTTAATACGTACTTCCAACTTTGTTGTACTTTGTTTTATTATTCCTGTTAATAATTGATGTATGCAGGTAATTGTAAATGTTTTTCTTCTGGCCAAGCAGCTCATCCAACGAAAAATATTGAAAAGGTAAAATAGCTTCCAAATACATCCAGTCACTCGACAAAAATATCTGGGTTGTCATAACGCCGTTGATATAAAAAATTAGGAGAAATGTTGACGTATTATATCACTTTTATAACACTTCCACTTATTTACAGCCGGTGACAATACTACTAGAAAACGTCATTTTATAGTATTAGTCTACATACTAAAAATAATTAAAATCGATTAGCAGGTTTTCACGTAATTTAGGAAAAACCAATATTTTTACAAATTTTTGACGCCCTTTACCGGCTAAACGAGACAATTTTGGATAATCCTAAATCGGCTTAGATCGACTTACTTTGACATCAGGAGTCTGTCGTCAAACGTTGTACACGTATTTTCCGGACACCCTGTATATTTTAGAACAAATTGAATTGAAAAGTCTTGTTGAAAGTCAAGAAAAAGTAAAAAAGTGTCATTTTGTGATGTTCCGGTTTAAGTCTTAAGTATTAAAAAAAAAATATACATAATATTAACATTAAAGAACTTTATTACTACAGAAAAGGGTACACACAAAAAAATGTAGTATCAAAATGAAACTAATAGTTTTATTCTGAAACTAACGTAAGCATGAATAGGAGCAAGCATAACTTAATCACATATTAAAGATAGTTAATTCTCAAAATTTATATTCACTGTGATATTTCATATAGTCAGTGTTTTATTATACTGTTAAGTTAAAATGATAATAGATATGTAATAGTTATGAGATATAATATATCCTCGACTTGAGAAGAAATTTGACATCAAATCAGTATTAATATTAGTCGCGCTTCGACAGCCGTAGAGAGAGGTTGTCTGACAGTGACATTGTTTTGCTCCCGTTAAAACATCAAAAAAAATTCAAATAAGTTTTGTTTTGTCAAAGTCATAAACAAATATTTTAATTAATTTTTTTCAACTACATGGAAGTCCAAAGCGGGGGGGATGCCTCCCGCCCTAATGAAGTTCAGCTGCCAGCATCAGAAGATGAGTCAATGTCCCCACAAGTCGTGCAGACTATGGAGGAAAGAATAAGAGAAATCGAGGAACGTATGGAGGCCAGATGGCGCAAGTTATTGAGCGAGAAGGAGACCGAGTGGTTAAGTAAAATGCGACAAGTCAAGGAGGAAGGCTTTATAAGAATAATGGAAATCGAAGATTTAAATAAGACCATCGGAGAGTTAAAGGCCCAACTAGGTAAATACAATGAAATGATTGCTTTAAATAATGACAATACATCCAATCTAAATTCAAATAAATCTGTAAAAATTCCTACAATCAATGACATCACCTCTGACAGCACGAACAAAAAAACAGCAAATAATTTAAATAGCTTACAAGTTAACGTAAACGCTATTGAAATAGACAAGCCCGGCTCTGATATGGAGTATGACTCCATATCTGAGTCTGGTGAGGACGAACAGTGGTCCACGCAGCGAAATGCAAGAAAAAATCGCAAACGTCAGATGACAGATTCGACTAATAAGGACAATATCAAAAAAGTTGCTGGGTATTCTGCTTGGCCCAATCTCCCTAAGACTAACAACAAGGTATTGGAAAGTTATCTGGCTCAAAAAGTCTCCCAAGACAAATAAGCTGTTATAAGCCAGGCAGAACCTCCAACACAAGAGCGCGTAGCACTTAATAATGCTAAAACCCTTACTGTTGTGAACTCGGAACCACCTAAAATTAGAGTCCCCCCAATCGTCATACGTGATAAACACAAGTTTAATGATATCACCGGGCATTTGCGGTCTGTCAAGGTAGACTATGGTCGTGCAGTCACCATTTCGGAGGGAGTTAAAATCCATCCGCCAACTCCGGCAGACTACAATAAAATTATTAAGTTTTTAACAACAAACAAATTGTACCATCATTCGTTCAGGTTTCAGGACGAGAAAGAACTACACGTGGTTCTAAGGGGCGTCCTCGAAACCTGGACGGAGGAAAAAATCAAAAAAGATCTTGTTGATTTAGGTTTTAATCCCTCTAGAGTAATCCGCTGGCATAGCCGCAGCGGGTCTTCATTGCCCCTCGTACTAGTGTTTTTACCACGTACGGAAAAAACTATTTACGACCTTAGGGCCTTAGATAATATGTCTATCCGAGTGGAGGCGCAACGGGCACGTGCTACAATCTCGCAGTGCCACCGCTGTCAATTATATGGCCACTCCCAATTCAAGTGTACAGCTCCAGTAAAATGTTTAAAATGCGCAAATGAGCATTATTCGTACGAATGCCCTAAACCCAGGGAGGAAAAAGCGAAATGCGCAAATTGTGGGGGTGACCACCCTGCTAATTACATGGGGTGTGAGCGTCACCCCAACAATTTGCGCAAAAAAGTTGCAAATGTAGTAAATAACAACAGAAACTACATTCCTAGAAACAATTTCCGCTGGGGTGAGCAGGACAACAGCAAATTGGCCAGCGGTGGCACTGAGAAGAATACTATTAACAAGAACTCGACACAGGGTCTAAGTACAACTGCGCCCAATGCAATGGAGGCCGCGATGCAAACAACTATGCAGAGCTTCCTGAATCAATTCACAAAGATCATGGAGACCCAGATGAGAACCATCATGAATACTTTTGGAAAACCAATTGGTTAAATGGTAGTGCAAACGGAGACGGCTTTTTTCAAATTAGCTACTATTAATATTAATAGTATAAAGCATCGGAGAATCGAGCTTATTGATTTTGTTGAAAGAAATGAGTTGGATGTGCTTCTTGTCCAAGAAACATGGCTTAAGGGAGAGAGGTTCTCCTTCCCGAATTACATGGTGTTCAGGAACGATCGCCTAGGCAGACGAGGGGGGGGGGCACCATGATCATGGTCAAGAAGCACATCTCGGCTCAAGTTGTGCCAGGTCCTGATAATTGTCCCCACATCGAGGGGACATTCATTTCAATAAATTTTAAAGATAATAAACGCGTTTACCTGGGATCAGTTTACTGTAGTCCGTCGGTAGGTTTCTCAGGCAACTGCCTTAGAAAAATTTTCGGTAATGTTAATAGTACAATTATAGGGGGCGATCTTAACGCGAAGAACACAGTCTGGGGTTGCAGAGCTACAAATCCCCGAGGTCGCACTTTATATGAGTATTCGGAGGCTTTAAACTATCATATTCTGCCGCCGGAGGAACACACTCACATGTTTGGGCATGGTCTTCCGGATATTTTGGACATTTTTGTGATTAAGAACTCTGTTCGAATTTCACAGCCAATTGTCATATGTGATCTTAGCTCTGATCATGTGCCGGTTGTGATCGAAGTGGGCAATCCACTTGAAAGAGGCCGAGGTTTTATAACTAGGACTAGCACCAACTGGCCTAGATATAATAATATCCTCAAAACCGTTGAGCCTTTACACCTACTCCGCAATTCGGTTGACATTGAGAACGCGGTGAGCAAGATCACAGATGACATAAATGAGGCTCTTGCTCAATCATCGATTACAAAGGTGTCCCAATATTCAAAATACGGGGCTTTGACTGATGAGATTAGACAGCGTATTAAAATCAAAAACAGGCTCAAAAACAGAGCGTATCGTACTGGAGATCCTCAAATCAAAGCGGAGGCAAACAGAGAAGCCGATGCGATTAGACTTCTTCTTATCGAGAGGCAGTCTAATCTTTGGGACGACAAAGTCCAAAGTCTGTCGATTGAGGACAACTCAATTTTCCACATGTCCAGAACTCTGACAAGAGGTGCTAAAGCCCCTATGTCATACCTGAAAGACCAGGGCACAGGTGAAACTTTCACAAACGCTAAAGATAAAGCCGAATTGCTCGCAGACAAGCTTTGCGAGCAATTCAGCGAAAATCCCACCACTGACCTGCTACGTGATGAGAGGGTCTCCAGAACGATACATATATACAAAACCATGGTTCACCCGCAGCAAAACTTTGCTGAGGTCACGCTGGACGAGGTAAAAACGCTGGTTAGCAATCTCAATATCAGGAAAGCCCCGGGTTTTGACGGTCTGAGAAATGCGGCGTTGCGAAATCTACCTGACAGAGCTTTGGGGAATATAGTAAATCTATCTCAGGCAATTATCAAAGAAGGCCATTTCCCGAGCGTCTGGAAAAGGGCAAAGGTGATTCTAATTCACAAAAAGGGCGAAGACCCTACTGTACCCTCAAGCTACAGGCCTATCAGTCTGTTATCAAGCCTTGGAAAAATTACAGAAAAATTGATTTTAGCTCGAATAAATAGTTTTGTGTTCGAGCACAACGTTCTGCCTAACGAACAGTTCGGCTTTAGACGCGAACATTGCACAGTTAGGCAGACAACGAGGCTCACGGCCAACATAATGATGGGTTTCAATAAAAGGGAACACACGGGGGCGGTCTTCCTTGACGTTAGCAAAGCATTTGACAAGGTCTGGCATAATGGTCTCTTGCTGAAATTAATAAGACTCGGAGCTCCGAACTACCTCATCAAGGTAGTAGGCTCTTTTCTAGAGAATAGAAGTTTTGCAGTCTCGTCGGAGAACGCACTCTCTTTGAATAAACACATCAGGGCGGGAGTGCCGCAAGGCTCACCTCTCTCCCCGATGCTGTATAACATTTATACGCATGACATTCCGCGAGATAGGCAAACGCAGCTTTATCTATTCGCTGACGACACTGCAATAACTTCCACTTCTAAAGAACCGCGGCTAGTCGTCACACGTATGCAGCGCCATGTAAACCAATTGGAAAAATGGCTTTCTAATTGGAAGATTCGTTTGAATCCTTCCAAGACAAAAGTCATATTTTTCACCAAAAGTCGCGTTAGACGGCCCGAAACGAGGCTCAGAGTCGGTGGGGTTCAAGCGAATTGGTGCCAGAAAGTGAAGTACCTGGGACTTATCTTCGATCAAAGACTGAATTGGAGGTTAAATTCTATTAATAGAATCAAGGCAGCATTGCGTCAATTAAGCTCAATCTACCCCCTGCTTCACAGGCGGAGTAGACTTAGTAATCGAACCAAAGTTAACCTCTATAAGGTGTTGGTCAAGCCGGTACTTACTTATGGAGCAGCATCTTGGTGCAATATAAGTAAGTCCGAGCTGAATAAGTTCCAGGTGATTCAAAACAAGGCGCTGAAACTCATCGCAAATGCTCCAAGATATACCATGAACCGTGTTTTGCATCAGGACTTTCGAATACCGACAATCAACGAATTCTTTTTAAAAATAATCACAGACTATTACAGACGTACGGACGTATCGACCAATATACTAATAACGGACTCACATACGACGGCCAGACCAAACTCTACATACAAACTGCCGAAAGATTGGCTCCCCGTTGGCATAAATCTCTAACAGTAGAGAAGCACTATGATTATACAGTAGAGAAGCACTACCATGATCGTCTAACAGGCATGCAGCAGGCGCTAAGAACTATGCAGCTTACCAGCATTCATCCAATAAAGCAGCAGTAGCCGACTCAAAATTCAAAATTAAGCCACAAGACCCAAAAAGTTTTCGATGAGACAACAGATGTCAAAGGATATTCCTGACGTAAAAACCCAATCAAGACCCCGTATATAGTATTAATATACGTAAGGTCTGAAATTAAATTAATCTCAGCGATAATGAACGTATACTTAGAGTCGGAGTCAATGTTTTTGTTGTAATAATTAGTTAATATCAAATCGAATATACTTTGTGGTTATAGGTACCCGTAATAATTTGATTCTTATTAAAATTATCTGTATATTTAAAATATTAATAACTTATCGTAAAAGAAACAAAAAGCATATTTCAAAACTAATATAAGGGATTTTTAAATTGAAAATGATTTATTAATTTGTTTGAAAATTTTCACTTTCGAAGTAATGGTTCCATATTCCATGAATAAATTAAACAATCAGTAGGTACACTGCACTGCACAAAGAAATGTTATTAAAAAATGCAATTAAACCAAATGACCCGTCCGTGCGCAGCGTCGCTCGAGCTCTTCCACTTCCAAGCAAGGAATATAGCATTGATATCATCAAAATAAGACGAACTGCTGCGAGAATTGTAAACATTTCTGTAAAACTACTTTCTAGACACAGTCTGAAAATAAGAAATTTTCACTATTTTTAAAATGATCATATTGTGCAAGAAATATCTTTAAAATAATTATAATTTTATGACATATCTTCAATTAAGCATGTTGGTTGTTTTTATATTTATTCTAAAACTACTCTTATATTTTATTTTTAAACCTATCCTAGTTAGGTTTCACATTTAATAAAGCTGCAATACTTCAAATAATAATAAAGTAGATTTATTTCATATCTATTTTATAATTGGTTTAATTATATTTTTTATTACTAACGTATATTAAGACTGAATCGAGTTCTAGGCTTAAAGTATTCTTTATTATTTTCAATGTAAACATATTTTTATAAAAATAGCAGTATATTCTTTTTGAAATTAGATTTTTTTGTGTGTAAAAACCATTAATCAAAATATTAGTAAGCCATGATCAAAAGTCGAAACAAAAAATGCAGCGCTTTGAATTTAAGCAATAAAATTTAGGACATTTTGTTTGCACACTCAGTACAACATGCTGTTATATGTTCCAAACAAAGCCAGGATTTACAAAACTTGCAAAAATACCTAGTTTTACGTCTTTTACAGTATTTACAGTAACCTCTTTTAGTTGGTGGTGGATCTGGTTGGTCATGGAAATTCACTCCAGCATATTTCGCAGCAGTTTGTCGGAGTCTTCTGGGTCAATTTTGCATTGTTGCTCGTTTCGCAATATTTTCTTTCACTAACTTCAGTGCCAATTATTTTAAAAATAGTCTCCTATATGGCGTTTTAGGATTATTATGTCTTGTGAAAACAAAGGCCTTAATGCCAGCAATGTTTAACATCCCAAAAATAATTTCTAATCGCCACCTTTTGGTACTTCTGGCAACATTATATGATGAACTCATTTTGTCCACTACATCAACTCCCCTTTTTGTTCCATTGTAGAATGTGTTTATTTCAAGTTTTTGTGCATCCCCTGTTGTGTCATCAATTTGATCATCATGATGTAAAGACGAAATAATACTACAGTTATGCAAGTTCCAAAAGCAAAAACCAAAGAATGCACTGGGCGGTCTCTTATTTGCGTTACAATAGCTGGAGCTCGCGCTTATTTGAATTTATTGTACCTTCAACGTTTAATTTGTGTTCATTGAGAAGTTTTTCAATTATAGGTTCTAAACCAACAGTCCATAGTTATATTTCTTTCAGTACCTGACAGATGTTGACACATTCTAAGAGTTACCGCTACAGTAGAATTGTCTACTCTAAAAGGACCTTCCGGCTGCACACCAGCGTAAATTTCCATATGTGACGTGTAAAATGTCCTCGCATCAACAGTTGAAAAAATTTTGATCCCGTATTTACTAGGTTTATTGGAAATATACATACGAAAACTGCACCTTCCCCGAAAAGCCAGAAGCATTTCATCTAATGTAACATACTCTCCCACTGAGTAATTTTGATTACAGTTTATATTAAAAACTTCAAAAATTTCTCGTATGACTGCCAGTTTATCAGTAGTCAATCTCTCCTGTCTTGTATCTTTGTTATCAAATCTTATAGCTCTCATAGCAGCTACAAAAATTTCGGACCTCATGCCATCATCTCCATAAAACTCGCAAAGATTTTTTTTTGCTCCTTGTTCTATTTCCGCACAATGTAATAAGCCAAATAATGCTTTTAATTCTACCTTTATAGTAGGAAGGGTATCATGTTTATCTTTGCATTTGGTTGCAATTTCTTGAATATATAGGTTAGTATATTCTACTACCAGATTAATGATCCTATCAAAAAAAAGGTTCCAAGAGTTAATGGGTGTCATTGAGTTTTTTGCTTCTCGGTACCAGGTAGATAAGAAACTATACTTTCTTGTCTTGTTTGAACATTAGGTGGTGGAGCAATTTTACGCTATTTGGTACCGTCTTTTCCAAAATAAAATTGGCACCTGTCATTTTCATCTTCTAGCTCTTGAACTTCATCACTTTCACCCTTCGGTGTCCGTTTCATGGTCAATAAATTCTTCATGGTCTGAGTCACTCCCTGAACTTTCGGAATTAGGTGCTACTTCGATGTCACTGGGAACAGTATCGTAAAGATAAGGTAAACGTTGAACCTCTATTTGATAGGGATCCATTACTAATTTGCGGTGTAATTTTAGGCACAATACTAAAATTAAATTAGAAAAAGTATCCACAGCAAAACGTTCGACACTAACTTATAAGAAAAACTTATAGAATTGAAGTACACAATTAAATTTATTGCGTTACGATGCGAATGCGGCAAATTACCGTAGCCTTGAAGCAGTAGTTTCACAAGAATAAAAGTGGAGTGGTAAAAAATCGCTACCGATAAAAATTACATATTCGAACGGGTGAGGCTTGTGAGGCTGCAAACACAGCTACAACTAAAAAACGATTTAGGTTTTTACAACACAAAGTAAGTTGGCAATCCCTTTTTGCAAGTATGAAAGTTAAAGTCCGTTCACAGATTTAAGAGAATGACTTCCTGCCTTTAGTTATCACCCATCATAAAATTCTTTGTTAAAAGGGTTTCAAGGATCATAGAGATAATGATTTTATGATCCAGGTAGGGACCGTACTTGGCCGTAATTAAATAATGGAAAAAAAATAAATACACAAATCAGTGTTGCAAAACCAGTAATTTTATTAGTTCGTGTGAAATAAAAACGCTTTGATTATCCAAATATGTGGGAACCGTGGATTGGTGAATCTAGTATAGAACAGCCGGAGGGGGTACAGGTACAACCACAGTGCGAAAATGAAAATGGAAGAAGACACTTATCTTTAGATTCTAAAGAGATTATAAAAAATGTATATACAACTCTCGTAGAACGTGAAAAGTTGAGTAAAATGGAATGTATTGAAGAAACAGCCACATTGACTAAAATTTCGGAAAAAAACAGTACGGAAAATTGTGAATAAACCCATCACCGAAAGGAAAAGAAGAAAATAGTCTGGGACTTGCAAAAAATTGCAGCGATGAAGATTTATTTCGACGCAAAATTTATAAGATGTATGAAGAGCATACGGTACTAACACTGGATAATTTACTACAAAAAAATAGATAACACGAATATCAATTGCAGTAGGACAACGCTGTGGAAGTTGTCTTCAACGAATCGGCTTTAAATTTAAAAAAGTCGATCAACGGCAAGTTATCGCAACGACTTAGGGCATGGCGATTTGAATATTTGACAAAAATCGCTCAGTACAGAAGTGAGAACAGACCTATTATATACTAAGATGAAACCTGGTTTGATACCCATGATACCCCATCAAAAGGTTGGGTTGATTCTAGTGACAGGTGTAGAACAAAGGTACCATCAAACAGAGGAAAAAGAATTATCATAGTACATGCAGGATCCGAAGATGGCTGGGTACCAAATGCACTTTCATTGGCAGCCAAGAATATAAATGACTCATGTTTGGATTACCATAACGATACCATAGCGGATTTATTTGAGGATTGGTTCGTAAATAAGTTATTTCCTAATGTTTCTCCAAACAGTGTGATTGTTATGGACAATGCAAGTTACCACAGTAGACAGTTAAACAAGCACCCTTGTTCAAAAGATACGAAAATGGCAATACAGGAATTTATGTATCAGAATGATATTATATTCTCATGAAAGTTACACTAAAGCTACTTGATGTGCTTAAATTTCTGAACCTAGAGAAGGAGTACTACTGCTAAAGTACGCTAAAAGTAAGGGGCATACAGAGCTAAGGCTTCCTCCGTATTACTGTATATTCAATCCCATAGAACACATATGGCATCAATTAAAATCTGCCGTTAGACGTAATAATGTATTACTCATTATAAACGCTAGTGTACTGGATATTATTATAACTGAAGTGGACAAAGTGCCTGTGAGTAGCTGGAAAAATTGTGTTTCGCATATTAAAACTGTTGAAAATTCATACATTCAAATTGGGAATATTAGAGAAAGGTTTATTATTAACATAGGTGTTGATAGTGACAGTGAAAATGAATTTAATGAGTAAAGTGTAGTTGCATTAATTAATTAAAATATATAATTATAATATAGGGTAATTCCGGGAGAGATGCCGATTTTTCACATTTTCTTGATTTACTAATTTCACAATAATCATTAAGTAATGAAACTAAGGCTAGGGATGTAATATTTATTTCGTAAACAAGGCACATAAGTATTATTCCTTTAACTAAACGCAATAAACAATAAAAAAACATTTTGGCACACTCTGTAAATCGGCATCTCTACGTAATATTACGGGAGAGATGCCGCAAGCTTTAGGTGGAGATGCCTCTACACTTTTTTGTTTTTAATGAGCAATTTTACACAGATTTCGCACGTATTTTGGTATTTGGTACACCCCTCATGCAGCCCCTGCTGACAATGGATGCACTGAATCCAGTCATCGGTTTTGGTTGTCTTGGTATACTCTTCACCACACCCAGTACAGGTTGCGTCATTGCTAGTTTCCATACCTTCTGCTATACTTTGCAGAGCAGCTTCTAAAGCTTCTTTGGTCCATTTACCCCTATTAGGGCACTTTCTTTCGTATTTGCTCGGCATTTCTGAAATTTAAATATTTTTCTAGGTTAGCCATAACACCCTATTAAAAATCGGCATCTCTCCCGAATTTCCGGGAGAGATGCCGAATGCCCCGGAAAAGTTGCAACTGGGATAAAGATAACATAAATACGCAGAGGTATAACCTCATTCTATGCTGTTTCACTATATTCATGCAAATTTTATACTAGAACATTTATAAAGTAAGCACAGTACACTAACCTTATACTCCGAAAAACTTTTGACTGTTGACAAATTGAAAATCTCAGTTAAATTAAAAATGATTGGAGATTGCACAATACCGACTACAGACTTCGATAGGCACTGACACGTGAATGCGTAGGCGCATAACTTATGTCTCGCAGATAAGTACGTTCGGAAATATGTTCAATCGGCATCTCTACCATGCGGGAATCTCTCCCGGAATTACCCTATAATATATTCTATCTAAAATTGTTTATTATGTGTGTCAAATCATCCATGCTTGAAACACAATTCAGTGCGGACCTGTGTAGACCCCAGTCTGGTTTTAAACAGGCATCAACACGAGTCGGTAAGTTATTCTCTTAAATCTGTGAACGGACTTTACTTAAGATTTCGGGATTATAACTCACTAAAAGTTATTTTCATATTTCATACTGTCCTGGACTGATAGGCCTCACCCGTGCAAGGGAGGGTTAACAAGACACACTTAAAAAAACTACAGACATTTCAAAACAAAGTACATAAAATCATCGCGGATGCACCACGGTACACGATGACTCATGTTTTACACAATGGCCTACAAATGCCGACTCTGACGGTTTGACAAACTAATTATAGAGTACTACAGACGAACGGACTTCTTGCGGAACGAACTCATTACACAATCACATATACATGCAATTCCAAACAAGCCATATAAACTACCTATGGACTGCCTGCTACCTCGCCTTAGTGATTGATCAAACAATTCGATAATTAAAAGTAGCTGCTTTTCACTTCTTCTTCAGTTAAATAGGAATTATTTCCAAATGAAACCCCTCTAGTGATCTGCTTAAGACATAATACCGAGAAAAATAGAAGTAATAGACGTACGCCTCACTCAGAGAATAAGCATGATCCAAGATAAGCATTGCATTCAGGCACGTAGCCAGGATTTCTTCTCGGGGGGGCCCATCGAAAAAAATTTTTTGGGTGTTACGCCCTTTTTTTGAATCATGGTGCTTGGTTTTCAAGTGGTAAAAATAAAAACAACACCAAATCTTCAACAAAAGCCCAAAAACAACCCGGTAGTAATTGAGGTGCTTATTGAGTCTCGAAGCTCAGGAAGGGTGGTGCCCCCCTGTATCCGTACCATTAAAAAAAAATCTGTTTTTATTTTGTACTGAGTTTATATTATATTAATTTTTTAAGCAAATATGTATTTGTATTATTATATAGGTACTATTATACTAGGTATCTACTATGATAATTATAATAACAATCTTCTGTTGTTTTTTGCTGCCATGATATCAATTACTCTGTTGGGATTAACAGTAATATCCCAGTTAATAGAAACCATGGCGAGGGCACTCAGTCTTTCATCTGCCATTAATTTACGAGACAAAGTTTTTACTCTTTTCATTGTCGAAAAAGACCTTTCGACGCTGGCAGTTGTTACCGGTAACGTTGCCAAAACTGACAGTAGATGGTTTATTATTGGATAATAAATAATATTACATTTTTCCAACACTAAGGACTTCGGTACCAGGATCAATATTGGCAACTTCTCTACACCAAATTTCGTACTCGGCCTTAACTGCAGAAATCGACATATTAACATCCAAATATTGATATAGATTTTCCAATTTTCGTAGTTCATCCATTGAAGCAAAGCCTGGAATGAGTATTTGAAAACTTGAGAGTACATCTTCGTTTGAAGTAAATCTGTCAGATAAATTTTAAATAAGATTTTCCACACAAGGGATAAATACCGTTACTCTATAGTACTCTTCCACAGTTGCGGTTTGCGGATTTGCTTGAGATGTTTGTCTTGACGTAAGTCTTGGAACTTGAAGTTCGGTTTGGAACGTTTCTTGTGCAAGATCTGAAAGGGAGTTAAATATATTTCTTTGAAAATGGGTGCAGCATCCTCTCTATGATGTTTCAAAACTTCTAAAATTTTTTTAGTATGATTTATTGCAGATGACAAATCAAGAGATTTTTCTTGAAGATTTAAAGACAATGGTAGAGTAAGACTAAAAAGTTTTTCACAAACAAGTAAACTGATGAGAAAGTCACTTTTTCCTACGGCTGCTAATAAAGATGAGGCAGTTGCAGAAATCTTCCAAATTTTACCAGAAATACTTTCCAAGCTAATGCAAATACAATGAAACAGCTCTACGAATGCTGTTATGTCTTTCAATAAACTTGGTTTCACAAAGACGAAGTAGCCTTCTTTTTTTGATTTCAGGAGCATGTTGTGAATTATTATCTTGGAGGGTTTTGCTGGCATTAGCGTAATTTCTAAACAAATTTGCTACTTCATTTACCACACCAAGACAGTTTCGGACCATAGCAACAGACATTGTTTTGGAAAGTGCAAGATTTAGCCGATGACTGGCACAATGAACGTATCTTGCATTGGGATATTGTTGTCTTATACGAGTTTGCACGCCACTTAAGTGACCAGACATATTAGCTGCACCGTCATACCCCTCATCATAAATCGGGACGAATCCCAAAAAATCTTCACGAATAACGAAGTTTTATAAGTATGGTCTTCGGGGGGGGGGGGGCCGGGCCCCCTGGCCCCCCCCCCCTAGCTACGTGCCTGATTGCATTGGTAGACTTACTGCAGGCATTTGACACCGTACAATTGAATGAAAGTTTCACATATTAACAAAAGAGAACTTAAAGAAAAGTGGTTGCATCATTGATCATTGAAAAAACTGTTTTTATTTTAGGTAACCCCCTATTGCATTCGCAATTGACAAACGTCGCTCGCATAGAAGATTATCCTTATCAAGTCTCTATAAGGCTAAATGGTAACCATATTTGTGGAGGCTTCATCTTGAATGATAATACAATCCTGACTACGGGGCACTGTTTTCTGGATAAGTAAGTAAAACTAGTAATTTAAAATAGAAACCACTAATTCTTTACAAAATTATTCCCCCCCCCCCGGCTTCAAAAGATGGTTTGCAACATTTAACATATCTGAGGGCTTCGTTAAAGATGGTCTACTGATGTTCCAATCTAAAAATACAGGAGACTATCACGAAGATATGAATGCCGATGTTTTTGAAGAATGGTTCGAACAAATGTTGGATCTTATACCAAAAGATGCAATAATTGTATTGGATAATGCAAGTTATCACTCTAGGCGGACGGAAAAATTACTAGCCAATTTACATAAAAATGCATTTAAAAAATATGTAGTCGATGAAATGGCAAAGTTACGAGGAATATCTGTGCTCAGACTCCCTCGCGAATTAAACCCGATCGAACTTATATGGGCTCAAATTAAGACACATGTCGTAACCAGAAAAAGCACGACCTTTAAAACGGTGGATCTGGTGTCATCGTTCCTTAATGCTGCTTCTTCATTTGTAATGGATTCATTTAACGGACGAAATACATCTGGTCGTGGACTAAGAGGTTGCTTTATATCTGTTGATGTAACTATTGGTGATGTTCTCAAGTTTGCTGCTTTAAACCATTTCCGAGACCGTAATTGATCTGCATGTTTTCTGCTCTGCAACCCTTTTATATCAACAATGTATGAATAAGGGGTTGTTTGTTTGATGATTTTACCAGCAGTTGAACCACGTTTGCGGTGGAAATGATGGATCTAAAAAGACTCTTTAATGAACCTATGGGTAAAATCAGTGCGGAACAGTGGAAAAAGTGTATATATCGATCATGTGATAGAAGAAGAAGCCAGAATATGGCAGGCAGATATAATAAGCGAAGAAATGGTTGAACCGCTTATCATAAACGATGTTAATAAAAGTTCATCTTCCGAATCGGACTATGATTAAGCCATAACGACAAAGTGTTATTCGATTTTTGAAAATGCTTTGTTCGTAAGATTTTATATAATATCTTGTTTTTGTAATTATATTACGTAAAATAGTTCCACCCATTGTTATTTATTAGTTTATACGATTTCTTATATGTTTTCATATGGTATAAATACCTACGAATTTAATATAATACAATTTTAGGAAAATATGCATGTTCAAGAATTTTAATTTAAAAACTTCCCCACCAATACACTCTCCTGGCTAAGGGATTTTCCCAATAACAATGGTAAACACTAAAACATAACAATAACTTGCAATAAATTCAGGGTGGACCTACCTAATGTTCATTATTGGGATCCTTTAATGTAAACACAATAGTTATTTATGTATTAAGGGCATTATGATGATGTTTATGCCTTCGAGGGCAACAATCTTACTTTGGCTTTTGGCCCGAGGGTTTCTAAGTTGCCCGAGGGTATAGACATCAAGTAATGCCCGTGGCATATACAATATTTTATGTCCTACTTCAGATAATGCCAAGTTAAATTTAAAAAAAAATCAAAATCACGAAAGGTTTTATAGTTGCTAAATAAACAAAGGTAATAAGTGTTCATTGTTGTGCTGTGTCAAAGTCAAAACTGAAATTCATATAAAATAATGGATTTTCCGTTAATTCCGGATAGAATTGCTGTAAATGCTGCCAAACCTTTGGATAATGTTGTCCCGAAGAAGTCTAAAGACGCCTATGATAAGGAATATCAAAGGTTTGGGGATGGGATGAAAAATAATGATGTAAAAATTATCAACGAGACGGTGCTACTCGGATATTTCCAGGAATTAGTATGTTAAAATTGCTGTTATAAACTATATTGAAATATTAATTATGTATATCGATTATAGTCTGGAACATTCACTCCTAATTCCCTATGGACGAAATATGCAATGATAAAGAAGACATTAATAGTTAATAAAAATATAGACATAGCAAAATATTGCAAGTTAGGCCACATCTAAAGCAATCCATCCATAGGATATGAAGCGAAGAAATCGAAAATTTTGAGTCGAAAAGATGTGATGAAATGTGAAGCTCCCAATGAAATTTTTTTGATGTACAAAGTGGCTCTGTTATTTAGTGTATTGGTGGGTGCCGCCGCCAAGAGCTAGTTAATATGTTGGTTGAACATATAGAGGATAGAGGATCCGTAGTAATAGTTAATATTTTCGATACAAAGACCGATAAAAAGCGTGTCTTCACTATTATTGATGAGAAGGAGATGGGTTCTTTAAAGCTACTGAGAACTTATTGGTCTTTACGCCCGACGAACTGCAACATCAATTGATTCTTTTTGTGTTACCGTAACGGTCGTTGTTTTTCACAGTCAGTTGAGAAGAACACCATAGGCAGGATTCCTTCCATTATTGCAAAATACCTGGGTCTAAGCGATGCGGACAAATTAATATACTGGTCATTGTTTTTTGAGGGACATTTGGAAGACAGTATGTTTTCTAAAAACAAAATTTCGAAATTGATAGCTGGAGTACCATCAACGAGACCATCAACATCAATAAACATTCAGTCATCGTCAGTTTCTGTTAGTGAAAATCACGAAATAATAGAAAACATTGACCTATCAAAAGCCGGTATATTCGTTTTTACTGGGTCTTTTCATACTGTTCATTTAATGTAAATGATAAATAAGTTTTTTCGTTAATAAAAAGTTGTTACTTTGATTTTTCCTATTTATTTCTCTTAATGCCCGAGGGCATTAGAAACTTGCTTAATGCCCTAGGGTATTACATACCACTTAAAGTGTCTGGTAACTATGGCATTATGAAACAATAATATTCGAGTAGGACATAATAGATTTTTTATCCGATTGTGTCAAAAAATGACGTTTTATAGATCAGATATTTGGACGAAAAGGTAACCTTTTCAATAAGGTATTGATTATTGCGCTGGTAGCTAGGCAACCTTTGTCGTCCTAGTCCGAAAAACATTTTGTCGGACGCTAAAATATTTTCAACAGTTTATTTTATTCAATTATTTACAATATTTATATTAAATGTACAATTAGAACAATTTTGAACAAGAACGGGGTGATGTAAATTTGATTTTGAGGATGTGTTATTATTTTTGGTCTCCGTTATGATATTATTCTCCAATGTTGAACTCGATTGGGAGACGGATTGCGACACCTGAGTCGAGACTGACTGCAGGTCAGATTGTGGAATGTTGAATATTTTCTTGGTCAGCTCTAACTTATTACTTAAGGAATCATCTATGTAGCCCTCGGCTACTCCCGAAGACTTCCAGCCTCCATGCCGTTTTAGAGATGTTATGTCTGCTCCCGCATCTACAAGTAATGTGGCCGATGTTCTTCTGAAACAATGTCCCGTGAATTCCTTGGCATTCGGCAGTTTTAAGTAAGATGCTATTTCCTGAGGTATAGAGCCAAATTTGTGTATACCGACAACTTGCTTATGGCATTTTCCATTGCGATAAGACACAAAAAATCGCCCATCACTCATATTTGTTGGACGTAAAGCCAGATAATTTCTATAATACTTTAGATATTCTCCAGTCACCGTAAATGATCTCGGTTTGTTTGTTTTATTATAGGGAATTTTTATTAACAAAGCCGTTCCCCATTGGCGTAACTAGGGGGGGGCCAGGGGGGGCCCGGCCCCCCCCAGCTTGGTCACAGGCCCCCTCTAGCCAAAACCATAATTACTTCATTTTTCTTTCCATCACCTATTTTTCTAAAAAAAGAAATGTATATTTTACAAAAATTAATTTAATTTATTACTCATCATCTCATCAAGCTCGGAATCCGTTTGATGCTAATTTGCAATACCTAACTAGACAACACGCTTTCTTGACTTCAGGGCGAATACCGTCAACCGATCCGACCTGCATCGCATCGCAGCATCGCTTTTCTTCAAATAATGCAAATCGCACTTTCTCTTACCCTCTCATTTATGTGACAAAGACGAAGCTAGGAGCTGAGGCTGACGCCAACGAGTAAGTGCGACGACGCCATAGAATAGACAAACAAAGTGTTTATTAGCGGTTTTAATAAGAGTATATTATATTTTAATATACCTAAGGGGTATATAGTGACGTCGTGTGTACTGTGTATTATAGTATATAGTGTCTTTGTACTGGGCTGCTGGGCAATATAGTTTAAAATAAAATAAAGGTGAGTAGGGTCCATGTTGACGGTGTAAGATACATACATACAGGGTGGTCCCGAGGTAATGGGAATGGGCCAAAATTAATTTCCAAGGTAGAAATATTGTGATTTAGCCACGTAGTTTAAAAGTTGATAGTTAAAAAGATATAGGGTGTTAAGTTTAAAATATGATATTTTTTAAATTTATTTCTTAATAAATGGGAATATCCAACCAAAATTTGAGTTGCTTTAAATAATTATTAGGTACGAATTATTCATTTAGCGATAAAGTTTTTCAAGTTGGCTTTGGACGAAAATCACATATCGGGTGTCAACGAATCTATTAGATAAATCAAGTATTCTAGAGCGTTATCAAAATGAGACCCAAACCTTATTTTACTTATTTACAGATTCAGTCATGAAGAAAATCCAAAAAGATATCAAGTCGTTTTTTAAAAAGAGCAATAATTCCCACCATACTGACAGCACAAAAAGTTCGTTAAGTTCTTCTCCGTCAACTTCGACAGTATATAAAAGTACTTCACAAATTCATAAGAGTCCATCATCTACAGCATCTACTTCGTCTGCTTCTGTAGAAAAACTTTCTGGGCAAGATGAAGATCTTACTATTCCTTCCTTTTTTACTTCGTCGATCATAGCGGATGCGGCTACATCTAGACAACCAACGTCAAATCCTTCTATGAACTCACGTATGCTTATCCTTGACAAGATTCCCTCTCCACCTTCGCGGCCGTCGCAACCATCAGCATCAAATGCCGTTCTAGATCTGGGTACAATTGAGAAGGGTCCATCGCAGCCAAACGTCGTTTTTCCAAAAACTCAATTTGGAAACCGATTTCGATCATTTTCCGCAAATTATTATCGGAAATATAATTGGTTGGAGTATAGTGTAAGTGAAGATAAAGTGTTTTGTTTTTTTTGTAGACAATTTCTCACTGGAGTTATACGTCAGCAAAATGAAAAGTTTGTGAGTACTGGATTTTGCAAATGGAAAAAATTGAGCGAATATCTTCAAAAACATGAAGAATCTGAACTACATATTCAGTGTACAGAAAAGTACATATCCTACAAACAGACTTTAAAATCTGGAAGTGTGATTGAAAAGGTTTTCTTGCAAAATGATGAGGAGATAGCACAAAATAGAGATTACTTTATAAAATTAATTGATCTTATTTTGTATTTAGTACGTCAAGGCTTGCCTCTCAGAGGACACCGTGAGGATTCAGATGCTGTAAACAGAGGTAATTTTTTGGAAATTTGCGGAGTTTTTTCAAAATATGATAGTAATTTTTCAAGTCATTTTAACAAAAATATAAGTTACTGCAGCCCTAAAATCCAAAATGAAATTATTAATATAATTGCAAAGCTTACTTTAGAGGAAATAATTAGAGAAGTTCGAAAATGTGGATTTTTTTCAATTATGGTAGATGAAGCTAGATGTTTCAAGGAAGAACAGCTTAGTATAAATATACGATATGTTCAAAATCTAGAGGTAGAAGAACGATTTTTGTGCTTTATTAATTGCTCTGACTCTCGTGATGCTCAAAGTCTAGCGGACATTATGTTTGAGTTTTTAAGAAATTCTAATTTATCTGATATTCCGATAATAGCGCAATCGTACGATGGAGCTAGCGTTATGTCAGGAAAGCATCAAGGAGTTCAGGCAAAAATAAAAGAATTTCATCCTCAAGCTGTATATATACATTGCTTAGCTCACAGAATGAACTTAGTAGTGGTAGATTCTTGCTCAAATGTGCCTTTAGCAACTTCATTTTTTAATATTCTTGAAGCTCTATATGTTCATTTTTCCAAGCCAGGCAATCATTCTCGTCTCGTAAAAGTAAGCGACTCTTTAGGCATATCATCTGGTTTCGAAATTAGAAGCTTAAGTACAACTAGATGGAGCTGCCGCTATGAAAATTGTAATGCGGTACTCAAAAATTATCAATTAATAAACGAAGTTCTTGATGAAGAAATTAGCGAGTCCAAAGACAAGAACTGTGTTGAAGCTTTAGGCTTATTATCTAGTATTAAAAAACCGGAATTTCTTGTCAATTTGTTTATTTTCACTAACGTTTTGTCTATAACGAATATTTTAAGTAAATATTTTCAGAGTAAAAATGCTACTCTAGGTCAAGCTAGTAAGTTAATTATTGGAACTATTGCCAGTTTAGAGGAAAAACGAAATTCATTTCATGATCTTTGGAAAGAAATTGAAGAATTTGCAGAAACACATGATGTCTCTTTAGAGCCACCAAGAGCTTCAAAAAAAAGGCGACAACCACCAGAAAAACTAAAAGAGTATGTTATAGAATCAACTCTTGGTCGTCGTTTGGATGAATTACCATCAGTTAGTTCCAATTCTGAATACTGGAAAATATTTATATATAATCAAGTCATGGATAATTTAATAACACATTTCAAGCGGAGATTTGATAATTTACCATTAGCTGAATCTGTAGATGCTTTTTTAAAACTTGATTTGGATGGTGGTAGTGCCTTTATAGAAAACTATAAAGATGTTTTCGATATCAATAAGGCAGTTTTAAAGGCTGAAGTGCTAGTTACAAAAAACTTTTTCAAAGCCAAAGCATTACAGATTAATTTAGAAAATCTGAAAAAAGATGTTAAGGAAGAATTTACACCAACTTTATATAAGTTATTACAAATTGCCATTGGTCTACCCATAAGTTCGGCAAATTGTGAAAGAAGCTTTTCTGCTATGAGGCGAGTAAAAACGTGGTTAAGAGCTACAATGACTCAAGAGCGATTTTCCCACCTCGCTTTGCTTACAATTGAAAATCAAATTGTCAAGGAAAAAATTACCGCAAATCATGTTTTGGATTTATTTACGTCAAAAGATCGAAAAATTAAAATAATATAATGAAAATTGTTTGCATGTTTTTTTCATATTTCTCATTTATTTTATTTTCTTTGAATAAATTTGGCTTTTAAACCCTTTACTCGTTGTCGTTGTGCGGTTGAGCTTTTGATAAATAATATAAACATTTATTGTCACTATACCAATTAGTCAATCTTTAGTCTATAGTCTATAATATTAAAAACTATTGTTTTAATTGTTTTTTGATTTAAAATATAAAAAAACTATATAAAAGTTGTTTCTTTTTCTATCTAATATCGGCTATATAAAATCGGCCAAATTTAAGCACGGATCTGCTGACCTACATTACCCAACAAAATATAATGGCATCGGTTTAAAAAATTATCGTTAAAAGGCCCAAAAAAGGGGCGTGGCACCCAAAAAATTTTCGCCTCCGGCGGTTAGCCTCCGGCGGACACTATAATATGACTTTGGGGCCTGGCCCCCCCCACGAGAAACACGTAGTTACGCCAATGCCGTTCCCAAATCTTGTATGTCATCAATTTTCATATGAGCCAGTTCTTCTCGACGACATGCGCCCGCGATTCCAAAAATAAAAGCAACCTGTAATTAAGAAAATTGTTAGTCAGAAATTTAAAATACTATTATATAGTTACATTTACCTTCAACATTAAGTATTTGTCATCTGGAGCATGGCAAAGGAATTTGTGAACCTCTTCTCTAGTTAGGATCCTTGATTTCTTTGGACAATATCCAACACTTTTTTGTTTCAACAATGCTCGTAATCTCATGTATTTAGATATATCAATATTCTGTTTTACATTTACCACTGCACGTAGCATAGAATACTGCGACCACAGAGTAGATGACTTCATAGTTTTCGATAATTCCGCCGTATAGACCAAGAAGACGTTTTCGGAGAACGACTGTATATTTTTTTCTTGCCGGTAATCCATAAATTTTTTATAAGCTCTTTCATATATTTCCCTAGATTTTTTTGGCAACAAATGTAACATTACTTCCTTGGCAGTTTCTTGAATGTCAGGTGGTGTGCCTTCTATAAGTTCATCGTCTATTTCCATTTTTAATTGTGTTTTTCAGGTTTTAAAACTAGCAGAACACGAAAGATTAGTTAAAACTATCGCCTGATTGATAAAACGTCAGTTGATAATATTAATTTAATTATTTGTTAGATCCATGGATACGCATATTACAGGTTTCATTGTTCAAACATTCAAGGGACAAAAAATTACAATGCAAGATGAAATATATTGGTTTTCTTAATTTTTACATTATTTTATAATCCGAGCAAAAACACAATCGGATAAAAAATAACGTATGTTATACGGACGAAAAATGTATTTCGGACTATGCGGGTTACTGGCCTCGGCTTTGCCTCGTCCAGTAATCTCCCGCAATACGTCCGAAATACTGCATTTTTCGTCCTTGTAACATAATATACTATTATTTCTGACCGGTATATTATTAGCTTATAACGTCTTAGTTACGCGGGAATTATAAAGGTGGATTTATAAACTCGAAAAGTTGGTGAGGTTGAAGTTATGGTCAAGTTGTGAGGTTAGATATTCCGAATTCCGAGCATATAAATTGATTATCTCGAACTACCCGGGAAGTTTTCGAAACTTACATGAGCTTTACATGAACAACATGAATGAGTGTATAAATAGAACTGAGTGTTCCCTTTAGTTTAAATTGATCTCCTATTTCCAACACCAACTGAACCTCAACCTCGCCAACTTTTCGAGTTTATAAATCCAGCTTAAGGGTCATAACTCCCTTGGGATATTAAGAAAAATTTGACATAAAATCAAACGATTGACATCTAATGTCAATTTGATTGTCATCTATTGAAACATTTAGTCCACTTTAAAAATGAACAAAATGTTACTAAAATCGGTCAGAAATAAAATTATCTATGTATCACTGGAATTATAAGGGTCTCAATTACCATTATAATTCCCTAGATACATAAATAACTATTAAGGGCTGGTGTTTAAATTGCCCTAGATACCCTGGTATGCGTTTTGCATATTTAATAAGCATTTATTACTTTTACTATGCAATTTAAAGATAGACTATAGAGCATAAAACATTTTATTACTTTTCGAATTTTCAACTACCTTAAAATGACAGAGTGAAACCTCAGTAAAATATTGACAATTGTGTAAATAACCATTAAATAAATAGTCCGTAAACAAACCTTAAAAGCATAATGTTTTTGTGGCTAGCTTATACTACAGATGTGTCCCATTCCTGTGGCATAAAAAGACCATCGTTAATATTACTAAATGTTACAATGATATTTTGTTCTTTGGAGAATTTAGTACTTTCAAAATGGAAAGCCAATTCGTCGTCATAAAGTCAAAACTTCGTAAGTTTTTGGTGCTTTTGAGTTACAAACATCATAATTTTATATTTATGATCTCGCGTAGAATGCAAAACCTCGTATCAAGATTGGACCTAATGCGGAGGAGCTGGAGACAAGTGTCAAATACTAGTAACTAAATATGCTCCTAAACGGAATGTGAAAACTTCGTATCTCGTTTGTCTCGCGTAGTGACAACAACTTGTTGCTGTTTCGACGGCGAGTTATTTAAAAAGTAACGTTTTTGTATTGATAAATTTGTGGGGCATTCCACACAAAATTTACAACTCAAAATTTTTTTCCTGCGTACAATTTTTTTTACGGTTCAGCAGTTAAAAATATTTGACACGTATTTTTTTTATTTTAATGTAATGGACAGATTTTTTGAAAAAATTTTTTTTTAATATTCACGTTCGTAAAATAGCACCTTTTTCCGATCGCTTATACAGCAATATAGAATAAAGATATAAAAATGTATCACATATATAAAATGTTCGCCTTTTTCTCAGCTTTCGAATAAAGTATATTAAAACTCAATTTTGTAATTTGTTAAATGACAAAAATTGAAAACTTATAAACAAATGCAATTTTTCCAAATTTGGACATTATTTTTTTTTTATTGAAAAAATCAACTGAAACTTTTTTAAAACACTGTTAAAATTTTAGAGTGGAGAGTTGAATACTTACGAAACAATACATTTTTTCAGCACGGCTTGCACGTGCGAAATGCGCCGCAGCGCGATTTGCTCGGACTCGGCTTGACTTGTCTAAACTTGTTGCGCTGGACATCAGGCGCTAACGCTAATAGTTTATTATTAGCTATGTTCTGGTAATGAGGAAGGGTTGAAATGTCGTCCGGAATGCATTTAAAATTATTCAAAGATTGCTGTTGCGATCCGTTTGATTTGAAAAATCATAATGGGAGAAGTCAAAGAAAAAGTTTACGTCGAGTTTCTGATTCACATCTTGAAAAATTTGATTTTTGAAACCGAGTGATGTTTTGTGTACTTTTTATTTCGGGAATCGCTAAAATTCCTTTCTTTTTGACAGATTCCTTGCTTTTGCAACAAGATATCTTGATATTCCCATTGTATGTGCTGCCTTGCTTACACTCTAGTTGTTTTTTGGCAAAAGGGTTAAAATTGTCATTCTATCTGATTTAGTTGCATCTTCGTCATCAAATTTTTGTTTACATTCGGTAATTAATGCAAAAAGGCATTTCTTGTTCGTCCTAAAATAAAAAGCAATTTATATTTCTTAATTTTCATTGTGTCACCATGAATATGAGAAAAATGTTATATTTACTTCGGAATAGTCGCTGAATATAGACAAACAATCATCATCAGTCTCGAAAAAGTCAGAATCTGAGAAAAAAGTTTCATCAGCAGAATTTTGTGCCATGGCTGGATGGTAAAAATGTAATTATTTTCACTATTTTCTCGAAATTGTGTAGCATCATTATTTAAAAACTTTCTAAACCCATTTTTCTGCATTTTACTTGCTCCTTGCCTACACGTTGCACACAATACATCACTCGGTTTCAGAAAATCAAATTTTTCAAGATGTGAATCAGAAACTCGACGCAAACTTTTTCTTTGACTTCTCCCATTATGACTTTTCAAATCAAACGGATTGCAACAGCGATCTTTAAATTTTAAATGCATTTCTGACGACATTTCAACCCTTCTTCATCACCAGAACATAGCTAATAATAAACTATTAGTGTTAGCGCCTGATGTCCAGCGCAACAAGTTTAGACAAGTCAAGCCGTGTCCGAGCGAGTAGAGCTGCGGCGCGCTTCGCGCGTGCAAGTCGTGCTTGAAAAATTTATTGTTTCGTAAGTATTCAACTCTCCCCTCTAAAATTTTAATGGTATTTTAGAAAAGGTTTGAGTTGATTTTTTCAATAAAAAAAAAAGAAAAAATAATGTCCAAAGTTGAAAAAATTGCATCTGTTTATAAGTTTTCAATTTTTGTCATTTAACAAATTACAAAATTGAGTTTTATTATACTCCATTCGAAAGCTGAGAAAAGGCGAACATTTTATGTACCGTAAAATGGGGTGACATTGGCCGATTTCCAAGTTTAAGATGCCATATTTTGGCCATTTTTTAAAGCACGCTTTGGCAACCCATTACAAAATTTTAGTCTATCTTAGGTTGTTCAATTTAGCATATCTCCAAACATACCGGGCGTCCCATTGTCCTGTGAAAATTTTTTTTAATGGTGGCCAAAGTCAACCCGACTTCGGGGTTACTTTGGCCAGCCAGGTCATTTATGGTAAATATATTGAAATAAGCAATTGTATCAATTTCGAGCTACGCCATATGTTACTTTGGCCACCTCAAAAATATCTTGGTTAGGTTTTTGGCCGTTATTTGGCAATTTTGATAATTTTTTTAATAAAAATACAACTATTTACACAAATATCTTTTATTGTAAGCGACACTTTAACTTAACAGCTATTTCTAACAAAAACATCGTTTTATTATGAACCAAAAACAAATAGGTAATTATACCTTAACAACTATTTTGTAAAGAAACACCATTTTGGATTTAAATAATGTAGATCTAAATACATATATTATCGTCATATTTTGACATTTCAGGGATCTTAAAAAACCCTCTGTTGCCTAGAGCGAAAGGTTCTTCAATTTTTTCTATAATATCGCACCACTTGTACCAAACAACGTCTTCTGGTTTAGGCCACTTGAATTGACTAATACCACTTTTGGCTAACACAGAGACCTTCAATCCATCTTTGGAATGTTCAATAACTTTTCCAGGGTAGAACTGTTTTTCGTACTGCACCACAACGTAATCGAATACGTTATATTGCACATGTCTATTAGGTGATGGAGATTTTGCTTGAGTTGCCTCAATGTTTTCCAGATCCGAAAAGTCTTCATTATATTCTGATGAGGAGTCATGAAGGCTCAATATTTCGTCTGCACTTGAGGAATCGTCACTTTCTTGTCTTTGAGATCGTTTCTTTATTTTCAAAGCCTTATTGCTGATTTTCTTGGTTTGTTTCTCCATTTCACTTGGTGTCTCTCGCTTTCTTTTGATTGTTTTTTGTAAAGCTTTGCCACTGTCACTATCTTCACTTTCGAGTGTTTCATAAATGTTATTGGAATTGGATGAGGTGGAGGGTATAGCTAGATCATACATATTATTTGAATTGGTTGAGGTAGAGGGTATAGCTAGATCGGAAGATCCCACGCTCTTACCCGGAGTGATCGTAATCTTCTTTTTTCTTTGGGTTTGTTTCTCCTTTCCGAATCTTTGTTCTTTTAAAAAGTCAAGCACGGTTTCACTTAATACCGGTGTGTCTACTCCTATGCCATCTTCCTCACCAGTCAGATGGGGTATTTTATTAAGCACTTCTCTTCGGTTCAAAGGATGTATCCCAGTTTTACGAAATCCACTTTGTAAATTTTGTTGACAGTTTTCTTTCAAACTTGTCATTAGTGTTAGAAGCAACTGAGGAAAATCTGATTTTGCTAAAGTTTTGGATCCTTGAAGTTTGTAACTCTCCAAAATTTTGCGCCACGCAATCTTCATAGGTCGAAAGAATGCGACATCTAACGGTTGCGTTAAATGGGTTGTGTTGGGGGGTAAACAAACGAACCGAATGTTATTTTCTTCACACAACTCTATAACTGTTGAGTTTATATGTGAGGAAAGATTGTCCCCGATTAAAATTTTTACACCTTCTTTTTTCTTTAGCACCGGAAGTACTAATGATTTGAACCAATCTTCAAAACATTCGCTGTCAAACCACCCTGAAATGGTCCTATTATATCGCGTTCCTTTGGGACCGTTCAGCGTCCATGTATCATATAAATTTTTCGTGGATTTGTAGACCACGTAGGGGGGTAACAATTCTCCTACAGCATTTCCACATATCATAAGTGATATTGCACTTTTCGATGAGTTAATAACTCGCTCTGGGTATTTACAACCCCTCTTTGTAATAATTTTTTTCCGACCAGGGTCGTCCGTTAAATTGGTCTCATCATAGTTATAGATATTATTGGGAGACACATCTTTAATTTCTTGCTCGAGATTATCAAAATAATTATTAATACATTCGGGAGTGATTGCCGCTCTTGCCAATTTTATATTTGCAGCAAACCGCTCCGTTAAATTTCCATGTCGAGCCAAAAATAATTTAGCCCATTCATATGACGGCAAATTATCGTTAAAAACTTTAATTTGTACGCCCTTTTTATCAAGGTAGTCCTTAACAAGTCGTCTTAGTTCCGTAGCGTTTACAGGAAATCCATAGTTGGCCAAAGCTACCAGTGATTTCTCTAGAACCTTTTCAGCATCTTCACCTAAGGCTGTTTGACCTCCAGCTTGTTTTTGATGCAAATTCTTTCGTTTATTTTGCAAAGTTCCTCTAGGTATTTTAAATACCTTTGTAGCCTGACGCTCAGACATTCCATCTCTTACCGCATCCAAGGCATCTTGAAGGTTGGCCGTGGTATAGTTTCGATACGGTCTGCCACCAATCTTTTTTTTGTATTTTCTGACCATGTTTAAACCTAAAAATTAAAAAAATCAGGTTTAAAGATAGTCTTACCTACTTAATTAAGTGAATTGCCTTACCTGTGCTTGAAAAACGCGCTAAAAACTGTTTAAATTATCTAAAGTTGTACAGCGTCGGCACAAAACTTGCAAACAATTTTTGAGGTTAGGTTTTTGATTGTTTACCGGCGTAAACCTACAAAAAGATACCTAGGTACCTACCTCATAATATATTGAGGTGTCTTTGGCCGCCCGGCCAAAGACATCCCCACCTACATAAAAAATGAAGGGGCGACTTTGACATAGGTCTAATTTTTGGCCAAATTGCCCAAAGACTTGTTTCTTATAATTAATAGTTTAAAATATAGTTCCTTATAATAAAAAGTCCACAGAAATACTTTCAACGCCCATAGAATACTCTGTATCGTTCACCTTTTGTACCCTTTAATTTGTAACAAAAATAAACATTGTTTTAAATGTTGGCTAAAAATTACGCAATACGTATATTACAATATATTTTCAGGTAAATTTATTGATATGGGTTATTAGCAGCAAAATAAACTCATAACCAAACCTAAAAACTGCTTTTAAGTGCCACAGTGACAAAATTAAGTTATTTCCGAATTTGGCCAAAGTCACCTTTAAGGCCAAAGTCACCCCATTTTACGGTATGTGATATATTTTTATATCTTTATTCGATATTGCTGTATAAGCGATCGGAAAAAGGTGCTTTTTTACAAACGTGAAATTTCAATTTTTCTATTCAAGTTTATTGAATTCTATTTATTTTAGTGGTAAATTAAAAGTTTATATTAAAACAAGTCTATAACACTGGGGAACAAATTTCAATTTTTTTTTTGTTTCCTGAACAAAACCTATTTTTTGTTATTGAACTACACCCAAGTAACTAAAAAATACCTATTAAGGATTTTAGTTAGCTCGCAAGAAAAAAATCTGAATTATTTGTTACAAAATTTTAATTTATAGGCATTTACAATCAACATACAAACAATATATTGTTGGTTTAACAATAGCAATTAAATAGCACATTTTTATCAGTGAGTCTAAAGTCTAGACACTCATTTTTACGCTTCTTAGCCTGTCTCTTAAAAGCAGCCTCGAGGGCATCTCTCGTAATAGTCCAACAGTAGTCGGCTAACATCTCACAGTTCTATTTTCCCTGATACGTTCTTTCCATGTTTGAAATATCCTGGAACCTTTCACCGTGCTCGTCACTTACAGCACCACAATTTTCCGGAAAGTAATCCAGATGAGAGTCCAGGAAATGAATTTTCGACGCCATATTACACCCTAGGTTTTGGTAACATAAAAGAAGTTGGGCAACCAGGTCTTCATAATTTTCTGCTTTTATATTTCCCAAAAGAATTGTTGCAACCATTTTAAAGGCATTCCAAGCGTACCTTTCCTTGCCTTCAAGTATGGAATCGAATTGCGCATCTCCGAAAAGTTTTCTAATCTGGGGACCCACAAATATTCCCTCTTTAATTTTAGTGTCACTGACTCTAGGAAACTTTTCTTTTAAATAACTAAAAGCGGGGTCTTCTTTGTTCATGGCCTTCACAAAATTTTTTTCAAGTCCCAATTTTATATGAAGTGGCGGTAATAAAATCTTTTCCGGGGGAACTAAGGGCGCGCTGGCTACATTTTTCTTTCCTGGCTCAAAAGACGCTCTCGGAGGCCAAATTCTCTTTATTTAGTGATCCGATCCTGCTCGACTGTCCCATTCGCAGAGAAAGCAGCAGTATTTCATATAACCTAGCTGCATTCCAAACAAAATCGCCACAACTTTTAAATCCCCACAAATTTGCCAATTGTATCTTTCATATTGTATAGTCTCCAGTAAAAATTTCAAATTGCTATACGTTTCTTTCATGTGGACTGCATGACCAATTGGAACTAAAGGCAACTTGTTTCCATTATCGAGTAACAGAGCTTAATTTTGAGGAATCAATGAGAATGAGAAGTCTTTAGTCTTTCGGATCATAGTCGAGATTTAAAGCTGCCAATAATCCCTCAATGTCCCTACAGGCTAGCAAATTGTTTTCCATGTTAACAAATGGTGTTAGGTTTTTCTGACGGCTTCGGTACACAGAAACTTTTACTTCATCTTGAAGTAAGTTCCATTGTCGCAATCGAGAGGCCAATAGTTCGGATTTTTTCTTAGGCAATTCCAAATCCCTTATAAGGTCACTTAATTCACTTTGTGAGGCTTTCTACTGGGAAGTTTACAGACAAAATCGGAGTCTTGCGAGGTCGATGGGCCGGCGACATTTTTCAATATACTATCATTTGAATACATTGGATCATCATCAGAATCAAGGCTATATTCCTAAGGTGAATTAGGTACAGGCAACTCGTCACTATGAGGTACCGGACGTATGGCGAATTGTAAATTTGGATACTGTATCGCAGATCTTTTTTTCTCCAGACCTTTTTTTCTCCGAAAAGCCTTTTTTGATGGGGGGTGTCAAACAAAAGTAACAGTCAGTAACGTGGTCTTTCGGTTCTCGCCAGATCATAGGAACAGCAAAGGGCATCTTACGCTTTTTTTCCGCTTAGCCAGCCGCGAATGTTTGACATACATTTGTTGCAGCAGATATGGGTAGCCAAATTTTTACCCTGGTCTTCAATTTTACAGCCAAAATACAAGTGGTAAGCCTTTTGTATTAAAGGGCTAGGGTACATTTTCGTTTCACAAAAGTCACTTCACCACATATATAACAAAAATGATCTGGCTTATTTAAAACTCGCGACACGTTGCTCAAAACTCTCTAATTTCTCAAATACGAACAGCTCTTAATCAACTTGTGGTTGAAATACAACTAACTAACAATTTAGGATTTATGTTACATGTATTTAAACCCCTTATAAAGTACTCCTGGTATAATAAATCCAGGTACTTCTCATTTAACAGTCAAATTTTTTCCATACATTACGGGCAGGTAGGTAATTATCATATTTAGCTTGGATCTATCAAACTGGAGCCGACTAAGACTTTTGCAATACAGATTGTTAGTTAGTATAATAAAATAAGTAAGATTTTGCTATATTGGTCTCGGAAACAATTTTGCTGTTCCCCAGTGTAATCAGTAGTTCTCTTTTTAAATATATGAGATACGAGGTTTTAAAATTTACATATTATTTGACAATTCATGCAGGTTCAATAAGTTATGAGGTTTTGCCGTTACTAACTATAAGGTTTTTTTTACTTTCTGAAGTCTCGAAGTGCGCTTATTTTGGAAATGGCATTAAAAGAAAATACAAATAATATACAAGTGGTGTCTAACACAGATCGTAACATTCAACGTGAAATAAATATCCCGGAACACTACGTACCCAGTAGCACTATAAAATTGGAAAATTACCAACAAGTACTGTGTGAAGATGTGATCTTGCCTAATGTTGAACAAGAAGTGCCTCTAGAGTCAGACTCAAGTGAAGAAAATATGTTTAAGGGAAATATAAGTCAAAATGCTGACTTAAAAACCGATTTACAAGATTTTACCACTACAACTTGTAGAAAATTACGAGGAGGAGCCATTTCAAGACTCTGGCTCAAGCTATTGTCCAAGTGATGAGAATGACCCGAGTAAAACTACTAGGAAAATGCGTAAACTATGGTCAAAAACGACTTTGAAAATATCTCACAATCCTTGTAGCAGTGATGAGGAGAGCAATATTTTAGAAAAAATAACGAAAAGTACAAAAGACAAGGCTAAAAAAAGAGCAAAAAAAGGAAGGGCAGAATCATGTAATTGGAGAAGGAATAAAGCAAAAGCTCTTAGAAAAGTAGGAGAGCAATAAGAAGGAAAGAAACGAGGAAAAAATGGAGCCAAATATGAGATAGTCACGAACAGCTCTAGAAAAATGGGTGAAAGATGCAGTTCAAAAAAATGTACAGGGTGATCGCGTATAATGTTACCCCCCTTTAACTTCTTTGTTTCGCAATTAAGAAAAAACTGTTAAATACAAAAGTCGTAGGATTTAACGTAAACTTTTTGCAAAATATATTTTCGTGCATAAAAGCGTGAAAGATCAACGTTATATTTTTTTAAATGGAATACCCTGTATATTGTTGCATTATTGGATTCTACGGACAATTCTAAACATAATTTATATATAACACTATATATCTAAATTGATCCGTTTACGACTTATTGATGTTTGAAAATTACTATATATGTATAAAAAATAAGGTCATGCAAGTCAAGATGTATCGTTTCCATGGATAGCAGGATGACGATACTGAACTGAATATTTTGCCCGCTATTAAAAAAAAAATCCCAAATAGTATTAGATCTTAGCTTAAATCAAGTACAAAATGATGAAAATGTGTAATTAAACAAACTAAATAAAACAAAGCAAAACTTCTATTACAGACTATAAAGCAGAAATAGAGGTATTCTAAATATAGAGTTGTTCGACTGGAACTCCATTAACTTCAATGCACTTTATTAAGGTTCTTCGTAATTTTTCAAAGGAGTTTCTGATCGACTCAGGATAATTAGTATTTATTAGGTTTATTTCCTTTCTTATGAGTAGTTTAAGGTGTTCAAGATTCTCTATATTATTCGCATTAATTCTATCTTTCAGTGTGCCCCACAAGAAAGCATCTAAGGGAGTGAGGTCCGGACTGTTAGGCGGCCATTCCGTCCGATCCAGTTTCCAAATATTTGAGTGAGATAGTTCGTTACTCCAATTACGTTGTGCGGAGGGGCGCCGTCTTGCTGAAACTTAAGTTGGTTTAAACGTGCTAGTGGCAAATCATCCAGAAAGTCTCCTAATTCATTTTGAAGAAATCGCAAATATATATTCCCATTTAACATGCCTTCAAATAAATGTGGCCCAATGATTTTATTATCAAGTATGCCGTACCATATATTTACAGATTGACGACCCTGATACTGGAATTCTCGGTAACTGTGGGGATTTTCTGTTGCCCAATGCCTCGTATTTTTCCTGTTTATCATGCCATTGGTAGAAAAGGTTAACTCGTCTGTCCAAGGAAATGTTTGTAAATAGTTATTATTGTTATTTATTATTCCCAGCATTTCACGGCAAAATTCTACTCTTTCTTCTCTTTGCCGGACAGTCAATTTTGGTGTGGGTCTAATTTTGAAAGCTTTGTAGCCAGCTAATTTAAGTGTTTTTTGAATTTTTGATGTATTTCTCAGATTATCCTGCATTTGTCTTAAGTTGGTTGAAATGGTTCTAATTGATTTATTCTGATTTTTTTGAATAGGGAGTAAAATGTTCAGTTTAGTATCCTCGTCTTGTGGAATACGTCTTTTCTTTCTATTTAAGTTTGAATCCTCTTGAAATTCAATAAATATTTTTCTAATTGTCTGTTTACAGGGAACGTGCATACGCGCGTTATTTCTTCGTAGTTCTTGCTGTGCCATTTTCATATTATTATTATTTTTAATATAAGCAATTAGAATAGTCTGCTTTTCTTGATTAGAATAAGGCATTTTTGAATAGAAATTCTTACTGTTTATCAAAATTGACAATTCATGTTACGAAATTTACCAAGTTAACATTGTTTATATTGTTATCCATGGAAACGATACATCTTGACTTGCATGACCTTATTTCTTATATATAGTAATTTCAAACATCAATAAGTCGAAAACGGATCAATTTAGATATATAGTGTTATACAGGGTGACAATTTGAAAACGAACAGCATTTAATATTGCCTCTACCAATGATAGTATGAAAATTTGGCGAATCACGTCAATTGATATATCAAGGGGGAAATTTTTTAAGGCATTTGTTGTCGTGTTACTTTTAACCCCCTGATCCCCAGGGCACCTACCCCTAAAATTTTAAGTGGCAACCCCTATTTCTTTTGCCATTTTTGTGTTCCTTATAAAATTCTACACAAACTGTATTTTTTTTTTTATTTATTTTATTTTTTTAATTGTGATTATTAACCTCACAAATTAATGAAATGTATTTAAATAAACATTTAAATATTGCAACTCCTTAAGAAATTATGATAATGATAATGAAATACTGAAAAGCTCACCTTTCCTACTTTATGAATTGTTCAAAATGGGTTCCATTCTTTTCCAAGCACAAGAACAGCCGGTATTCAAACTGGTTTCGGACGTTTTTAAGAGTTTCAGGTGAAATAGCTCTACACTCCTGTACAATTCTTTGTTGTAATTGTTCAATGGAATCTGGTTGAGTTTCCAATACAACGGATTTCAAGTGACCCCATAAGAAAAAATCCAGCGGTGTCAGATCTGGTGACCTAGGTGGCCATTCTGTGGGTCCCCTCCTACCAATCCACTGCTCTGGGTAATGATTATCCAACCACTCTCTTACTGGGCGTACATAATGCGGAGGCGCTTCGTCCTGTTGGAAGTGGAGCAAATGTTCATCTAGAGCAACATTTCCATTGGCGTCCCTTTGATTTTCCACCTCACGAATTATAAGAGGTTCTATAGCTGTGTTTATCATTTCTGCATAAATTTCACCATTTAGATTTCCATTGATAAAGAGGGGACCGATGATACTATTGCCTAATATACCCGCCCAAACATTTATTTTTTGAGGGTATTGCGTATGCCCCTCTCTAATGTGAGGATTGAGGTCGCTCCAATAACGACAGTTTTGTTTGTTGACCTTGCCATTTAAGTAAAAAGTGCATTCGTCACTGAAACAGATATTCTTTATTAACCTGGGCTGAATAATAATCTTATCCGTCATAATTTCAAAAAACTCAATACGTCTGTCCGGGTCATCGTCCCCTAATTCTTGAGTAATTAGGAGTTTATATGGATGAAATTTGTGAAGCTTCAATACTTTCCTGACTGACTCACGCGACAATCCAGTTTGATCTGCAACTTTACGAAGGGACGTAGTGGGAGCCATAGCAACTTCACCAAGAACCTCAATCTGAGCGGCCTCATTGAGCAGTCTTGGCTCATTCCTTTTCTTATTGCAAACAGATCCTGTTTCTTCAAATTTAGCTGCTAACTCACGGATGTACTTGTGTCCAACATTTCTTTCACGATGTTTTTCGTTGAATACGGCCGCCGTTCTTGCAAAGCAACGATTTTCAGCTCCGTAAATGAAAATCATTTCTACGCGTTCAGCAATAGTGTAAACCATTTTAAGAAACGACACTAACAATTAAAAACTATTGAAATGTTTATGAAATTAACTTTCACAGCTTATTTCACTGATTCTAGAAGAACATGAAATAAATAATGAACACCAGGAGTCGGAAAATAAAGTACATACTAAGTACTTATCATTTGTTCGAAATATCAGGAATAAGCAAATCGAGAACTTGTTTTGTCGAAAACGGCAAAAAAATTAAATTATTTTATGTTTTCTAGTGGCGATATCGAAGACGAAATGTAAATAAATAAAATAATTTGGAATGTAACTATTGGTAGGTACAAACAGTTTTAAACGAAGTGCTATGAGGCGGTGAATGCAATCCGTTTTAAAATTCGATATTAAATACATTTCATTAATTTGTGAGGTTAATAATCACAATTTTGAAAAAAAAAAAGAATACAGTTTGTGTAGAATTTTATAAGGAACACAAAAATGGCAAAATAAATAGGGGTTGCTATTTAAAATTTTAGGGCTAGTTGCCCTGGGGTCAGGGGGTTGAAAGTAACACGACAACAAATGCCTTAAAAAGTTTCCCCCTTGATATATCAATTGACGTGTTTCGCGAAATTTTCATACTATCATTGGTAGAGGTAATATTAAATGCTGTTCGTTTTCAAATTGTCACCCTGTATATGAATTATGTTTAGAATTGTCCGTAGAATCCAATAATGCAACAATATACAGGGTATTCCATTTAAAAAATATAACTTTGATCTTTCACGCTTTTATGCAACACCCTGAATACACGAAAATATATTTTGCAAAAAGTTTACATTAAATCCTACGACTTTTGTATTTAACAGTTTTTTCTTAATTGCGAAACAAAGAAGTTAAAGGAGGGTAACATTATACGCGATCACCCTGTACAATTTCCAAACATAGACAGTGCAGTAAAATAGTAGATGACCAGAGACAAGAATTGTTCAATAAATTCTGGTTGGAAACGGATTGGAGTCAACGGAAACCTTTGTTGCTGCTTTAGTGAATAAAGCCCTAATTGTTCAAAAACCAGTAAAAAAAGTCAAGGCGACAATGTTCTTTATTTTACCACCTATAGGTTAATGCTGCCATTTTACCAGTATGTAAAAAATTGTTCCTATATTGTCTCTGAGAGAATGGTCTGCAACAAATTGGATGAAAAACAGTCATAGCTCTGGCATTGTTACACAAACTTCTTTTTTCCCAAACAGAAAAAAAGTCATTAATGAACAAAAAAGAACTGTAATTAAATCGTTTTTTGAAAGGTTACCTAAGTTACCCTCTCATTATTGTCGTGCCTCCCACGAGTAAAATGTATTTAAAAAATGTGTTTAATTCATATAATGAAGTCTATGACTTGTATAAAAAGAAGTTAACGAGGAGCTAATCTGTAGCAAGCCAGTTTTCATGTCTGAAATGAGAGACCATAACGTAGATATTTTCCAAAACCAATGCGATTTATGTTTTAGCTGCAAGCAAGGAAACACATCAAATGAGAACTATCAGCAACACTTAATTGAAAAACATAGGACAAGGCAAGAAAAATCACTGGACAAAGATAAAGCGTTGACTGGTGCAGTGTGTGCATACATCATAGATGTCCAAGCAGTTCAATTAGTTCCTTGTCTACCAGCTGGCATGATCTATTTTGAAAAGCTTGTCACAATTTTACTATTCATAGTTTAGTGGATAATAATGTCGTGTGTTATGTATGGCATGAAGGCGAGGGTGGATTGGATGCAAATTGCTTTGCATTTTGTCTGATTGATTTTTTAGACACAGTAGTACGAGAAGAAGATAAAAACAGTGATGGCTGCTGCGCTCAAAACCGAAACACCGTATTGTTAAACGCCTTACTTCATTATGCTGTCTCAAACATTCTTCAGAAATATTTAGTAAAAGGACATTCCTAAATAGAATGCGACAGTGTCCATTCCACTATAGAGGGAGCAAAAAAGAAACAAGAAATTTAAGCACTTTAAAATTACGTAGAAATAATTAAGCAGGCAAGAAAAGGCAAAAAAGGACCTTATAAGGCGAAATACATAGATTTCAATTTTTTTAACAGCTATGATGAAATTAAATATTTCGCATCAATAAGACCTGGACTCAAAAAAGGCGAACCATGTGTCACAAATTTGCGAGCTTTAAGATATTCTTCTAACGGAATTAAATATAAATCAAATTTTGATCATGAATGGGCTTCTTTGCCAAAAAGAATAAATTGCACCGTCGGCTCCATTAAAAATTTTTATGATTTACCCCTTCCAATTAAAGGTGATAAGTACGGTCAATTGCAATCGCTAAAGGCAGTTATTTACAAACATTATCACGGATTTTATGACTCATTGAGGGAGTTCTAAATATTTGTTGTTAAAAATATTTCATTGGTTATATTTTTTGAATAAAAATTTAGTTTTTAAGTTTAAATACTAGTATTAGAAAAAAGGATACTATTTTTTTAAAATTGTTAATTCTCGTATCTCACAAGAATTTACGTTTTTTTTTAAAAATTAAACCTTGTAACTCGTTCTATATACAGGGCTGCCCAGAAGTCCGGAATAAAATTAATATAGCCTCAACCTGTAACTTTTGGGGAATATGCTCGAACACGTCAATTTAGTTTTATATATGCTCACATTTTGACGTTTTTCGTTTGTTTTTTTATAGACATTTGTCAAAGATATGACGACATCGATCTTTTTTTTAAATGGAAACATACAGCTTGTGATACATCATATTTTATGAAAGCTAATATCTCGTATAGTATGCTCATTATTTTTGACGCGATTCTGTCAAGCTATTTCAAAATGGCGACTGTTAATAGTTTTAAAAAAATCCCTTTTTAAATAAGCGGAAATGATATATCATTGATGTTTTTTTACCTCTTACGGTAAGAAATCGTCATTGTTTCACATTTTGTGACATTGTGACTTAACAATAGTATGGTTTATTTGTTAGTTATTATGTCAAAACAAATAAAAATGTAACGAAGCAAAACAAACTACATACAACAAAAAGGTGGCTTAACGTGGCAAATGCTGGAAATGTCCTCCACCCTCTACTTGGCATGCTCTCAGACGATGGTATAATCCGTCGACGGAATTTCGAATGGCTTCAGCCGGTATGTTATGTGTCTCCAATCTAATTTTGTTTTTCAAATCTTCAATATTATTTGGCCTATTTTGGTAAACTTTTTCTTTTAAATATCCCCAAAGAAAATAGTCTAAAGGCGTTAAGTCTGGGGACCTCGGTGGCCATTCAATTGTACCACGTCGTCCAATCCAGCGACCTGGAAAAATCTGATCTAAATATTTTCTTACATTGACATCAAAATGCGGGGGAGCACCATCTTGCTGAAATCAAATTGTTTCATTAGGTATATCTGGATCTACTTCGTTGGGAAAAATTACAGCTAGAGCAGGCCTCAACTCGAAGGTTAAGAAATCTAGGTACCGTACAGCTGTGAGGTTTCCTTCCAAAAAGAATGGCCCCAAAATTCGGTTATTAATGATACCTGCCCATACATTTACTTTTTGGGGCCGCTGAGTATGCGCTTCAAATATTCAATATGTCACAAAATGTCAGAACGTGAAACATTGAAGATTTCTTACCTCAAAAGGTAAAAAAAAAACTTCAATAATTTATCATTTCGGCTTATATAAATATTGATTTTTTTAAACTTTTAACAATCGCCATTTTGAAATAGCTTGACAGAGTCGCGTCATAATTTACGAGCATACTGTACGGGATATTATATTAATATTTCCATTTACAAAAAAGATCGATGTCGTCATATTTTTCACAAATGTCTATAAAACAACAAACGAATAACGTCAAAATGTGAGCATATATAAAACTAAATTGACGTGTCCGAGCATTTTCATCAAAAGTTACAGGTTATGGCTATATTAAATTTTATTCCGGACTTCTGGGCAGCCCTGTGTTTATTGTTTAGTTAAAATATAACTTAAAGTTTTTTTATACCCTAAGTTAAAATATATATTTTTCTGACCATTTATTACAGCTTTAAGAAATTTTTTTTTATTTCCTGAAAATTGACTATTTTTAAGATACGAGGTTTTGACTTTATGACGACGAATTACGCCAAATTAGTTTCTATTGTTTTAACACATATATTTTCCACCTAACTCATCACCCGATTTCACAATGTAACTCTCGATAGTAAGTGTCATTTGACATTTAATAGTGTGGTTGGCTGGAGGTGTGGAGGTTGATAGTAAAATTATATCAGATGTGTAATTAAACTTTTCTCTCGATGGTAAAATTGACTTATTTTGTGTCAAATCCTATTTCCTTCAAAATTATAAGATATTTAGGGTGGTTCGTTTTGAAATATGTCTTAAGTCTCTCTTTGAAATGTTAACTCGGCTAGTCAAATGAAAGTGGACTATATAAATATGAATAATTTTTTGTAGTACTTGTAGTCCATTAAAGGATTGTTATACCGTACAAGCCGGATCTTCGCAAATAACCAGCGGTGGCCAAATAATTGAAGTCAGTAGTGTTGACATACATCCAAAATACAATTCAGCTACGAATGATTATGATTGTGCAGTGGTAAAATTGGTCAGACCTCTGGTAAGAAAACAACAAAGTAAGGTCTGTCGGTGCAACTGGACCAGAGGGGTAACTGGGCCACGGAGTCTTTCCCGCCATATTGTTTAAATTGTTTTGGTTTTAACAGTTGGCGATCGTAATCGACAGTGCTGACCACCTTAAACAAAATCCCAACCACAGCTGGCAGCCATATTTTCGTGTTAATCGTAACGTGATAGTCAAGTGAGTTGTAATCCGCAAACATCGTGCTACATGCATTGTTATTACTCACAAAAATTAATACATGGTAGGTATTATGTGACCTATTTTGTATTTTGATGTATACCGGGTGACAACGAATGTTGTTACCCCCCCTATTTTTTCCCTAGTTTTATTAATAAAAATTTTAAAATTTCAGGAGATTCTAAGTGTATATTTTGCTACTTTTTAGTGAAATCGTACTTTTAAAATCACTTCCGGTTTGACCGGAACTGGTATCAACTCTTTTGTTTTAAATGGAAACCTATTATTTTTATTTGATATTTAAATTCTACGGCTAATTTCCTTTAAAATGACGTATCACACATTATCATTTGTTTTTAAAATGGCGTCCAGGCTAACTTTTCAAGGAAATCCTTAGATGGCCATGGATTCGCTAATACAACATGATTCTTTGAGAGTGGGCCATGGAAGTTTTAAAATGGTCTATTTTAACCTACATGTTTTATGTTAAACAAGTAGGCTATGAAATATTCTGTGAAATGGCAAATCTAGAAACAAACGGGGACAACTTTTTCTGTCATAAAACTGCAGTTCAAGATTTTGTGTGCAACTCATATAGTATTTTGTAGTGTTTAGTTAATAAAATGGTTTTCTACTCCCAAAATGAAAAAGTTGATATGCTGCTAATCTACGGTAAATGTAGGCGGAATGCCCATGCTGCCGAGCGATTATACATTGAGAGATATCCTGGACGTGAAGGTCGCCATCCAAGCAGGCAATATTTAGTAATTTTGGAAACGAAGTTTAGAGGTGCTCACGAAAATCCCCAAGTAGACAGGTATATTATTAGTGAGGAGACCGAAATTAACGTACTAGCATATGTAGAAGTTCACTCAACAGTTTCAGTAAGAATATTGGCCTTAGAACTTAATATCAGTAGGGAATCTGTGAGGAAAATTTTAAAGAAGTATAACTACAAAAGTTTTAAATTTCAATTACATCAACATCTTTATGAGAATGATGCGGAAAGAAGACTTAATTATTGTATTTGGTTTAGGGAAAATTATAATTTACATGATAAAATTTTGTTTACGGACGAATCACATTTCAGCAACAACGGAATTTTTAATAGACATAATACGCATTACTGGTCGACTGTGAACCGCCATGAAATGAGAGTTGGAGATTGTCAACATAGATTTGGATTAAATGTATGGGCTAGTATTGTAGGAACAAGAGTACTAGGTCCCATATTTTTCGAAGGACATTTAAATGGCGAGCGTTAGTTAGATATGCTGAGAAACGAGATCGAAAATGAAATAGAGCAACTTCCTCTAGAAACTTCTAGAAACTTGTATTTTCACCAAGATGGTGCACCACCTCACAATAGTCGCATGGTGCAAGATTACCTAAATGCAAGGTTTGATGCTAGAGTGATATCTACACACAGCCAAATAAGGTGGCCAGCAAGATCACCGGATTTAACTCCAATGGATTACTTCTTATGGGGTGATATAAAGGATAAAGTTTATGAAACACCTTCTAACACTTTGTATGAACTCCAGGACAAGATACGAAATGCGTTTTTGTCTGTTACACCAAGGATTTTAGAAAATGTCATGCGAAAAACCCGCGCGGTTGTAAATAAATGCATTGAAGTGGAAGGTGGGCATTTTGAACATTTGTTACCTTGATTGTTATTGTTTTACTAAATAAAAAGTGTCCGTAACAAACATTTAAGGATTCCATTTTATTTTTTATTTTTTTGAAATATGACCTCTGATCTCGATTATTTTTCAACTTTGGCCGCTCCATTAAGTATAATACCATACTTATGATACATTTTCAAAAAGGTAATTTAATAAGCTATTTTTTGGCCCTAAAAAAATGCCTTGTTGCCATTTAAAAATATTGAGTAATTCTTCCTCATTGTTTAAAAAAAAATGACATATCTAAAATATTTTTGACCGAAGCATCTTTCGCAAAGAAAAAACATAAAACAGGTTAAAATAGACCATTTTAAAACTTCCATGGCCCACTCTCAAAGAATCATGTTATATTAGCGAATCCATGGCCATCTAAGGATTTCCTTGAAAAGTTAGCCTGGAAGCCATTTTAAAAACAAATGATAATGTGGGATACGTCATTTTAAATGAAATTGGCCGTAGAATTCAAATATCAAATAAAAATAATAGGTTTCCATTTAAAACAAAAGAGTTGATGCCAGTTCCGGTCAAACCGGAAGTGATTTTAAAAGTACGATTTCACTAAAAAGTAGCAAAATATACACTTAGAATCCCCTGAAATTTTAAAATTTGTGTTAATAAAACTACGGAAAAAATAGGGGGGGGGGGTAACAACATTCGTTGTCACTCGGTATTTAGGCCCCATTTGATTTATTTTTATGCTTAAAAACGTTCTCAATTCAAATTGTTGGTTTGTGAAAGGGGTGGCCCAGTTGCCCCAAACTCCTAATCATAATGGGGTATCTGGGCCATATGCTTGGGGTATTTGGGCCCTAGGGTCCAGATACCCCATAATTATTTTTTATATTTATTATTCTAATATTTTGTAGATAATGGTGGGTACGTACTGCACCACCTTTTGTGTTGGCCAACCTAGCCGAATCAAATATCGAGTCACAAGAAACAAAAAAACGAAAAACTTTTGGAGAAATCCTATTTGACGTTTTGAAGAAAGGATCAAAACCACAAAAAGAGGTCAAAAGACGAAGAATAATAACTAATTGCGAGATCATTACGTCGACAGAATATTTGCAAAAGAAAGAACAAGAGGAAAAAGAAAAGGAAGAAGCTTTGCAACGAAAGAGAGATGCAGCATCTAAGGAAGCCGCAAAGCAGAGCAAAAAAAATCGTGAAACAATAACTAAAGATGACGATTCCCCTGATGTAAGTGATCAATATTCGCTCCAAGAAAGTGACAATAATTCAAAATTTATTTCTTCAGAAGATAAAAAAACAGAAGATAATTCGCTGGCATAGGCGATTTTTACGTCGTTAAAGTTTATGGTAAAACTGTTGCGGTTTTCAGATTGTACGTCGTAAAACTTATTCAGAAAGAAAAGGCAGGGTATGTGGGAAAGTTTTTTAAACGACACTGTCAAACTATGAAGTTTTTCGAGACGGATGAAGAATCCTTGATAGCTATTCAAGATTTTGTTCGCAAATTATCACAACCAGTTAAAAGTAGCTCAGTCCGATTTAAAGACATGATAAGTTTTAATACTGATCTCTCTGACCTAATAAACATATTTTGATTTTTTCTTCATTAAGTTGTTTCTATGTATAAATATTGTTTTATAAAACTTTGCCTTAAAATGTTTTATCATATCTCTTGGTAGACTACTTGGAAAAACTGTTGTCCCATCTTGTTTTTGTAAAACACAATAAAATATTTTTATAATCAAAGTTTTTTTTTATTGGCAGTGTTTTTACATAGATCCTTTACATTGCTTCTGGCAGTAAGAGTTTTTGTTATAGAAACTGGCATACTTTTTTTACAAGTTATATTGTGTATAAATAGGCCCAGATACCCCAGTTAACTACAACGTCAAAGGAACGCCGATGAGTATATGTGGGTCCAGTTACCCCCTTCAGCCGGGGCAACTGGACCCAAATGTTCCTGTTGTATAATATTTTTTTTTCCTAAAATGATAAAAATACTATCTTTTGGATACATACGTTTTCTTTAAGTAGAGAGCATTATAAGGTTGACATAAAAATTTCAAATTATTGCTAAATTAAATAGTAGGTTTTTAGGCTATTAATAATTGACTATAAGCATTAGATGTTGTAAAATCGTGGCCCAGTTACCCCGACAGACCTTATAAATTAATAAAATGGTAAAAATACCTTTAAATTATAATAATTTGCACTGATATTGTTTTAGACTCTTGGAGTAGGCATTAAACCTATCGCGATTCCTGATCCTTTCTCTGAAATTGAAAATGAAATGAGCGTAACTGCCACTGGCTGGGGTAATCTCAATCACGAGGGTGCTAAGCCAAATAAGATATTACAGGTAATTTCATAAATTTTAAATTTTAATACTTCAATACTACTTGGACAACTTAAAGCTTATCCCAGAACATTTTCCGGATTCCATCTAAAGGGTACCTAATCGATTGTTTTAGGTTGCGACCTTATCACTTCTAACCAAAGAAACATGTGAACCGTATTTTCAGTCAAGTGATCAGAAACTTACTTGCAGGATGTTTTGTGCTGGTTTGAATGGAAGGGGCGCTTGTTTTGTAAGTAAAGAGTTTGTCAGTAAGCAAGACGTATAGTACGTCACTTCAGTTTGTAGTTACGCGGTATCCTCGAAAGCGACACCATCATATAGCGGTCGTCAAAATACGGTGAATTACGTTACAACAATTCCAACAGAGCGAGCACCGTAGCGTAAAATAGTGCTGCCGTCATATTCAAAGCGGTATCAGTTTGACAATTGGCTCAACGTTTTTGTTGAGGTAAATTCATATGCGTCTTCTTCCGCACGTTTTTTCTTATATAGCTCCGATCTTCCTCTCTCCTTTTAACCTCTTTTAATCTTCAAACGGCACCGTTTTCCTGACTTTACACCTGAAGTCGCCGACTATGGTTACCGTATTTTGTCACCGATATATGACGTAATTCACCGTATTTTGACGGCCGCTACATGACGGTGTCACTTTCGAGGAAACCGTAGCTCTAGGGGCAAGTAATGTCATACGTCAAGCCCCTGACAGGGACACTCCATGGGTGTGCTATGAATATTTTAAGTTACATTTAAAAATACTAAAAATTCCATTTTTTTTTAATAAACAGTAAGTACAGGGTGTCCCATTTTCAACACTTTTATAGGGTATCTCCGTTAATGTTAGTGCTATCAAAAAAGTAATATAGGTGCCATGTGCTCTTTCTGGGTCAAGCCTAAAATGGTAAAATCAAAATTTGAAAATTTTCACTCGCTTAAGAGATACGGGGGAAAATAAAAAAATTGACAATTTCAAAATTACCCTATACAGTGTGGCCCAAATTGGGCCTACATGTATGGGGATCTTGGAAACTATAGAAGATAGAGAAACGGTTAAATGGGGAAAGTTTTTGACAATTATATTTCTACCTGAAAACCGTTTAGTACGCGGCCCTATCTTTTTTGGTTTTTGAAATATGTTGAAAAAACCAAAAAGTTGTATTTTCGAAAATATGCTGTAGATTTCTTATTATTCACTATTTTGGCAATCTGTAAAAACATTTTTAAAGCAACTTTTTAAGTAGATTTCAGTTCTGCAATTTAATTTTGAACACGACGTTTCAGTTATTTTATACCATCATCAGGTTCATTTTTTCTTATGGGCGCCATATTGTATTTTATACTTAAAAGGTAGCTTTTGACGTCCGCTTTTCAACGATGTATTATTTGTTGGAAAATAAATGAAATTGACTTGAAAAATAAAGAAAATTAATTTTCGCAACACGTCAAATTTGACAACTGCACTATAACTCCCTAAATTGAATACCAATTAAAAGGTTTACATTTTGTAGTATTCACAAAATACTGCTTGCATTGTTTCAATCAACAATATTACAATAACCTATGAATCAAAAATAAAATCCAGTAGCCTATGACCAACCACTACCGTTTGAAAAAGAAACAAAAATATTACTTGTCAGAACGAGTAAAAGTATAATAGTTTTTAATATTATTATCTAATAATAACGATTTATTTGTGTATTCTGAATTTAAAAGAAAATGGCATTGCGTTTTTCTCACGAAGAAAAATTTGATTTGCTAGAATGTTACATTCATTGCAACAGAAATGCAAACCTTGCATTAGAAAGGTATTTTGAAAATTGTCCTGAAAGACCGCAGCCAAGTGTCAGACTTTTTCCAAAAATTGTTATGAACCTGAGAAACCATGGAAGTTTTGAAAAACCGTGGCCCAAGAGTTACGAAAAACCAGGTAATAACGAGTGTGACGAAAATGTCAGAGCCTATTTTAATGCCGCTCCGACATCATCTACAAGAGCGTCGGCAAGAGACTTACCAACCCCGCAAAGTACCATACAAAGAGTCCTTAAGGAAAATAAATATCGACCATACAAGCCAACTATAGTTCAGGGTTTACGAGAAACGGATTATCCAAGAAGAATTCAGTTTTCAAATTGGTATGTGAATCAATGCGAACAAAATCATGATTTCAGTCGTCTTGTAATTTGGACCGATGAATCACATTTTACCAACTGCGGGGTTTTTAATAGACATAACCATCATTTTTGGGCAACAGAAAACCCTCACCAATTGGCTCAACGAAGACTGCAAACCCGATTTGGTTTTAATGTATGGTGTGTTATGTATGGTAAGTAATGTCACCTAGCTTGCTAAATACATAGCAGGTATTAAGTAACCCAGCTTTACTTTTCTCCTTACATTTTAGACAACAGACTTATAGGACCATTCTTTTATAATCATACGTTGAATGGCCAAAGATACTTGGAGCTGTTAGAAGATCAAATATTACCGGCAATTAGAGCAAGAGTTCCTCAAGATCAATTGAATAATATTTGGTTTCAACAAGACGGTTGTCCCGCACATAATGTTCGGGAAGTTCAAACTCTCTTAAGACAGATATTTGATGACAAATTAATTTCAAACGGCGGACCAGTTAATTGGCCTGCTAGATCCCCTGATATAACTCCTCTCGATTTTTATTTATGGGGTTATGTAAAAAATGAAGTATATAAGTTTGAACCCCCGGAATCTGTACAAGAATTAGAAGACAGAGTGAGGAATGTGTTTACGAGCATAAATGGCAACACGCTTCGCAGGGTCATCAATACTGTGTTAAAAAAGTGTCAAAAATGTATTAATAAAAACGGCCAACATTTCGAATAAGTATAGTAAGTTAGATATTTTTTCTTATTTTCTTTTCAAAACAATAATTATTATTCATTGCGTTTTTAGTTTTCTTTATTTGAAATGTTAATATGAGATTTTTAACCATAAGGAAAAAATAAAATAATGTATTATAATATTATGATATTTTAAACAAATTTAACCCTGCCTAATTTCTTCTCAAATTTGACCTGTTGCGAAAATTAATTTTCTTTATTTTTCAAGTCAATTTCATTTATTTTCCAACAAATAATACATCGTTGAAAAGCGGACGTCATAAGCAACCTTTTAAGTATAAAATACAATATGGCGCCCATAAGAAAAAATGAACCTGATGATGGTATAAAATAACTGAAACGTCGTGTTCAAAACTAAATTGCAGAACTGAAATCTACTTAAAAAGTTGCTTTAAAAATGTTTTTACAGATTGCCAAAATAGTGAATAATAAGAAATCTACAGCATATTTTCGAAAATACATCTTTTTGGTTTTTTCAACATATTTTAAAAACCAAAAAAGATTGGGCCGCGTACTAAACGGTTTTCAGTTAGAAATATAATTGTCAAAAACTTTCCCTATTTAACCGTTTCTCTATCTTCTATAGTTTCCAAGATCCCCATACATGTAGGCCCAATTTGGGCCACACTGTATATAACTAACCTAAACTAACGTAAACTTACCTCATTTTTTTAAATGGAACACCCTATATATTTAAATCTAAAAAGATAGCATTTTAAATTCTCATTTCAAGCATATGACACACCATGGATGATATTGGTTTCCTAGGCGATTTATTTTAACTTTATTACTTTGAAACGAAATAAAAGATTCAGAAAAAGGTAAAAAATAACGGAAAACATCGCAAATGTTCGAAAGCTCCTCCGTTGTTTTCAATGCACTCTTGACATCTTTTACGAACGGACTTTAAAGCATTCATGATGTGTAATGGTTTTATTTCTGCAAAGGCCTCATAAATTCTTTGATCAAATTGTTCTTGGGTTAAAATGACTTCTTTATAAATTTTATTTTCCGACACTCCTTAAAGAAAAAAATCTGGAGGTGTTAGATCCGGAGATCATGGTGGTCACCTTATAGGTCCATGTGTTCCTATCCAACGGTTTGTACCCTATAAAGTGTCGAAAATGGGACACCAACTAATAATACAACTTGTATGTTCCCTGAATTGTTTTCAAATCTTGCTTCGTTTTCGAGAGAAGAAATAGAAAACAACTTTATTGGATGTACAAAAAAAATACCTATGTATTTCAAAGTTAAATTAAATATGATGTAGAGGTAAGTTTTGATGTCTAATATATATGTTTTGTCAATAACAAGTTAAAAATGAATAACCTTACTAACGCTGAAATAGCTCAGATGCATTTCGCTATTGGCCTAGCAAATGGAAATGCTGAAAATGCTCGGCGAATTTATCAGGAACGTTATCCAAACAGAGCACTGTCATGTGCCAAAACGTTTAGAGAGCTCCACGCAAGATTGAGTGAGACTGGGGGTTTTAAACGTAGTACGGAACTTCCTGTTAGACCTGCAATGATAACCACACCTGAGTAAGAAGTAAAATAAATTATATAACAGAACACATACGTGACATATCAAACGACTTTCACACATACCAACCACAGTACTAACCACTGACAAGAAATATAACAGACAGACAAGCAGACAATGACGCCAACAATAAACATAAACCGCTTTACTACAGACTACCCATCTACAATCTCCCACTGGCTAATTAAAATCAAAATCGACGGTAAAAAGACAAGCAAACAAAAAATGACAGAATAACACTTCACAGCTTCATTATTTAATAAATACATTTTTCACATGAGTAGACGAACATACAACAGACAATTAAATTATTTTAACATGACATAATAACAAACAAAGTGCATTCCTGTGCTATGAGCTCCCTGATTTCGCACTGAGATCGGAGAGCGCCCAGTATAGGAGTGCACACTCACAAATAATGACAACGCCAGTGGGAGGAGACTCGACACTGGGCTACACACTAGACACGCCCACCGAATAAAAGGCCTCTCTCCGCCGTGCATGGCGGTTGTATGGTCATTTCCACTGCATTGCGATTGCCTGCTGCGGGCGGGCACAAAATTTCAGTACCTGAATTAATTTTACTGTTTTTTTTTAGCTTTTCCCAGAATGCTTGCCATTGGTTTTCCAAGTTAATTCATCGAAACTTTTTGCGAACTTAACGATTACACCCCTCGGGTTCATGAGAACTCGTTAATACCCGTTAAGGCACTACCGGGACGCGAGTGAATTGCGCTAGAGATTTAAATATTAAGTGTGTCCTAAGGCCAAAATATCGGCCGCCGAGCTTGCTCGGTTTCTTGGGCGCATTTTGGGCCGTATGCTTACGGCTCATATGCGCCCAAAACATGTTAGTTTTAGTTAGTTTTAGCTAGACTACTTAGACATAGGCTTATTATTATAAGAGAAATATGAAAATAAAGATTTTAAAATGGAATGAGTAAGAAGAATCTATACTTCGAGAGATAGAAGATGATCCTTCAACTAGTGGCAGATAGGTGGCAGTGCAAATTTAAACAAGTGCGGTAACTATTTGCAGGGTTTTGCATCTTTATCAACTATACCCATACCAAATTCAACGAGTGCAAGATCTGCTTTCCCGTGATTTTCAGCATAGGCTTGATTTTAGTAGGTTGTTGCTACATACAGTGGCACACAACAACAATTTTTTACCGATCATTTTATTTACTGATGAGGCCTCTATTTCAAGAGAAGCCATTATGAATTTTCATAAGGAACATTTTTCGGCGGACGATGATCCTGATAAAATTAGAGGAGGTCGTTTTCAGCAACAATTTTCGGTAAATGTATAGGTAGGGATCATTGGCGACTATCTTATTGGACCATACTTTCACCACCTCGATTGAATAGAAACTCTTATACGCAGTTTCTATCTAAAGAACTTCGGATTATTGAAAGTTACAATGCGATACAAAATAATGCAGGCATTATTGAATGATTAAAAGAATCAATAGTGGGACGATTGCAATCGTGTGTTTTATCAGAAGGCAGCCATTTTCAACATTCGCTTTGATCAACTGTTGCATTTTGTATTGTATCATTTTTTAAAAAAATAATTTAATTTTTAATATAAATGTTTGAAATACGTAGGTATTTTTTTGTACCTACATGCAATAAAGTGGATTTTATTTTTTCTCTTGAAAACGAAGCCAAATACGAATACAATTTACGGTACAAAAAAGTTGTACTATTAGTTGATAAATCCGAAAAAAAAATCAAAATTAGAAAAAGTAATTGGCGTACATTTTTTTGTCAATTATATTCGCTAAGGTGCTACCCGGAACGCCACTGGACCTAATAAATTTAATCTAGTTAGGGCTAACTAAGCCCCTTATCATTGTGAATAACGGTATCAAATTTCAATAAAATCGGGATACTTAAAAAAATGATAAAAACCCGATTTTTTTTTATTTCTCACCCTGTATATCAGAAACGGGGCAACTCGGGACACATGTTCCTATGAACTTTTTCTCTTATCATATATCATATGTCATAGGGAACCACCCCCTTTAGTTATGTGCCGTACTTCTGAAACACCCTGCATATAATTTTTATTTATACCTAGCATGAAAATAAAAAAGGTGGGACATTATGGTCAATGGATGATTATTGTTTATTCTTGTTTTAGGGAGATTCAGGTAGTCCTGTAGTTACCAATGGATATATAGTTGGCATCTTGACATATTCATCCATTCCCTGTGGAGGACCTCCGGCAGTTTATAACAAAATTACTGATATGATTCCATTTATTCAAGAACATTTTAACTAGAATAAGTCATTTTTTGTTTATATCACAAACTGTGTTACGTACATTGATTGCCAATTCTTCTAATAAATAAAAAAGACGATTAAATTGTTTTTATTTAACGAGGACTTGTAGAAGAACCAAACCTTGATGTAAAAATGGGCAATACATTTGCCGGAAAGAGCATTTACTCTAGGACATTAGTTATATAGCTACATAGTTGCTTATATACCCATCAGTGGCGGCTCGTGAACTTTATTAGTGGAAGTGCTGCAATAAAAAGAATAGTGCCGGCGCCGTAAGTGAAATTTTTTTTTAAACCACGCTTTAATTGCACCTAATCCTCCATCAGTTCCCCCCCCCCTGCTTGAAGGCGAAGGCCAAGAAAACTAAAAAAAAAATTGTAGCCCTTCTTAAAAAAATATACTGGATGTTGGCCGCTGCATTTATTTGCTTTTGCCAAACATAAATTGTTTATTGTATTTCCATAGGTTGCGTGGTTCAAAATATGTCAGTTGAAATAAAAGGCACTTTCTCACACAAAATATATCTATTTACTTCTGTTATATCGGTTAATTACTTACCGTTACATTTGGTCTGTGTAACAGCAAATACGGTTTTACTGTTACATCTTAGAATAGTAACTACTTACTTCATTAAAGCCGCTACCTACACATTCTATACTTCGCTATTTACACACTATAATATCGGGATACAATACTGCTTCTTTAACCTTCGAGAATTTATCGCATACATTCACGAACTTCCGACTGCTTTTTCTAAAAGCTTAACTAGATTCGTGATATAATAATTACATTATTACATTTTCGGGATGTAAGTCCGCGAATTGACCGACCTATTTCATGGCTTGGATACCATAAAAATCAACTAAAAACTCGCACAAACTACCGCAAGTGAAACCGTTGCTTCTTGATACGGAACTAAAAATGTTAATCCGAGTAGTCGAAAACACGTCAACCCTTCCCTCTTTTCCATACGCACAGTAGCATCCTGTCATGCTGTTTCACTTAACACGTAAGTATATCTAGTTGCCTAACAATAAACCCTTCTAAAACTGAATTTACCTTGGTTATACTATTTTCTTAAAAACATATATCTGTCTCAAACCCTGCCCTCAGTCACGTACGCTTGTTTTATGTCGGCGAATATTCTCGGAAATTATTCTTGGCGGTTGCAATGCACCGAAGATAAATTAAAAGATTGTAGACAGTGAGGTTGCCGTACTTTCTCTACTTTGAATTAATACTTGTTCTTGTTATTAAATTATGCAACTAGATAATTGAACCTTTCCCCAACACTGGGTGTCCCACTAAGGCAAGGTACGATATTATGGAAGCCCTAAACCACAGCTTCCTTTACTTCCAAGGCATGAAGGACAAAGTCTGGCAACGTTGCAGGTAGACCGATGATTCGCTATTTTTGTTTGTGTTCTTGTTAAATTTTTGAGTTCTGTGGTTCTTGTGCTTGTGATTGTGATCACAGTAATTGTGATATTGTGAAGTGCATCGACAAGTCTTGACGCATACGTTGTTTGTTATTTTCCCGAGTTTTAGTTATCAATATTATCATTATAGGAAAATCTTAAGGTTAGTTCCAATGTTTGTTTAACTGCCAAAATGTTTTTATTTGCGTACGGCAAGGTTTAAAAAGGGACGATTGAACTACCCCAATATATTTAAAAAATGATTTGAAGGTAAACTAGCTAAAGAAATTTGTGACTTGGCTTGATATATGGCACAACGATCCAGAGGGGTGAGTTTAACTACGGACACTTATGATGCTATTAAACGTAGTAGGTACCAGTACCACAGTTCTAATAGAAATTATATAAATTTCAAACAGATACCCTTGAAAAAAGATTTGGTCGATATAGGAACCTTTCTGGTTGTAACTGTCATATTATATCATTTAAACAAATCCTTGAATCAGAAAAATAAAATTAGACTTCAAAGTATTGTAAAGTCAGGGTTAAAAAATTTTACAGTGTTAAAATCAAATACTCTGTTAAGCATGATATTGAAAGTGCAGAAATATGAGAGTTTCCTTACATATTTCAATCGGATTATCTTAAGGATTACCAGTTAGATGAGTCTGTTTAAATGTATAGGTATATGTATTATATAGCCCATTCTATCTACAAAAATAGGAAATTAAAATGCATGGATTGCAAAAACCTTATTATAAATAAAACAATGCAGTCTTCCTCTACAGTTTAATTATTAAACTGTGAAGGAAGACTGCATTGTTTTATTTATATTACATTGACTACACTGAAAGTGTGGACTATTTTTTCAACTTTGAAAACCTTATTGTTCGAGTCATAGGTTTAAATGTGGGGGATGAATATTTTGATTCTTTGCAAAGGGGGGGTTTATGTCTTACTACCAATGAAGTAAATATTATGTACTTTCGTATATTTGCAGCTTTTCAGTTTATTATAGCTACTAAAGAACTTAAGCTTAAATTTTTGAATCGGCAAAATCACCAAGTTCTTTTAGCTAAACTAGGTTTGGCTAGTTTAGAAAGTGGTAGCTTTCTGATACCGCTTAATGAGACATGTCCCTGTGGAGAAAGCTATCGAAAAATGTTTTATAAAGTAGCACTTATTCTTAGCAATATATTACTAAACAATTACAAAAAAACAGAAATGACCTTCAACACCAAGATACATCATCAAAAAAAAAAGAAAGCTTTCCACTTTAAAATAGGTTTTAAAATCACTAATTTTTTTAAGTTAATTTAAATTTCCTATTATTATATTATATATATATTATATTATTATATTCTTGTTACTTATTAGACATATCTATACTGAAGTAAAATGCAAAAAGTTCAATAAATAATTTGAAATAAACCGTAATTTTTATATCTGCACGGAAGTTGCGTTAGTTACTTATTAAAAATCGGTTTACCTCTGACAGGATTTGCGACGTTGCCTTTCTTACTTCACGGCTTGGAAATGTAGGGGGCTATGCCTAAACCCAACTGACTGTCTTAATAGCGTAAATAAAAAGTTCGGTAATTTCGGCAGAAACTTGTTTTTAAGACTTTTGTTTCTTCAAAAATGAGGGTGGGGGCAGCTTATGGAAAAAATACTAAATTGCTGTATCTTCCATATACTTTACCCAAATTTAAATTTTTAGTTTAGCTTAGGCTCGTTTAATAGACACTTTTACACTTTGGCCGTGGTCGCTAGTACATACTGCGTCTTGTAGGTGGCGCTGTTTAAAAATTACTTAGTTTTTCAAAGTTTCTTAGTAAAATTAAATGGCATGCTACATTTTTTACTCAGCTTAAATCGCATAAATTATCTTGATTTTGGCAAAAACCGTAATTCGATATCTTTATTTGTTTTCGAATTATTTACAAAATGACTGTTTTAATTTAAAAAATTAATTGATTTAATTATATGTTATTATGTTAATTAAATTAAAGAGTGTCAATTTCCTGGCATTTTATCAGTTCGATCCAAATATTGAAATGCTAATAGACAGTTGCAATGGATGTACAGGGTTTTCGCTTATACTTCCCCATCCCCATCTAGAGCAAAAACAATAAGATATAGAAAAAAACCCTTAACACGAAAGTTTTAGGATTTTTACAGAATCATCAGAATCTTAGCAAAAAATTTTCAAAAGATAATCACAATACCGAAAGAAATAAGCAACTTATGTTTTTTTAAATGAAATATATCTATTTTATTAAAACTATAGATATTTACTTCCTGATTCCAAAAATATATGGTTTGTCCATATTAGCTCAAACCGTTTTTAAGATATTGGCAATCAAGATTTTAAAGTCTAGAATGCTTTGAAAGTCAAATGATAAGCTGGTCTTTTCTTATTGCAATTATTAGGCCTAGAAAGGCATGGAAAACAAATGTTATTATGACATTTTTGGCATTGCTTACTTGTTTGCTTGTAATAAACTAACATTTTTCTTCGTATTTATAATAGTAAAATGGAATATTCTGCAGCAGAAAAATTCGATGTTATCCGTCTATATTACTCAAATAATAGAAATTCATTTACAACTCGTAATGATGACCACAGGTTATTTCCCAATAGATTTTTACCTTCCAGACCAAAAGCTTAGAAAGGAAAAAGAGGACAGCAATGATGGATGAGGAATTAGACTTAAATGTCTTTCTGTTCTATGTAGGTGATTATTTCCGTTATTTATACTTATTATTAAATCCTCTATAATTACTTTTGTATTACAGAAAATCCTTAGTATTCTGTACCAGATGCGGCGGGCCATTTTAACAAATATTTATCAAAAATTCACGAAATTAAAAAAAATACTGTTATTATCCCTATAAATTTTTACCAGTCCAAAAATTAACAGAAGATCACATGAGACAGCGGTTAGAGTTTTGTTTGAATATTTCAAGAAGGCCTGAAAATGATGGAAATCTTGTAAACAAAGTTTTATTCACCGACGAGGCAACTTTCAGCACAGCTGGTATGTTTAATCGAAAAAATAAACATTTTTGGGCAACTTCCAATCCCCACAAAATTCAGCCTGTTAGAATTCAGGGCCGTAGGTCTATAAATGTTTGGTGCGGCATTATGGAAAATAAAGTCATTGGTCCAATAATTTATAATAGGACTTTAACTGGCCTAAGATATTTGGAATTTCTTGAGAATAAGTATGAAGACTTTTTAAATGAGCTTCCTCTTAATCAACACGCTACGCTTATCTGGCAGCAGGACGGTGCGCCAGCCCATAATGTTGCCCCTGTTACAAGGTATTTAAATGAAAAATATAATTTGTGGATTGGAAGAAACCGGCCAGTAATTTGACGGTGCTGGATATTCTTCTTTGGGGCTATTTAAAAAACAAACTTTATTACAATAGGCCAGAGAACATTCAAGTTTTGGAACAAGGAATTCGAAAAGAAATTTTGATGCTAAATAGAGACGACTATCAAGGGTCCATTATGAACTCAATAAATCATAAATTATTAAGAAATATTCAAAAATGTATAATAAATCAAGGGAGTAACGTTGAAAATCAGTAATTTTTTGTTTATGTTTAATTATTTTTCTTTTTAACATAATATTGATTTTCTTACAAAATTTAAATAACATTATTTGTAATAAATGCTGATAACTCCGGTCTGGCTTAATATAATTTAGTAAACTTAATTTTGTTAAAAAGGGCTTTTCTCACTCTATATATCATCTTATGAACTACGGCAATATGTGTTTTACACTAGGCGCTAGGGGGCGCTGTCTTACAACTTCACAAACATTGCGCGTTTTTTTCCATAATTGTAAATATAATAGTATATTCAATTTCACCTGATTACAAGGATGATTAAAAGTCTAAGAAGTCAGCGAAAACCGCAAGTTAATATCTATTTTCAATCCGGAGATATCAACAACAATAATCATAATTACGGATCATTATGATTTTATTCTCAAGTTGCCATTGTAAAGGTTTCTTTAAGAGTCAAATAGGCATTGGAAAAACAAAATATGAATTATTCAAACTGTGCACGCGTGTCACCTTTCATTATTACGACAAAAATTTTGTCGTGCCAACAGTGTTGTGTCGTATTTGATTTTCAAAATGCCTCTGTTACTTGAAGAAGCGGTTGACATCATTGCGGTGTATTTTGAATGTTTGGGAAATGCAACAAATGCTGAACGGGTTTACGCAGGACGATACCCTCAAAGGCGCCGATACGACAGTAGAATGTTTAATCGTTTAGCTAGCCGTTTCCGTACTACTGGAAGTATTCGTCGCCCTGTATATTGCAGACGCCGCCAAGGTCGAACCGAGGAAAACATTGTAAATGTTTTGGCATATTATGTGGAATTTAATCCACAAATTAGTATTAAATTAATTGTTAGAGACTTGGGCGTTACTCGCTCTACTGTGCATAGGATTTTGTTAGAAGAAAGGTAAGTAATTATATCTATATGTTATAACTCTTAAATAGTTTAGAATAATGCCAATATTTCTCCTAGTAGTTTTCAAGTCAATGTAATAAGTATTTTGTTTTTCTTTGGCTACATCCCTACCATATTGTGCTCCACCAGGCTTTGACCCCGCAAGATTATGATAGAAGATTGGATCATTGCTATTGGTTGCTCAATATGATATTGGAAGATAAAAATCTCCTCTTCAGAATTTTGTGGACTGATGAAGCTACTTTCCATAGTAATGGAGGAGTAAACCGCCATAACATGCATTATTGGTTGCGGGATAATCCCCATTGGATGCGGGAGGTGCGGCATCAAGGAAGATGGAGTGCCAATGTCTGGTGCGGCATTTTGGGTGGCAGAATAATTGGACAGTTTGTATTTAATGAGTCGCTTACTGGGCAAAGATATTTACATTTTTTAAATTACGAACTCCCAATTCTTCTCGAAGATGTGCCCTTGGATATTCGCAGAACTATGGTTTTCCAACACGATGGATATCCTGCACATTTTGCGGCAAACGTTTGTCAATTTCTTGACGACACATTTCCTGCAAGGTGGATAGGAAGAGGGAGTATATTACCGTGGCCTGCCAGGTAATATTATAGGATATATTGGGATACTGTTAATGAAAGTGGTAATTTCTACTTTAGATCACCTGATTTAACATGCCTAGATTTTTATCTAGGGGGGAGATTGAAGAATCTTGTTTTCGTTACCAGCCCCACCACAAGGGAAAACCTGATAGAAAGGATAATGGACAGCAGCCGCCGTATCCCTATGGCAGAGGTAGAAACTGCAGTATTATCAACCAGGGAGAGATTGGAGTCGTGTATACAGAACGATGGGCGACAATTTGAACATTTAGGGCGCCACTGAGAATTATTGTCGTAACGATATATTTGCTTGAAACATACGTATCTTCATATTTTGTTTTTTTCCAAGGCCTATTTCACTCTTAAAAAAACCTTTACAGTGGCAACTTGAAAATAAAATCATAACGTTCCGTAATTATGATTATTGTTGTTGATATCTCCGGATTGAAAATAGATATTAACTTGCGGTTTCCGCTGACTTCTAAGACTTTTAATCATCCTCGTAATCAAGCAAAATTGAATATACTAATATATTTACAATTATGGAAAGAACGCGCAATGTTTGTGAAGTTGTAAGACAGCGCCCCCTAGCGCCTAGTGTAAAACACATATTGCCGTAGTTCAAAGGATGGTATATAGAGTGAGCAAAGCCCTTTTTAACCAAACTAAGTTTACTAAATTATGTTAAGCGAGACCGGAGTTATCAGCATTTATTTCAAAAAATGTTCAACGTTCCCCCACCACTTTAGTTGAAAAGTGACGAACACGTTCTATAAGTGAATTTTATTAATAAATCTTCGAAATATACAAAAATGTTATTTTCGGGATACCTTAACTAGGCGACTTTTGAGGAAACTTCGTGATTCATATTTACCGTTACTGTTGCGCCCTCTAGCGCCAGCCTGAGAAACTTGAAAATAATTTCCAGCAATTTCTCATAACCACTTTACCTAATATTTTTTTTTTCCGCAAGCCATACGACTAACACTTTCTGAGATACGGCCGACAGCCATTCTTAGTGGGACACCCGGTACATGCAATAAAGTGGTTTTTATTTTTTCCCTTGAAAACGAAGCAAAATACGAAAACAATTCAAGGAACAAAAAAGTTGTATTATTAGTTGATAAATCTCAGAAAAAATATCATAATTAGAAGAAAGTCAGTGGCGTACATTTTCTTGTCAATAATATTCGTTTTACTCCTCGGGACGCCACTGGACTTAATTAATTTAATACTCTAGTTAGGGCTAATTAAGCCTCTTATGATTATGAATAACGGTACTAAATTTCAATAAATTTGGGAACAGGATATTTAAAAGAATTTTAGAAAACTTTAACACCCTGTATATCTAAAACGGGGCAACTCCAGACACAACGTATTCTCTTAGAATATTATAAGGATTCACCCCCTTAAATTACGTACCTTATTTCTAAAAAACCCTGTATAGGGATATGCCCTGCCTATGGGATATTTTCAACGCCAATTATTTAAATAAAGACATGCAGCAGAGCCAAGAAATGAAAGTTTGTGAAATCAATTGGTCCTAGTTCTTTAAGAATAATATTGCTAAACCGTTTCCACTCTAACAGCCACTTTTTGACCCAGCATTTTCCTTTCTTTCCTCGCGAACTATTTTCCAATAGCAAAGTCAACGCAATTCCAATTTTTTTTTCAATCTTTTACGACTCAAGATTCGAAACAGTTCTGAGCTCGAAACACCATGCGAGAATGCCAGATCAGGTGGTGCAAAAAACAGGATCCGATTTTCCTTTTCCCATATGCCTTGCAAATCGGGCTCTGAAGATTGGGTCGTATGTAGAAGCTTTAAGGTTAACCTCTACAAGGTATTGGTGAGGCCGTTTTTCTAGCACCTTCGTGGTGCAACATAAGCAAAACGGAGCTTAATATGTTTCAGGTAATACAATATAGGGCATTAAAAATAATACCGAGATACACAAGGAAACGCATACTGCACCAGGATTTCCGTATGCAGACGATAAACGAATTTTTCATGAAAATCATTTCAGACTACTGCAAACGCACGCATGTATCGCTTAACTGTATCACAGACTCACATACAAGATCATGACAAAACAACACATACAAATTAATGAAAGATTGGCTCCCTGTTGGTGCAAATCCATAGTAAAGAAGGAAAGCACTAACTCTAGTCGGTTCAATAGTACAGGCGTCAAAATTCTGCAGTGTTTATATTTTCCAAATAAAGTAATCAAAAATAAGAATATTCAAGGCAAAAGTCAATCTAAAAATTCCTATAAATGAAAAAACCTACAGTTCTCGAAAATTCAAGAGAAATCACAGGATGTATCCTAATTGAAAAGTACACAGAAGATCCCATGACTAGTTAACTGAGAAAAAAGTCCCGGCGTTAATATTTAATGAACTTAAAGATTACATAACCATTTTTTTATTTGGCGTTTTGCTTGTGTCTCTAACCATTAACGAGATCCCCATACTGATTGCCTTTTCTAGCTTTGACCTTACCTAATAATAGTAATAATAATAATAATAATAATAATTAAACGTGTATTAGCAATCTTCTTTTTTTTTATTTCATTGTTCTTAATCTTGTAACATGTTCAATACATTTTTTTGCTGTGTACTCCACCTCTTCCTCAGTTGTAAACCGACCAATACCAAACCTAATAGGAAGCAATCTTATTAAGAACATATACAGGGTGGCGCATCGAAAACGAAACAGAGACATTTACTGGCAGCTCAGTTCTTTTTTGGAAAAACGCTCAATTTTGTTTTTGAAGGGGACACAAAATTGGCAAAAAATCACGTTAACATGGGCGGGGGCAGCACCACCCCTAAAATCTTAAATGGAAATGAGGGTCGAGTGATACCTTGTTTTAAAGGTCTTTCAATTCCCTTTATAATGATGTAAAATTCATGTACTTCAGTTCAGTAGTTTTGAAGATTTATTGATTTAAAGCTTAAAGTAGACTTTGATCGGCGATTACAATTTTGTGAAGATATGAGTGAACGAATTATAAACGATGAACATTTTCTATTCAACACTTGCTTTTCCGACGAATATTCCTTTTTCTTAAATGGCGTAGTAAATCGTCATAACTGCCGATATTGGTCCGATTCTAATCCCATAATTTATCGTGAGGTACACACACAACAGCCACAAAAATTAAATGTTTGGGCTGGTATTTTTGGCGATCGTTTAGTTGGTCCTTTTTTCTTACCTGGAAATTTGACCGGTGAAATGTATTTGGAATTACTGCAAGACGTCATAGATCCTGCATTAACAGCCATAATTGAAAATCAGAATGATCGGCGGTACATTGCGAATAGGTTGATGTTCCAACAGGATGGTGCCCCACCACATTACGCATTACGTGTTCGACAATATTTAGATCAGACGTTTCCAGGTCGATGGATTGGTAGAAGAGGTGCCATTAAATGGCCCCCAAGATCGCCAGATTTATCACCTTTGGGTTTCTTTCTGTGGGGTCACTTAAAAAGCAAAATCTATGCTACTCAGCCAACATCGTTAGAAGACTTGCGACGAAGAATTGTGAATGAGTGCCTTCAAATTACTCCTCAAATATGGCAAAATGTGCGGCAACGTTTTGAGCAAAATCTATATTACTGCATGGAGAGTCATGGTGGTCATTTCCATCATTTACTTGGCTGACGGGTCAGTTCATTTTTCATGTTTACACTACTTTGCTGCCAAATGTATTGATCTCCACTAATGATGATGCATCAGAGTTTTATTTCCAAAACTACTGAACTGAAGTACATGAATTTTACATCATTATAAAGGAAATTGAAAGACCTTTAAAATAAGGTATCACTCGACCCCCATCTCCATTTAGGATTTTAGGGGTGGTGCCACCCTCGCCCAGGGGGCTGCACGTGTTAACGTGATTTTTTGCCAATTTTGTATCCTCTCGAAAACAAAATCGACTGGTCTGAGCGTTTTTTCAGAAGAGAACTGAGCTGCAAGTAAATGTCTCTGTTTCGTTTTCGATGCGCCACCACTTTCTTTATTTAAGAATATTGGATGAGCTATTAAAAATTAATTTACTGCATGTTAAGCCGTCACCACAATATTGGCATATTTGGCAAATACAAATATTTATATATTTGTCAAAATTATTAGCTAACTCTACGGGTATATGTCACAAATATCTGTGTATTTGATAAATACAAATATGCGAATATGTTGGACAAACAGGGAGAAAATTGAATATCCATTATTTTCCAATAATTTTTAAATATTCTTGAATTTTAAATGTTCATACATTTATTGTGCCATCTAGCGTCAGTGTCGTAACCCTTTCGCTCAAGTGTGTCTTATTTGTGCAGGGTCTTATCTCCCTCCGATTGACATTTATCGCCCCCTTCTAACAAAACCATGTAATTTGGTCATTCATTGACAGATGTCTATAAAGGCGGCGCCACACATTCGGATATTTGGCAAATATGTATTTGTACATATTATATATGTAAATAGTTTATTTCTTGACAAACTGAACTGTCCACATATTGGCCAAATCAGGTCAAATATAGTAATTGGGTATTTGCTTCGGGAACAGTACAATGATGGAAATGGAAGAAGACAGTGAAGACGGTTTAGTCGTTGACGTTGCGGCATTTTTAGTAATGAGTTGTGGTTATTTGTTATTAAAAAAAAAGAAAAATCGTTCTAGGAGGAGATGGTGGATGGTGTCGCTCTATAGAAGCAGAACCAAGTAAGTTACTAATAAGTTAATAAATATATATTCAATTAATACTTTTTTATTATTATTTTTAGATATAATTTCACACATCTTCTTAGCGATTTGCTGAAAGAGCCTTCTGGTTAATTTGAAAATTTCTGCAGAATGTCTGCCATAGATTTTGAATTTCTGCTGCAGAAAATAGGGCCGCAAATTGCAAAAAAGGACACCAAGTGGAGAAGAGCCGTTCCCGCAAATGAACGACTAGCTTTAACACTTCGATTTCTAGCAACGGGTGATAGTTACAAAAGTCTCCAGTATTTATTTAAAATATCCCCGCAGCTTATTTCACAAATAGATCCTGAGGTGTGTTCAGCTTTGATGACTGCATTACGGGAATCAATAAAAGTAAGTAAGGGCTTTTAATCAATTTACTTTTAAGAAACAGGGACAAGAACTAATAACATTAAGTACATAAATCTACTTTAAACAAAACAGTTTAAGAACTGTACGTATCCTTAAAGACATTTTCATAACAACTTCTGGCACTCCCAGCTTCTGATGACGATGGCGACGCAGATGGAACAGGCGTTATTATGGTGCTTTGATTTGATGATTGTCCAGATGATGGTATCCATGTCGGTGATGAAAAAGGGGCTAAGATTTGGTTAGGTTCATTTTGAAATGGTTGCTTCTCATTATTATTATAGTAGATAGGAGTAAATTGCCTATTTTGTTGTTGTTGAAAGCGTCCATAATTTAGAGTATTATTACATGTTTTTTTTTTGCACTGAAAAGCAAATTGTCGATTTGGTGCATTACATTATCTCTTGTCACTTCATCCAGTTTGCGCAATTTGGTTGCAACAAGGTTTCCATATAAACCACATTCGTCAACTTCGGTGATTTTTTGTTGGGTTGAGGATTTTTTTATAAGAATGTTGTACGCTTTATTCATCTGGTTTTCCAATTTGCTATTGTCGGAAGTGCGAAGTTTACGTTTTTTGTGTGGAGGTGCTTTAAATGTATCTTCCGATGTAGCGGTTTCCGGTATTTCACTCGTGTCAACATCATCTGATGAAACATCTGTAAAGGACAAAAAAACTTCATTGACAAAAATAAAATAGTTTTGAAAAAAAAATAGAACCGACTTCAAAAGAAAAAGCGCTAAAAAATCACATTACACTTACCTGGATTTTCATCGACATTTTCTACGGCCTCGGACTCATCGTTGTTTTCTTCTGGATCAGTATTCTAAAACAAACACCATTTGTAAATTTTTATTTTATGTGTTGTACCGAAATGTTAAGCATTGTTTATTAATCAATTTTAAATTGTGCCTTAAATCAATTAATTGCGTTTGTGTTTCAGATTCCCACCAGCCCAGCAGAATGGAAAAAAATAGCGGCCCGTTTTGAAGAAAATTGGAATTTTCCACACTGTCTAGGTGCGTTAGATGGAAAACATATAATGATTGAATCACCTATAAATAGCGGAAGTGAATATTTTAATTACAAAGGATTCTTTAGTGTTGTATTAATGGCTTTGGTAGATGCAGACTACTGTTTTACGTTCGTAGATTGCGGATGCCAAGGTAGAATCAGTGATAGCGGAGTTTTTCGAAATAGTGAACTTTTCCGATTAATGGACAATACAGAGTTGAATTTACCTTCAGATGAACCCCTACAAGGGGACAATACACCTTTACCATTTGTTTTTGTTGCTGACGATGCATTTGCATTAACTACTTCTATGATGAAACCCTATCCAGGTGTATTTCAAAAAGGAAGTACTCAAAGAATTTTTAATTACCGCCTCTCACGGACAGTGAAGAAAGTGGAACAATTATACCAGGAAATAGGCGTCAGGATAATGACAACATGTCATCGTTTTTACCTCTTCAGAAAGTGCCAAGAAAACCAAGTTTCGCAGCAAAAGACGTGCGAAATAAATTTTCAGAATATTTTATGGCACATGGTAAGGTGGCTTGGCAAGACACTTACTGTTAATATGGAAGTACAATTATTTGTGTTAATACATAGAATAGAACATGTAAATCTTGGATTGTAAAGTACAAATAAACAAATAAAATACATACCTGTGAATTTATTGTTTTCTTCGGTTCATCTTTATTTTTCAGAAACTTTGCCATCTTCTCGTACGCAAACCAAATCGGTTTATACACAGTAGCTGTGCCAGTGCCAGTTTTAGAAGTATTTTTCACCTTTGCTTGACACTGGCGAAATCTAGCCATCAAAGATTCTTTCTTTTTTTTTAAGGTCTGGGATGGAGGACTCTATTCCTAAATGTTGTTGAATTCTTTGCCACGCGTCGTAGACCGCATTTATATTTTTGTGAAGCGGATGCATAGCATTCCAAATTGCAGGTTCATTTTTATAAAGATCTAAAAACTCCATTGTCACCTCATTTGACCACTCCATTGTGAACGCACTAATCACACTAAACAATAGTAAACATACACAAACAGGCACCAGCACGTGCCGATGCCGTCAAGGTTGATATGATCAAGTTTTTCTAATAAAAACTTTATTATAGGTGTGGGAAAATATTTGTTTTATTTATTGTATGGATTTCCTATAAGTACAGTTTAGGGTGTTCCTTATTTATAGGGGTAAAAATTTTTTTAAAACTTATTTAATACAGGACTTCCTAAATTTGTTTAGTTAACTAGAATATACCTACACTCAAAATTTTATTTAAATTGATTGATTCTAAGAGGTGTCGACTGCCGACCTATATTATAAGAAGTTTGCAGGATTGCAGGTTTTAATTGGCATATCCCGCAATACATAAATACCTTTCGAGGCGCAAAATCTAGTTATTCTATTAGTTTTGTGACTTAGTTGGGTTAGTTAGTTAACCTAAAAATATTCTTATTACAATCAATAATTTTATTATTACTTGATCTTAATTTATGGTAGCAGAAAATGTTACGTTGGGACTGCAATTTTTTAGGTAGACTGCGTAAGCTGAAGCACAGTTTAATATTTTTTCTCTTGCTGTATTTTGAAGTAGCAGTTAAAAACAAAAGATGACTAGAAAAAAAATATTTCTTGTTGGCTCAATGTGCCCTCAGATATTGGGATGTTAACTACCATCGAAGAGAAACTGCTTGGGTGTGTTATTTTACAATATGAGGGAATAAATTTAAATGTACATAACAGTGTCTCGCTGGTTGTGGATGAATGAATAGTTTTTTGGAAAAAAGCCAGAATTCCCACACTAGATCGATCGGATTGTATTAAAAAAATTAAAAAATTATACGAACAATTCAGAAGTCTAGAAGAAAAACGCAATAAAGAGAGTAAATTGCATAGGCACAGAGAACAAGACTTTAGTGATGCCCAAGATGAGATGATTTGTTCGATATAGCACATGCTAATGCAATGAATATAATAAGACTTGAAGAGGACAAGCAGTTTTTAAAACTTCAGCGTGAAAAGGGACGAGTAGGGTGCATGCTGGGAATATATAAAATGTTATATGAGAGAGCAAAGAAAATTAGCACGAGAGGAAGGAGAAGCGAAGAGAAGGATTAAGGAAAGCACGTAAGGTAAAAAAAGCACAGGTATTTTTAATTTTATTAGTTTGTGTCAAATGTTAAATAACTATTTTTGTTTATTATAATTATTCCCAATGATACTTCGTATGAAAATCTAGCATCGGACTCTGGTTCAAGTGATGATCTTAAGAATCAAGAGTCGGGTAGCGAATTTGTTATGGAACCTCAGCCAGGAACTTCAGGTATTTTCACCGTTAAAAGACCCAGGCGAGAAATTTTAACCCAAAGACTTTCGACTGCATTGGACAAATGTTGCATTAGTGACAGGGATGCTGTACATTTGCTAACAGCTTGCCTGGAGGCTTTACACATTAATCCAAATGAGTATGTTATAAATCGCACCTCTTTGAAGAGGACTAGAGAAAATTTAAGAAAAAGCACAGCTGAAAATATAAAAGGACAGTTTACGAACTCAGAAAAGGAATCAGTTGTTATTCACTGGGACTCCAAAATGCTGCCTGCTTTATTAGATTAGACCAGGGATTGAGACCTCGTGATTTTATAAAGTTTACAGTAGATACTACAACTTTCATCACATTTTCAAATCAAAAAATAATTTTGGACAGAGGGTCTCTTGATGTATAATGCAATGAAACTGCATTAGTTCCTTGGTATTTATGTTTTTAGTTTGTAAATATTTTTTTAACATAGTTAATATTGAAAGTGCTCCGTCAGTCGTAATTCCAGATATTTTCGTTAAATCCAAATCCATTATAGAACATTTTTCTAGAAGAGCTTTGAGCATGTCACTCCCCTTGGTTTGACTTGTCAAAGAACTCATACCAATCAGTTATTCACTCACTTCAAAATTTTGCGTTACACCTCGTAAAAATATTAAGAGTTGAGCAGTGGAACTTATATCTGTATATTCGTCGAGTGCTATAGAACAATACTCAAAACTTCTCGATTTCGTAGCTAATTGCTCTTCTATATTAGCTGCTAATGCGGTAATTCTTCTTTGAACAGTCATTCGATTTAACTGAATTTTTTCAAACTTCTTTACATTTTCCGGACAAATTTTTTTTGCGGGGATATCTAAACATTGCTTAACCAATTCACCATCTTTAAAAGGCCGACAAGTTTTTGCTATTATTCGAGATATTTCAAAGCTAACTTCAGTAGCTGTTTCAGCATCTTCAATTGGTTTTGTAAATATAGCTTGCTGGCCTATTAGTTCCCGTTGTGAAGTGGAAATTTTTTGCGTTCGATTTTCGCCAGTTAATTTGGTAAAAGTAGGATGCTGGGTTTCATAGAGCCTTTTCACATTATATCCCTTCGAAATAGAAACACTACTCTTGCATATTAAACAGACAATTTTGTTATGCGATGAAATAAAAAAGTATTTTACGGTCCAAATATTTTGAAACTGTCGATTTTCATCTTCAACCTTACGACTACGTTTCTTACTGGGGTCTGGTTTATCCATATCAAAATTTATATTATATTGTTACGTAGGTAGAAGTCAAGTTCGAACGACGAAATATTTACTCGTCACAGATTACAGTTCTCAATCAGTATAACGTTCGCTTGCCCGCAGTTAAAACTTAACACATGCCCCGGTAGCTGGCGATGCGTCATATTTATACGAGTTACCAAACATCGAGAACCTTCCACTTTGTTCGGGGATACTACCGACGTGTTTCGCGAATATTAAAGTAATCTAGTTGATGCGACAGATTTCTAGTCTCGTAACAATATGCTTAGACCGGAGCGCGGCGAGTATAGTCCAATAAACGGAACGCTTAAAAAGGAATTTTAGTTAGAAAGCTGCTTTTTCTTTTGAAGGTACATTTTAATGTTTGAAAAGACACTTCAGTGTTATTTTGTGTCCAGTCCTTGCACAAGAGCTAAAAAACCCTTCAATTGTGGTTGAAAATATATTTTTGGGTTATAAGTTTTAAATGAGAAACAATATGAAAAAAAGTTTTTCCCAAATGTTGTAGATCATTAAATTTTACACAAAAAAGGTTATTACTACTTTTTTCTAATCTATAAATCTAAAAGCCATAAGAGGTTCGCAAATTTCAAAAACAATTTTTGGTCAGGTCTTTAATAAATGGGACCTAAATATCGATATGGCATCACTGTCGTCTTTGGAAAAGAGTGCAGTATTTATCGGGTTTTTAGATGCCCAATGATTTTTTTGCGGATACAGGGTGCGCAAATAACATTTATATCTATATTTTAGGTGTATGTGAAATTTGGTTAGTAGATAGCTAATACCTCGGAACAGCACATAGGGTAGTTTTCATTTCGAAAATTTTAAAAACAAAAAATATTACTTTACTTTAGAAAGACAATGTAAGAGACGATCAGAATCTGAGTAAGTGATAAATTTCACTGCACAGTTATTAAGTACTTCATACTATTTTTCATATAGGTGATAATTATTATGGGAGTGTATATTAAATTGGCACACCATCAATTATTGGCACCCAAAAAGTTGCTCTACAAAAACTGTTTAAAACTGCTTTACTCATCTTTTAACCTACAAAAATCGTTTAACCTTAATATCTTCACAGTTGACTGGCAATGGGCAATATTATTATTCAAGATACACCCCCAATAAAAATATCATGTTACCTATATAAAATAATTATAAACCATTCAAAAATTTTGGCTTAGTTTCATAGATACCTTTCACAGGGTTATCCAAACAATATACAAGAATATTTCACTCATAAAAACCGCAAAACAGTACAAAAATAACATACTCTAATAAATTAACGTAGGTACCTACAAAAAACTTTTTTTTCAGACACTCGTATATAGTCTCAGCCAGACGATGGGCAGTGTTGCCAAGTTGAAAATTTAATGCGTTTGTGAAATTTCGAAGACGCCGACCAACCCTCAAAGTTCATATGATTCTAACGCCACAACTATTAGGGATATCGTAAAAATGATCATAAACGTTTTTATTCAGATTTAAATGCTCTACAACTTTTGTCTAAAACCTTTGTTTCTAGTGTTTTTTGTTTTAAAGCCACGGGTCAAAAAACATTTTAAAGTAATTTTCCATCCCTTATGCAAAGGTTGAATACAAAATAATACCGAAGCGTCTTTTCAAACATTAAAATGTACCTTCCACCAAAAAAGCAGCTTTTTAACAAAAATTCATTTTTAAGCGTTCCGTTTATTGGACTAGTAGAATACTTTTAAAATTCGTTGGCAGGCCGCATAAATATCGCTTTTAAAATTCGTTGGCGGGCCGCATAAATATCGACAGCGGGCCGCGGTATGTGCATCCGTGGATTAGACAAATGTTGATAGACTTCCGACCATAGCTACTTTACCCAATACAAATCAGGAACAATTACTTTGGCGTGCCACAGTTATCTTCTGGAACTGGTTATAAAGTATAAACCGCTGTCTATCATTCGCTTCAAGAATGGTCTTTAATAATGAAACTCAGGCATTTACTTTTGATACTACGGCATCTAATACAGGACGACTAAATGGTGCATTTATCTTATTAGAACAAAAGTTAAAACGTGAGATTCTTTTCTTGGCCTGTCGCCACCATGTTTGTGGAATTATGCTTCAGAGTGTGTTCCAAGAATATAACATTGGTGTCTCATCTGGACCTGATATTGCTTTGTTTAAAAGATTTCAAACAGAGTGGAAAAATATAGATCAAACCAGTTATTTAATTGGGAGTTTAGATAGTGATTGCTATGAAATTTTAAAATATATAAGAGATGATATTCTTGCTTTTGCAAATAAACTACCCAGCTAACAGAAAATCTGTGGCCATTGTGTGGCCCAATAATGGCAATAGTGGCAAAGTGCAGGTCATTTTATTACCTTAGCGGCATGGTAACTTTATGTCAGTGGCGATGCTGGCCAAATTTAAGCAAAACAAAATCGTTGTTGGCATATTGCTGTTGAGGCACTGGCCATACTAGTGACGATATACCAACGATATGCCAACAACATACCAGCATTATAGCCATATTGACTGCATGATAATATAATGATAATCATAACAACAAGAATGATCGTTACGGTATCTCGCATCCGGAAAAAATAATAAAGTATTTAGATAAGCGAATTAAATTTATGGAACCAAAGAATAGCTCTATCGGTCTACCGGACTCTACCGGGCTTCTAACGGCCCGTTGCTGGACGAAGTGACGAAGAGCGACGCCACCAACCTGATTCCAGCTATTTTCAATTGGTCGGGGGCCGCCTAAACTAGTGCTGGGTTGCCAGTAGTTGCTATATTTTCCCATTTTAATTACTTTACCTTAAGAAAAAATTAAAACCTCTGCTATATTCTCACTCCTTATGCAAATATATATTTTGCATATTTGTTTATAATGTTATTTGTTATTTAAATGTTCTTAAACTTACTTATTAATTAAATTAAACAAGAAAATGTACAATGTGACAACAATACTGGATACATTATTTACCAGTTTGGCACCGCTGTAAGGGTAAGTGTAAATGGTGAGGTGTACGCGGCCGCCATTTCTATTTGGCTTGTCTGACTTGTCTCGTGTAGGTGTAGTTCTGTGGTGTAGTTAACCTCTTTTTAACTATTTTTTACGTTTGTGCCTGTGGTGTTACAAATGGGGTACAAGTAAGTAGCAGTATGCAAAATATAGGTATAGAATACATAGTATAAGAAACTGAACCACTTCTTTGTGAAAAACTTAATGCAAACAGCATTCATTTAGTTTTGTAAATTCTGGCGTCAGGCAAAATTTACTATTTTATAGATTTTGGGATGGTGATTTTTATTTTTGACTTTTTGCCCATGAGATCTTACTAAATAGTGTAAAGTTACCTTATTATATGATCCCTAAGCGATTTATCATTGCACCAAAGGTTTAGATAAATGACCTTGTGCAAGAAAACCACTATTAGGATACCTATATTATTTATTTGATTATGACCAAAAACTCTAAAACATATCAGGCATATACCTATTCCAGCATTATTGGTTCCCAAAATACACCGGGATCATTAAAGCCTTGTCAATTGAAAAAATATACTTAGATTTAAACTCTGTACTTAAATGATTTTTCGACTTTTATGAGGCTCGGGCACAAAAATGTTTGTTCCCAAATTACACTGGGATCATTAAATCATTGTCACTTGAAATAAATATAGATTTAGACTCTGTACTCAAATGACTTTTGGACTTTTGTGAGGCTCCGACACAAAAATGTTACCTCTGCGACGTTCATATGTTTTTTATACTTATTAGGTATATAGATACCTGAGTAGGTCTAAACTCTATACCCAGATCAATCTAACTTCTCTCTGTGTTATTATTAATGGATAATTATTATTACTTTTACATTTTAGGCTCCAAATGGATAAGTCTTGTGAAAAGTGCTTGTAAAGCTAGCGAAACATATTCTAATCATGTTTAAAAAGTATTCTAGAAGTTATTACTATAAACTAGCTAAAAAGCGTATTAGAGGAGTTTGTATTCTGGAGGATTCTGTTCAGAAATCAAAGCAAATAAAAAATGAAAATGTATCATTTGCTAGCCAATTGAGCACAGACTTTCACCTTGATTACGATGTTGATATATCTGATAGTAGTTCTGAAGGTAGTGTGCATTATAATGTTGATGACATATCTGATAGTATTTCTGAAGATAGCGTGGATTACAATGTTGATTTGAAAAACTTATCAGCTGAAAGTAATTCTGAGAATTATACTTCCGATTCCCCAGCTACTGCTTTAGAGAGTTATTGTGCTGAAAATAAATGGAATGGTTCAAATTACATTGATTCTAAACAATTTTTAGCTCAGTGGTCATTAAAAAATAACATATCTCATATTGCATTATCAGAACTCTTAGGATGGCTATCTAATAAGCCAGACATGTCGCCTTTACCAAAAGATGCTCGTACTTTATTAGAAACACCAACACAAATTGATATTGAAACCCACGGTTCTGGGCATTTTTTTTATTTTGGCCTGAGCACGAAACTACTTTGCATAGGAAGAAAAAACCCAAACTTAAGTTCTTTTTTGTTAAACTTTGGTATTGATGGACTACCTTTACACAAAAGTACTAATATATCTTTCTGGCCAATTTTATGTAAAGTTTGTGACCCATTTGAGGATATATTTCCAGTGGCGATTTTTTGTGGAACTGGGAAGCCTATATTAGGTGATTTTTTTAAAAAATTTGTCGATGAATTGTCTGTATTGATTGAGAAGGGCATTAAAGTTAATAGTAAAGTTATTAAGGTGCAAATAAATGCATTTTGCTGTGATGTGCCTGCCAAAGCATTTGTTAAAAATACAAAGGGCCATAATGGATATTTTGGATGTGATAAATGTCAAGAAAAAGGTGAATACATCAATAGACGTATGACTTTTTTAAAATTAAATTCACCGAAAAGAACTGATAATGATTTTAGAAATATGGTAAACGAAGAACACCATAAAGGACCTACTCCATTAGGTAGATTAAATATAGGTTTAGTCTCCAAGTTCCCAATAGATTATATGCATTGTGTCTGTCTGGGTGTCATGAAAAAGTTATTATTCAAATGGAAGGAAGATAGTAAGTTTTCGCAGTTTTCCAATGCTAATATAGAAATTTTGAACAATAGATTACAATCCTGTAAACAGTACTGGCCCTCAGATTTTAACCGAAAACCAAGAACATTGAAAGACTTAGAAAGATGGAAGGCTACTGAATTCAGGCAATTCCTTTTGTATGTAGGCCCTGTAGTTCTAAAGGATATTTTGCCAGAACGGATATATGGGAACTTTATGTTACTAAAATTTGCAATAACTATTTTGCTAAATGAACAATTAAATACACTGTATAATAGTTATGCAAAAGAATTACTCATTATTTTTGTTAGACATTCAGCAAACCTATATGGTAAAGAGTTTGGGATTTATAATGTACATGCACTTACACATTTACCAGAAGATGCAAACATGTTTGGTGGATTAAATATGGTTAACTGTTTCGAGTTTGAAAATTATATGCAAGTGTTTAAACGATGGCTTAGAAAATCCAATTCACCACTGCAGCAAATTGTTCGAAGAATATATGAGGCCAGCAAAATGGATCAGGAAAAGGAATATTTTTCAGATAGAATAAAATGTCCTGGAAAACCAGTTTCTATCAATCGCAGCTCTTATCCAATATTTGAATCATTAGAAGATTATGAATGTTACACAAAGATTTTTTTTCGAAAGTATTGTTTATCAGACAAGCCTGGAGATAATATCGTTTTGTTAAAATCTAATATTATCCTTAATATTTTGTTTATACTCAGAAAACAAAATTCTTATAAGATTGTTGGTAAAGTATCCGATATTATTAAACCATTTGTTACTTATCCTGGAGACTCATCTTTGTTACATTTATATGAAATTCAATTTTCAAACCACTACTTGTCATTACACGACATTGATGACATATTGTACAAAGGAGTTATATGTCCATATGGAGACAAATATGTCTTTTCTGCTATGGTTCACAATTTTTAAGATTTACTCAACATAAACTAGTTAGGTAAGACCTAACTATATGATAATATTTTAGGTGATGGGTTATTGTTTATAAAAGGTTTTTAAGTTTTTGTATCAATGCCAAAACGATTAGGTACAATAAGTATTTTTAATTAATTTTATATTATTTTCTTTTATTATTATTTGGTAGAGTTTCCTGAAGAAAAAAACTTTGATGGTTCTATCCCAGTAGCGATAATACCCCACATCTGGGTAGACTATGAGAATAATCAGTATTTTTGCTGGTGGCCACGCAGCTTAAAAAGTGACGAACAACTAAGAAAAGCTGTTCACGAAAAAAGAAAATTTGAGCCAACCGACTGCAGCAAATGTATTATTAAAATAAGATACAAAAGCAGTAAGTATAGCTATACCTAATTAATCATTTATTTACCAAAATAAATAATTTTAGCAATACGCAATGAAATTTCTATATTTCTAAGTTTGCTATATTTTATCATGTTTCCTAACTACTACTCAACGAAATATCCTCTATTATTCTTATAAAATGGATATATTTTTCTAAACTGTAGGCACATTTCATTTTTAAGTAGTAATACCTACTTTCTTTTTTTTTTCATTAAAGTCTCTTTAGATTAGAACAAATATTGTTTTCATAGAATTTCTGGTTAATTTATGTCTGTGTTGCAGATTCTTATCTTAAAGCGGTTGAAAAAGTTAAGGATTATCAGGATGGTGCAATGAGTTCAACATTTTTCTCAGCTTCCGAAACAGATGAAGACGTGTCTTTGAGAAAGAGAAAGTCCAAACCGAATTTATTATTAAAGGATTTTATTTCAGAACAAAAAAGTAATGAGAGCAAATCAGACTCAAAATCTGACTCCTATTCAGAGGATGAATTACCACCAGTACCAAAACCTTACAGCTCAAATACTTTCAAAAAAAATTCCAAAGATAAGAAAAAATCATTAGTTTCAACAGAAACATTTCTGAAGGATACAACTTACCATTTACCAGAAGATGAATTACTACATGAATCAATACAGCAATTGGCTAATTCTATAAGTATGGGAGCCAAAAAGAATGTGGTGACTGAAACTGTATCTGAAGATTTAGCAGTGAGTATTATAGTTGCATTAAATTTGTTATCACTTATTTTTTAAACAGTACCTAATTTAATACATTCTTGGTCCAATAGCTTATTTATGTATTTTTTTTGCTTAAAGGTAATATCTTTTTTTAGGAATTTAAGTCTTCTAGAAATTTAGCAACTACTCAGGAACCCATTTCATCATTCTATGAGTTGAACAAATGTTGTCATAACACAAGGAGTAAGTATACATATTTTTATTTAGTGGGTTACTGATATTCCCTGATGTAACTATAAAATATATAAGTATATAGGTATATTGGAGCAGGCCTATAATTTTTAAGAATATTTTAACTTTGCTCCTTTTAATTTTTATTGGTTTGTTTAGTATGTCCCAAGAGAGAATTCATAATATAAAACAATTTGATGAACAATAATTTGCTGTTACCTATTATTACAAATAATTGAATTTAAGATTGTGTCCGTATTTTTGTTTGTGTTGTACACCAAAGCCAGTAAGAAAAAATGTTTTAGAACTTGTAGAAAACCTCTCAGTTAGAGTTGATAGTCTTACAAAAGATGTAAAGTTTCTAATAGAAATGGTTAGAAGAACAAGCGTGGTTGAAGAAGCCGAGACAAATCCACAGTTGGATTGCTTACCATGTAAAAGCCATCAAGACGTAATTAACCTTGAGGAAAAACTACAAGAAGGAGAATTTTTCAATGTCATGGTAAATATTTTTTAGGACGATTACATACAGTGCCGGTTTCTGAATTCTCCTTTAAATTTCTAGATTGCTTCCCTACTGAGCGTAGGAGGAAAGGACGCGCCAGATAATATCAGAAGACTAATGACGGTCCTACTAAGTCATGAGGCTTCTCTACTATATAATTGGACTGGAACGGGAAAACTCTGTTTCGGACAATTTAAGAATTTTATGAAAATGATTTTAGGTAAGGCAAATTAAAAATCAATTGGACAGTTAAGGTTAAAAGGGGGTTTACAAAACTTAATTTTGTAAAATTTTTAAGGATGTCTACATTGGGAAGAACAAAATAAAAATTCTTGTAGCTTATAAGCTTATTGCATGGATTCAATCCAAAAATGCAAGTTTCGCAAATGTACATCAAAATGTCCCTTTTATACCACTTAATAGCTACCCATACACCAGTAATCATTATCAATCATATCATACTAATACACATATAATATTGTTGTCTTACTGCCCTAACGGTTAATTTTCTTAAAAGGAAAGAATGGCAGGAATCATTGCTGGTGTATGGGTAGCTATTGTGGGTTCAAAAGCTCCTTTAGTTTCTGTTGTAATAATTCAACCATTCTTATATTATTGCTGATATAAAAACAAAAAAATAAGAGCTTTTTCTAAGTTTGTTTAAGGAAAAACCCCTTGACTCGAAATGCTACTGAAAACGAAGTCAGTGGCGTAATAAAAATCTGGTTGAGAACTGCGGGGGATAGGCGTGGGGGAAGAAACAACAGGCGGAAGAAAAAATTGACTGTAGAAGGGGATAAAACCGAAGCAATCCGGATAGACGAATTAGATTTTGAAAAAAATGTAGGAGCTGAGAAAAATAAAATGTAGAATGCCAACAGAATCCTTTTTTTAATTTACTTCTCCTTACAGTTTTAAAAGCATTTGCACGAATACTGGCAATGGGCAAGTATTGTTAATTTGTTAGTAAAAAAATTAAAATTTAGACGTATAATAGGGTAAAATAATTGTTAAACAATATATTTATCTGATAATAAGTTAAAAAGTTAAAATTGAAAAATTCTTTCCTATTGCCGGTTTTTCCTTTAAGATGACATCTTTCGACTACTTTAAGTATACTAGATGCACTACTAGGAGTGACATGCTGCGATGGAGTGGGACAAACAGAAAATGTACAGGGATAGCGCTTTTTCTCATAAATACGGGGTTTTGACAAAACTATAGATAGGTACAAATCAAAACCACCTAGATGCTAGATTTAATTTGTAATTTGAATGCTGCACACTAATAATGTCTATTTTTGATTTGTTTGTAACATCGTGGTTTTCTGATTCGAGATTGTCTGTGATTGCTGCATTGAAGTTGCAATTAAAATCAATCTATAAGGAAAGACGTGGTCAGATTTGTTATATCTACTATGGATTTGCCAACACACCGTGCGTAGGTACGTCGAAATAGCTCCCCCCCCCCACTTTAAAGGTATCTGCCTGTACAGCCCCGATGTCAAAATCACACTGGCAACGTACCTGTATCCCACTGGCAACGTACCTGTTAACCATAAGGTTATGGCAATTAACATGCTGGCCATTGCTACGCCGTTACGATATACATGTATCGGCCCGCCTGCTGGCCGGTGTGTACTATACGTATTGGCCCAATACCGATTGCCATCACCTTGCCGTAACGGCCATTTCTGGCAACAAGGTATTTGGCCTGCATTGGCCCGACCGAAAATGTTAGCTGGGTAGCACAAGAAAACTTTCCTAGGGATGACTATAAAGAGTCCCTAGAACTAGTGGTAAACAAAAGTGTAAGATTTAGACATCCTGGGGTTTATCATTTGGTAAGATGGATGGCCAAAGCAATATACTGCCTAAAGATATCTTTATTTCGCCACTAATTCAATATGCAGAAGAAGGAACTAGATGCTTTAAAAGAAATGTGTTGCTTTATAGTTAAATGTTATACTAGGGCCTGGTTTCTTGCTCCAAACGCTATTTAGGGTCCACTCAATGATATAAATTTCCTAAAAGACTTACAAAACTACAATAACAAAAAAATTGCTGAGAAAATCCAAATGAAGTTTTTAAATCACCTGTGGTACCTCAATGAGGAATGTTCGGCATTAACTTTATTTGAGGAAAGAATTGATGACCAGAAAAGACATAATATGGTTATAAAGATATTAGCAAAAAGTCAAAATGAAGAGAAAACTAATATTATAAAAAAGAAAGAAGCAAATACTTTTTAAGCTTAGAACCAAAGTTATGGAAGAATACTGAATCCTATAAGAAGGGAATAAAAGTATTTACAACATTAACGGTTGCTTATGATACAGCAGAAAGAGGGGTAAAGCTTATGGAAAAATTTAATAGTAAGCTGACGAAAAATGAAGATCAGAAGCAATATCTCCTCCAAGTGAGTTTATTGCATTTTCAGCATAGTAATTATTTTTTCAGGTCGTTTAACATTACAGAAAAAAATATCCTGGCCATACAAGAAAAGCATTGCCGAAATATACAGTGTGTCCACGGATAGAGTTCGGAAGAGGAAAAACTTTTTTATTTGTGGGTTTAGAAGAAAAAGTTATTCTTTATAAGAACGTCTGCTTGTGTTGAAAGTACAATTTCGAATACCAAATTTACGATTAGTATACAGGGTACATCAAAAATAACATTTTTAATGATTTTGATTTCGATTTTTTTTTTAATTATATGAAAATATTTTCAAAACCGTGATTTATTACACCAATTGTGCAAAAAAGTCCAATAAACATTTTTCTCAAAGTGGTTAATTTCATCATTTAAACGAAATCCAAAAAACTAAAAATGTTGTTCGTGACTAATGTAACCATGTTTTAAAACGTTTTTCTTGTAGACTTAGAAGAAAAAGTCACTCTTTATAAAAACGTCTGCTTGTGTTGAAACTACAATTTCGAATACCAAATTTACGATTACTATACAGGGTTAGCAAGAAACAACATTTTTAGTTTTTTGGATTTCGTTTAAAATAAATTTACGTAAACTATTGTTGCTTTCCTGCTTAGAATATAATTTTATATCTGGCCGAATAACGAATTTGTTGTAAGAAACCTATTTTTTATTTGTATTTTTATTATTACATGTCATAGGTATTTCTTCATTTTATTTAATCATAAATTATAAAATATAAAAATAAATAACGTTCTATTCGAACGTGGTACCACCGAGTTCAGCGCATAGTTCAACTCGATATCTGAATTCCCGATAACAATTCCTAATGTGTTGTATTGGGATATTTGCAATGACTTCTCTTATTTTTTCTTTCAAGGGAGGTTATTATTGAAATTGGTTTTATACACATGTTGCTTCAGATATCCCCACAAATGAAAGTCCATAATTGTGAGATCGGGACTCCTAGGTGGCCACTCATTTGGACCACACCTTCCAAACCATTTGTTTCCAAACTGATGATTTAGCCAATCACGAACAATTATCGTGGAATGAGCGGGACAGCCGTCTTGTTGGAAATGTAATTTTATTCGATCAGCTAAAGGTATAACTTGCAAATGATCATAAAAAAAAGTGTTAAGAAGATGCAAATAAGTGTGTTGATTTAAATTGTTTTCAATAAAATATGGTCCAATGATTCCATTGTAAGTAATAGCACACCACACGTTAACTTTTTGTGAATACTGTCTTCTAGAGCGGATACGAAAATTAGGATTGTCGCGGCTCCAATAGCGACAGTTTTGCGAACTAACTACCCCGTTTGTGGTAAACGTTGCCTCGTCCGAGAAAATAATATTATTTACAAAAGTTCTTTGTTTAAGGATATGTTCCCCTATCAACAAACAAAAATCCAAACGCTTCATGTCGTCATTTTCTTCCAGAAAATGATTAAATTTAGGTTTGTACGGGCGAATTTGATTGAGTTTTAATATTTTTTCTACTAGAGATTTACTCACATTACCAATTTGAGAAGATCTTTTTCTTAAAGACAGTTTGGGAAAATTTCTAACTGAATCCATTGTCATTACAGTTACAGCATCATCCTCATCATACTTTTTTTTCTCCCTTTTTTTATTTAAAACACACCAGTTCTCATGAATTTTATTACAATTTTTTTTAAACCCTTGTCCGTGAGAGAAACAACAGGCCATATCTCATTGAATTCTCGAAGAACTGCCATATAGCTTTTTTCATGTCCTAAACCATAACTTCGCACAATATAAATTCTTTGTTCTAACGTTAGCATTTTCTAATTTCACTATCATGCAGATTTATGAGAAAATTATGACACAAATATCAACAATTTGAAAGATGCAAAGTAACTAAAACATTTCATTTATTTAGAACAGGCTACTTGATATTTTATTATTTTAATAGTAGCTTTGAAATTAACCACTTTGAGAAAAATGTTTATTAGACTTTTAACATTGAAAATGTTTATATTATCGCACGGGCAGGTAGTATGGGTACGGAATTCGAAATTCTTGTGTTGCATTTGTCCCTGACGTCACACCGAGATAAATGATCGGGATCAGACCAAGTCGTGAGTAATCGTATGGTTTCGCTGGAGCAGTCAGCGGGTGCAGGCTGGCGCGGCTGGAGCGCGCTTCAGATCATATTTGTATTTCGTAGTGAAAGCGCTTATGTATGACTTATAATGAACGCCGATAACATTAGTTGCATGCTGTTGTTGGAGGAAGAAGACGAAAAGGAGATGTTAGCCCAAATTCCTCCATTTCGACAAACGTCATATTAACACTTGAATTTATACTATAGGTACCATATTTAAATCAAAGCTGCAGCATACCAAGTAAACAAATCAATTTGATTAAGACGTCAAAGTATCAAAGCATTTTAAAATTGTATCATTAGTTGGTATATCCGAAAAAAATATCAAAATTAGAAAAAAGTCAGTGGCGTGCATTTTAACATTGAAAATGTTTATATTATCGCACGGGCACGTTAGTATGGGTACGGAATTCAACAAAATTCTTGTGCTGCATTTGTCCCTGACGTCACACCGAATTAAAATGATCGGGATCAGAACAAGTCGAGAGTAAACGTATGGTTTCGCTGGAGCAGTCAGCGGGTGCGGCTGGCGTTCGCGATCGAGCGTAGCAATCGGCCGTCGCCACAAGGTGGTTTGGCTGGCGCGGCTGGAGCAGCGCGTTTCAGATCATATTCGTATTTCGTAGTGGAAGCGCTTATCTATGATTTATAATGAACGCCGATAACATTAGTTGCATGCTGTTGTTGGAGGAAGAAGACGAAGAGGAGATGTTAGCACAAATTCCTCCATTTCGACAAGCGTCATATTAACACTTGAAATTATACTATACCATATTTACATCAAAGCTGCAGCATACCAAGTAAACAAATCAATTTGATTAAGACGTCAAAGAATAAAAACATTTTAAAATTGTATCATTAGTTGGTATATCAAAATATCAAAATTAGAAAAAAGTCAGTGGCGTGCATTTTTTTGTCAATAATATTCGTTGAAGTGTTTCCGGGACGCCACTGGACTTTAAAAATTTAATCTAGTTAGGGCTAATTCAGCCTCTTATCATTATGAATGACGGTACCAAATTGCAATAAAATCGGGAAAAGGATATTTACAGAAATAAAAAAAAAACGATTTTTTTAAAAAAACTTCTCTGTACATCAAAACGGGGCAACTCCGGACACATATTCAGGTTAGCACTTCTGAAACACCCTGTATACAATCAAATACAACGGTCAAAAACACAAATATTTATATCAAAATATTGATAACAAACAATAACACCAAACGATACAATGCAATAATGCGAAAATCACGGGTAAACTAAATTCAACCCTGTCGCCCAGGGCCTTTTAGTTTTATTGCCGCTTGACCAATCGAAATAGAGTTACGGTTGTCATTAAGTACTGATCAATATTTCCTTCGTATGCATAATCTTGGATTTGAATATGGTATAGGGTAGACGGGGGCAAGTGTAAAAATGGGGTAAGTGGAAAATCAGAGCGCCAATCAGGCAATATTGAAAGTTTACTTGTCTGTGTGGTTCGAGGCAACTAACTATACGTTAGCGCTATTCAATTATCTACTCCCGGCGAGTTACCAGGTGTTTTTTTCTTTCTGAGTAGTCATTTGTAACATAACCTCCGAATCGGTCCGTTGAATAGTGTGTGATATCTCCATAAAAAATTGGTCAAAGGTAAAAACTTATAATTTACTTTTAGTTTTATTGCATTTTCTTATGTTTAGTCAATTGTTGTAGCTTTAAAATCCTATATACCGACCAAATCTAAAAGCGGTTTTTACTCACGAACAGGTTTGCACTTCCCCCATAAAAAACATAATGTGGGGCATGTGTGAAAGTTGTAATGGGGAAAGTGTAAAGGTTAGTTTACACTTGCCCCATTTTCCTGGGAATGCTAAAGTTCATTGGCACTGACACTTAAAGCTTTTATTCTGTACAGAGAGTTGACGTCATGGTACGAAATTATAAAAGAAAGTCCGATAGGGCTGCCTATGGGGAGGAGCAATTAAATGCTGCAGTAAATGCCGTCAATCAAGGTGAATTAACCATGTCGATGGCTTGTACCGAATTCAGAATCTCATACATTACAATCTACTGTAGAATAACGGCCGCCGTGGCGAAAAAAGCAAGACACAGGGCCGACCTCCAATACTTTCTTGGCAAGATAAGTGTCAACTGGCCGAAAATATAAAAACAATGGAGAAGTGGGGATATTGATTAACTTCGAGAGAGCTTCAAGAAAAAGTTCGGGACTTTTTAACTTTAAATAATATTCCCAATCCTTTTAAGAACAATATGCCAGGCACAGACTGGCTAATAAAGTTTAAACAACGTCACTCTTTGAGTATCAAGAAACCACAAAGCTTAGAGTACTGCAGAAAGAAATCTACGGACCCATTCATAATAGACCAATATTTTGTTTTATTGGAAAAGGCTATATTGGAGTTGGGTCTTCAGGATCGTCCTGAATGTATTTACAATTTAGATGAGACTTCACTGTGTACAGATCATTCTCGTCCTAAAATTGCTGGCGCGAAAGGCAACCCCTCTTCAAGCATTATTGCTGGATCGGGCAGAGAAAATATAACCGTCCTGGCTGGAGCAAGTGCTAGTGGTTGAAAATTGCCACCATTGATAATATTTAAATGCAATAACATTGATAATATTTAAAGGCAATAATATTGCTGGATTTCAGAAAGAAATGAAGACTTCTTCAAAGACACCGTAAATGCAGCCAGCGCCAATGGATGGATGACCTCCGAAATATTTAGAAATTACTTTCTAAAGACTTTTATTCCTTTGGTTCGTGATCAGGCACCAATTATTGTTATATATGATGGGCATGTCTCGCATGTGGATTGCTTATTAATTCAAGCCGCAAGAGAAGAAAATATTCATATACCTAAACTGCAGCCCATACAAGTCATTTACTTCAACCTCTCGATTTGAGTATGTTTAGATCCTTTAAGGCAATATGGGAGAGGGAAGTAATAACATGGCAAAGACGTCATCAGGGACAATGACTATCAAAAAGAGACTTCGCCACATTGCTAGTGAAAACCTGGGCTGAAGGAGATTCCGGAATCATAAAAACAGGATTCAGAAAGGGTGGTATTGTTCCATTTAATAGACATGTTATTCCTAAAGAAAAGTATGACATCGATGCCCTAAAAAGATGGCAGGAACACTTAAAAAATCAAAGATCTGTAACAGATTTACAACCCAGGCCAGAACGCATTGAAAGGAATGAACATGATTCTGTAGCACCGAATGTAACAGAAAAAACCGCTACTTCCGAACAGTCAATGTTAAAAACAGTAAAGCCATCTACATCTGGCGCTTCATTTAAAAGGAAACTAGTATCTAATGCAGAATTACTTACAGCTCCTTCAGCATCTAGTGCCACCAATCTCAAAGTAATTGTCAGCTCTGATCAAAATGAAGAAATATACTAAATAATCATCAGGAGCCTATAACTGAACCTGTAGTACCAGCTACAACCGAAAATCGGCAAGAAAAGAAGGCAAGTTTTGATGATCTACTACTTGATTCGCTCCGACAGAGTCCTTCTTCTAATCCAAGGAAACGAAAGCGCTTAATTCAAGGTGGCCAAACCATTGCAGGTACTATCGCAAGTAGTCAGTCAAAAATCTCTACAAGTTCATCTACTATATCTAAACCAGCTATGAAAATTGACCGAAAGAGTAAACAAAGTCGGCCAAGTCCGTATCAATTTGAATCCAGCTCCAGTGAATCAGATTATGAAAGTGTACCTTTTATAGAATCGGATCAAAGTTTCACTTTAGAATCGGATTGCGAAGATCAGATTCCTGAAATAAACAAAGACACTATTTCCATTGAAGACTGGGTACTGGTTAAATATACATTACCAAAAGCAAAGAAACATTTTATTGGCCAGGTAAATACTGTTGACAACGGCTTTGAAATCAAGTTTACTAGAAAACTAAAATACAATTTTTTTATGGCCACTCACCGATGATGTCGATGTAGTATAGCTAGACGATATAGTGACTCGTTTTCCTGAACCGGTAGTAACACGCCGAGGAGGTTTTCATTTTAATGTGAAATTTGCGGGATACAATATTTAACAAGTTCCATAAAATTATTCGAATTTTTACACTTAAATTTTCTTTTCTGTTTTAGTTTCTCCTTGGGAATAACTCCTACTGTTTTAGAGATTAAAGCCAAACATTGGGTTTTGAACGGATAAATACGTTTATAAAAATATTATTCTTGTTATTAGGAATTTTTGAGGGTTATTTTGGATTACTTATTATTTTTCAGAGGTAGGTACCTTTAAATTTTTCGTTTTTATGATTTGCTTGGCTAACCATTTACACTTTCCCATTACCACTTCTGCGAACATGCAAGGAAATTGTATTCCGATTTTACACTTTCCCTTTTTGGGGTACCTAGGTGTAAAATTTCGGTACAAAAAAAATCATTCAAATCTCAAGATCTCAAAAATAATTCATGAGTGCCCTATGCAGTATGAAAAGTAAACATATTAAACTATTACTTTTTTACAAAGACACTTCTATAAATATTGTATATTTGAAGTAGGAAGGAAATAAACTTGAACTATTAAAAAGGGCTTCGCAGTTGCCCCAGTCTACCCTAATTATAAGCTTTGTAATGTAATGCTGAAAAATAAACAGAATGGTTTTGTACACTTTACCGTTCTTCCCTACACTTGCTGCCACTTTTTTTCATGCATTTTCTTTCATTACAACATTTTTGTAATTTTCGTTCTTATGGTTGTATAAAGGGGGGTACTTTTGCACCTCCTCTATCAAACACTCGTCAGCAATTGCCGAAAACGGTGGCATTCTGCTGAGCGATCACGGCTGGACTGGTCTCTCTAGCAGTCCGAACGCAGCCACTGCATTTGACGGCGAACGCTGTGTCGCTGAGCTGCGGCAGTGAAACCGTGTACATACAAATCGCATTAAACCAGTACCGAGCTACCAATCGCGAACGCCAGCCGCGGCCGCTGACTGCTCTAGCCAAACCATACCTTAGAGGCGCGTTAGAATTTATAACCTTTATTTTACTATTTTTTTATATTATGAATCAATAAACCTTATATCAGCTACCTAAATATAACATTCAAATCTATGAGTTTTCGCAGATCACAAATCTCACAATAGTCACAAGCGTTGCACTCTGCTTCGGCATTTTCAATGTCCTCCCCGGTTGCATCTTTGTAAAGGACTGTAAATTTTTTGCACAATTGGTGTAATAAATTACGGTTTTGAAAATATTTTCAAATATATTTAAAAAAAATCGAAATCAAAATAATTAAAAATGTTATTTTTGATGTACCCTGTATACTAATCGTAAATTTGGTATTCGAAATTGGAGTTTCAACACAAGCAGACGTTTTTATAAAGAATAACTTTTTCTTCTAAACCCACAAATAAAAAAGTTTTGCCTCTTCCGAACTCTATCCGTGGACACACTGTAATATACACCCTTTAAAAAATACCCTATTTTTAAAATTTTCAATCCTAAGTCGGCACGTTTTTACATTTACCTACAAGTGTTAATCTTTTTTAGAATAATATATTATGGTTTAGGGTCCTGTAAATAAAAAAATAAACTTTGGAAAATAAGGACCACCCTAGTACAGGTATTCGGTATATTTTCCTGGTTTGAACTCCTATTAAGCCAGGTGGCGAACAAAGCAAGCCAACGACGAAGGGAAGGTGTAAATAGGTATCAGACCACTTCGCAATAAGGGCTACTGTTCACACAAAGTGACAACATATTGTCCATAATATAAGATTGCCATAGTTTCAAAACATTGCAGGTTTTGCTGCAATGTCTTGCTGCAAGAGCCGTGCAGATAAAGACGCATCCAATGCCCTTAATTATAAAAATAAAACCATACGTTGTAAAGACTAGACTTACCTTACAGAACTTTGAGCTAAGTCCACATTTGCTCCTAAAGCTTTCAGAACATACGACGGTTCGAGAGAAGCTGAGGTACATGCGGAACCACTAGATAGCGCCACATCGTTTAAGGCCATGAGTAAAGATGGCCCGTCGGTATTCGCAAAGGATAAGTTGACACAACCTTAAAACAAAAGTCTTTATGTTTTCGTTATTGTTCTTACTATGTTTCCAATAATTGAGCTTACCTTGGTATGTTTGTATGGGATCTCCATTTCTGATAACATTAGGCAATGCCTTAAAAAGAGTATCGGTTAACTGCTTACTTAATTTGATAATTCTAGCATGATCATATCCCATTTCATATTGTGAAATTTCACAAGCTCTTCCTAGGCCTACAATTACTAATAAATTATGTAGCGTTCTGCACTTAGAAAACTATTTAATTTCGACAGTTTTATACAGGGTGTTCTAGAAGTACAACACGTAACTTAAGGCGGCAATTCCTTATAATATTCTCAGAGAAAAAGTTCATATAAACATGTGTGCGGAGTTGGCCCGTTTTTGAAGTACCTACATGCTGTTAAAGATTAAAAAAAAAATCGTTTTTTCGAGATATGAGTAACGAGCCATCAAATATTTTATGTTGTGTTTGTTTTAAAGAAACTACTGGAAGTCAGAGTTGCAAAGCGTGTAAACAACCTATTCATTCAATCTGTGCTGTACCAGAAAATTCAAACAGTGATGAGGGGCATGGTCTCAGATGTCATGTCCTTTATGTTCAAAAAATTTCCTTCAGTATCTGTCGGTACAACGGTCAGAATTCCAGTGCCCGAAGTTGATAGGGGACGAGGTGATGCTCGTAATATTCTAGCCACTATCATGAATAAAACAGATGATGGACTGTACCAGCTCGGTACTAAGGAAGGAGTGGTTAAATCACTTTATTCCAGGTCCCAGTTTACGGTTTGTCAGAAAATAGATAGTGTTAAAAGTGGTCGTCCTGGTATATCCGAGGAGAAAAAAAATTAACATATTATTATCACTACAGGAAGATTCTCATAGCTCAAGCACACAACTTGGACGGGACTACGATATTCTCCAAGCCACCGTATCTAAATTTTTACAAAAAGAGAAGTTTCATCCATACAAACCAGTATTTGTACATGAATTATTGGACGATAATCCTGATAGGCGAGACCAATTTTGTGAAATTATGATTGAGCTAACAGATAATAACGCAAGATTTGTCCAAAGAATTTGCATTTCAGATGCAGCTACGTTTTGTTTAAATGGTCAGGTTAATAGACAAAGCTACAGTAACTGAGCACAGGAAAATCTTTACTGGTTCATAGAAAATCACACCCAGTATAATAAAAAGGTTAATGTTTGGGCGAGCATTATTGAAAATAGGATATTTGGACCATTTTTCTTTGATGAGAGTCTCACTGGAGAAAGATATCTAAATTTCCGTCAAAATGATCTGGTTCCAGCTCTTGCCAGTCTGTTTCCAGATGATAATGATCCTGATTTACCAAGTTTAACCTTATGGTTTCATCAGGATGGTGCTCCCCCGCATTATGCTGTTCATGTAAGGGAGTACTTAAATTCAATTTTTCCGGGGCGGTGGATAGGTAGACGGGGGTCAATAGAGTGGCCACCCAGATCGCCTGATCTTAATCCACTGTACTTTTTTTTTATGAGGCTACGTCAAAAATTTAGTTTATTAATCTAAACCCATCTCGGTAGATACACTGAAGGAGTCTATTCGACGAGTAATAAAATGAACTTGAGGAATATCTCCACAAGTAGTACTAAATGTACAACAGGAATTTCTATATCGATTGATCTGCTGCAGAACAGTTGGTGGAGGACATTTTCAACATCTTATAAAATAGTTTCCTTTCATCCTTTGTTGTTTGTTTATTTTGTTTTAAAATTGTTAAAAAATTTAAAATTGTTAATATTTCGTAAACGGCTGAAGATAAGTATAGGGCATGATTAATGAAAAATGTCTAGAATTGATTGTAGAATATAGAAATGTAAAATTATATCATATCTTTCATTAAAAAAATTAAAGTCATCGTAACCCTGTATATTTACTGACCTACAACAGGAGGAGTAGGAACTGTTCCACTTCGGATGCCATTCTCTTGACCCCCGCCGCTTTGGATGGCTTCAACTTCTACTCTAGGGCGCCTTCTCACATAAACAGCCCCTACACCTTTTAACAAACAAAAATTGACTGTTACAGCACAGGGTAAAGTTGACTACAACTCACAGAGGCGTTTATAAGAAATGTTTGTTAGCAGCCAAGATGACACCAAAATTTAAAATTTCCAAGGATAAACAATTAAGATACGGTTACATTAAGGTGAATTAGTAATAATATCAAAACTGTAAATGACGTGAAGTAACAAATGCTTATTAAATATTCAAAACCTATGCCGGGGATTAACAACAATTTGAACACAATCTCTTAAAATCTACATTGAAGGACAGAAATATTGACCATTCTTTAGGTAGACCCACCCTAATTTATCGCCAGCTATTGTGATATTCGAGGATTTACCATTGTTATTATGAAAATTCCTTAGCCAGGAGCATGCATTGTGGGAATTTTTAAATTAAAAATATTAATACAGTGCAACCTTGGTAATCCGAACCCACACTAATCCGAACTACGCTAATCCGAACGCAAATCTCGCGATGCGATAGTCCGAACGCCGCCTCGGTAATCCGAACGCTGACAGGAAAAGACCTACAGCGCGTCAACGCGTCGCTCACGTTACATCATTCAATCATTTTGTTTCGTGATATTAAGGGTATAAGAGTGTACGTATTAAGAGTCTTGCGTATTGTGTAGTGTCAGAACTGACCGACAATATTTCCGAAATTCCGTGTTTAGTGAAAGATGATGATGCAGTGTCAGCTTTTAACACTTGTATTGCTTGGGCAACTCAAAGTAAGGTTCCCGAACATCGATTCGTCTTCTTGCAGGAATTAAGAGTTCAAGCGCAAGATGCAACATTAAAAAAAAATAAAATAAGAAGCAGACAAAAATTACAAATTTTTTCAGAAAAAAATTAACGCTTTATTTTTAGTTAAATTTTTGTTCTTTAAATTGTTAATGCACATAACATTACATACATATTTCGTTAGTACATATACGTTACATTAACATATTTAAATAATGTACGTATGTATTTAAATGTATAAAAATTTATATACATAGATCTATAGATCTACAAATGTGCACAGATATGTTTTATGGTATATTCGTTAATCCGAACAATTCGATAATCCGATTAGGGTCTGACAATTGGGTGTTCGGATTAACGAGGTTGCACTGTATATAATCTGTTATTTCACTTTTACGCCACGCCCTTGTCGGTCATTTTTCGGTCAGCCTAGACTGATAACTTGCATTATCCAATACAATTATTACATCTTTTGGTATAACATCCAACATTTGTTTGAATCATTCTTTGAAAGCATCGGCAATCATATCTTAGTGACTACTCTTCAAAGCGTATATTTACACATAGGTGAGTAATCCTGGTCTTTTTGGATTGAGGACAAAATTTTGTCCAACGTAGAAATTTCTTATTTTTTAGGAAACTGTGAAGCTTTTGCCGTATTCTCTGAATTAAAACGTTATCTGGTCCAAGTTTTGGTTGTTCTGGAGATGTTTTTGGAGGTTTGAGGCCACCATTTTATTCTTCTTTTAAAACTTTATAAATTGTTGTTTTCCCCACAACGAATGTATCTGCTGTCAATGGCGCTGCATTGTCAACACTCATATCCGCCTTCTTATTTATAATAGATTTGTAATAGATAAGGATCTTTTCTCTTCATTTACTGAACATGAACCGATTCTAGGCCGTTTCTATATTCCCATTTAGGTCCATATTTCACAAAACACTCATTTATTCCATCGGGAGGATTTTTCTGTTGAACAGCGGATTAAAACATTGCTCTTGATAAGAAATCTAGTTATAGTGATGATACGGGCGGCTTTATTGTGTGGTATCGCTAATACCTCTTGTTATGTCTATTGTCGGGCTTTGGAACAGGATCTTTTTTTTTTTAAACTGGTTTTAATATGGAACAGATTGAAACACGTATGAATCGATAGGTTTTCCTGTTGCGATGAAACAGTTAACTAACTGCGGTCTCGGTATCGCAGTCGTCTCGTTTACTTGTTGCCGTTCCAGCTGTACTGTTTTGTTGCAGCAGTCCAGTCGGATAACCTCTTATCTGTTTTGCGAGTCAGATCTTTTACCTCGTCTGCTGCGGAGCTCGGTGCATAAACGAGAACCCGTGGCTTGGCCCGCGCGGCGTTGTCGTTGTTAATTATTTTTTAGAAAATACAAAAAAATTGAAACTTATTTATTACTTTTTACAACAAAAATATAAATAAATATAAAATAAAAACTTTTCGGATAAAGTTTATAGTATCAGTACACATTACTACGTAATGGCAATATTAATAAAAAGAACATTCAAAAATAAATTATCACTTATAATATCACAAGAGCTTAAATTATTTCCAGGAATAATTTAAGCTTGCGTGGAATTCGGTAAGAAAATTTCACACCACTTCACACCATAATTTGGAAAAAATAGTAGTTTTCCTATTCAGTGCGCAAAGTTATGTTTTCCCGCACGCGAAAGCAGTTAGACGAACGACGCGAAGCGGAGTTCGGATAAGCTTTAAGTGCGGGAAAACTACTTTGCGCACGTGTTAGGAACAATATTTTTTCTACGAGTGAAATAACTATATATTTTTTTAATTTTAAATTTTTATTGACATCAAAAACAACTATTTTTTTAATTTTAAATTTTTATTGACATCAAAAACAACTTATAACTACTTATACCTAAATTGTCTATTTATTATTATTAATTACATTAATATGGAATGTGCAGTTGGTCGCTTTTTCTACATTTATTGCAGATCTAGCAACTAGAGGTGAAAATGTTGTAGTAGATGTCATTTCCTGGTTCATCAGTACTGTCGTGTTGCAAAAGGAATAAATGGATCCATTCTTTGAAGTACTTGGAACTGCTTCACATTTTTTAGGGCTGCAGCTTAAAATTTTGTTGCTTAGCCCTTTTTTATAAGTTGTGGACTCATCGATGTATCCCTCGGCTACCGCAGTAGATTTCCAACCCCCCAAACGTTTTATGTCGGTGATTCCTTCTCCAGAATTGGCCAGTAACGTTGCTGATGACCTTCTGAAACTGTGCCCTGTATAGAGTTCCGGATTTGGCAGTTTCAAAAAGGCAGCTATTTCAGAAGGCATCTTTCCGAAACTATTTACTCCAACACATTGTGAAACGCATTTATCTTTTTTGTAGACTAAGAAAAAACGGTTGTTTGACGTTATCGGGCGTAAGCTTTTGTATTTTCTGTACAGTTGCAGGTAGGCTCCGTTATGAATTTCTTCCGATATTATAAAGTTTCTTGCTGTATGATTTTTTGAATTCCTAATTTTGACAATTATGAGGTTTTCTTTATCTTCAATATCGGCAGTGGTTAAATTTGCTAGCTCTTCCCTTCGGCATGCACCGGCAAGTCCAAAAATAGTGGCAACTTTAATTAAAAGGTAAATTTCATCTGGTGCCGAATTAATAAAACTGAATATTTCTTCCTTCGTAAATATTTTTGCTTTTTTTGGTTTAAACCCAATATTCTGCTTTTTCAGAAATGCAGTGAGCTTATAAAATTCACCAATATCGATGTCTCTTTCTATTTTTATTACATTTTTGAGCATTGAATATTTTGACCACATTGTGTTAGGTTTAAATTCTTTGCTTAACTTAAGAAAGTAGGCTAAAAGTACCTCTTCCTTTAACGTTTTTATCCCCCTTTGTTCGCACCATTTGGAAAACAACTCGTACTGTTTCTCATATTTTTCTCGCGATTTGGCAGGCAGCAATTGCAAACTAGCGCCATGTTGGCGGCTTCTAGGACATCTTCTGGAAGTTCTTCTTCAGTGATATCCATTTTTAAAACAGTTTTTTTTATTTTAAATAGGTGAAAATGCTAGTGAAAATTTTGAAGAAGACCTCTAAACTGACATGAAAGCGTTGTATGACAATGTATTTTGGTTGCTAAGGGAACAAACCGCATTTGACACAAAAATACTTGATTTTTTTTAACTTGAACAAAATTAGAGGAAAATATAATAATGCAGATTTCAAAAAAATTTTGAGCCGCACGGCACAATACTTCGGTATAGTTTATAAGGCAACACATAAACCACCTGTCAACTTTGTCTTGTTACATATTTTCGTATAAATATCTAAAAAAATTATAAAATATAAGAAAAAAACGCGTCTATAATATGGTAATTTTGCTTTAAAATAAGTGTGCAGGAAAAAAATTTCCCGCACAGTGTGCGGGAAAGTGCTACTTTGCGTATGCAAAAGTGTGCGCAAAGTAGCTTCTTTGCGGTCACTCGTAGAAAAATTATTAATCCAACCTGATATTTTAAATTAATTTCACTGCTTGTCAAGTTGGTCAGGGTATTTTTGTTTTTGACATATGTTGATTTGTCATTTTTGTTTAACCGGTTCTGTCACAAAGCTTAATAATTACTAGTTTAAAACGTCTGTACGTTGATTTTGCTAAGTGTATAGCGAAATGTCGCGATTTGGTAAAGAAAATCAACAAGTAATTAGACAAGAAATTCAAAATATAACACCAGATAACACCCGAAAATCAAAATCAATATATTTATATTTATATCATATGGTTACCTTTTCAACTGTCAAAAAATTTTCATATATAATACCACAAGAGAAAATATTTTGTCGGCAAAATTTTCGATTGGTATGAAAGTTTGTTGCTAGGCAATTTCGCGAATGAAATTTTTGACAAAACCACGAGCCGTCAGGCGAGTGGTTGTGTAAAAAATTAAATGAGCGAAATTGCTAAAAGCAACAAACTTAAATATACCAAGAGAACAATTTTGCAGACTTAAATTTTTATCGAGTGGTATTCGACATGACTATTTTACGAGAGTGAGAATAAATGGAAACGGATGTTTTAAAACAACTTTTATTTAAATTTTAAACAAATCCAGTAATAAAAAAGGTAATAAAAACTACCTATATATAAATATTACAATTATTGTAGTTGATGATCTGCGCGTTATTTTTTTCAATTACAGCTGCAGAATGAGTTTGCACCTGGACCTGGCTTGCATTCCAAGTAGAAGTAGAAACTAAGACCTTATTTTGCTGATTTTCTTGGAGATTTTCAACTAGTTTTAAGTCATGTTCTGGATTAAGTTGCAAGTATGGTTTCAAAGAGTTGGTACTGGAATGACCTGTAAGCTTAATAAGTTCTTGGTCACCAACTCCTTTTTTTGCCAATGTAGAGATTGCAGACGATCGGTGGGAATGGTTTGTAATCTTACATTTTTTAGTGTCCATGCCAATTTTTTCCGAAGATAGCTTTGTCCATTTTGATATAGTATTAATTCCCAAAGGCATGTTTTTATACCATACTCCTTTTTCCTAGTTGAGATTGACAGTCGAAAATAGCCTCTATGTTGTTAGGTAGGGATTGGTAGTTATTTTATCCATTAGCTTCAAATATAGACGGACTGGACATACACGTTCCTTGGTTTTGTTTTTTTATTAGCCATTTACTATTTGTTAGCGCCTTTGAACCTACTTGGGAAGTCTTCGAGAATATTAGATTATAATCAATTCGTCCAGAGAAATTACCTTTAAGGTCAAGTTCCTTTTGAAAACAATGTATTATGCAATTTGCAGCTTCATTACCGCGCCAGGCAAGTTCAAAGGAGCAAATATGGAAAAAAAAATTTTTGCAACCCGTCGGGATTGTTCTCTTTTTGTATTGTAGCATTCCACCATTTTCAAAAGTTGTTCCAATGTGAATGCTTTTGAACTTGCTTTTCTCTTTTCTGGCGCTGCCTGCAGTTGCCGACGCTTCGCATCTCTGGCCAAGCGAGCTGATTTGAAAATTATGTCTTGAAAAGGATCAATTTTCCTTTCAAATTCCTTATAATATTTATTTTGAACCATTTGGGCAGTTGTGTTCCATAAAGACTTTACACTTGATTCTTTATAGTCATCACAATTCTTTTTCTTCATGTTGTAGCCGTAATCTTCTAGAATTTTTGATAAATCTTCCGGCGAAGTATCTCTTGCTAATTTATAGTTTTTTTCTAGTAGAAATTGAGAAAATTGTCCCCACGCTGACTTCTTTGATTTCACTGTATTTTGGGGTATTGTTTTACGCACCGCTTCTCTATTTGATTTAAAGAATTACTTCCGAATCTTGTTTTACTTGAAAAACTTATTTTGTTTTCACATATAAACTCGTTTTAATACAAAAATGTCCGTTTGACATGACTTCAATTAAATAATTGTTGTCATTGAAATAAAAAAAATGATTGTATTTTCAGGCGACTTTTTTTCTAAATGTCAAAAAATGGTCGCGGCAATACGAAGTTGGTTGATTTTGTCGACCACCAGTTCAGGTTTTTTTTTTTTTTTTTAGCGTATGGCTACATCACAGGTAAGTATATGACAAAAATACAACAAGAAAAGAGAAAAAAAACAAACTTTACAAACAAACATTAAGATTACAAATATATTCTATTGACTCTTTTGTCGCAATCAGGAAATCGGATGGGTTACCACTGTAAGAACTAATTGGACAGTCCTCTACCAGGTGTTTAATAGTCTGTCTTTCAGCGCCGCAGTCACAGTTTGGGGAAGGTATTTTTCCCCACCTGAAAAGTGAGTCGGAGCATCTGCCACAGTTCGTCCTTATTCTATTTAGTGTTGTCCAGATTCGTCTTGGTTGGTCAAAGCCCTCTGGTTTGCTTGTAACGAATGGCATATCCCGGTAAGCAGGTGGGGCCATCCTCTCCCAGTCTTCTTTCCATCGCTCAATTATGTTGAAATTTTCTTCGATAAGGGTTTCTGCCGTTTTCAGGGGGGTTTTTCGTGAGCGTAGCCTATTTATGGTTCTACCGGTTACTCCAACGTGGGAGCGGAGCACGGGGTCGGCGTTTATTTTTTCATACTCCCTGACCAGGGCATGTTCTCGGCGAATCTGTGGAGGGGCTATGTGGCTCAGTGTGGGTAGCCAATTGGCTACCAGTTCAGGTAGTTGTATTGTTAGCTGAATATCGATTTTATTGCCGGTGTAATACACTCTAGTGAAATAGTCACATAAATGTCGTGGCGCCTCGAAAAAATTTCCGAAAATTTTTTTAGATGCCATGGTAACTAGTCAAAATTAAGGTATCTTATTGGTTGAAAAGTAGAGGTGTGAAATTTTCATTGTAACAATAAAACTATTAAGTACATTAGGTTGTACCATAATGATAAAAGTACATATTAATAAACTAAGTAATGGGAACAACGAAAACCGAGACAAAAACTAGCAAGTATGAGAACTTAATTTTCTCAAAATTTATAATAAATAACTAAATACAGTATACCTAATTACCCAATAATGGTGTTTTTTTAAGATTGTTATAGAAGATTTTTAAGACATTTGCAATATGCAAATTTGCACTGTGCATTTGTCTTATCTATGACTGTAAAAAAATTTCACACTGGGCTACTTTTATTTCGTATTGTTAAACTTTTTATTAAACTCATTATACATTTTATTTAAGAAAAGAAACTGTTGCACTTGCTTAGTTACTTAAATCGGCGAGATTAATATAGACAGTCGACACAACACGATTTACTACGTACGACGGGTAAGTAGCGATCTTGCTCGGCAATCTAGAGGTCCGGGGTTGGGGATGCCAAGAGGAACTAGTGCCCTTGGGAAAAGCGAACAAAGTGATACTACAATGGGTACCAGGACATGAAGGTATTACAGGAAATGAAAAGGCCCAACCAACTTGCAAGAAAGGGATCGGAGAAAACATTCATTGGTCCAGAACCGGCACTCGGAGTCCGAAGGTGTATAGTACGACATGTCATAAAACGATGGACAAGTAATCAACATAAAATCTACTGGAACAATAGACAAATCTTTTATTGGAGACCCAGACCCGAAACTAGCAAAACAGCGACTTCTAGTGAGTAGAAATCAGCTGAGAATACCACAAGAATTCTGACAGGACACACTGCCATCAATGGAGACCTAAGCTGCAGGTTATGCGGGCGAGAGAGTGAAATGGTACAGCATATTATTTGCCACTGCGAGTCATTGGATCGGAAAAGGCAACAAATACTCGGGCAACAAGACTAGAATCAGAGAATATTCCGACACTCTCCCCAGTTGACCTACACAAACTAGTGCAAGGAACTGGAATCAATGAGTGGGTGTAAGAACAAACTAGGGTGAGCACAATGGGTCAAACCTGGCCGAAGTGCATCCGGCACTTAAACTGAAAAAATATCAACTTTTGAAAATTTCAAAAAAATTAATATAACGGGTCCGAGCGATTTTCAAACAAACCTGCGGTGTTCCATTTGAAAAGCTGGTCTGTTTCTTTATAACTTGAGAAAAACACAGAAAAAATATTGTAAATTGATTTACATAATGCAACATAGTTTTTAAGTTGTTGGTCAAGTTCACCCCATTTAACGGTACCTTTTGGCCCATATATTTTATGTCCACTCATCGACATTAAATCGACATTCATTTTCTCCACGTCCAACGGTATTTTTCCTAGAGCCTGAGCTGCATCAGTATGAAAAAACACTTTTCTGTTTCTACATATTTTTCCAATATCTTCGATTGGCTGTCTTACACCAATTTCGTTGTTTACCGTCATTATGGATACAAGAGACGTTTCAGGTGTAATGCTTCTGTCCAGTTCTTCCAACAAAATTATACCTACAAATTTAAAAATGATTTTTTTTTATTACTAATCCTAACAGGGGTGGCTTGTCAGGTGCGGCAGGGTCGGCAAGGGTCAAACAAACAACAAACAGTATATATTATTTATCTAGATCAATTTGCATTTTTAATGATTCGCAATCTACCAGTGAATATCCGTTATACTTTAAATCTTGACTGGACACTAAAAGGGCTTCCAGTACTGACGATATTCCAGTCATTGTAATTAAGACATGCGCTGACGAACTGACACCGGTATTTTGTAGGCTTTTTAACTTATCCTACAAAAAAGGTATATTTCCTTCTTGCTGGAAAACTGCGGGCATCCAGCCCATACCCAAAAAAGGCAAGAAGACCTTGCCAAACAACTACCGTCCAGTAGCATTGCTTTCAGTTATATCAAAAGTGATAGAGAAGGCTATCAACGAAAAATTATTAAAATACCTGGAAGGCTTCAACATTATTAGTGATCGCCAGTATGGATTCCGTAAGTCTAGATCAACAGGAGACCTTCTCGCTTATGTTACTCACGTTTGGAACAACGCAATAGAACATCATTGGGAGTCCCGGGCGGTAGCACTGGACATTTCCAAGGCTTTTAACCGAGTATGGCATGAGGGGCTCCTAACTAGAGTGAGAGCATACGGAATGCCGGTTTAATTTTGGTCATGGCTGTCGGGCTTCCTTAAAGACCGTTCTCTGCGATAAGAGATGGACGGATTTCTTTAAGATACATTTAACATCAAAGCCGGAGTCCCTTAAGGTTCTATATTGTCGCCAACCCTCTTCTTACTATACATTAACGATCTTTTGAAAAAAACTAAAAATCCTATATATAGCTTCGCTGATGACGGCACAATTTCATCCTTTACCTTGGATGCTCGGACATCGGCTGCCAATGCCCATCTCTATAGGCAGCAAGAGGTCTCACATCTCAACAAGGACCTGGAAGAAATTCTGTCTTGGGGTGACAGTATCCAAGTAGAATTCAACGCTAAAAAGACCCAGGCGGTAGTACTTTCTAAGAAAGTTATTGTTGAAGAACCGGATATAGTTATGGCGGGACACTCGATTCCCTTGGCTTTATCAATTCATTTATTGGGCGTTAATTTGGATAGTCATATGTCTTGGCATAGTCACGTTGCGGTCATTGCTAAGGCAGCCTCGCAGAAGCTTGGAGTACTTTTCCGAACTAAGAACCTCTATACACCCCAACAACTTGTGATGCTCTATAAAGCCCAAATTCCACCATCGCTCAGGTACTGTTCGCATATTCGGGGCTCGGCTCCTAAACATACCCTGAGATTGCTAGATTCCATTCAGAGAAGAGCCATTCGCTTGATCGGTGACCATAGTCTGACAAACAAACTCTAAAACCTTAAACATCGAAGGCGGTTTGGCGACTTGACCCTATTTTACAAATATTTTCATGGAAAGTGCTCAACTGAGGTTTCCCGCTTGCTACTACCCAGAGCGGTGCATGGTAGAAATACACGACGAGCCACTGCAGCCCACCAGTACGTATAATTCTTTCATCTGGAGAACGTCATCACTCTGGTCCGACCTCCCTGAGATCGTGTTCCACAACGACTATAATCTTCACAGATTCAAGCCCAACGTGAATCGTTTCCTGCGCACGCGCACCGCTCCCAGAGCGCCATAAAGGATTCATCCTGCAGTGCTGTGCCTTATCATAAAAAAAAATCCAACGGAGTCATATCCGGTGAGCGTGGCGGCCACTTTACAGGAGCGTCATTTCCTCTACCGATCCATCTGTTTGGATACTGTCGATGCAAATAATTACGGACATTTAAACTAAAATGTGGTGAAGCACCGTCATGCATAAACCACATATCTCGTCGAAGTTGTAATAGCAAATCTTCTAATAAATGTGGCAGCGTGTTTTGTAAATGTTCTAAATAATCCACACCATTTAGTCGTGGCGGTAAAATGACAGGACCAATAATGAAATTGCCAATGATTCCTGCCCACACATTAATTCTAAACTCATGTTGATAACGAGTTACTTTCGTGGCATGCGGGTTTTCAGCAGCATAAACATATTCGTTATGTAAGTTGGTTACACCACTTCTTGCAAAACATGCTTTGTCAGTAATTAACTTGTGCTTAGCAAAATTCACAACATGTAGTCTTTGTTCCGTAATGAATCGACAGAAGTTCAATCGTTGATCGTGATCCGGAGTCTTATACCTTTTGGATATGGTATTGGTGAAGCTGCTGTTCTTTTAATGTTCCATGAACTACATCCTTGGATACTCCTACTTCTAAACCTAAGCGTCTGGTGCTTAATCTTGGATCTTCAGCAATTCTTTCCAAAATTTGTTCCTCAACCTCAGTCCTTAATGCACGTTGCCGTCCATAATTGGCAGTTACAGGAGTGAAGCTACCGGTTTCGCGAATGCGTCTCTCAATAGCAGCAAATGTTTGATGGTTTGGTATGCGCCGATTTGGATATCTTTCCCTGTATACCCTAACACTTTCGCGGCCATTTCCTACACAATACCCAAAAATCAATAGCATATCCGTCATTTCTGCAGAACTGTATCCTTCGGCCATCTTTACAGTAAATTTAAAATTTAACTAACACGTTTCAAACACCTTATTTATTCTCGCATTGTGTTTACATTTAAAATTATTATATATAAAAAAAAGTATCTAAAAAAAATACATTCTCCACTGCTAATTCACTGACCACATTTCATCCTCAAAGATAACAGCAAACATTTTTTATTCAGAATAATTTTAATATTCCGGTGCGGCATCGAACACTAAAACCGAAATATCTCAAAAACGGCTTACTTTAGCGGATTTTCACAAGAGTACCTTTTTTGTTTCAAAATGTTTAACCAATTAGACTCTTAACAAAAAAAGGAAAAGGCTACACTGATAAAAAAGTTATAGCCATTCTAAACCATAAGAAGTGCATTATGAGGCGCCCTCTAATGGCCACAGTGAAGAGGTGTCCGTATTCGGGTTTCGGATCCCAAAAAAATTCCGGGTACCAAGTTTTAAAGTAATGCGTTAAAAAATGTTCATTAATTTTAAAAAATTTTATTTTTATTTTTCAACTTTACCACCCTGTATCTCGGTAACGGAGCAATTTCGGACTAAGGTAAGTTGCTTTAAATCGCCTTATTTTGACCTCAGGAATATGAGCTTAGATTTTGCATAGACCTTTTAGAGACATTGTTTTAGTACATACATCATGTCTTATGACGATTTTTATTTTTAATGCCTAAAACTAACAAATTGATGTCTTTCGCTTCTCACAGATTTCATTTTAATAATCTTCCACAATTTATATGATTTTACCGTTACATAAATAATGTTTTAGAAAAATAATAACATATAAGCCGATGTTTTGCATCTTAATAAACAATGGATAATATTAATAAAGCTTAATGTCTCCGTCCGCACCTGTCTCGTGGAGTACTTGTGGTATTGAAATGTCCATATAAATCGCAATTAGGTATTAGGACTGCCGCACATGTCAAAATCTACTTCCTAAACTTTTATTTTATCCATTAGTATATCATGATACCATATTTTAGCAGCGAGATTTACTGTCTTGTCAATTTATATGTGTCTCAATCTGAAAGTATCCCGTCCGCACCTCTTGGGCCCGGGTATTTATTGGGATACACCGGCAACACTGAAAATCAGTTTGACCTTGAATAATGTTGTTTCTTTCAGTGTGTGTCTAAATTATATCAGGTGAGTTTAATTTCTATAGTTTTTGTAGTTTTTTTTTATAAAAAATTACAAATAATAAACTTGCGCAATTTTTCTTACGTCCCGTCTGCATCGTATTTATTTTGGCAGTACCAGCATTAATTAAAACCATATATTTTTTACAAAATGCAATAATGTGCCGGTGATCAAATAACCTCAAAATATTGTTCGTATTAAGCAGCGTTGCAGTCAAAGAGGATAGGTTGCAGTGCATAAGATATTTTAAGCAGATAAATGTCCAGTCCGCACCGTCCCGTCTGCACCTTTAAACCGCTGTGCGGACCGGACAATCATGGTGCAGACTGGACATTATTTGTTTTTGCCTTTTGTTCACTATATTTTGAGCTTAATGACGGTTTGTATTATATTCAATTAGTTTACTCCTTACATGCATCTAACATGAACATTATAAATAAAATGTAAAACACGTAATTTGATTAAAATCGGTATTTCTTTGATAATAATCAAAGACCTACTATTTGAAGTACAGATATAATATTAATAACAAAGAATGTACTTGGAAATATTCAAACACGCATTGTTTAGTCCTTATTTTGTGTCTTTCACCTTCCGTATAAAAGCCGATTTTTCAATGTTATTTAGGTATATAAAGCAAAGGATGATCTAAAAAAAGAAAAGTTTATAGAGAAGCTAAGAGAAGATAAAGAAAAAGCTTACATGCGCAATATAAAAGAGCTTAAGGAAAAGAAACAAATAAGAATACTTTCAGATGTTATCTTGACCAACATGATTTCAAGCCTAGCAATAGTAACCACACTAATAATAACGACTATGCAAATATCCAAAAGCAAAATATTTATGAAGATGTTATAAGAGTTTAGCATTAACTAAGAAGAATGCAAATCTTCTATCAAAGATTAAACTTATTATTAGCAGTACAATTGTTCCAAAGAAAAACTCAATCAAAAATCCAAAACGGTAAATAATAAGAAGGTTGTTTCTACATCAAAACCTAATTATAATACAGAAAAATCCCGAATTCGTAGAGCAAGATTGACCGAATAACAAAAAGCTGTAATAAAAGAAAAAGACAAACTTCGAAAACGAAATGCCAGGGCTGAAAAGAAAATTCTTAAAATTGCTGATATGTCGATAAAACAGAAAAAAAGTCAAAGACTAATTTGGAGGGAAACAAAAAGAAATTATAGAATAAAGAGAAGAAGTTTAAATGTTGTCTTAAATACAACTTCCCCAAATTTTGATTTAGACAATGACAATGAAGAATTTGATGAAAACCTGCGCATACCCAATATAAATGTGAATACCAACCAAAATAAACCAGAGATAAATGTAAATCAGGAACAACCAACCCCACCTAACTCTTCAGTATGTACGCGAGGTAGTACTATATTATATACTCCTCCAGCATTAATATTTAGTACACCTAGTACATCTCAAACCACTGATGTAGACAGTACAGTGACTAAAGAAATATTAAAAAGTAAAGCGACCTATCAAAAAGTTTTTGCTCGTAAACGAAAACACAATAAACGGAAGGACAACTCCTTTTTTTTTTGAGAAATAGAAAAATTGAAACAAGAATTGAGCAACAGCGAGAAACAAATAGAAGAATTAAAAAGGGAAAAACTTAAATATAAAAACGACTTCAGAGACAAGAAAAGAAATTACTTTCACCTAAACATAAAATTAATCAAAATCATGAAACGGACACAACACAAGATGAAGTTGAAAATCCAGTACCTACAAACGAATCTCCTAATACTAAAATTAACTTACTTTTAACCCATACCCAACGACATACAAAAATAATTAATTTTTGGGGCAGCTCTAAAGGAGCAAATTGTTACAAACTTTAGTAAGCTAGATAAAAAGATGAAACAAGTGGCTAGAAATTTGCTGTCTGGGAACCTATTAAAAAAGTATAGACTTCACAGGAAAATTAGAGAAATATTACCATACAGAGAGAATAGGAACTTTACCAAAGGTGCCAAGAATCTAAAACGAAGAAAGAGTTCAAGATCTATTTTTGATACCTGAGGACAGCAAGATCAATAGCTTTCTAAATGATTATTAGAGATTATATACTTACCTACGATTTTTATTATTTTAATACTGTGTTCATGTTTAATAATAATTAATAAACTCCCAATTTCTTGCAAAACAAAACTTTAATTTGTCTAGTCCGCACAAAAATGTCAAGTGCGCACCTACTCTATTACGACCTATATATCTCTCAAAGGATCAGCTGATAACAAAAAGTTACCCGGGAGTCAATAATATAACCTACATGATCCCGCATAATCTAGCATTAGTAATTTTAAGTAAATACCTCTGCCCTCTACGGTTTGACAGAATGGCTTTTGTCCGATGAAGCATATTTCCTATTTTAAAACAGAGCATTATTGTAAAAATTTTGTATCTTTTTGTAAGCAATTCTATTTAATTTAGAAATTTTGTAAAAAGAGCATAAATTTGGAAAGTTCTGTGGCAAAAAATTAGTCTCTACTGAAATTTACCACTTAGGTACAATAAATACTTGTAGGTGCGGACAGGACAATTTATCTTAAACTTCACTTAAACTATTGCAGGCAGAAAATGTTTACCATTAAAAGTTGTCAAGATAACTAAAGTTTATTGCGTACTACGTTAGGAATCTAAAAATAAAATAAAAACCCCAGATATTTGCATTTTATTTTTTTAAGTCATTATTAATGCTTTTGTACAAATTAAATAAAAATCGTCTTATATAACCAAAACTCAAAATTTGCCAAACATTTACTTAAATTTTACGCAGAATAATTTTAATATTCCGGTGCGGCATCGAACACTAAAACCGAAATATCTCAAAAACGGCTTACTTTAGCGGATTTTCACAAGAGTACCTTTTTTGTTTCGAAATGTTTAAGCAATTAGATTCTTAACAAAAAAAGAAAAAGGCTATACTGATAAAAAAGTTTTAGCCATTCTAAACCATAAGAAGTGCATTGTGAAGCGCCCTCTAATGGCCACAGTGAAAAGGTGTCCGTATTCGGGTTTCGTATCCCAAAAAAATCCCGGGTACCAAGTTTTAAAGTAATGCGTTAAAAAATGTTCATTAATTTTAAAAAATTTGATTTTTATTTTTTAACTTTACCACCCTGTATCTCGGTAACGGAGCAATTTCGGACTAAGGTAAGTTGCTCTAAATCGCCTTATTTTGGCCTCAGGAATATGAGCTCAGATTTTGCATAAACCTTTTAGAGACATTTTTTTAGTACATATATCATGTCCTATATAACCAAAACTCAAAATTTGCCAAACATTTACTTAAATTTTACGCAGTGCCTAATAGTAATCCAGAAATTTATAATTATAATAAAAATATCACAATAAACCTTTTAAAATATGACCCTTACTTGTTAAGTAAATTTAAGGAACAATAGACCTAGATATGACATTATTTATTTTAGTTTTAGGATTGTTGATTAAAAATGTAAGAAACTCTATAAAAAATAGATATTTTTTTTTAAATTTTTGACAGTTTTTGTCACAATTTGTGAGTTTAATATTTTTAACACAGAAATTATGAGGGGCGATTTTCTTTGTTAGTTGTACCGCTTTTATGCATATATGGAAACTACTTGAAATTTATTTAAATTATCTAATATATTACGTCGTTGGAAAACTGAATTTTGTTTTCCAATTTATTTATGTTAAAGAAACGAAGCAAATCCACTTAAATTAGCGAAAAAAAAATTCGCCATTCCTTAATATTTTCAAAGGTTCTATCTTCACAATACTAAATTAATTCCATGAGCGTGACAACGGATAAATAATGCTTACGAATAATAAGCAGTTTAAATCACTCGCAATAACTGTCTCCTACACCATTGTAAGTTTGCTTAATTAATTTATTCGCTAGATAGAATTGATTTCATTTTTCTTGTACAATATTAAAAATATACTCGGCTTTTATAATAATATTTATGTAATATATATAGTTTATAATACTAACATTAATCAGTAAACCCTCAAAATCTCTTAAAACTTCTCCAATAATTAAAGTGTACCTACCTTATAAAGATAGATAATTAATTGAGATTGACAACAAATATCTGCAGTTTCATCAATTTCAATAGAAAAGTAAGTCGCGCTCTAAATTTTCATTTCTATGGTTGTGCTTAAAATGTAACTAATACTTTTAATCAATTCATTTTGAACAGCTTTTGACACTCCGCTAAAGATTTTGGAATGTAATATTAATTCTCTAAATTCACGTCTCTTAAGTAGCCTAATAAGCTCCCTATAGTTGCCTAGGTTTAAAGATTCTTCAGATTCATCGTGACCCCTAAACGCTTATATATTATTGACAAACCAAAAAACGTATGATCGTCAATTATTGGGCGCAAAACAGAGTAATTGTTTTAAACAATTTCATTGTGTTTAACGCTCTCTACTCGATCTGCATTGTTAAGAGTAATATAAATGTTTTGTTTACCAAATAAATCAAGTTTTAGCTGGCTGTAGGTATGCTCCTTTGAAATATCATGCTTTTGGAGAGCCCGAAACAGTTCTATTTAATCAGAGTTTCCGAAGCGTGTGTTCAATTTATTCTTCTTCTTAAAGGGCCAAGCAGATTCCTGCGTAGGCGACCGTCTATTTACATCCTGTCAGATTTCTCTATTTAGAGCAGCATTTTGGAGAGACATAAAGTCGTGTATTCCTGTCCATTGTCGAATGTTCCTGAGCCATGAAAGTTTTTTTCTTCCTATTCCCCTTCTTCCTTCGATTTTTCCTTGGAGGATAAGACGTTGGAATTCGTAACGAGGACCACGCAGGATGTGACCCAGATAGGAAGTCTTTCTCTTCTTAATGGCGTCGAATAGTTCACGGCTGGTCAGACCGGCTCTTCTAAGGACTTCTTCATTTCTTACCAGATCTGTCCAAGGGATCCTAAACATTCTTCTAAGAGTCCACATTTCAAATGCCTCCAATCTGTTTATCGAGGTTACTTTAAGAGTCCAGGCTTCGACACCATACAACAGGACGGACCAGACATAGCACTTAACGATTCTGTATCTGAGTTGAAAGCTGAGATCATTATTTGTTAGGAATTTTTTAAGTTTAAGGAAGGTTGATCGAGCTTGTTCAATTCTGCTTCCGATCTCGACTTCTGGATCCCATTTGTTGGTAACGAGGCAGCCCAGGTATTTAAATTTAGTGACTTCCTCTACTAGAATGCCGTTTAGGTATAAAGGGGTGGCGGGGATGTTATTTTTGCTAACCACCATAAACTTGGTCTTCTTTAAGTTAATTTTTAGGCCCAGGTGCTCACTTTTCTCTTGAACCATATGCAGAAGTGCTTGAAGGTCGTTTGCGTTGTCTGCTAAGATTACTGTGTCGTCCGCGTATCTAATATTATTAATTGGGATGCCATTTACTTTTATACCAATTGTACACATTGATATTACTTCGGCAAACGCTCTTTCTACGTACAGGTTAAATAGCATAGGTGAGAGAATACATCCTTGCCTTACCCCTTTCTTTATTACAATGTCTTCGGTGGTTTTAAAATTTTGAAACCTTACTTCGGCAGATTGGTTCCAGTACAAGCTAGCTATTATTCTGTTATCCTTATTGTCTAGTCCTAATTCCTGTAAGTATCTTATCAACAGGTCGTGTTTCACATTGTCGAACGCTTTCTCGTAGTCAATGAACACCATGAATACATCCTTTCTCTGGTCGAGGCAGTTCTAAACCAGTGTTTGTAAACTAAATATAGCTTCTCTCGTGCCAAACCCACTCTTAAATCCAAACTGACTGGACCCACATTTTTTATATAACCTAGTATGTAGGATGCGTAAAAAGAGTTTTAAAAAATGGCTCATGAGGCTTATCAGTCGGTAATCCTTACACAATTTTGCATTGGCCGTCTTTGGAAGAGTAATGAACGTGGATCTCAGCCAGTCTTTAGGGAGTTGTCCGGTGTCATATATGATGTTGAAAAACTTGACTAATTTTTTCATGTTATTTACGTTTAGCATGTGTATAGTCTCTGCATACATATCGTCTGGTCCGGGAGCTTTGTTGTTCTTCATTAGTTTTATGGCATACCTTACCTCACTTTCCAGTATGCTCGGCCCCTCCGGTGTATTGTTAATAACTTCGGGCGTATTCTGCGTTCTGTCGTCATTGAAAAGGTTGGCCACGTATGATTTCCAGGCTTCCTGTAACTCGTCTGGGTCTATGATCGGTTCGTTTTGATCATTTCTAAGAGTGGTTGTAGGTCTTTTGTTGTAGATGCCAGCAACTTCTTTTACTTTTTTGTGTAGTTGAAAACTGTCCCCCATACGAACAAAGTTTTCAGCCTCCTCGCAACGCTCCGTTAGCCATTTCTCTTTTGCCAATCTTATCTCGTTTCGAATTCTTCTTTGATAAGAAGTATAACCATTATGGTCTTTATTGACTTTGCATTCCCTGCGACTCTCCATTAGTTGCAAGATATTCTCCGTCATCCATTCCTTATTTGCTGTGACTCTTGGTTGCAGAAGAAATGTATTATTTGCTGTTTCGAATGATTCTTTGATGCTCGATCACATTTCTTCAACGTCTTCTGAGTTTGAGGAATTAATCAGTTGGTGATTTAAATGCTGCTCAAAGCTGAATTTCGTATCAGCATCCTTAAGTAGTTTTGGGTCGATTCTTTTGGTGACTTTCCTTTTCTTGCCTTTTGACAATCGCAGTTTGACGTTAGCGCATAACGGATTATGATCTGATTCTATGTCGGCTCCGGGTAGTGTGGTGGTTTTGGTTATCGTATTTCTGAATCTCCGGTTTATTAATATGTAATCTATTTGATTGCCAACTATATGGTTGTCGTTGTCTTGTGGTGACTTCCATGTGTATAGTCGTCGAGGTGGTAGTTTATACCATGTATTTGTGACCACAAGATCTTTTTCTTCGCAGTATTCTATTAACCGCTCCCCACTTTCATTTCTTATACCAAGGCCATGCTCAGTGCTCACCCACTATGTGTTCAATTTACCTCAAATAAATAATAAAATAAAAACGTTGACAATAAATGCCTTTGATGCAATGCCGCCTACCCGATCCATCAGCTAAACAAGAAGTGCGCCGCCGGCACCGGTCAAAACCCTTCAAATACCTATTATTGCGATTAACTGAAATATTCATATTTACAAGAAATTTATTTCGAGCTGTAAGGATGATATCACAACACTTGGTTAGTGGTATCGCGAGATGAACGCGCTAAATAAAAGTAATATAGAATCTGATTATGTGGCGACCTCTTTGAGGATTTTGTAGAACGAGAAAGAGAGTTCTCGTACGTTGATTTTTTTCCGATGCTTTTCAGAGTTCTGTCACAGCTTAATATAACAATCAGCTGGAAATCTCTGTTGGCGGGAACAGTTAGCGCCGATCTTCGCGCATGTAAAGTTAGCTCCGCCCACCTGGCGAAATCACATCATGGGCAGCGTAGACGGTAGCAGTATTCCGTATTTGTCTCGATAGCCTAGCATCGGCGTGCGTAAAAATATTTGTGTGATTATTGTAGAAAAAGTGTACAACTTGTCTACAATATAGCAAAGACCACAAAGAGTTGGATGATTCGTCAGTATACTGTTTTCTCAAAGCATACGAAAATTCTAATAAGGATACATTTGGTAATTTAAAAATGCCCAATGACGATTTTGTTAAATTAGTTTGTAAGATTGAAACTATATTTCAAGAGCGTTTTGAGGCTCTAATAACGAAACCGAACATTTGCGCAACGTATTTGGACTTATGCAATTTATTACCTTTTATTCATCCCTGTAAATATTTTCCTACTAATTTTATAATAAGCCTTTACTTAAGAGTAAGAATTTATTATACTTTAAAAAGAATAAACGAGAACTTTAGGAAAATCAACAAAAATAAATTAATTATATGGAAAAATCAGTAAATTTAATGATATTTTTGTTCAGTCTTCATCACTTAGTTGATTTTTTTACAGTTGTAGTAAGTCCCAAGTTTCCTAAATAAGATCTAAAATACTGATGCGTAGTGCAAAAGTAGAAAGATAGGTAGACCAGCATGTTCCCCCGCGGCTTCGCCCGTGTTGAATTTTTTTTATACATTGTCATAGTATGACCTTATTATTTGTTTGTGCCATGGTGAGGTGAGAAAGAGAGAGAGTATGGATGTATATATTATAAATTTTAATGAATACCATTATAAGTACAATAATAGTTTATTTTGTAATATATGTAGTTAGTTATTTGTAATTAAAATATTTATCATTATGGGTATTTTTTTATTAAAATAGTCCCCTTGCAATTTAATACAAAAAAACCAAATTCATACCTTACAGTGACAGCACAAGATGTTGCACCAATTTTTACCGAAATTAAAATATTTTCCTATTACTTATTTACATTATTTAGAACCAAAGACGGTTTCGAATACGAATATCACACAAAAAATTTATTTATGGCAATTTTAAATAATTATCGTAAAGCCGAAGCGGCTGAAACCATAACACCCTAATTCTCGTACGCTAAACCGTTTTAAATTGACAATCAAAAGTTTAAACTGACAAGTGTCAGAATAAGACAGCTAAGTATTCTATTAATAATTAATTTTTGTTTTTCTTTAAATTTTCTTAAAAGATAATGTTTTTAAACGCATTTTTGCAATAAACAGGACCAAACTATATTTTAAAAGATGGTCCAAGGACAAGAATTTACTTACAAAAGAGGTAAGTTGCAAAAATATTGAAAAACAACATGAATTTTGAATGACGCCTAATATCAAAGCCCCAACAAAATTCACCTGGACAGCTGGAAGATCTAAATTTAGACCTGGTCTAAATCTTAAACCTTCCTTCAGAATTTGGGTGTAATGTTTAATATCTGCCACAGGTAACTAAGATTCTATAATTAGGTATAAAAATTAATTCTAAATAACTTTTCTTAACAACCTTTGTACGTGTCTCTGAAAATAAAGCTACTTTACCCTTCAATGAAAATCAAATATGTGCCCCTACCCTGTATACAGTTGTATTTTTGAAATTTATTTTTATGCATATTTCGGTTTTACGATATGCAGAGGCTATCTACGGTATTTTATTTTTTTTTAATCTTAATACGAAATTTTTTCCCATAATGCAACATCTTGTTCTGTCACTGTATATAGGTAATTCATGACGAGTCACTTTCGTAAACCCCACCCTTCATTTTCTCTACTAAACACAATTTAATTTTTTGTAGTACATAATGTAGTATCACAAAAAGAACTGTAAAAAAGCAGAAAAAACACTAATGCCGCTTTTTTATGGTAGGATTTGAAATAAAAATTACCTGACTCTTGAAATTTTAAAATACAATACGGTACTGTTACACATAATTTACTAACTACTAAATATTTGTAGTCCGGCCCCGACTTATAGCCCAAGCACGAGAGAGAAAATGCGCATTGCGTCCTTGTCTAGTCCAATCTAATAGATGAAAGTGCCGCCGTCGAGTCTTCGAGCTGATTGTTATATTAAGCTGTGGTTCTGTTGCGTAGCTATATTTTCTGTGCTCCAGTCCACACGCTATGCAGCATAAGTCTTAAAGCGATTGAGTCGACGCATTAATCGCAGTATGTTGCAGTGTGTATGGGCGGCTCTAAACAATTTATTAAACAATTTTGTGTTATCTACTCACCATTTGTTTGAACAGGTAAATAAGTAATTCTAAACTCTTCAGCTTCAAGTGCTCTACAAGAATTTAAAACACACTTATGTTCCGTTTTTGTTGTTATGATATGCTTCTTTTTTGAAGCATAAAATCTGGCTACTCCCTTGACAGCTATGTTGTTGCTCTCTGTAGCCCCTGAAGTGAATATTATTTCTCTGGGATCGGCGCCTATTAAATCAGCTACCTATAAATAAATACAATTTCATGTTATATTTAATATAATGTTGAGTTGATTATAAAATAACTAACGTGCATTTAGGTACTGACTTGTTTACGAGCTTTCTCCACTGCAGTCCTTGCTTCCCACCCGTAAGCATGCGTCCTTGAATGTGGATTGCCATAGTGGGATGTTAAATACGGCATTATTTCGTCTAAAACTCTCGGATCCATGGGTGTAGTGGATTGAGCATCAAAGTACAGCGGCCTTCCCGCTAATCCCTCTTTAATTTGGTTTTTAATTTCAGTGCTGAAATTGTTGCTAACGACCGATGTCAATTTAGAACTTTTGTGTAAGCAAGCCTGAAGGAATATTACGTTCCTATTTTTGATTAGTTTATTCATTTTAAAGAGCTTTTAACAAATTTTACAAAACCATAAAAAAAATTACAAAATTTTGACAGCTGTTACAGAATAATTAAGGTAAGCCCCCAATATAACCCCACTCTGACTTCTTTTTTTTTATACGTTTTAGGTAGATGCTTGGGATCTTAAAACAGCTTATATTATACTTGTTGATAGACAGATAGATATATTAGCATTTATTTCATTACATATTTGCAACGATTATAAAGTTTGAAGTACGCCATTCAAATATAGGGAGGTTGCGCTAGTGGTAAACGGAAAAAAATCCCCCGGAAAGTAAACCCGCCGAAAAGAAAATAAAGAAAAAAATTAAATATGTAAAAACATAATTTATTCATACACACAATATTATCTAATAATAATGTACCCACAGCAATAATAAATAATAATCAGTTAGTTAATCATGGGTTTAAACCTTATGTTATGAGATATGGCATTTAGAAAATTAGCCATATCTCTTTCCTGGTTATTATACTGCTGGCATAAAAGCTTAGCCTATCTTGCAGTACCTGATAGGTGGTTCGTTTTTTGTTGGTTTCTGGCTCCAAATTGGCATTCTCATTTTTTTTATTAACACCCAAACAGAGGGATGGTCCTGTCCAACAAGGTTGGAAAAACGGTTGTTCCAACCCTGTATAGTTATTTGTTCGGTCTTCATCCGATAACGTGGCCTCATGGACATTCCACACTTCCGGAGGAAATAGTGGGGCAACATTCAGGACTCTTAAATTATTTGGGTCATTGCCAACTTTTCGGAATGTTCCTGAAACGTAGGTAGCGTCGAAATAATTGAAGCGTTGAAATATCAAAGGGGTCAAGTGCCAAATTTTACTGATTTGACTTTTTATCATAGAAAGGAGGTTAGTGCATCCGGGCATAATCTAAGAAAGGAGCTATGAGCCAAAACATTATTTTGTGCTTTATCTTTCCGTTGATAGATGGCTCTTTCTCCAAGTGCCGTTGTAGGTTTCAGGGTGCTAAGTGCCACTGCATGATGAAATCATTAAACTGGCAGCCTTTAGGTTAAGCACGTGCTGCGTGTATTGTTTATGCTCTGTTGTAAGATTTGTTCTTTAAATAAAAGCTTAAAAATGGAAAAACAAAAGCGAAAAAGTGGTACTGGGTCAGTCGCGGCAGCTCAAAGAAAATTAAAAGTTTCTGGCAAAACCTATCAATCTCGTAAAAATAAGGAAATCCCGGAACAAGAAAAACCAAGCTTAGAAGTAAGTAACTTTTTAATGTTAGGGTATTGGGTCCAAATAATATATCTGTGTGAATATTTTAGGTGCTGTGCAAATGTAAATTTGCATGCAAAAGTTTATCTTTTGAAAAGAGGCTTGAACTGTTTAATAAGTTTTACATAACGGATTCCGCTACTCAAGGAAATTATCTGATGGGGCTTATGCATGTAGGAAGAGTAAACCGACGAAGACACGGAACTTATGATAATCCTAATCAAAGTCACAGGCAAGCTACAATTCGCTATACTGTGCCCGACGGTAGTGGTAATGTCATTGAAGTTTGCAAGAAAAACTTTATGAATATTTTTGGGGTAACAAGAAAAAGACTTTTTACTATTAATAACAAAAAGAAAAAAGGTGACACAAACTTTATGGATAAAAGAACGCGTACATGTCCCAGTAAGTTTACTGATAGTGATATTTTAAGCGTGAGAGAGCACGTAAACTCTATTCCTCGCGATAAGTCTCATTATTCTCGAGCTAAATCTAGCAGAGAGTTTCTTAGCCCGGATTTAAATGTATTTCGCCTACACAAATCGTTCAAAGAACAGCATCCTGAAAGTTTAGTAACTTATCGGTTTTATCGCCGCATATTTTTAAAATATTTTCCAAATCTCTCATTTAAGCCCCCACGTACTGATACATGCAGAACTTGCGATAGGTTGAACTGCGAAATTCAGGCAAAAAATGAAGGTAGCCTTTTAGCAAAACAGCAGCTTGAGCTGCACCATAGAAAAGTTGAGGTAGCTACTTCTTCTATGAAAGCGGATATTGTACAAGCTCAGGAACCTAATAGTATAACAAGCGTTATTTCCATAGATTTGGAGCAAGTTTTGTTTGTCCCTACACTAACACATTCGGACATGTTTTACTTAAGTCAGCTATCGTGTTACAACTTATGCATTAACTTAGCGGATAATAAAAAATCTTTTATGTGTTTTTGGCATGAGGGATTTGCCGGGCGAGGTGGTAATGAGATTTCTTCATGTTTGCTACGAGTTTTAAATATGGGCATTACAAACAAAAAAAATCTAATAGTTTGGAGTGATAACTGTGCCGCTCAGAACAAAAACCGAATGATGGTGTTTGTTTATTGTTTCCTAATAAGCTGTGGAATTTTCGAAACAATAGAGCACAAATTTTTAGTAAGCGGTCACAGTTTTTTACAGTGCGACCGCGATTTTGCATTAATAGAAAAGCGCAAAAGAAAAGTTAAGGCAATGGTGCCTGAAGACTTAAAAGATATTATTATTTCCAGTACCCACACAGGTCGGTTTGTAATAGTTGATATGTGTGAAAGATTTTTCAATATTCAGTCTTCTGCAGACGCCATTATTAACCTTAAAAATGTGAACATTAGTAAGGTCGTCCATCTAAAGCTGGATAAAAATAATCCAGGCGTTCTTTTTACCAAAGAAAGTTTTAGCGCTGTGTCACCTTGGAAAAAAAGTATTATATTAAAAAAGGGTAAAAAGGACTCAGATTTAAATAATATTCAATTAATTACATTACCAAATGAAAACAAAATAACAGATAATAAAAAAAGCATTTATCATCTATGATACCGTACTTGCTAAAAGAGGAACATAAATGTTTTTATAAAAATCTTCTGAATATAGAGTAAGGCACTTGGCTTCTTTCTCAATTTATTTTCTATTTTTGTTTTTAAATTTTTTATGTGGTTCTTATTTTTAACAAAAGTCATAAAAACCTATGTAGCGGATGTACATATGTTTACTTTTAATTTGTTAATTTTGTATTCTTTCAAAAATTACAATAAATATTTTTCGTTTAATTACTCCGTTTTTTAATTTTGGCACATAGCTCCATTGATATTTCAACGCTTCAATTTAGGACATCCAAAAATTCTTGTGCCTCCGGAGTTTCCTTTAAATAGTTCATCCCGTCTTTTACATGTCCAACGGGAAGAAAGGCTAATCCATCGAGCTTTCCGCAAATACCGTTTAAGTTTGGATTGCCCATGTAGGTCTTCTGTTGGCCCAATTCTTGTACTTTTCTGAACGTACTTTGGCAAAGGTGGTAAAAGCAGCCTCTAATTCTAATATGGTCTCCCAGAATACTAGTTGCTGCGCCTGCATGGCTGCCTTTTCAAAGTTCATATAGACGACCGTTGGATCGGGGAACAAATCTCTGGAGGCACATTCATTAAATAATGTTTTCAGCATCACTTCGTACGTTTGCTGGGTCTTCTTTTCTAGCAAACAAAATGCTGCTGTTATGATGCAGCCGGAAGCTCCTACAGGAACCCTAATAACATACAGCTGCTTGAAAAAGCGCGGTGCCAACGAAAAATTTCCATCGAGGTACCATGTTGATGCGGATGCTAAATGTCTTAAGGAGTTCTCATCGGCGAAAATAATAATAATAATAATAATAATAATAATAAAGGTCTTTATTTGTACATTTATAACATTTTGCATATTATAACAATTAGTTGTTATTATATACTTAATAATGTACAAAAAGGCGAGGTTCAGTTTGACAGATAAAATCTGCCATCTGTTCAACTAACCCGAAATTAACCTAAATTTTGTGAAATTTTAACAGAGCAACATAAAAATGGTATTTAAATTAACCTAATCGAACGCAATTGCATTGTTCAATATTATATAACTAACCCTAAGAACCAGAATGAAAAAGAAAATATATCAAAAAACTAGAAGAACAGAAAAAAGGGGCACATTTGATTAGTTCAGAGCTGATCAGTAATTATTACATTTAAGTAAACGAGATGAACTAAGTAATTACTTACTAAATTCAATACTTACAGTACAATAATAGCTTAAACCAAAAGGAATAACTCAGAAGACAAGGCCAGATCAGTGATTGCGCGCCATGAGATGAATTGTTATGTTTTGTTTAAATAAATTGACAGATGTTTTCCGGCAGATTATTGGTGTATTTTGCAATCAAGTAGGAGAAGGACCGTTCAAACAGAGTCGTATTATGGGCTGGAATAGTAAGTTTGCCCTTAAATCTAATATTAATATTGTGAACGTCAGTTCGAAAGCGTATTTTATTGTATAAATATGGTGGTGATTTGTTAGTTAAAATTTTGTGATACAAACAGAGCAGATGAAGGTAACGACGATCGCCCATCATTAGCCAACCAGACTGTCTATAAGCATAGCTGATTCTATCATATTTACGTATCCCAAATATAAGGCGTATGCAAGAGTTTTGTAATTTTTGAATGCGACCAGCAACATGTGCTGTTATGCAGGGTCCATAAACAACATCACAAAAATTTAAATGCGACAAGACCAGCGCATTACATAAAATAGATTTTAAATTTCTAGTCAGTACATGCCTATGTTGAAATAAAAGTTTTAGATTGATATACGCTTTTTGCAAACATAAGTTTATATGATCTGCAAATCTAATATCCGGATCCATAAGCAGTCCCAAATTTTTTGCCGAACTCTTTATTTGTAACGTGGAGTCGTTAATTTTTACAGAATCAGAAAAATTTGTTTGAAAATACTGTCTGTCGCCAGTGGTGCCAAAAAGTAACACCACTGATTTTCCAGAGTTTAGCAGAAGGCTATGCCCAGTTGCAAAATTACTAAAGTTAAGTAAATCAAAATTGAGAGCTGTAACTGCTTGGGTGGTTTCTTCTCTGGAAAAGGACAGATATACCTGTGTATCATCAGCGTAAAAATGATATTTTGAGGAAAGAAATGCAGTAGGAAATCTAGACGTATATAAACTAAACAAGAGGGGTCCCAGGATTGAGCCCTGTGGCACACCAGTCGCGACATTCTTAAAAGAAGATATATCGCCTCTATAGCAGACAGCCTGACTTCTTCCTGCCAGATACTCTGCCATCAGTCGAAGTGCTGCATCTGATAGACCAATATACCGAAATATAGCGTTGATAATATCGTGGTTAAGCGTATCAAATGCTTTGCTAAAATCCAATAAAACCAACAATGTTAACCTGCCCTTATCCCAAGCTCCCAATATATCATCCGTAATATTTAATAGTGCAGTAGCACATCCATGGCCCTTTTTAAAACCTGATTGATTTACAGAAATAACCCTCTCAGCCGAACAAAAATCAGAAAGTTGGTTATGTAATATTCTCTCTAAAATTTTGGAAAATGTAGGCAGAATGCTTATGGGTCGTAGCTGGCCCAAAGAATCGACTAAGGATGACTTAGGAAGTGGTATCACCAATGCCTCCTTCCATTGGCTTGGAAAAACAGATTTAGTAATACAATAGTTAATAACATGAGTTATGTAAGGCAAAAGGAAGGGTATGCACAATTCCAAGGACAAAATATTAATTCCGTCTACCCCACAAGCTGTTGTTTTTATAAGCGAGATCGCCTTAAGTATGTCTATTTCCTATTTCTGTCACTCTGTGAAACTCAAAAACTGAATCGGAAAGTTTGTTTTGAGTATAAAACGAAACCACGCTGTTATCAACCGTAAGCCGAGGAACAGAATTTATAAAATGATTATTAATGGATTCGACATTAGCAAGTTGTTGTGGTATATCATTATTCTTTTTCGAATTCAGATCAAGGCGTTTTAAATGAGACCATAATTCTTTATGATTGTGATTATTATATTTTTGCACGAAGAAAGTCTTTTTTTCCCGCTTAACGGCCACAGTGAACATGTTTCTCATATTTTTGTAGGTATTCCAATCGGTTTGAAGTTTAGTTTTTTTGTATTTGCTTAGAGACTTATCTCTATCCCTTTTCATTGCTCGCAGAGTATCTGTAAACCAAGGCGCATATTTTTTCGTAATACGATGTGTAACAAAAGGAGCATGTAAATCTAAAAGTATATTAATATTTTCATTAAAGAACTTAACCTTATCGTCTAGATTATCTATGAAAAACATGCCATTCCATGGAATTGATCGCAGATCCGACTGAAACTGCTCATAGTTTAAAGATTTAAAATTTCTTACTGTCTTGTACTCGTGGTCACTAAAATCAATCGGAGACACACCCCTTTCAATTATTATTTTATTATCAGATGTCAGAATGTAGTCGATTAAGGACGATGTTGTGTCAGTTTTTCTGGTTGGACAATCAATTAACTGTGTGAGTCCCAGACCCTCAAGAAATTCAAACACAAACTTGGTTTCTAAACTATCGGTATTTAATAAATTTATATTGAAGTCACCAAGACAGAAGACGTGATCGACCAAAGGAATAGTCTGAGAAACAGACTCCTCTAAGCAATTGAAAAAGTCTATATAATTAGTGTTAGGAGATCTATAAGTTATGCCGACTGAAAGTGATACACCCTGTAATTTGATTTTTACCCATAACTGTTCTATATTCAGGCTAGATGGCAACAATGAGCAACTAAACTCGTTTTTAACATAAACTGCTACTCCACCCCCTCTGCCCTGTCGATCACGACGCTCAACTCTGTAACCCTCAATTTTTACAATGTTATTAGAAATTGAACTATTGAGCCAGGTCTCCGTGACTCCTATTATATCATATTTCTTATTAATAACTATGTTTTTAAAAGCATCAAGGTGCGCAATCAAGGATCTGACATTAATATGAACAATTTTTAAATTATTCATTTATTATTCCAGGGGCTCACACAACCAAACAAATCAATACAAAATCAGTGTCTTATAGTTTTTTAATACCGGGGAAAAATAATATAAAGTAGATTCGCAATTAGAATCATCAACCCTCTCAATACAATCTTAAGTGTTTCCTTATAGGAAGATCTGCAAAATGAAAATACAGTTTTATTTATTCCAATAAGGAGATAAAATCACTGTTTATGTAAGTGTATTACAGTATTAAATATATTTAAACTAGAGGCAAATGAAAAATAGAGGTGTGTACCTTAATTCTAGCAAAAAAAGTATTTAATCAATTTCTATCGACTATAAAAATACAGTTTTATTTATTCCAATAAGAAATGAAATCACTGTTTATGTAAATGTATTACAATATTAAAAATATTTAAACCAAATGAAAGTGAAAAATGAAGATGTGTTTAACCGTAATTCTGTCTAAAAAAAACAAAAAAAGAAAAGTTTTTAATCAATTTCTATCGCTAATTTCTTAATTTGCCTAATGAATATCATTTTCCGAGGTGATATGAACCTTATTGTTATTTATTATAGAATACACATTACCTCTCCATGTCCAACAATTCCTAATACCATATTTTGAGACTGCTTTTTTAAACAAATTTAATTTTTCCATTGTGAGCAATTCACTGATCACGACACCACTGCCTTTAAGGTTTTTTTTGGCACCGAACACCTTATCCCGTTTCCAGCGATTCGTAAAGAAAACAGCAACAGGTCGCGGTTTTTCACGTTGGTCATCGCGTTTTCCCAATCGGTAACAATAGTTTATATCTTGAGACGAAAGACTAATTCTAAGCTTAGAATTTACAATATTAGCAACACTTTCTACGATGTCGTTGCCCACTGCGGTATTCTCGGACAGGCCGCTTATCATGATACTGTTTTGATATGATAACTGTTTTTGTTCCTGTATCCTTTTTTCGGCCGTGCTTGTTTGCTGCTGAAGTTTAGATTTTTAAACTATTTATTGATTTTTGGGTCTCATCTCTGAACGAATTTAATTTAGCTAATAATTCTTCAGGATCGTAGCTGTCATTCTTGGTGTTTTTAGCGGCAGTACCAGTAATAAGTTGCTTTAACTCACTTATGCTATTATGTTCATGCTCCTGCAAGGAATTCACTTGGTTAGCCAGATCGTTTTTAGGGGTAGTAGAGCTTCCCCCTTGATTTTGCCTGGTAAACCTTGTCATTATATTATATGCACTACACACAGAAAAACACTTTTTACTTTTAGTAACACATCGATTTTAAACCAAAATTAGAGAGCCGATCGAACGTGACTTTACTCGAACAGCGCCATCTTTCTTCAGAATCTGGACCATTGTCGCTCAACAGAAACCTTTTATTTTCGGGTTCTCCTGTGCTTTTCCATTCTCCTAAAATTAAAAATATAAATTATTACATACTTATATTTGTATCATTTATATTTTGGTTAATTATTTTAATATTATGTACCCTCACTTACACTTACAACAAGCATTGCTTAGCCAAAAAATAAATATTTACCTTCGATGACGAGGTCCGCTAAAGTAACTGTTTCCTTCGGATTGTGACCTGCCTTGATGTTCCTTAAGGTTCTATTCAGGTGGTCCTCTTTGTTCATTCGCCCCCTTACGTCTTCCGGTAGTGCTGCTACCCCCTTTGCATAAATTTGGCATGGTTTTGCTAACGTATCCTTGCAACGTTTCTTCATATTATGATACACTGCCTTCACCACTTCAACATGTTGTGGATCCGCCGGATGGTTATGTTCTAATTTTTTTCCCCTGAACCATGATTTAGATCTGTCACAACCAAAGCTCTGCACTAAAGAAAAATAAAATTACTCTTTAAAATCCAAAATCTTACCATAACTGATTAGTAATTAAAAAAAAAAAATGTTATAAAAATAAATAACTGTTTCGCTAATATTTTGTATTAATTTTTTACCTTAAACGAGCTGTATTTGCTGCACCTCCATCGTATATTATTAGCACAACTTTTATGGATGACGTAGGTGTAACCGTTCCAACACATTTTTGGATTACCACTAGATGTTTTCAAAAATTCCATCTTCAATATTAAAATTACTCAACGAAATCTAGGAAACTAATACCTTACCAGTAAAACTGAATGCTTTTATAATTAACACCCTAATTTAAAATCGGCCAGGTAATGGATAATTATTATAAGTATCTAATTTTTTTATTACCCTTAGTCCTTTATTTTCTGTTAATTATATAATATGAATGCATAAGTGTTAATGACCTACCCTCAAATAAATAACGTACACAAATCAGGTAACAGTGGGTACGTACCTATTTATTTTTCTAACCATCACAATCATAAATTTTAATGAATATATTAGACGATATATTGGTATATCTTTTAATAATAATTTTCATAATCATCACAATGATAAATTTTTGTTGTTGTGCAGGGGTTTTTCTTCCGGAGGATTTTCTCCGCAGGGTTTTTTCCGTTTTTTTTTTTCTGGGCGTTTTCTTCAATGGGGATTTTTTTCCTAGATTCGCGCTAGTAAGCCGGCCACCTTCAGTAGTAGGCAAAAAAAAAACAGTTTAGCTCTATGTCTTACATTTCCTATTTCCGTTTATTTTCCAGGAACACTTATATCAATATTTCTTTCTTATAAGTCAAACCTTATGTTCGTAAAATGGCGCCAAAAATTACGTGTTAGTCATTGTGTCTCCAAAAACAGTTTAGAAAAGCCAGCGAAGATCAAACAGGGTAATTCTAGAGGTAAGTAAAACTAGTCCTATACTAGATATTTTTACCAAAATATGTTTTTTCGGAAGAATATATGTTTAGATAACTAGTAACAACTCTTACATTTATTTATTTTTACTTTTGGGATAATAATAATAATAATAAAGATCAACAAATAACCAACATAAGGGAGTACTTCCGCAATAAAGCCCAAACTTCAGACCTACACTATGCTATTTGCGAAGCAGACCACTCAACTCCTCTAAGATTGAGAGATCAGAATGTCCCACAACACCACAAGACCAATAAAGAGAAGCTACAGATATGGAAGAAAAAACCTCTGCATGGATGATACCTGAACGAGGCAGCCCAGGATCACGTCGACAGTCTAGCGTCGAATTACTGGCTAATCTCTGGACAGATGTTTCCTGAAACGGAGGGATTTCTACTGACAATCCAAGATCAGGTCATACCAACTAGAAACTACCTGAAATACATAATTAGAAATGACTCAGTACAGGCAAACAAATGCAGATACGGATGTCAAGTGGCAGAAATGATCCGACACATCACGGAAGGATTCCAGATGCTTTCTGCAACAGAATACAAAGAGAGGCATGACGCAGTGGCCAAGATCCTACACCAGGAGTTAACGGTGAAGCTACAGCTTGTCCAAAGCGAGAAGATCCCATATTATAAATATACACCACAGATAATTTTAGAAAAATTATTAATAATAGAAAGCTACTATTATAAGATGCCCACAATAGATCGGACCTCGTTGTGGTAGACAAATCTGCGCTGTACGTTTTCGATTTGTATTGATTGCATATTTGTTATAAATGGGATGACATATAATCGTTTCATACTCTAAATTCGTTCGTGTAGTTATAATACAGTATTTTCAACGTTTGCATATTCGAGAAGCCCTTGGAATTTCGCAAGGTGAACCCAACAGATCTGTTAGCACTGCTGCAAACGTGATTTACATGTGCTGCAAATGAAAGCCTAGAATCAAAGGTGATGGTAAGATTTTTGAACATATCACACCGTTTAATTTCATCGTTCCGCAAAGTGTAAATAAATTCAGTAATGTTCTGTTTATTTGCGTATGACATCGCAAAGCACTTGTCCGCATTAAGTGGTAAGTGATTGACAATGTAGTAGTTACTGATAGATTCAATATCCCTCTCAAGGCCAAGGCAGTCACCATACTTTTGAATTACTCTGAATAACTTGACATCGTCCGCAAAAAGCAGGACTTCACTCGTAATGTTGGCATTAATGTCATTAATAAACCAGGAAAATAATAGCGGGGCAAGGTTGCTGCCTTTGGGGCACCACTACTTGCCACAAATTTGTTCGATTTATGGTCGTTAATCTCCATATATTGAAACCTATTGCATAATAATGATTTTAAAAGTGATGTAAAGATAAAAACTGTATCCCATATCGGCTAATTTACTTATTAAAATTGAGTGATTAACTCGATCAAAGGCTTTCGAGGAATCAGTATAAACTACATCCGCTTATCGGCGGTTGTCTAATGCTTGAGAAGTAAATTGGGTAAAACAAGCTAAACTACTTATAGTACTGCGACTGCTAATGAAACCATGTTGCTTTTCAGCAACTAAATTCTTAACTTGCCAGAAGATGTGCCTATATGCTGAAATTTCAAAGAGCTTAGCAGAAGGAGAAAGCATTGACATAGGCAAATTGCCTTTTTTAAAAATAGGACTTCTGGCATCTTTCCAAATATTGGGAAAAATGTTTGTTTTAATTATAAGGTTGAAAAGAAAGAACAAGGGCTGGAGCAGTATTGTCAAATAAAGTGGAAATTGAAGTAAAAAAGTGTTTTACTTTAAATAATATAACAAAATTATTATGGATTTCCACCAAGTATCGACCAATAATATTAAAGCAAAAATAAAATATTTGTGTACTTTCTCGAGTGTTTCTGCCTTTTTTAATCACTCATTTAATATCTATGCTTGACAAGGACGAATATTCGTGGGTTGAGTATTATACTGTTCTAACAGCACTTTTTGCGGCAAATGGATTTTTAAGGTAGAAAAATAGTACACAAAATTTCTGTTCTATGTGTATAGAATAACCTATATAATTTAATACACAAACTGAAATATAACCAGTATTAAATTGTTCTATCACTCATATTTAAAAATGAGAGGAGAGAATTTTGCGCTGAACAATTTAATTTCTGCTCTTTTAGTTTTGTATGCAAGTAGTAGTAATAACAAGGCGTGTTTGTGTGGTATAGTTTTGAGAAATATTGATTAAAATACGTGTCTTGATACACCAGAACCTAAAAAAATACCATTTGCAAATGTTGCAGATCTTACAAAGCTTTTTAAGTTTATACCTGCTGTGAATATTAGCTTTATTCGTACTTTTTTCAAAGAATATAACAACACCACCGTGTTTGCTAATTTAAAGAAATTATTGCAAAAAACAAAAGCTTATTACAATGTTTCAAAAACTAATAGGAAATTAAATAAATGTAAAGCATCATCCAATAACAAAAGTACCAAAGCAAAAAAATAGCGTAAACCTTGTTTTTTTTGTTTAAAGTAATAGTAACCTTCAGTTCATTTTTTGTAAACATAATATTTTGTGTTAATTTTTTTTTAGTTAAGAATACCGCAATTATTTTGCAAACCTATATTTCTATGTTAGGAATACCTATGTTATTTCTTATACTGCAATAATAATGTTTTAATGTTATTATTTTCCTAGTATCGACTCTGAACTTTTTTCAAACTAATAATTTTTTGTTGTACAGAATTTTGTATGCTGTTAGAACAAAATCTGATATTTTGTAAAATTTTTGCTGTCAAGCGAAAAAAAATGTTCAATAAAAAATTGTTTAAATTGCTTAAACAGGTATAGGAACAAATAAGTTCAAATAGGAACCATGAAATTTTTTCATTCTTAAGTGTATGAGTCTAAAACCAGTACTTAAAATTATTAAAATATTTCCATGGTAAAAAAAATTAACCTCGAATATTCAATCACCACTTCCGAACAATTTCATTTTGGACTAATAGAACAATATAATACTCAACCCACGATATATTGTAATTTTAAGTATTAAATAAACAGATTTACTTTTTTTTACAATGAGCACAGCACTGCAGGATTAATCCTTTATGGCGCTCTGCGAGCGGTGCGTGTTCGCAAGAAACGATAATTTATTATTTATTCTTGTGATTTTACTTTTAGTCGTGATTTAACTGAAAAATGCCGAAATAAAGCCCTTTCAAATAAAGGAAAACGAATAACAATAATTCATGCAGGTTGAGAGAATGGATAGATCCCTAATTGTTTATTACTGTCGGCAAAAAATATAAAAGATTCAAGTCTGGACCATCATGAAGATACCAACGCCGCTCTTTTTGAAAGCTGGTTTAAAGACATTAAGTTTGCTTTCAAATGTACGACAGGCCCGGCAGATCATGCCTAGCCCGAGTGGGTAGCTGATCAGTGGAGGGGGGAGGGGGAGTGGAAGCAAATAAGTGTGGAAAAGGTCTGGAAGAGAATGTTTATAAATGTTGAAATGACGTTATGAAATTGTGGAAATATTCGAAATAGTTCGTCATATTCTTTATTTATAATAACTTAAAAAATCACGTTATTTAACAAAAAACTCATTTCTTCAAAGCAAAAACACTTGCACGTTTCGAATTTCGTGAAATGTATTCAGAATAATCTGAATACAACACACATCAATGAAAAAAACTAAGACAACTAAGTGGTTTTATCCTATACTCACGATGTTTCGGAAACTGTTTCTTGTTATTGTTGTCCGTGTCTTGATTTCGACTGTCCTTATCATCTACAAAGGCTCGAGTAGACTCGTTTTTCGAGGATGCTATGGTTTTTTCCTTTTCACATTGCTGCGGAACATCACCATCCACGCATTCGTCCATTTTCCTTTTAAGTCGCACGACGAATCTATCTATTTGTCTTTTTTTACTTTCTGTATAGACGCACACTTTTCCTACCTCTTCATTTTGCAATGACACACTAGCGAATATACTGCAACCGAACACTCGCTGACTCGGCAGTATGTAGAAAATTACGGATTATACACATTAGAACAATATAGGCGACCGTTATTGCCATAACTGTGTATCAATGTGTCATGTTTGTAAATGGACTATGCGCATGCTCGTAGCGCGCTTGTTTACCGCGTCTAATTTAAAATTAGAAGTTAAACATCCTCGATGATATTATGATTTACGAATGAATTTCGAGTGGGTATTTACCCACTCGGAATTTCTCGAGTGGGTAGAACTACCCAGTCCACCCACTATACCTGCCGGGCTTGTGTACCAGAACACAGTTTTATTGTGATGGGCAATGCAAGCTACCACAGCCGGCAACTGCAAAAAGTACCGAATGCATCAAGCACAAAATCCGCAATAAAGGAGTTCATGTTAAAAAATGACTTGTACTTCGAGGAAACGTATAGTAAAAAACAGCTATTAGAAGTGTTAAAGGCATTTAGTATTAAAAAAGAGTATGTGTGTGATGAAATGGTGGAAGAAATGGGTCACACTGTGTTGTGACTGCCACCCTATTATTGCATTTTTAACCCTATTGAACACATGTGGCATCAAATTAAATCGAAAATAAGAATTGAAAATAGCACACCTACTCTTAGTGGCAGCGTAATAGAGCCAATAAAGAAAGTTTTCGGTGAAATTCCAGATGAAAGTTGGAAAAGTTCGGTTAACCATGTCTTAAAAATTAAAGACTCTTATATTACTACACAACAAAACGAAATACATTCTCTTATTATAAATGTGGATGATAGTGATAGCGAGACTGAATTAGGAATAGATTAAAACTCAAGAAGTAGTCCATTTTCTGTGGCGAGATTATTAAAGAAAACAAGGTCTGTCTATACCACCAAACTAAAATTTTTATTTGTCCCTTTAAGGTGAAAAAAGGATTACAGAGTGTACATAATTTAATGTCATTTTAGGTTGTACTAGTTTCAACTGTAGTCAAAGTCATCATCAGCAACCATACAATTAAGAATTATGTTTAGGATGTACCTAAATAAACGAACTAAAACAAATTAAAAGGGGGGGGGGAACGAAGTGGTTCAACAATACATGGCCATAACGTGCACCTTATGCGGCCAATGGACTCGACAGAAGACAATCACCTACACGATGCTACTTTCAGCAATGAAGGAAATTAGATGCGAAAATTGTAGTAGAGGGAAATTCAAATGGAATCATATATAGTCATGATATGATGTATAGCTGTCTATAATGAAAATTCAATAAAGTAAACGTTTCATAAGTCAACTCCAAGAAAGAACATGATTTATTTTTGGTGGGTCAGAATTTTAATAAGAATAGTAATAATAAAGTAAGGGGGGGGGGGGGAAGGAAATTAAAATGTATTAAAATAATTTACGTCATTAAGTCAGTTGTGGTCATCAAATTCTCCATATTTAGGGATTATTATTTAAATTATGTCGACTTAATCGGGTTTACGTTGTAAATTTTCTTTTTTCTTTTCTTTTTAGTAAAAGAGGCACAAATTAGGAACATGACTTAAGACTTAATGCTGTTCAAAGCGAATGTTGCAATAAAAATGACATTAAATTATGTACACTCTGTAATCCTTTTTTCACCTTAAAGGGACAAATAAAAATTTTAGTTTGGTGGTATAGAGAGACATTGTTTTCTTTTATAGATTAAAACGTTTTATAATAAATTAAACAAAGTACAAGTAAACCTTATGTGTATACTCGTATATGTAAATATATTTTTTTAAGTAGGTATATTAATTGTTATTATTAATTTTACCTAAATGCGTGCAAAAAGTTGCCCTTTTCCGCACGCAAACTTTTCACACTTGTTTTGTACTTATAATAAATTAATATACATATATTACAAGTAATGGTAAAAATAAACATAATAAACATTGCTACTATAAGATATTACCCGAGAAAAGCAAGCAACGAGAAGCGACAATATGACATTTGGCGAAATCAATGTAGTGGGAGGTAACCCGGCCAACTGTCATAAGTTTAAGCCGTCCGTGTTTTAGTCGTTAGTCCGGTAGTCGATGAGTTATCGTTATCGAGTTTAGTTGTCATTTTGGTTGAAAGAAGTGTATTGTTTAACTGTTTATTTTTATGAGTGCTGTGCTATTGTAAAACTGGTAATACCTGTGCGTTTCGAGAGTGTCACTTAATAGAAGGCCAAGGAATAAGCATGTTTGCATTTCCAAAGCATCCTGAACAGTAAGTACCTATATTTGCACCGCTATAGGATTGTTGATTAAAAATGTAAGGAAAGGTAACAAAACTGCTGTTCAATATTTAAAAAGAAATAACGAGATACATAAGAAAATACTGTTTTTCTACTTCTATATTAGTAAGAACCTACTTACGCACTGTCTACTTTATCCGTAAAACTCTAATTACACACACTATATTGTTAGAAGCCAAGCTGTGCGTAAGAGCAGTTACGTAATACTATAATGTCTGTATTCGCAAGGGTAATTTTCGCTAACACTCGTATCGTAATTTTCGAAATCGTGTGTAATAGGCTTCTTACCACTCTTGGTATGTAATATACTATTTCATCCCAACAAACATTTTAAGTTAAATTTACCTTTATTCGACCTCTAAACAGGTCAAATATTTTGCATGACCAATTATATACAGGGAGAATTTACCTACATTGGTTTTCCTATTGCCCAATGTGGGGAAAGAAACTAAAGTAATTTGAAGGCCAAAAATAGGTTGATAGGGTTTTTCTGTCCAATAAGGTAAAACGAAGTGAAATAAATATATACCTAGTGTACGTCTAAATGTGGAAAGTAAGACCAACCTTTTGACCTAAATATGACCTAAATAGGAGCAATAAGACACTAGACAAAAATACAGAGAAAACATATTATATCTGGGGTTAGAAAGAAAAGACAACAACTTATGCCAACACTTCCTACAGGACAAAATAAATTATAAAATGGAGTTCGACTTAAGTAGATATTTGGAATGGCCGCTTATTATAACTTCAACAATAAAGTGATATAATTAATTGTTATCATTTTTCTGGACCGAAATTTGGATGCGAAAGAAATGTGCTTGTGAATTATGGTGATGATACTTCAAAAAACAAAACGCGCCCTTAAAATATGTGTTTTTCTATGTATTATTACGATAATTTTAAATATTTTTACCATTAACCCAAAAACAGTCTTCATTATAAATATTATATTTGCCTAAAGTTTTAAAAAAACTTTCTTTGACGAAAGATATCGTAGTCTAATGACTTTTTCACTCACCTTATGTAATTCTTAAAATTTTAATTATTGTTTTTTTTTATAAAAACAGGAAAACTAATAATTATTATAAAATAAAACAATGCAGTCTTTCTCCATAGTTTAATTGTTAATATAAAAAAGGTGTTTAAGCTCCCGACAATATGAAGATAACTAAACCACTATAATCTTAAAAAAATTTTTCAATACTTTACATAAATATTTTTATTAAATAAAACCTATGATTTATTAATAAATTAAAAGAAAACTTCTTTCCTTCAGATGTCACAATCTTTCTTTATTTAAATTTAATATATGTTTTACTCATCGAAACTTAATCATAAACTTTTCCTATTTCTCAATAAATACAATCCATACTAGGAAACTTCTCTCCTTCAGAGGTCATAATCTTTTATTATCATATTTAAATATAATAATTTAATAGATTCTCCTGCTTTATTAAGTCATTTATATTACACAGTACCAACTTATAATAACAGAATAAAAAATAATTTTCACCTAAATTCGTCTCACACCAATTATTACCTCAATTCTCCTTTAAATAGATGCCTAAAAACATGTAATAATTTATGTAATCTCTCAGGGGTTGATGTTTTTTCTTGTTCCTTGAACACTTTTAGTACTAAGTTGAAATTGTATATAGCATCGAGCAGTTCACGTTATTAGATTATAACATATTTTTGCATTTTCATATGTATTTTATAAAGATCACACGTGTTAGCATTTAGTCTTAAACTTAGTTTAGGTACTTTATATTTTTGTGTGAATACTTTTCTGGGTTTGTCCCGTTTGTATTTCATTTTTGTATAAATAAATAAATAAATAAAATAAATAAATGTTTCACTCATCTAAATCACAAATCTCAATCTCAACTTTACTTCTCTTTCCATATAATTAACCATCTAATACACCAATTCTCCAGCCTTTCTGTTGTACTCATTTATTTGAGACAACTTATTTCGATGTTAAACTCGATGTTAGTATCCCCTGAAGATGAGTACTTAAGTGCTCGAAACATGTCGGGAGCTTAAACACCTTTTTTATACAGGGTGGCCAATTAGTACGACAAAGGTCAATATCTCCTGTACCATTAAAGATAGCGGAAAACTTTTGACGAAGCTTATTAATGGTTAAGAGATGCATCTTTTAAAATTATTTTCGTCTATACAGGGTGCTCCAAAAAAAGCGACGCGGTAGAAATTTTATATTTTTTAAATGGAACACCCTGTATATATTTACATATTTTAATTTGCCGTAAATTACTGTACATAGCACCGTAATTATTTATACACATTTTTGCAACGTTGCCGAATAGATGGGAAAATCCCTTAAATTTGTGAAAAAACATCGTTCAATAAAATGTGTAGTATTTTTTAACTTATTATAATTGGAAACAAAATATTTTTGTAATGGAAAGAGAAGTGCTGACAGAAGTCGCCTAGGGTAAAATAGATTCATATTTTTGTACAAGGTGATTTCTACGGGCATGCCAAGTTTACGAACTTTAAACCTAATTTTCTCATTTTTTTCAAATGAAACACCCTGTATTTGATTTCTTTGTCTTGTAGGCATTTTCATCCTCTTTAACTTTTGTTAAGGTATTTTCATGCCTATCTCTACAAATATTGGTCGTATTTCAGTTTTTGTCTAAAACTCTAGCAAAAAACTGATTATATTTTACCATTGTCGTTTTTCTAGTTACCTATGCCATAGAAAATAAAAACAAACGTTCTTGTTTAAAATAAAGCGTCAGTTTGTTTGTAATATTATGACAATTATAGTGATTTGGTGAGTTATTCTTCAAAAATTAATAAAAATATATTTTTCAAATGTCGAAATGGTGGATATGGTTTTTGTATTAGGAGCTAGCGACAAAAACTGCTTGTTAGCTATGAGGATATATCAAGAAAGATATCCAAACCGAAGGCAACCCAGTGGAAGGGCGTTTGAAAAAGTAAAGGAGCGTTTTTAAACAACGGGGAGTGTAGCCTATAAAAAACAAGAAAGAATAAAACGTGTTTTAACGGAAGAAAATTAATTAAATGTTCTTTTAACAGTCACTGAAAATCCACACATTGGCTAACGAAATATTTCCAACCATTCGGAACATACTGAAAACAAACAAAATGCATCCTTACCATATCCAGTTACTGCAGGAACTAAATGAAGATGATTGTCAAAAGAGAATAGATTTTTGTGAATGGACGCAGGAAAAAATGAGACAACAACAAAATTTTGCACATTTAGTATTCTTTTGTGATGAAGCGACATTTCATAAAAATGGAAACGTTAATAGGCATAATTTTCACTATTATGCTACAAGCAATCCCTACTTTATAAGAACCCATTCACAAAACAGATGGTCCTTAAACGTTTGGGGAGTAGTTGTAGGAGACTATGTTATTGGACCGCATTTTTTTGAGGAAAAAGTAACTGGACAAGTATATTTGGACTTCTTACAAAACGATTTACCACAATTAATGGCTCAGATACCGAATGAAATTCATGAACGTCTTTGGTTTTTACATAATGGAGCCCCCGTGCATTATACAGGACCTGATACTAACTTTTTAAATGAAACATATGGGCAGCAGTGGATTGGAAGAGGAGCGCCCGTACCATGGCCGGCTAGATCACCAGATCTAACAAAAATGGATTTCAGTATATGGGGCTGTGTAAAAGATCAGGTATATAAAATAGCTCCCACTACAAGAGATGATATGAAAATTCGTATTAGAAACTGTTTTCAAACTGTAACTCGGGAAATATGTAGAAACATGACTTATTCTTTTGAAAAACGTATAGAATTGTGTATTTAAGTTAATGGGAGCCACTTTGAACAATTAATTAGATAATTTTAAATTAATTAATTTAAATTTTAAAAATTGTTCTCAAGCTTGAATCGGTAAAAAACTTAAATCTAAAAATTGTTTCGAGTTAATTATTTATGTAAATTAATAGAAAAACTACAAAACTGACGTTTGTTTGTATTTTCTACGTCATAGGTAACTAAAAAAACGACAATGGTAAAATACATTCAGTTTTTTGCTAGAGTTTTAGACAATAACTGAAATACGACCAATATTTGTAGAGATAGACATGAAAAGATCTTAACAAAAGTTAAAGAGGATGAAAATCCCTACAAGTCAAAGTAATCAAATACAGGGCGTTTCATTTGAAAAAAATGAGAAAATTAGGTTTAAAATTCGTAAAGTTGGCGTGTCCGTAGAAATCACCCTGTACAAAAATATGAATTTATTTTACCCTAGGCGACTTCTGTCAACACTTTTCTTTCCATTATAAAAATATTTTGTTTCCAATTATAATAAGTTAAGAAATACTACACATTTTATTGCACGATGTTTTTTCACAAATTTAAGGGATTTTCCCATCTATTCGGCAACGTTGCAAAAATGTGTATAAATAATTATGGTGCTATGTACAGTAGTTTACGGCAAATTAAAATATGTAAATATATACAGGATGTTCCATTTAAAAAATATAAAATTTCTACCGTGCCGCTTTTTTGGAACACCCTGTATAGACAAAAATAATTTTAAAAGATGCATCTTTTAACCCTTAATAAGCTTCGTCAAAAATTTTCCGCTATCTTTAATGGTACAGGAGATATTGACCTTTGTCGTACTAATTGGCCACCCTGTATTAACAATTAAACTGTGAAGGAAGACTGCATTGTTTTATTTTATATTACATTGACTCCACTGAAAGTATGGACTACTTTTTCAACTAATAATTATTAAATATGGCCGTTTTTATATTTTTAACCTTAGAGTTATTTTTCCCTTTATTATTAACTTTGAGAACATGTTTTCCTGGTCCGAGGTTAAATTGGCAATCATTTATCGAATTTAAAGTTGAATCGTCCCTAAATAAGACATTTCTAGTTATCAGTAAAAGTTAAATTTAGGGCAATTTGTAGGATCCACGCTACCCAATACCGGAACCGATCTATTTGTTTTAAATTTCCAGTAGTGTAGTATCGTCCGGAGTAGTCTGGACCATTGCAGCCTTTGTCTGATATGAACCTGATTCGCGTTAATATGATTATTCTTGATGATCTTGTAATAGTGTGTAGTATGTCTGTATGCTTTTATTTTCTTATTATTCGAATTTTGTTTTGGCATTGCAAATGTTACCCCGCTGCGCTCTTTAAGGTTAGAAAGAAAATGTAGTCTACGACCTCAATCAGGAAAACTTTTCTAACAGGTCAATTGTACAAGCAATGTTAGCCTTTGAGGTTGATCAGAAAGTTATGAAGTAGCTCAATTTTTAACCACAAAAGGTCTATAGCTTTGGGAACAATTTATATGGCAAAATTATCCAAAATATTACTTGTTTCTAAAACTACATGGGCAGTAAATTATTTGGACTTTTTTTAGGCAATAACTAGGAAATGTTTACCTAGCGTAATAGCAATAGCCAAAAAATTCGTAAATTATGAATACATATTATATTAAGTAACAATTAAGTAAATTATGACTTAATCGTATTCCTTATTGGGATTAAATATTTTTAATGTCTCAAAGAGGTAATTTATTTGTAATTTTTAACTAGGTAAATTAAACTAAAAGTAGATTTCCCTATAACAAATTATTTAAGTTTTAGATATCCAAATTTTGACTTAGACTTTAGAGTTCGAATATTTTGTGACTTTTAAGAAAACATTTAAGGCAAAAATGAGCAAACATTTGCCAATTTAGGATTATTTTCCTTCCGTTCTAAACTCTGAATGTTGTCGTTTCTCGTTGTTTGCTTTTCTCGGGTATTACTATGGCTTTTCATTTAACTACAAAATTTCCTATGCAGATTACTTATTTCATTGCATTTCAGTGATATAAACAGTGATGTCAGCTGAGGCCAGGTAGATTTCACTGGTTGGCACGCTTATCGATAGTTTTATGTGGGTAATTTTACCAAGAAATTCTTTAAAACGTAGGTTTTTCAATAGAACAGGAAACGGGGTTTCTTTGGGTGTTTACAATATAATAAAACTATTATTGCAGTTATTAGGTCAAACGAAATATGTTCGGATGGACTTTACCTCTAAGAATTAACAGCTAATATGTATGCAGGCAGGTTCGGCAGGTACTCCCATGGAATGGTCACTTTATCCTAATTCACTACTCTCTTTCAATTTCAGATAGAGTATAGTGACCATTTACATTATTTGTCCATTTAAGTTTCCAAATTCGTGGTCTTAATAATTATAGCTGTGACAATATATAAATACCGTAGGTGGAAACCCACCGGGCCGTTGAGAGCAAGATTTTTTTGGTTTACTCTAGTCATAATTATAAGGCGTGCTTCACGTTTGTATTGTTAGACACTATAAACATAAAATAACTACTATATTCACCGATAGAGTTATGCTGTACAGCGTGTTTCATTATTATTGCGACAAAGTTCAGGATGACTTTCCCTGCTTAAAAATATGAAAAAAAGTTCCTATAAATCTATTTCTGGAAATGCTTCGTTTTGGAGATACAGGGTGTTACAATTTTTAAGCGGAACAAAAAATATGTACGCCAATATCGCTTTCTCTTTTGATAACACTGTCATGTAGGCAGTTTAATGGCTAATACAAAGTACCTTCCGATAATTTTTTGATTTCGGCTTTGTTTAGGAGATAAATGCAATTTTATCAAACTCTGATACGAGCATAGAAATATGCAAATAAATGTAATATATTGTTTTAATATTCCTTTTCTCAAGAATGGTTGCTCGTAGCCACTTCTATCAGGTATACCTTTTTTACGTAAAAATGACAAAGAAATCTATTTTTTGTACTTAAAAGTAATAAAATTACGTATAAAAAAGTTATGACTCCTCAAACCAGTAAAAGGACATGTAGGTGGCGCCCCCTGCAAGTGGGAGCTATACTAACATCAAAATCGAATTTCGCATTTCAAAAAACCCCTGGATACCAATTTCAGTTCAAATTTCGATATTATTTCAAAAATATTTAGAAGAAACTAAAATTAGAATTGAAATTTAACACCCTGTATCTCCGAAACGAAGCATTTTCGGGAATAGGTTTATAGAAACTTTTTTCATTATTTTTTGTCAGAAAATTACCTGTTTCAATTTTATATACCTTACATAAGTCGACGAGTGTAAGAATTCGAAATGATGAAATTCGCAGTGATTTTGTTTGTTGTAGTAATGCTTGCACTAGCTGTTCATGGTTAGTAAAGTTTCATTCTGGATTATGTGTTTGTTTTATATTTGTACTATTATATTTTATTTCGGTTTATTCAGGGTTCTTGTCCAATAGCATTCAAATTTCAAAGGATATAAAAAAAGGTACATAGGGTAGGAAGGGGGTAGAGCCCCGCACGGGGCAAAGTCACGCACCCGCTTTTTGAATTGCCCGCGAATATTTATTGAGCCGGCCGTCAGGCGGCGAGCCGGTTTTGACAACGTCTAGTGCGACATGAACATTGATGGCGATAGGACGGTTGTGAACCGAAAAAATGAGGATAGTTAATTTTTTTAAATTTGGATGTAACAATTTATATTAATTTACTTCGATAATAATAATATGTGCATGTGGTTACGAATTCTTTAAAGAGCGAATATTAAGTTAATAGTATGAGTCTTAAGCCTTATTTCTGTGTGCCCAATTTTGCTTTAGTTTTGTTTACACATGTCCTAAAAATGTTTGGCTTTACACAATACGTAATGGGGCAAAACCCCGCAGCTTATTAGAGGCAAAGTTACGCATGCGGGGCCTTGCCCCTCTTTGTTTACGAAATACATTGTGCAGATTTTAAATCAACTTGTAGTGTTTATAATGTGGCCGAGTCATTTAAGGTAGCTTTTGAAAATGCGAGCACTGTTGAAAATGCAGTTCAAGCTTTCAAAGCTACTTGGGTTTATCCCTTTAATGCGAATATCTTCTGAGTTTTTGCCTTCAGAGGTGACAGACCAGCCACCAGAAGAGGAGCTAGACGATTATGATCGAATAGTAATAATATTTAATGATGGTAATGTTCCTGCTGGTTCTGAAGAGAATCATTATGAACCACCGCCTACTTCACTTGCTGTTGCAATACAAGAAGATATGCAACGGGATATTAGTCCTCCTGGTATTAAAACACCTTCGAATGCTCATTCCTCTCAGGCTTGTTTCATAACTCCTAGAGATATAATACCTCTTCCTAAAATAAAAATAAAGAGGAAACGCAAAGGAAAAGGGTTGAAGTCTGAGTTGCTTACGTCAACACCTAATATGGAAAGCATGGAAAAAGAAAAAGCTGAAAGAGAAAGGCAAGCTACGAAGAAGAAAAAATGTTCCATTGAAAGAAAACGCAAAAAAGAAATCGTAACTAAGCAACTTTTCCTTACTGCCAACTCAAAAAAGAGGATGAAAACTTTCAGCGTTTCCTCTTCCGACACCGACGCAGATTATTCTATTCATGACAGTAGCTCTGATTTTGCAACTGATGACGAGAAAAACGATCAGGAGGATATCAAGAACTCACAACAGAACTCTGAATTGACGACAAATAATTATGCTATAGTTAAAGTTCAGGGTAGAACAAAAAATTCTTTCAGACACTACTTAGCTAAGATCATTTCTATTGACCAAGGAGGTTATCAAGGAGTATTTTACAAATGATTACCAAATGCTTACAAGTTTTCGGAAACGAATAAAGAGTCGTTTATCCCGAATGAAGATATTGTTCTGAGATTATCAAAACCTATTGAGATGAACTCTGCCAGATTCCACAACGTGATCACTTTCATAGAGGACTTGACTGGTTTGTCTATGTACTAATGGACGCTCACTGCATTTACACCTGTTTTAACTTTTTTTTTATTCTTTTTATTCTACTTTAGCACTTCTTACTAATAAATGTTAATAACAGTATTTTTATGATGTTTTTTTATTTACCTACTCACATTACTCACTATCGGGGAAAAGCCCCGCACCGCGGGGCTTTGTCCCGTTTGGTGGGGCAAAGCCCTGCAAAAATTACAGAAAAATATGTTTTCTGTTTAAATGATATGCCATATATAATTGTCAATCATTTGATTCAGGTTAAATTCGTTTTTTTGGTTTTTAATTTGCTTGCGGCGTTGTTAATTTGTTTCTGATATTTAAGGAATTCTTAGCGACTTGTTAAGAAAATCATTATTGTTGTCTGTAAATCCTCTTCCAAAAGATCTATTGTATAGTAATGTTGTAGCCTTTGCTGATGTTACCTTCAGCAATCGTTAAAAATAATCAGCATGCTTCAGTGGGGGTGTCGGCGGATGCAGCCCTTGAAGAGTTGAGCAATTGGTTTGTGGATAACAATCTTTTTCTGAATCTAACGAAAACTCATAAAACTCATTTTATGGTTTTTCAGACCAATCAGACTAGATTGAATTTGGACTTGGAATTATGCTGCCATAATACAGTCAGTTTTGGATCAACAGCAGCTTCTAGGTGTCTACTACGCTACCGTCCACTTACGCACTTTATATGGCATTCAGTTTTGGGGTACTTCGTTCCAGTCTGGGAAAGTATTTTTATTGCACAAAAACGAATTATTCGATGCATGGCCTGTGTATCAAGCAAAACTTCCTGTAAGTCATTTTTTATAAATTTTAGAATTTTAGCTGTGCCGTCCATTGTAATTTTTCAAATATGTCTGTTTGTGTTTAACAGTAGAGAAATATTTGTAAGAAATAGTGAGTTTCATAATTATGATACGCGCTTTTAAAACCAGTTTCAAATACCAAAGAATAGGTCAAGTAAATCCAAGATGTTTGTTACGAACATAGGTCCAAAAATGGTTAATAAGTTACCAATAGAAATACAAAACTGCCAAGCTGTGATTGGTTTTAAAAAAAAGTTAAAGCTATTTTTAGTAGAAAAATGTTACTACAGCTTAAATACGTTTATTGACCAAAATTAAATCAGTTCTTGAACCTGTTTTGTTTAAGGCTAAAGTTGTTAATATTGAGTGTATTTTTACTGTAGATTTATTTATTTATTTATTTGTTTTTGTGATCTTGACGATGTCCATATACTATTGTATCTTTGGAAAAATAAAGTTTGTATCTTATATCTTGTATCTTGTATTGTACAATCCACACTTTTTGGAATATTTTGGTGTTTAAGTGCATTAAATAAATTAAGTACAATTAATTTATCGTTGCTAGATTATGCACATTTAGCCGCACGTGTAACTGAAATAAATCCCGTTCCATTATTAACAATACTAAGAAAAAGACTAAAGGATTATAATAGGCGGCAGGCACTGATGCTTATGCAGTTCCTTACTTTGCATAGGATCACAGGTAACTTAAGTAATAACATTTCCAGGTATCTTTGTAAATTAGACTATAATACTTCTTATAATTAAGCTGGATTCATAAACTCTCGCCGGCGTCGGCGCTGGCGTTGGCACCAGCGTTCGTCGTAGACAAGCATAGTGGGCATTTAAAAACTTGGCGTTCGCGTTCGCAGTGTTTGCAACGCGTCTTTCGCTGTTATTAAAAATTTAATTAATTATTTTTTTTTTTAAGTTAGAGAATTTATTTAAATTAAGTTACAAGAACAGAAAAATCAAAGTGAAGCCAAAACCACGAAGCCAAGCTGAGGTGAGAGGCTGAGGGACCGCGTGCAAATGCCCTAGCTCTATTGCCAGAGAGTAAGGGGGGTTTTAAATAGGGCGCCACCGTTTTGGAGCCAGGCCAAAACGGAAACCTCCAAGATGGTGCTGGGGCCTCACTCTCAGCTGAACTTCACAACTTAGGTAGAAGAAGAAAATAAATAAAAGAAAACCACAGGGGGAGCTGTATAAATAAAACGAGGAGAATTAAAATTATTGCTGGCTTTATTCAAAATAAAAAAAGAGACATACATATATATATGGGGGTTAGTGCTAAACCTAAACTTATCTGTAAAGACGTAGATAGGCTTCTTCCAAGGGGGAAGGAAGACGATGGTGCGTCGAGGGACGTCAACAAGGCGTCAGATAGACGAATAAGTAAAAAGGGGAATATGAACAGAAGAAGAGAAGACGGAGAAGAAAGAAGGGAAAGAAGAAAGACCCCTTTAAAAAAAGGAAAGCATTAGCTGATGGCTTAATAATAAAAAAATTATCTAGTTCTTTTTCCCTTTGTACAATAAATTTATAGTAAAGTAATAAAATTAAAATGGCAAAACCAACTAAGTGAAAATAAACAAAAGGAAAAAGGAACTATAAAAAAATTAAAGCAACTATAAAAAAAGTTAAATTATAGGCAAGAATTAAATTTGAATTAAATTTGAATTAAATTAAATTTGAAAAATGTCAATAAAAATAATTCAAGTCACAAATCAAGTTTTGGTTTGAGGTAAAAGAAATAAATTTATAAAATTATATCCAGGGACTTAATATTATAGTGATTAAATATTTTAATAAAGCTTGAAGAGCCAAAAACTTAAAATAAAATTAATTTGTCAAGCCAGCACGTACGCCTATGTACTAAGGTTACATCATAAAATAAAAAAAAATCAATTATGTACACACATAAGGGAAACATATAACTATATACAGTTTAGCACAAGTGATGTCAATGTATTTGTTATCAAACAGCGAACCAATCAGTAATTGATTTAAGTCAGGACATAATAATAAAAAATAATTACATAATCAGGATATGCCGCTATTAAAAAGAGCTAAAAAATGTCCATTCAAGAACCATCTTGACAAATTGGTGGATTTACAATAATTATAATCAAATAAGGCTCCATTATACAAGATAACTATAAATAAAAATAAATATCTGGAAATACATCATCTCAAGTTTAATCAAATAATTTATTTTAATTTTGTAGATGTTAAAATGATTTAAATTGTGACAATCAATTATATTTGGTTTGATTTTAAACCACTTAAAATATTTATATTTAGGGCACACCCTGTATGGTAAGAATTAAGATACCATGTAACACTGGCTTTCAAGCAAACTTGTGCTATATAAAACAAAGAAAACGTTCCAAAATAGCAGTAAGTTGGTGCCTTTATAAAGAAAAAATTATAGTTTAAATAAAGTTAATTGAATTTCAAGGTCAAGATTAATTGAATTTAAACCAAATTAACAGTAAACGGGTAACAAAAAAAAGCAAATCTTGTAGCATAGGTAAAATGGGGTCCACTTAATCGTAAAACAATAAAGAATATTAATTACTCAGCTAACGAAGCCAATTATACTCGGTCATAAGTACGAAAGCACATTTATTTTATCTAAACAAAGCATGTGGTGTTAAATTATAGCGATTTTGAAGCAATATAGTGAAAAAAAATTGGAAAGAAAAATGAAATTCGCTTACCTAAGGGAGCTGTAGGGTCTTTAAAATTGAAATAGGGGGTTCCAACGGTGGTGAGTGCTCCTGATGGTTAGCCCTTCACGGTCTTAGTGACCCGACTTAACTAAAAGAGAGCCCCAGAAGGTGTTTTAGGAGAAAAGTTGAAAAATTGACAAAGAAACGGCATGGTATATAAAAAAAAACCTACCTTCAATCAGCGAACAACTTTGACAAAAAATCCCACGATGTGGCTTTCTGTGGCCCCGGAAACCAAAAATGAACACATCAAAATAAAGGGGCACAGAAAGTAACGCTTCAAGATCCAAAATCCTGGTACACAGATGGCTTGAATAGTCCTGGATCTAGAAACGCCTGCTACCTCGTTGAACGCTGGAAGATAAGTGAGGTCACTGAAGAATTCTAGGTTAAAACTTAAAAATGTGCTGTTAACAGGTGTGAGAGAGAAGAGAAACGCCAGAGAGAGGTGGAGAGTGATAAAGCGAATTTAGGGCGACACCAACTTCCGGCAAGATCTGCCGTTCGATTCAAAAAGAGGCCGGTTCACACACTGGCGGCGACACGGAATGAAGTCTTTAGAGCAATGCCCATTTAATTGCAGATACTCCAAGCCAAGAGAAATGAAACATATGCACCCAAATTCAGTTTTACATAAGAAGCCAATTCGTAAATCCTACAATTCATTAAAAATTATTTAAAGAAAACCCAAGTCCTAAGATATCCCTGCCATTCTCGGAGCAAACGGCCATTGAAGTTTGGGTTGCCTAATATTATTGCCCAAACATGTTTCAGAAGAAGAATATTAACCTAGAAAATTCATTAGTCGATTTGACAGGTTATCATAACAGATAAATATATTAATTGGATTACCTAATGAAACACTAGAATAAGTCTCTGATAGTGTATTCCAGGGAGATATGTGATTTAAAACAAGGGGATAATGTAGCCTTTGTCAAAGACAACGAAAACAGAGGCCGTGGACCTTGGGTATGTACTTACTTAGGAGGTATTTGTAGAGCTATGTCAGACCAAACTATTAAAACTGTTGAGGAACTTATTTATGAAGAGTATACAGGGAACCAACCATCGTTTTAAAAAGGCAAGGTATGTATTTACTTTATACAGGGTCATTTGTTAAAAGACACAATACAAGTCAGACATGTGATATAAGGCATTAGATTACAATAGTTTATTTGTGACAAAATCGGATTGTCACATGTTGACAAACAAAAACATAATCTGTCCCTTCTGACATTTTGGTTCAGGTGGTATTTTTTCTAGCCAGTTATTACAACAAAAAGAAAGAGTAAAAGCGGTAGTAAAATTAAAATGACGATTGGCCATTGACAGATTGGCAGATGCCAAACATGACTTGACAGAAATGCTAAAATCCCATTGGTTGTGACGCGGCGCTACGGATTTTTCACGAACGCCGGCGCTGGAAGAATAAAGATGGTTTATGTCGAACGCCAGCCGGCGCCAGCGCGAACGCCGGCGAAGTTTATAAATCACTCAATTATGATTCACTTATTTAACTTCCAGCGCCCACGCCAGCGCGAGCGGTCCAACGCCGGCTTCGAGTTTATAAATCCAGCTTTAACAGTAAGTATGTGTGATAGTAAATGTCAAGTTGAAAGCTACACGCGAAATTTTTTTTGAAAATACTAGTAATTCAAAATACGTGAAAGCGAACCAACTGAACTGGGTGAGTGAGGTGTGCGCCAGCTGGATGATGAGGACGACGACCGTTCACTTTCAGGCTCATTAGGAGATGAATTGCTGGAAAGGGAAAGTTTGCCAGAAAAACGATGGAAGAAGGCCCTGAGGAATAGGAGCGACCAATGGAAAAAAGCAATGGATGATGCTCGTCGTGAAGATGGTGAAAGGATTAGGAAGAAGGACGACAGTAGACGATTGCAGGAAATTCTAATAATGTATGAGAGCCAGTTAAATAAACTGATGACACCACAAATAAATAGTGCACAAGCGCACACAGACATGCAAGTACATGCAAACACTACTACCGATAATGTTGAGCACACACAAAAACAAACTAATATTACTCAAGAGTACATTGTGGACACGGTAATGGACTCAGACCGGGACTCAGATGAAGACAGCGACACTGATAACGACTTTCAGGTAGTAAAAAATCAAGAAAGAGACAGAGTACAAACAAACAAAAGGACTTAACTTCAAAAAAGCAACAGCTTGATAGTGAGGAATTTCCCACACTGCCGAGCATTGACGGTAATATTATTAAGAAGACCTTTACGCAAAGGGAAACAAATAACGAGGCAGGGGGAAGTTCCTCACAGTGAAGGCAAAAACAACAAATAGACAAGAAGACAGATGAAGTGATAGATGGAAATAGAAAGACAAAAGTAAGAATGCCTCCTATAGTATTACGTGAAAAGAAATACTACGAGAAGATGACTAAGTACCTAAATGAAAATAAAATACAATTTGGTAATGCCGTAACGGTGGCAGAGGGAGTAAAACTCCACCCCCTCACGCCCTCACGCCGATAGACTATAGGAAATTTATTAAGTTTTTTGATGAACAACACATTTATTACCATTCATTTAGATTTGCAGAGGAAAAGAACTCCACGTAGTTTTTCGTGGAGTTCTTGAAATATGGCTGGAAGCTAAAATTAAATCAGACTTGGAGGGGCTGGATTTTACTCCATCTCGCATAAAACGGTGGAAGCGGGGAGATGGCAGTGCGATGCCTTAGGTCTTGGTCTTTCTTCCTAAAGATAAAAAACGTATATTTGATCTAGCCACTATTGACTATATTCGAATCAAAGTAGAGGTGCAGAGAGCTAAATCTAACGCAGTGCCACAGATGCCAGCTGTTTGGGCATTCGCAATTTAAGTGTACAGCACGACTAAAGTGCTTTAAATGCGCAGAAAATCACGTTTCTATGAGTATTCAAAAACTAATGGAATGGCACTTTTGTGCGCTAATTGTCAGGACAGCCATCAATTAAGTTCTCGCGAATGCCCAAGGCACCAATTAAACAATAACAAAGACTCAAACCAAAAAGAAAACCAAAATTTAAGACCCAATTTTCAGTGGGGTACTCGAGACAATAGTCCATTAAATAATAATAATAACACAATTCGAAAATCGGAGGCAGGGCCAGTGGCTGAGGGGATTGAGGCTGCGCTTCGTAAAACCATGGAATCATTCATGGCGCAGTTCCAGTCGGTAATGCAGCAGCAGGTACAAAACATGATATCAACTCTAACAACTTTCAATAAGTAATGACTTTGCAAAGTGATACTTTGTCTTGGCTACAATCAATATTAATGGTATCAAGAGCAAAAAACTTGAAATTATTGACTTTTTAGAAATATATAGCATAGATGTGCTTCTTGTGCAGGAAACATGGTTAAAAGGAGAACGCTTCACGCTCCTGCACTACACTGTCTTCAGAAATGACAGACTAGTAAGACGAATGGGAGGAACCATGATTCTTGCCAAGAAGAACATCATTGCACAGGTCGATATAGAAGAAACTTTCATTAAAATAAAAACCAAAAGCAGGTGGGTCAAACTGGGTTCTGTTTACTCCAGTCCCTCCGTCAACTTTGATGGAGACTCTTTGGCAAAAATTTGCAATAATAACAGTACAATAATTATAGGCAGGGACCCTTATGCCAAAAACAGGATTTGGAATTGCCGTACTCAAAATTTAAAAGGTCTCACCCTGTATAATAAATCTTGGAATTTTAACTATCAAATACTGCCTCCGGAGGAGCATACGCATATGGCGACAAATGCCCTTCCGGAGCTCTTGGACGTCTTTGCAATGAAAAATACAGACCAAATGTCGCAGCCACGCGTGCTCTCTGAGCTAACATCAGATCACAGACCGGTCATGGCAGAATACGGAAATCCAATGGAGAGGGGGCATGGATATCGTTCAGTAACAAAGACAAACTAGCCTCATTTTAAGAGAGAGACAAAGTACCTCTACCGCCCATCCAAACGGATGACGGAATTGAGGATGCTGTGGCTCAATTAACTGATCGAATATACACTGCCGTGGCAGGTGCATCAAATACAAAGACAAGGAGTTTCAAAGCAGGGCGCCTTTAACAATGAATTGAAGCAACTCATAAGGAACAAAAATGATACAATGAGGATGGCGTACCGGACTGGAGATCCTCGCATAAAAGCTCAAGCTAACAGAGAAATGCTAGGAGTCAGGAGGCTCTTTAGTCAGCAAGAGTCAGTGGAGAAGTAAAATAGCACCTCTGAGAATCGAGGATAAGTCTATTTATAAGTTTACAAAGGCTCTAACGAGGGATGGCAAAAAGTCAATGTCCTTCGTTAGGTTTAGGAACAAAGCCAATGGAAAAAGCCGAACTGTTTGCGGACAGCCTCTGCGAACAGTTCAGTGAGAATCCTACAAACGACCCTCAGAGAGACGCGAGAATCTACAAAATGCACCAGATATACAGGGTGACGCGGATCTAAATGAACATACTTCAACACAAGACAAAGAATACCTTGGGGGTTCTTAATCACCTATCTTTGATAGTTCAATTGTCGATAGTTAATAAGATACAGGGTCTTTTATGAACTTCAGCAATTTTTTGTTCTTGTCATATTTTTTAATGCACTCCGTATAAAATTTTCATATTGGGTCAACATCTGTAACCTATCTGTCGCTTAAAATTGCAGTATCAGAAAATTTTAAATTCCAGGCCCGTATTAAAAAAAGTTGACATTTTCAATTTTTACATTTTTAACACCCTGTAGATCAATTTTTTCAAAATATTATTTTTTTATTGGAAAGAGCATAAAGAATTGACCCTAACGGCATAATTTTCAAAGTTTCCGCACCCATCACTTGATTAGAATAAATGGTTGTTTTGTAAAAAATTTCAAAATGGTGCATATTTGGAAATTAGAAATTAAGAAAATAACAATAAAAAAGCAAAAACTGCTTCCGAAGTAAAAAAATAAATGTACTAAACGTTTAATAGTTTTAACGAGACTAAATTTTAGGGAACAACACAACAACAAATAACAAAGTAATAATAATAATAACAAAACTGCAAGTTAAAATCGACTGCTTAAAATCTAATACATAGAAAAAGTTTTAGCAAGAATTAATTTTAAGAGCACTTTAGCAGAACACTGTTATTTAAGAAGCTGTTCAAAATGCCCTCCATTGGCTTGTTCACATCTTCGTCTTCTGATGTTTAAATTTGACACTGCTTTTCTAATTGCGTCTGGGTTATTTTTTATTTCCTGAAAAGCATTAATAATTCGTTGCAAAAGCTGCTCCCGCGTGTTGATTTCTTCTGAATAAACCAAATTTTTCATATTCCCCCAGAAAAAAAAATCCAAAGGATTAAAGTCCGGCGACCTGGCTGGCCATAAATGGGGCCCTCCACGGCCTATCCATCTGTTAGGAAACGTAATATTTAAAAATTCAGATACAACCCTTGCAAAATGTGGTGGGGCCCCATCATGTTGAAAAAAGAGCCCTCTCACGTTAGCATTTTCATAAGTCCTGGCAAAATGTTTTGTAAAAAATTTAAATATTGATTTCCATCTAATCTTTCAGCAAAAAAGTGCGGCCCAATTAATTTATTATTTATTATACCTGCCCAAACGTTTATGGAAAATTTGTGCTGCGAATGCGATTGTCTGATGGCATGTGGATTTTCTAACGACCATACATGGGAATTCCTTGAATTATTTACACCATCTCTGGTAAATTGTGCTTCATCGGTCCAGAGGATTCGATAAAGACTCCTTTGGTATCTACTGAGCCACTGGCAAAAGAGTAACCGGTTTGCATAATCGCCAGGTTCCAATCTTTAAACTTCTTGAACATGAAACGGATGCAAGCCTTCCTTTTGCAGTGTTACATTAACTCTTTTTTGCGGGATTCCTAGACGTGTCGCAATTTTTCGAGTAGATGTTTTGGGATTATCTTCAACAAGATTTAAGATATCTTCTTCCTCCTGAACTGGATGTCGTATTGGTTGATCAATATTATTGTCGGTGGGAAAATGTCCATGTTCTCCAGCAAATAAAAATACATTTGCAAATGTTTTGTGATATGGACATCTTCTACCCGCAAATCGCCTACGATATTCCCGAACAGCAGCTCTTCCATTACCGTTACAAAAACCGTATACAAAAATAATGTCGGCATATTCGGCATTTGAAAATTGGTAAGGCATCTTCAACAGAAAATTGCAATAATTGTTAACCGAATACTAACAAAGGTCAGACAACTGTCACATATCTGATAGTTATTTGTTGTTGTGTTGTTCCCTAAAATTTAGTCTCGTTAAAACTATTAAACGTTTAGTACATTTATTTTTTTACTTCGGAAGCAGTTTTTGCTTTTTTATTGTTATTTTCTTAATTTCTAATTTCCAAATATGCACCATTTTGAAATTTTTTACAAAACAACCATTTATTCTAATCAAGTGATGGGTGCGGGAACTTTGAAAATTATGCCGTTAGGGTCAATTCTTTATGCTCTTTCCAATAAAAAAATAATATTTTGAAAAAATTGATCTACAGGGTGTTAAAAATGTAAAAATTGAAAGTGTCAACTTTTTTTAATACGGGCCTGGAATTTAAAATTTTCTGATACTGCAATTTTAAGCGACAGATAGGTTACAGATGTTGACCCAATATGAAAATTTTTTACGGAGTGCATTAAAAAATATGACAAGAACAAAAAATTGCTGAAGTTCATAAAAGACCCTGTATTTTATTAACTATCGACAATTGAACTATCAAAGATGGGTGATTAAGAACCCCCAAGGTATTCTTTGTCTTGTGTTGAAGTATGTTCATTTAGATCCGCGTCACCCTGTATAAAAATATGCCCCAGTCGATAATCAAAATATCAGACAAGTGACGTCAGAAGAGGTTGTTTCGGTTAAGCAAATAATTAATGTTAAAAAGGCGCCAGGCTTCGACGACATCAAAAATAAAGCATTAAGAAATTTTGCCAGAAGATATATTTGTTGACTTGATAAATATAACCCGGGCTATCATCGAAAGGGGCTACTTCCCGATGACTTGGAAAAAAGCCAAGGTAATATTAATACCTAAGCCTACTCAGGATTTAACATTAGCTGCCAGCTATAGACCTATCAGTCTTCTGTCATGTCTAGGCAAACTAGTTAAAAAACTTATACTGTATCGAATTAACGGTTTTGTATACGATAACGACGTTTTACTACCAGAGCAGTTCGGGTTTAGAACTGCTCATTGCACGGTGCGCCACACGAATAGACTGGCATCTAATGTCCTGAAAGACTTTAAAGGCCGCATTTTAACGGGGGCGATCTTTTTCGATGTTTCAAAAACTTTCGACAAAGTCTGGCACAACGGACTTATAATAAGGTTAATAAGATTAGGTGTGCCAAATTACATGATTAAGCTCATCATATCTTTTCTTGAGGACAGAAGTGTGAGGAATATCAGGGCCGGAGTACCGCAGGGGTCCCCCCTTGCGCTAGTACTATATAATATATATACGAGTGTTATACCTAAACACCCTCAAACGAAATTATATTTGTTTGCTGATGATACCGCGATAATTGCCACCTCGAGACAGCCGTAGTTAGTGATCTCACGTTTGCAACGCCATATAAATCTTCTTCAAAAATGGGTTAGTGACTGGAAAATTCGTCTGACTGAGGCTAAGGCACATGCCATTTTTTACTCAAAGTCAAGGTAAGACTACCGCAAAGCAGAGTCAAAGTCAATAACAAACAGATACCGTGGAAAAACACGGTTAAATACTTGGAGCTTGTCTTTGATAAAAAGATGGACTGGAACGCAAATACGGATTACCGCTTGGTGTGCGAAAGAAGACAACTTTGCGCGCTTTACCTACTTACTAACCGCCAAAGTACGTTAGGCAATAGGACAAAGACGAATATACATACAAAATATTATTACGACCAGTACTGACTTATGGTATACCAACAAATGTGCTTTTTTTCTTAAGTTTTCAATTAATTTTAAATGATGTTCAGAGTCTAACTGCAAATAAGGCTTCAAAGAATTGGCATGGGAATGTCCTGTTAATTTGATCATTTCTTGCTCACCAACGTCATTTTTTGCAAGAGCAGAAATAGTGGAAGAGCGATGTGAATGATTTGTTACTTTAAATTTTTTGCTATTTACGCCGATTTTTCTGCTGAGAGTTTGGTCCATTTTGACATGCTGTTGATTCCAATAGGCATGTTTTCGTACCAAGTTCTTTTTTTCCAATTTGGATGAACTGTCGTCAAAAAAAGCCTGTCACTTGTAATTTCTGGATTGGTATTTCTTTTTTCAAATAATTTTAAAAATAGACGAATAGAACAAAGATCTTTGTTAGTGTTGTTTCTTATCAACCATTTGTTACTGGCCAAGGCTTTTGCACCTTCTTGTGTGGTCTTTGAAAATATGGGATTGTATTCCATACGTCCTGTAAATTCTCCTTTTAGGTCTAATTCTTGTTGGAAATAATGTACTTTGCAGTTCACTGCTTCGTTGTCTCGCCAAGCAAGTTCAAAAGAGCATAGGTGAAATATTTTTTTCTGTAGGCCGTGTGGGGTGTCTTCGTCATGAATTTTTATCATTTCCAATAATTGTTGTGTTGTAAGGGCTTTCGAACTTTCTTTTCTTTTTTCTTGGTTACCTTGAAGTTGTTTTCGTTTTAAGTCCTTTGTCAAACGGGCTGATTTAAAAACAATGTCGATAAATGGGTCTATTTTCATATTAAATTCTTGATAGTGCTTTTCTTGTAGCATCTGCGCCGTAGTGTTCCATATGCTTTTGATACTTGACTCTTTGTAGTCCTCTCCGTTTTTTCATGTTGTAAGCATAATCTTCCATAATTTTTGCTAATTCTTCGGCTGGAGTATGCTTTTCAAGCTTATAATCTCTTATCAATAAAAACTGCGAAAAATGTCGCCAAATGGAAGTTTTGGAGATACGCGCATTTGGAGGTATATACTGCCTTTTTAATTTCTGTAATGGAATATATTCCAAATCTGTTTTTTTCTTCAGAAACACTCAATTTTGAACTGAACTAATCTGACGTTTGTTAACAAGAAATAATACAATGACATTTTAAATAATTAACAGAACCATGGTAACAAAATTTCTTTCGATCAAATATTAAAATTTTGTCGCTGTAAAAATCACATGTGAATTTTGTCCAGGTAGGTGCAGGTAGTAATTTTGCCAGTAGAAAACAGACCGTTTCTATGACATTTTTCAGTGTAAAACATTCTAGTGAAATAGTCATATATAATGTCACAAGAGAAAAAATTTTGTCGGCAAAATCTTCTAAAGGTATGAAAGTTTGTTGCTTGGCAATTTCGCGAATGACATTTTTGACAAAATCACGAGCCGTGAGGCGAGAAAAAAGACAAAGAACAACAAAATTAGAAAGCTTTTATTTAAGAATAAAACAAAAAAATAATTTATTTATTGATATAAAAGTTACTGTCGCCAAATGGAAGTTTTGGAGATACGCGTATTTGGAGGTATATTCTCCGACACTACCTTCTTAATTTCTGTAATGGATTATATTCCAAATCTGTTTTTTTCTTCAGAAACACTTAACAAGAAATAATACAATGATATTTTAAATAATTAACAGAATCATGGTAAAAAAATTTCTTTCGATCAAATATTAAAATTTTGTCGCTGTAAAAATCACATGTAAATTTTGTCCAGGTAGGTGCAGGTAGTAATTTTGCCAGTAGAAAACAGGCCGTTGCTATGACATTTTGCCAGTGTAAAACAATCTAGTGAAATAGTCTGTTTATCAGGGCAAGGAGACAGATCAGGAAGTATCTCTCCCAACAAGTACGGTAATGGGTATGTGCAAAAAATATTTGAATGAAGGAAGAGTTGCCGTAAACAACAACTTCTATTCTAGCATTCCTCTTGCAAAGCAACTTTTACGTCGAAAAACTCACTCAGTTGGGACCCTAAGAAAAAATAGAAATAGAAAAAATAATAGGTAAAGAAAATGAAGACGGAGTCGTGGTCTCTAAATGGAAAGATAAGAGAGATAAGAGAGATATTTTAATGCTCTCTACTTATCACACTTGGTAAACAAAGGAAAACTAAACAGAAAGCGTGAAGAGGTACAAGAACCTCAATGCATTATTGATTATAATGCCGGAAAAGCGGGAATTGATTTGTCCGATCAATTCGCCGCATATTCTTCTCCTGTCCGAAAATCGGTACGATGGTACCACAAAGTTGCCATCGAATTATTGATGGGGACATCTGCAGTTAATGCCTTAGTTGTATATAAAACGGTGCATCAAACATCAAAAATTTCTGTTACAAAATTTCGGGAAGCTTTGGTGGAGTCACTCTTGGAAATTTCCCGTGAAGGCGAAGTTCCACAACAGGATAAGAAGCGAAAAAAAAATACAGTACGAGATAAAAGAGACTGAAGAGAAGTGCAAAAGGAATCGAAAAGTTAGAAAGATGTACATTGTACATACTGTTACAAGAAACTAGCGGCGCAGCAAAATTGGAAAGTAGCAGCAAACTCAGCGAAAAGAGTATCTAGTTATTGCGACACCTGTATTGAAAAACCTTTCATTTATATTCAGTGCTTTCCTGATCATTTTTGAGTAAATTTCTGTAATGAATTTTATGTTGTGTACCAAATACTAAATAAAAAATGTGGTTTGTTTATGATTAATTTTTTTTCACATTCGCATGATCTGATTGCCGAACCAATGGTGCACATGATTACTTGTACGCCGAACAACACTTCTATATGGGGAATTAGACGTGACCTGAAACGCCGGCGTACAATTTATGTTAAAACACAGCTCTCCTCTTATACGCCGGCGATTCAGGTGGCATGAAAATTGAAAATGATATAGTCAGTTGGCCGCCAGCTGTACAGGGTGGCCAACTAAGAATGCGAGGTACTGTATCTGGGAAACTATCAATCGTAGAGGCTTGCGGCAAAAAAAATTGTTACTAAAACGGCCAAGAGAAAAACCTGGAAAATATTTTCAAGTTTCTGAAATGGCCGCTAGGGGGCGTAACTGCAATATTGAATCTAAAAAAGTGATGTTTCTGTAAATTCCGCTATATGTATTAACCTAATAAAAAAAATCCTGATCTCTAAAGTCGAGGATAATCTGAACCTTTTTTGTGTGACACTTTTTGCAGTATCTCTAAAAATAAAGTGGTGGGGGGTATTCAAACGTTTCCGAAAATAACATCCTGTATGGTCTAAACGGCTAAGCCGATTAGAACAAACTTGGGCTCGTTAAAAGGAGCTATTCTTGGGCTACAAACACCATTATATTTGAAGTTTTGTAAGTTTCACATATCGCCGCTAGAGGGCTTTTTCGACATTCCAACAGAAATGGTTAATTTTCTCAACAAAATAAAATGCATTGGTATGATTTTTTTTTCATGAAAAAGTAGCTAAATGATGCCTAAACTAGCTTCCCAAAAACCGCATCTCGATATCTTGTTCCTAACCCAAAATATCGGCAATAGAAAATTTTATACGAAAATCCCTTAAATTTTCATTTTATTGTAACTATATTTTTCTGGAATTCTTTCTATTATGTAAGTTGTGGCCCTAAAAAGGACCGATTTATAAAGGAAGATTTTTAATGCCTCCGCAAATCCTCGAAATGCTGAACATCACGTTCTATGCATTGCTGAAGCCTCTCATGGGTAGACAAAACTGCACTTTCAATTTCAGCTCTCGGTACGTTACGTATTGCATTACGAATACGGTTTTTCAAATCTTCTCTGCTCGTAGGTTGAGTCTGAAACACGATGTCCTTTAACCGCCCCCATAAATAAAAATCCAGGCAAGTTAGGTCTAGTGATCGCGGAGGCCATGGAAATAGACTTCCTCCTCCAATCCACCGCTGTTGAAATACTGCATTAATATGCTCTCGCACATTAACGGCAAAATGTGCTGGGCAACCATCCAACTGCAAAAACAAGTTTTGCCTTGTTTCCAAAGGCAAATCTTCCAACAACAACGGTAATTGATTGGCCAAAAAGTCAAGAAAGACATTGCCATTTAGGGATTGCTCAAAAAAATATGACCCAATAATTCTGCCTTCCAGTATGCCGCACCACACATTTAAACGCCAACATCCTTGGCGCTGAACTTCACGCAACCAATGCGGATTTTCTGCAGACCAATAGTGCATATTATGTAGATTGACTCACCCGTCACTACTAAAGGTGGCTTCATCGGTCCAAAGAATTTGAAATAAAAATTCTCTATTTTGGCGTATCATACCTAACATCCAATGGCAATAGTCCAACCTCCGATCTAAATCTTCCCCTTTCAAGGCCTGATGCAAAACGACATGATATGGGTGCACTCTAAAAGTAATTAAAAAAAGTTTAAACAAAAAACTAACTTTGATGGTCATTAGAACTTACCTATGGTCCTTCAAAATATTTTGAACCTTTGTTCGTGATATGTCCAACTCAAGGGATAATGCTCTTGTGCCAACATGAGGATTTCCTTCAATACACCCCAGTACGTAGCTAATATTTTCTCGTGTTCTTCCAATTCCTTGCCGTTGAAACTTAGGCCGAAAACAACCATTGGCTCGTAAACTCGCCACTAATCGGGGAAAAACTCTCACATCGCAAGGACGCCGATTTGGATATCGAGCGGCGTAAACTCTTTTAGCTACTGCGGACACATACGATTTGAAATCACTGTTCGACAATGACTTCAAAATTCTTCAATTTGCCGATGATGTATGTATATATACAAAGGATAAGTCAATTGACAACGCCAATACCAAATTAAAAAATAAACTAACAGAAACAATAGATTGGTTTAACAAAAACGGCCTTAACCTGTCAGCAGAAAAATCAAATATGTGCACTTTTACGAGAAAAAGAGCTGAGCTACCCAACTCAATAACAATAAATGAAACTCAAATTCCCTACAAAAATACAGTAAAATATTTAGGAATAGTGCTAGACAAAAAACTGTTATGGAAGGACCACATTAACTACCTTATTAGAAGAGCTGAAAACGGTATAAACATTCTTAGAACATTTACACATCAAAAATAGGGATCAGATCCAAATATTGCTTTAATGTTCTATAAAGCCTACATTCGATCCATCTTAGATTACGGTTGTCAATTTTACGGATCAGCTGCTGAGACTCACCTTAAGAAAATCGAACAAATCAAAAACAAAAGCATAAGAATCTGCATAGGTTTTTTAAAAAGCACCCCTATAGCGGTCATGGAAGCAGAAACAGTAGAACCACCACTATCGTTAAGAAGAAACTGCCTTACAGATAAACTGCTCTTAAAATTAATTTCTAAAAACAGCAATCTAGTAACGAGTATCCACACACTCACAATACTAAACCTAACCCACACCTATTGGAAAGCTAAAAAGAGCCCATTGTTAGTAACAAGTTATTGCTGGATAACCGACATCAAAGATACCATTCAATCCTCAGACACACCTCCTTACTTTGAACTTCAGGAAAATTTTTACAATTACACTCCAAAAATTGTAATACAAACTTCTGATACTAAAAATTCTGTGATACTTAAAAAAATATTTTTACAGAACTCGGCAATTTGGTCAAACTACGAACACATTTATACGGATGGCTCGGTTTTGGATAACCGGACAGGTTGTGCATTCTACCACAAAAATAAAAACATCTCCAAAAAATTTAGATTACGAAACGAGGCGTCTATATATTCTGCAGAACTTTGGGCTATCTGGGAATCATTGAAGTATTGTCTCGAATTTAATGAAAATCATAATTTTGTAATATTTACAGATAGTAAAAGTTCTTTGCAAACTCTACTAAATATTCAATATAAAGCTCCTGACAATTATTTAATAACAAGTATATTAAATACCTATATAAACTTAAAAAATCTTCACAAAAACGTAATATTTGTTTGGATCAAATCCCATATTGGTATAGCTGGTAACGAAATTGTTAACAATCTTGCTAAAGAGGCAACAAAAATCTCAACTTATGCAAACAACTTTTTAATTCCATATACTGATATCTATAGTATAGCTAAAAAGCGACTAATCGATAATTGGCAGGAGCAATATAATCTAGAAACTAAAGGTTGGGGCTATAAAAACATATTTCCTAAATTACGTAAGAAAACATGGTTCCAAACAGAATCGAATAAAAATTTTATAAGGATAATATTTAGGATTAGAAGCCATCACGCGCTCTACCCCAAACATAAGAAAAAAATTGGGTTGCAGAACAATGTAAATTGTGATTGCGGTGAAGTTGGTGATCTAGATCATTATATATTAGGATGTCCTAGTCATAATATAGTATACACAAATAGATTATATAACGAAGTTGTTAACTTAGTAGAAACTCCTTTTAATATTGACTCAATTATTTGTACAGAAAATATGGACGCATACCGTAAGTTATATAAATTTATATTACTTTTGAATCTTAAATTATAAAAAGTTTAAGGAAAAATATGGAAAAAAAATAAGAATAAAATAAAATTAAAAAAAAAATAAGAATGGGATATATATAGAGTGAAAAAAATTAATAATCAAAAAATAGACAAAAAAAAATTTTAAACAAAAAAAAAACAAATAAAAACATTATAAACTATCGAAAAAACACTAGATTAATAGTTACTTGGATTGTAAAAATCCAAAATCTCAGCAAATTTTAATTAAAAAAAAACAAACAAACAAGGAGAGATGCTGGCCATTTGGTGGAAACCAGAGGTATAAAACATAATTAAAAAAAAAAAAGAAAAAAAGCTACTGCGGCATTCTGAAGACATTCAAAATAAACCGCAAGCATATCAACAGCTTCATCATTCGTAAAATGCATTTTGTAAACTTTGACAACTATTGACAATTTGGATTATTTATGTTTTAATTAGGTATTTGTTTTGTTTCCATGGCCTGCTTTTCGGGGGCACTAAAAATCTTCCTTTTATAAATCGGTCCTTTTTAGGGCCACAACTTACATAATAGAAATAATTCCAGAAAAATATAGTTACAATAAAATGAAAATTTAAGGGATTTTCGTATAAAATTTTCTATTGCCGATATTTTGGGTTAGGAACAAGATATCGAGATACGGTTTTTGGCGAGCTAGTTTAGGCATCATTTAGCTACTTCTTCATGAAAAAAAATCATACCAATGCATTTTATTTCGTTGAGAAAATTAACCACTTCTGTTGGAATGTCGAAAAAAGCCCTCTAGCGGCGATATGTGAAACTTACAAAACTTTAAATATAATGATGTTTGTAGCCCAATAACAGCTCCTTTTAACGAGCCCAAGTTTGTTCAAATCGGCTTAGCCGTTTCGAAGATACAGGATGTTATTTACGGAAACGTTTGAATACCCCCCCCCCCCCACCACTTTATTTTTAGAGATATTGCAAAAAGTGTCAAACAAAGAAGGTTCAGATTATCCTCGACCTTAAAGATCAGGATTTTTTTTATTAGGTTAATATAGCGGAATTTACAGAAACATCACTTTTTTAGATTCAAGATCGCAGTTACACCCCCTAGCGGCCATTTCAGAAACTTGAAAATATTTTCCAGGTTTTTCTCTTCGCTGTTTTAGTAGTATTTTTTTTGCCGCAAGCCTCTACGATGAATAGTTTCCCAGATACAGTAGGTACCTCGCATTCTTAGTTGGCCACCCTGTACAGGATGTCAACTTTACAATTCCTAAAAATTCTATGCGGACGTTAACGTGTTTTAAGATGAAGATCTAACTCAATGTCCAAGTTTAAGTCAATAACAGTAAATATGTATACAGACAGGTACTCCCATGGAATGGCCGCTTTATCCCAATTTACTACTCTCTTTCAATTTCAAATAGAGTATAGTGACCATTTACATTACTCGCCCATTTTAGTTTCCAAATTCGTGGCCTTAATAATATTATTACCGGGACGGAGTATAAATACCGTAGGTGGAAACCCATCAGGTTAGTTGAGAGCAAGATTTTTTTGGTCTACTCTAGCAATAATAATGAGGCGTGCTTCACGTTTGCATTGTTAGACACTATAAACATATAATAACTATAGATAGAGTTATGCTATATATTGTCTTGGCGTGAAATTTCAATTTTATATACCCTACATAAGTCGACGAGTGTAAGAATTCGAAATGATGAAAGTCGCAGTGATTTTGTTTGTTATGGTACAGCTTGCAGTAACTGTTCATGGTTAGTAAGGTTTTATTCTGGATTATGTGTTTGTTTAATATTTGTACTATTATATTTTATTTAGGTTTATTCAGGGTTCGTGTCCAATAGCATCCAGATTACAAGGGATACAAAGAAAAGTTACATACATAAATTACATAAAAACATGTTTTTCTTTTAAATGATATGCCCTGTATAATTTTTCGTTATTTGATTCAGGTTATATTCGCTTTTTCGTTTTTTTTTATTTGTTTGCATCGTTGCCAAGTAATCAATTTTATCTGATATTTAAGGAATATTTAGCGACTCATTAAGAAAAGCATAGCTATCTATACATTCAACTTAGGTAAACAATATTTAAACCAAAATGACCTTGAGACACACGATACATACCCATGCCACCGGTTGTAAGGTTTATGATACAGCTTATGGCGAGTCGATAAATTCGGTTAGTTTAAATGTGTGTTATTTAAATTTTGCCAAATGGAACCCTGAATTTTGTCTAACTGATGGGGTGTAACTTTTAAATGCCTTTGATTGATATAAAACATGTCATTATCTAAGTTTTCTGATTATTGATATAATTTAAAAATATCATAGGATACGCAAAATAGGTAATCCTATTATTTTATATCAATAATGCCATGAATAAAACTAAAATAAATTGCCTCAATAACGCGCGTTTATTAAGAAGACTATTTCACTATAATGTTTTACACTGGCAAAATGTCATAGCAACGGCCTATATTCTACTGGCAAAATTACTACCTGCACTTACCTGGACAAAATTCACATGTGATTTTTACAGCGACAAAATTTTAATATTTTATCGAAAGAAATTTTGTTACCATGGTTCTGTTAATTATTTAAAAGCCATTGTATTATTTCTTGTTAACAAACATCAGATCAGTTCAGTTCAAAAATGAGTGTTTCTGAAGAAAAAAACAGATTTGGAATACAATCCATTACAGAAATTAAAAAGGCAGTGTCGGAGAATATACCTCCAAATACGCGTATCTCCAAAACTTCCATTTGGCGACAGTTTTCGCAGTTTTTATTGATAAGAGATTATAAGCTTGAAAAGCATACTCCAGCCGAAGAATTAGCAAAAATTATGGAAGATTATGCTTACAACATGAAAGAACTAAACGGAGAGGACTACAAAGAGTCAAGTATCAATAGCTATTTGTGTATTAAGAGCGCAAAGTGATACTTTGCCGATTGAGACAGAAAGTTGCCGCGCGACGCGTCAGCGGAGCTCGGCAATCTGTCGAAAACGGCAAAGAACTTTCCGCTCGAATTACACACTAGATGTTTTCTACGATCACGATATATATGAAAAATAGTATATACTAGTTTAATTTTTTTTTTAAAACCTGACATGGGCCAACTTTTTTATTTAAAGAGTTAGGTAGTTATTTAAGCAAAAATAACTTACACTAACAAAAATAGAGAATACAATTATTTTGTTGAAAAAATTAAGTAAAATACTTGTATTATTACCAAGTTTGTCGTAAATTCTTAACAAAACTAAGCAAACAAAACACACAGCTTTATTAAAAAATTGATAAATGTAATACACAATAAAATACCAAAAACCAAGTATTCCTTATATTATTATCATTTAAAATTTTTTAATAAATATTTGTAGGTACCTATATTATGTATTTTTTATTTAACTTTTATTGGAACAGAATACAGAAAGAACATTGAAAATATAAATACAATATTATACTTATTTATAATATACAATAAAATTGACTTATTTTTTATTATTTACTATATTAAAATTAAAAGTGCAGTTTTTACAACTTTTAATGTTTATTCCTGATGTTGATGGATCAGAAGTGTTGCAAATCTCAGGAAATGTTAAATCTGATTTTTTTTGGGTTTGAGATTGGCCAGATATTCTTTGAAAAGTTTGTATTTTGTTGGTCATTGAATCATCAATATACCCTTCGGCAACGTTGCTACTTTTCCAACCTCCATGCTTTTTAAGCTGTATCAAATCACCACCCCCATGTACCAATAACGTAGCAGAAGTACGTCGAAAACAATGCCCAGTATATAAGTTAGGATTCGATAAGTTTAAATATTTGACAATATCACTGGGTATTTTACCAATGGTATTCATTCCTATAACCTGGTTTGTGCAACGCCCCTTGGAATATCGGAAAAACAAGCGGCATCCTAAATTATTCTTGCACTGTTCTCTCAAATGGATGTACTTTTTATAATATCCAACGTAATCAATGGCATTTTCTGCGGTGTCATTTATAATTGTAAATTTCCGACTTTGATTCGTTTTTGAATCTGGAATGCACACTATTAAAAGGGATTCTTTACATTCTATATCATCTATTTTCATTTTTACTAACTCGTCTCTTCTACACGCTCCAGCGATGCCCATAATCAAGACAACCTATAAACCAAAAACCAACGTAAATACTGATCGTGATATATTATACATTTTAAATAATATTAAAAAGCATACCTTTTTGCATAAATATTCATCATCAGGTGCATTGCGAATAAAGTTTTCTATATGATCCTTGGATAATGTTAATGATTTTTTTGCTTTGTATCCCACTGACTTCTTCTTCAGAAATGCAATTAATTTCGCATAATGAGTAATGTCAATATCATTTTTAATTTTCAAAGTTTGTCTGAGCATTGAATACTTTGACCATAGAGTTGATGACTTTAAAGTTTGTGCTTTTTGTCCAAAATAGGTCAACAGTACATTTTCAGAATATTTCTTGATTTTTTGCGATTGACACCAATTTATGAAAAGAATGTATTCATTTTCATATTTTGTTTTGGATTTTTCGGGCAGTAGATTTAACGATACGTTTTTTGCAGCTTCGACGATATCCGGAGGTGTATTAGAAAATTCACTATCACTTGATACGACATCCATTATTTAATTTAACCATAAACTAATTAGAGAATACTTAAATAAATGATCAAATATTTAAATTTTACTACAATATTTACCGCTTTGTTTGACATGTGCCTCCTTGATTATAGAAATTAAATAGCCATTAGAACTTATCGCTTTGTTTGACATGTGCCTCCTTGATTATAGAAATTAAATAGCCATTAGAACCTCTTGTGTATGTTTTGTTGCCGACTTATCATCACATTTCTCGGCAAGTTTATATATTATTGAAGGCTGTAATCGTTTAATTATTTGAAAACTGCTGTTTGGATGGTTTGACATATTTAAAATTTATTAATATATTTATTCTTAGGCTATAGTTATATATATAGTATTATTATTATTATTATTATTATTATTATTATTATTTTATTTGCAAATAAAGTTAGGCGAGCGCCAAAGTTACTTTGGCGCTTTAGAGCGCCAATGATGTCAAAATATGACAAATTGGGCAAAACGCCAACTTTCTGATGACTTTTCGAAGCGCAAAGTCCTAATTTAATTAGTGATCGTAGGAAAAAGCATATGGAACACCACGGCGCAGATGCTACAAGAAAAGTACTATCAAGAATTTAATATAAAAAGAGACCCATTTATCGACATTGTTTTCAAATCAGCCCGTTTGGCAAAGGGCTTAAAACAAAAACAACTTCAAGGTAACCAAGGAAAAAGAAAAGAAAGTTCGAAAGCCCTTACAATACAAGAATTATTGGAAATGATAAAAATTCATAACGAAGACACCCCAGACGGCCTACAGAAAAAAATATTTCACTTATTCTCTTTTGAACTTGCCTGGCGAGGCAACGAAGTAGTGAACTGCAAAGTACATTATTTCCAACAAGAATTAGACCTAAAAGGAGAATTTACAGGACGTATCGAATACAATCCCATATTTTCAAAGACCACACAAGGAGGTGCAAAAGCCTTGGCCAGTAACAAATGGTTGGTAAGAAACAACACTAACAAAGATCTTTGTCCTATTCGTCTATTTTTAAAATTATTTGGAAAAAGAAATACCAATCCAGAAATTACAAGTGACAGGCATTTTTTGACAGTTCATTCAAATTGGAAAAAAGGAATTTGGTACAAAAACATGCCTATTGGAATCAACAGCATGTCAAAATGGACCAAACTCTCAGCAGAAAAAATCGGCGTAAATACCAAACAATTTAAAGTAACAAACCATTCACATCGCTCTTTCACTATTTCTGCCCTTGCAAAAAATGGCGTTGGTGAGCAAGAAATGATCAAATTAACAGGACATTCCCATGCCAATTCTTTGAAGCCTTATTTTCAGTTAGACTCTGAACATCATTTAAAATTAATTGAAAACTTAAGAAAAAAAGCACCAGATCAAGTAATATCATCAAATCAAAATCAATCAAATAATGCACAAATATTTAATTATCACAACTGTAACTTTTATATCAATAAACAAGTTATTTTTTTGTTTTATTCCTAAATAAAAGCTTTGTAATTTTATTGTTCTTTGTCTTTTTTCTCGTGAAATAGTCATGTCGAATACCACTCGAGAAAAAATTGTGTAAGCAAAATTGTTCTCAAGGTTTTATTAAAGTTTGTTGCCTTTCGGCAATTTTGCCGACAAGATTTTCTCTCTTGTGATATTATATATGAAAATACTTCGTTAACAATTAACACTATGCAGGGTGTCCTAAAGGTAATGAGACACAGAGCAACAGCAGACTCCACAGCTGGCCTTGATTAAAAACAACGACGTTTCTAAGGAAACAACATGTTACACAAAGTAGCATCTGTCAAAATTATTAATTTTCTAAGTACAATACGCAGATATTATTCAATTTTTTAGTAATGCCTCGACATAATTAATTTTCCAATGCGAAAATGCGTGATATGCTTTGTATTTACGCACAAGAAAATTTTAACGGTCGGAGTGTAGGGTGCAGGTACCAAGAAATGTTTCCAAATAGAAGGCAACCAAACCGCAAATTATTTCAAAATATTTATGACCGACTAGGTTCGTTTCGACAAAAAAAAAAGAGGTTTTGGGCCGTCCAAAAAATATAACACCAGAACAGAAAGAAGATATTTCAGGTCGTGTAGCAGAAAATCCAGAAGTGAGTTCCAGAAGATTAAAGGCAGCTACAGGTGTAAGTAAATCTTCAATTGTTAGAATATTTCACGATGAATGCCTGTACCCATTCCACCTTACACCCGTACAGTGTTTACTGCCGCCTAATCTTCAAGCCAGACTTCAGTTTTCTCATTTCTTTCAAAATCTGCAAAATACAGATCCAATGTTCCTAAATCGTGTGTTGTTCACAGACGAGGCGACATTTACTCGACGGGGTGTATTTAATTACCGAAACAGACATGCGTGGGAAAATGAAAACCCGCATTTAGTGGTTGAAGGTCACTTCCAACACGAGTTTAAGGTCAACATTTGGTGTGGAATTATCGGGAATCATCTACGTACCACTAAACGTCCGGCGAAATATGTATTTCGTACAAGACGGGGCGCCGGCACACTTCTCCAGACAAGTGCGATATTATTTAAATGAACAGTTGGATAGGCCGTGGTGGCCCCTTGACTTGGCCGGCACGAAGTCCGGATTTTAATCCAATGGACTTCTGCATTTGGGGTTATTTAAAAACCATTGTTTATAACAGTTCAATAAACAACCGCAATGAGTTAACTCAAAAAATTATAAATTCTGTTAATCTGCACAGAAATGATGAAGACCTCTTGTTTAAAGTCCGACAGTCTTTTGTAAAACGTATAGCGAAATGTATTGAGGTCAACGGTGGCCATTTTGAACAATAAAATTGCTATCACGGCGTTACCATTTTTATTTCTAACTATTTTGTTACTTTTAAATGTTATTAAACTAAGTATTAAATAAAATTTTTGATTAGAATAAAATTAGTAATGGCGTATATGAAAAAGCCTGTTTATTAGAAAAAAATAGTCAACCTTAAGTATCTACATTAACTTTGACACTTAGCAAATGTAGCTGATTTAGAATAATTTTAAGTCAGAATTTCACCGTTGCTCGATTTTCCGTTGCTTTTGGACCACGTACTTAGTTTAATTGGACATATGAAATGCCATTATCTCGAAAATGGTTGATCCTAGCGACTTCAATAACTTATACGTTCTTGATGTAAAAGAGGTAAGGTAACTTATTGTTTTATTAGTCGGATCCATATAAGAAGCCTAAACAAAGTTATGCCAGCTAAAATGAGTGGGGCTTGCCGTAGATAGTGCCCTCTACTGGTTACACAAAAACTATGGATAATTTTGAATTCCTTACCTTAAAAAACCCCAAAACCTTTAATTTTGTGCTGCTATGTCGTTTTGCAAGAAAACGAAAACAAAATTAAAACTTTGACACCCTGTATCTTGGTTGTTATCAATTTTGGGATAAGGTAAGTTGGAATAAATCGCATTATTTCGCCTTAAGGAGTCTGCTGTTGCTCTGTGTCCTATTACTTTTGGGATACCCTGTATATTAACCATTCGATTTAATCATAAATAAAGTCCAATATGACCTCCTAAGTTTAAATTATACGTACAAATTCTTTTTCCAAGGGGGTCACTTACGATTCTTAAAATATTTAATATTGGATTATTTGTTTAAAACTCCTCTCTTATTTGATCTTGTAATAGGAGCCTTCTCATATTGTTACGACTTAGTACCGTTTTGTCCTAGAGACGCCTTGGGGTGTAATGCCTAAATGGCACTACCAAGTTCACTAGGCAATTGACCTATCAGTGAGTCAATGCCGGAGGTGCCATTGATCCATTTCTGTTTAGATTAGGAATGTGTTGTTTAATGTATAGTATTATATTATTGATAACATGAACGGTATATAACCGAGGACAACTTATAGAAAGGTTGTTCCTCGTACCTTTGTAATATTGTATATATATGAGAATTGAAGACTGATTAAAGATAGTATTTATTATGTAGAACTAGATACTGCTGTTTTTCTTGTCGTATCCTGACTAGGGGTGGGCGATTATCAAAAGTTATAATCGATTATCGATTATGAAAAATAATCGATAATTTCGATTTAATCGATTAATCGGAAAGTCGATTATTTCGATTAATCGATTATTTCGATTAATCGATTTTTTCCATTAATCGATCTTATTATATTTATCATTTTGGATAATTTCGATGTAATTGGTATATCGATTATTTAGATTAATCGATAAATCGGACAGGCAATAAATTTATTGTCCAATAATTTATTTGGTCCTGGTCGATTAGGCAATTTATTTAATTAAAATAATCTCCTTTTATGGGAAAAATTATAATATAACAATATTATGTTTAAGCAACGTTTCACTTTTTTTCAACATTAGAATAAGAGTAAAAAGCTGTTTTTATTTGCATATATTTTAAGTAATAATTATTTTCATTTTTATTGCGCTATTTCGCCTACACTTAATTTCCATCGATGGCTATTTTGCAAATAAATCGAAAGCGGTCACAGATACGCGAATAGAACAAGAGACCAGAACGCTAAACAAGGGAACAGAGAGTTCAAATTTCATACCGGAATTCATACAGGGAGCCCCAAAAAAAGTTCTGAAAGATAAAATTGTAGCCGATTCAAGAAAATGTAACACCCTGTATACTGCGACCAACAATTTTGATACTTTATTGTAGAGATTCTAAAAAATGGTTGTTGTTCCAAATTTGGAACAATTATCACAGAATATAAGAGAGAAAACGCAAAATACGAGAAAAAAAATTGAAACTTTGCCACCCTGTATAACGAAAATAACACGTTATAGACCATGCATATATTCGCATTTTTTTCTTATTTTGACGAGTACTAACTTTCACCCCGTGAAATATCTGCATACCATTAATTAACACCCTGTATACTAGTAGAAATACGGGCGCAGTACACGTAACTGTTTTTGTATAGTTATAATTAATTGTGCAGTATATTAATTAATATTTCACCAGCAACTTCAAAATCATTCAATAACATAATAATTTATATTTTCGATTATCGGGTAAAAATTTATTTACACTCGATTTTAAAATCGACTAATCAGAAAATCGGAAAATCGATTAATCGGAAAATCAATTAATCGAAAAATCGATTAATTGGAAAATCGATTAATCGAAAAATCGATTAATTGGAAAATCGAATAATCGGAAAATCGATTAATCGAAAAATCGATTAATTGGAAAATCGATTAATCGGAAAATCGATTAATCGAACAATCGATTAATCGATTAAAATTTTTCTTAAATCGAAAAATCGATTAATCGATTAATCGATTATATATCGATTAATCGATTATTTTGCCCACCCCTAATCCTGACTACATTGATACCCGATTAACCAAGAACATTACATGGCGATCCTGCCAGTCGCATAGGAATGGCTATATTACATGCCAGTCGTACCAAAGTTAAAGTGATTACAGTGTAGTACAAAGTTGTTGCAGTGTGGAATAATGGGATCATCTCAAACAAAGGAAGAAGTCATCATTAGCCAAGCAGGCAATAGCGGAGGCACTTCAAATGGCGTGCAAAATGGTGCAGTAGCAGTGACTTGGAAAGAGGCTTTGGGAATAGTGGCCTTTGTAGCAGTAATAATCATAATGGTGGCATATGCAATGCATAAATTCAAAAAGCATATAGAGAACAAAGTACAGCAAGAAATCAGAAGAAGCCAAGAACTCATCTGAAAGCCCAAGTGTAGCCTTGCGAAATTGGCTTCAAGACGAGACTTCGGAAAAGGTTAGATACTAATTGATATAAAAATTTTTTTTTTTGGAGATTATATAGTTAATGGATGGCATACTAGCACAGTGCGACGAATTATACAAAATTTGTATTAAATTTTACGAAAATTTACAACGAGAAACCAAAGAGCGTCGTGAAAATTTAAATAGAATAAATAAGTTATATAGTGACTTAGAAATGTTAGATAACAAATTAGGTTGGCTAAAAAATAAGATCAACACTGATCAAGACAAGCCCAAGTTAGGAGAATATTTTCTAGGAATAAGCAAGTATTTAGAAAAATCTAGGGAAATTATTGTAGCGCGACGAGAGATCGCAGATCAAATTAATAAAATAGTAAAATAGATACTGATAAGGAAATGGACATAATGAGTGAAAAATTTGATATTAGGGTCGCAGCGTCCTTGTTACCCTCTATGGACGGTACCGAGGAAACTACGAAACAGCTTATTGATGCTATCGAGTTATATAGTGAAATGCTAGATAACAATGGAAAAGTATTCTGAATAAAATATATATTAAAAGTAAAAATTACTCAAACCGCGAAAATAAGGTTACGAAAGGAGTATGACAGTGTAAAAAACTTATTAATTGATATGAACAAACATTAAATTGCTAAAAAATCAGCAGCCGTTTTGTCAACACAGTTGCATAGTATAAAACAAAATAATAAAAGTATAGAAGATTATGCTAAAATAATAGACCAGTTAATGTTAGACCTTACTATAACACAGGCGGATAACGATGATAAGGCTATTAGCGTATTAAAGAGTGTTAACGAAAGAATTGCAATAAGTACGTTTGCCAACGGACTTAGGGACAACGACTTACGAACTATAGTTAAAGCTAGAAATTATTTAAATTTAAAGGATGCTATTATAGCAGCCAAAGAGGAAGAAATAGTAAAAAATGTTAATATTCAGTCAAATAGCAATATATTTTTCAGTCATGGGAAAAATAAACATTATAATAATACACATAGATCTTTTACGCGAGGTCACGGTGTATACAGAAGAAGCGGAAAATTCAATTACAAACCAAATCACATGGCTAGGCAAGATCAAAAAAAAACAAACAGTACAACAGTAGAGGTCAAGGTCGAAAGAATTTTTCGCGCCGAGCGTATGTTGCAAACAATGAAAGTGACACGACTAAGCAGTTTTTTCGTGTCTGAAGGTGTGAATGAAAACAAAGTAGGTAGTAATTATAATATAAACGCATTAAATTATATTTACGTAAAATATGGAGTGAATGAATTAAAATTTTTGCTAGATACAGGGGCTAGTATAAGTTGTATTTTTGCTGATTATGTGGAAAGATGTCAAATAGACACATCTAATAAAATAAAAATTAAAGGTGTTACGGGATCTACATTTTCAAGGGGAACAGCTAATATTTTATTTTCTATTAATAACGAAAAATTTAAACATACATTTTGTGTCGTTGATAAATTCGACTCTAGTATACATGCTGTATTAGGGTCAGATTTTTTCATCAAAACTGGAGCAATAATAAATTATGAAAATTTCACAATATCATTTTATAACGAGGACAGAAAAATTCAAACAGAAATGCAATCTAATAGCGATGATTATACGATTATACCACCCCGGTGTGAAGTAATAAAATATTGTTATACCGAAAGCACCGATGAATGTGTAATTTTGAATGAAAAAGTAAGTGAAAGTATAAATGTTATGACGCGTGCACAAGCTAGGAACACCATAACAGGAGTTAGGGGAAGCGATACTGACACCGATAGGATTGATCACCCTGTAGTTGTGGAAGTACTAAAGCGCCCAAGTGACACAGTTGAGTTAAGTCTGATGTCAGATTCAGAGTTTAAAAATGCTAAATTCCTAGGAGAATGCAAACAGTACTATAAAAATTTCGTTTATGATGTGAATTCACAAATAATTTTTTTTAGACCAGACTTACCGATCAGTGTAATTGACTTAGGTACATCACTGAGGCGTTTGGGAAAAATATGTGCAGAAAATAATGTTCCGAAACTGTATGTTATTAAAAATGCGAAAAGTACTGAATTTTTAGGAAAAATAGGAGAACTTAAAGAATTAATGACAGAAATAAAATTAAAACTAAATTTTGTTAGAAATGTACAGCGTATAGATGATAGGGAACTAAGGCAGTTGATTCTTAATGATTGTCATATATTACCAACTGGAGGACACGCTGGTGTCCAGCGTATGTATAATAACATAAAGAGACAATATTTTTGGCCGGGGTTAAAAAACGATGTGATAGAATTTATTAGGAAATGCGATGATTGTCAGAGACATAAGCATTCGAAATGTGTAAAGCAGCCAATGGTTGTAACCACTACGGCGACTTCAGCATTTCAAAAAGTTTTTTTTAGATCTAGTAGGACCACTCCCGGTCGATATATATATACGAGTAGTAATAAATATTCTAACATTACAATGCGATCTTACATAGTATGTTGAATGTTATGCTATACCAGATAAAGAATCAGAGACTGTTGCAAAATCTTTCGTAAACAATTTAGTTTTGAGGTATGGTATACCAAAAAAAATAGTAACAGATCAGGGAACGGAATTTTTGGCAGAAATTTTTAAAAACTCATGTAAATTGTTAAATGTTAAATAGTTAAATTCAACGGCTTACCATCACGAGACGTTAGGAGCGTTAGAAAATTCGCATAAAAATTTAGGTTCGTATCTACGAATAAAATTGTCGAGAGAAACCGATAATTGGACCGATTGGATTCCTTTTTGGTGTTTTTCGTACAATAACACAGTAAATACGTCAACACGTTACACACCTTTCGAACTTGTTTTTGGAAAACCGAGTATAATTCCATCAAATATTGACAATTCCATTGACCCAGTATATAATTTTGATAATAATTATCCAGTAGAGTTAAAATTCAGAGTACAAACAGCATGGAATAATGCAAGAAATAACTTGCTAGTATCAAAAGCAAAGCAAAAACAGATATTCGATAGAAATTGTAAGCATGTTAGTTATAATAATGGAGAATTAGTTTTACTAAAAAAAATTCATGTCAAGATAATAAGTTAGAACCATTATATTATTAAGGTCCTTATACAGTTTTAGAAGATAGGAATACAAATTTAGTTATATGTATAAATAATAAACTTAGGGAAGTTCACAAAAATTTATAATTAAACCGTACTATAAGCAAGATTGTTTATGGTTCCTATATTATTATTAAGTAACAATATTATTATACAAACATATGTCTTATAAAAACATAACACATAACAAAAACGTGTGTTAGTTAAATAAATCAAGGAAAAAGAAAATATTTTAACAAAAACATTTTCTTTTTAATTCTCCCAGGGAGGTGTAATGGCTAAATGGCACTACCAAGTTCACTAGGCAATTGACCTATCAGTGAGTCAATGCCGGAGGTGCCATTAATCCATTTCTGTTTAGATTAGGAATGTGTTGTTTAATGTATAGTAATATATTATTGATAACATGAACGGTAATTGACCGAGGACAACTAATAGAGAGGTTGTTCCTCGTACCTTTGTAACATTGTATATATATGAGAATTGAAGACTGATTAATTTATTATGTAAAACTAGATACTGCTGTTTTTCTTGTCGTATCCTGACTACATTGATACCCAATTAACCAAGAACATTACAGGGGGTTGAAAGTAAATAAAACTCGCAGGGCTAGAAAAACAAAATGCCTTTATATTTTAGCGTTCGGTAATTATAACTTTCCTATGTAGCCCGGAGGAAACCCAGCATGTCTTCCTGGGGCGGTCGTCCTATCCGGCACTATCGGCTTGGGAGGCTCTTAAGGGGATGGGGCCCGAAGGGCTTTACTTTGACTACATCTTCGTGAAAGGTGGACGGTTATAGGACCAAGGAGAGAGGCTTTGAGTCAAGCACGTATCCATGGGGGGCCCAGGGGGCCCGGGCCCCCCCCCCCCCCCCGAAATCCCGAAATTTAAAAAAATTTTGTTTATTGTACACCTTGTACTGCATCTTCTCATTGCACTATAAATAATAATAGATTAAACGTCACATAATGATTTAAGTTTTAATGTGTGATTCGCTTTGCTCTGAATTAATTAAAGTAAGTCCACATTTTTGAATGATTTTCGTCCTTGCCCCCCCCCCCCCCCGAAACGAATTTCTGGATACGGGCCTGCTTTGAGTCTATAAGACGTGGAAGCGCTCCTGGGGGAAATGAGGGGAGATCAGGAGAGTGGCTTTGAGTCTATAAGACGTATAAGCGCTTCTGATCGTAGGGGAGTGATCAGTCGGAAAGACGAAGGTACCGTATCCACCCAATGTTCGGGTATTTATACATCGAAAGTGCTGACTATTGCTTAATTGACCTTGACATTGGGTGGCATAGTGATCCGCGACCTCAACGGACAGTGGTCCAGAGGTGAAGTCCGCCATTTTGTTGATAATACACTATCTCCTTCTAATACTCCCACAAAAAAATCTAGCTTGATTAGGTCGGAATATCTTGCTCGATAACACATTGGACACCTTCTTCTATCCAACGATCATTGAAACTTTGGTGTAGGTAATGTCTCACTGCTGGCGCCCTATCCTGCTAAAACCACATTATCTCGCGAGAATATTCTGGAAACCAGTTTCGACGTGGTTCTGTAAAAAATGGAGATATACCTCACCTTTCAGGCTTCTATCAAAAATATGTGGTTCGATAATATGATTTTCTTTTGTGCCGGCCCATACATTAAGCGACCGTCTGTGTTTCACCAGAACCTCGAGGAAATTAGGGCTATCAAGAGGTATCAAAAAACAAAATGTTTTGAAAATTTCTGGCCCGTCAAATAACTCCACAGGGTGATTAAAACGTAGGCATAAAAATGATCTATAATATTCCTTACAACCAAATAAAATCGGTTCCAAAGCTAAAAAGTCATGGAGGCTTAACATTCATTAACATTTCAAGTTGCCTGTTTTTCATGTCACTGTATTAATGACAAATGCTCAAAATAAAAAGTGAAATAATCATTGAATAAATTATTTATTATTTTAGGCAAGCCCCAGTTACATCAACAAGTGCCACAATTGGGCCTTAGCAACTTAACTCGTATTATGCATGGAGAAGATGCTAAGATAGCTGATTATCCTTATCAAGTCTATATATTAGCTAATGTTCTTGCTTGTGGAGGATCCATCATAAGTACTAATTTTGTTTTGACTGCTGCCCATTGCTTTAAAAATATGTAAGTAATAATAATAATAATAATAAATGCTTTTATTGTCAGTAAGACAATAGTATTAAAGATGGAAAAAACAAAGAAAAATAACTAAGAAATAATAATAGTAAATATTATTAATAACAATAATGTACTATTTCATTTCTTTGACAAATGCAGATTTCGCACTCATCTGTCATAGAAGTGAGCAGCGCTTCTACAATCAACCGAACAAAACTTGCACTCTCTGTATAATATATCCCTAAAAACTAAATTTAATCAGTCAGAATGACATCAGAAAGTTTAATTGACTGATATTTCAATTCATAATTTGAAATTTAAAACAACAGAGCCAATAATAAAAAGAAAGAAAGAAAGAAAGAAAGAAAATAATTAAAACAATATATTATTATAATATAATACAAGAATGCTAAAGTAATATAATAATAATAACCACATTACAATTTCAACTACATTAACAATAACAATAATACTTCTTACCCTCAATATCCTTAAACAATTACTATACACACTACACAGACTGTATACATACACTTCAGAAATAGTTCAAATATCCCAGTTGTTGGAATAGAATACTTAAACCATTCAAGGAATACAAAGTTCTTGGGATTATGTGTGGATGAAACACTTTCCTGGCATGCCCATGTTAACCATGTAGTGAGTAAAATTAATTCTGGTTTTTTTGCTATTAATAAATTAAGAGACTCTTTGGAAACAAAAGAACTTGTGTCTATATACTATTCATTAATATATTCCCACTTAAGCTATAATGTAATATTTTGGGGAGACTCGGTAGAGAGTAATCGAATTTTTATAGCTCAAAAAAGGGTGATCAGACTGTTGTTTGGTGTGCCCATTATTGTCCAGCTGCAGACCTTACTTTGTGGGGAAAAGGATTTTAACATTTCCTTGTTTATATTTTTGTAAGACCTTATTATATATCAAACATAATGAGAACACTCATCCAATTGGGCAAGATTTTCACTCTTATAACACACGAATGAATGATCTTATGGTAACTGATCTGCACCGGCTTACTAAGTTTGAGAAATGTCCAACATATGTTGGCAGGAAACTGTTCAATAAATTACCAAGGGAGGTTAGACAACTGTTATTTATTAGTTTTAAACAAAAAATTAGGCAAATTCTGTTTAATAGGGCTTTTTACTCGGTTTCTGAATTTATGACTGATACTTTGAATGGTTCATAGACTTTATTTTTAATGTGATATGTTATTATGTGGTCTGTTTTGTACTACAATGTAAGTATTTGTTAACTATGTAATATTTTAAATCTGTTTTAAACATTGTATGTAGGTATATGCAATATGCATATGTATAAAATATCGTTTTCATTGACGCGTTTTAGTTTAAATTCTTGCAGTTCTTCACTAAGCTTATTATTTGTTAGATAATTTAATATTTGCGCATCGGGTATGCTGTTGGCTTGTGCATTTAGGAAAAAACTATTTATTGTCTGCGGGTCAGAAAGTTGTTCAGGGAAGGTAGCGTTACATTTAAAGCCAATATACAGAGATTTCAATTATTTTAACGCCTTCCACATACTATTTTTACTTCCGTGCCTCATTTTTTGTAATACGGACAATTTTGGTGGGTGCATGAAACTCAAAGATGCTTAGAATAATAGAATTAAAAGTATCTGTTTTTGTGTTGATGTCACGAGCGTCATACACCCGCGAAAAATCTGCTATATCGAGATCCGCAGATTATTTGAAACGGCTATAAAATCAATTAATTTGGCACTTGTTGGGCCGTACCTGGCCGTACGGCCCAACGTACCTGGTTGGTTTATTAATTATTTGCGAGAAATCAAATGTGTCGCATGTATTTGAAAAGTTTCTAGAGTGACTATTCTTAAAGTCGAATAGATCGATATTAAGATCTCCCATACAAATCAGCGAATTACATTTAGGATCCAACACCGAGAGCACACTTTCGAGTTCCCCAAGAAAATCAGCGGCCGAGAAACATGGAGGACGGTAGAGCCTCCAATAATATACTGTCTTGTAAAATGTTTACCCGAAATCCATAACTGCTCGGTACTTCGTACCTCAGGAACAATCAGGCCGCCAGACGTTGAAATTTTGCAATAAATAGCAACTCCTCCACCTCTGCCGCTAGTCCTATCACATCGATATAATTTATAAAGTCTGTTCAGAGATATAAAAAAGTAACTAACTGATTCCTATTGGGAAAGAACCGGGTCAGCTGTAAAACTGAAATATGGCCGAACAGGTCCGTATTTTCCTTAGAATTTAATCATGGTTTGTAATAGCAATAAGTAAGACATTAAATAATATTTTATTTATGTTTAAATGTGAAATTACAAGTTATTTTATTATTAAAAGTTATATTTATGATTACGAAAATATATAAATTATTCGGTACTTATCCCTCTATTGCATGATTTATTGGAAAATTTAGGAAAAAATTGTTTTGCTATTTTTTTGTTGTTAATGGGTCATTAGAACATAGGTTTTAATTTTTTTTTTTTAACAGGTTTATTTGACGAAAAAAAAAGTTTGTTCCCATTTGGGAACATCATGCATACAAAACTAAAATCTAAGCTAATTTGCATTACAATGAAAATCTTTAAAACAATTGTTTTTATTATTTAGACATAAATGTACCGCATATTTTCACACTTTATGTGCGATTTTCCTTGACAGTTTAGTTTTTTGCATCTTTCCCTTTCGTTAGTATGGGAAGGCCAGTGACCAACATTATCACACCTAATTAAATTCGTTGGACGCGGTTCTAAGTACCTTCTTTTTGGTGTGAATGGTATGGGTGAACTAGTAGGAGTACTAGTACTGGGGCGCCCCCTTTTTCTTTCCATTGTTTTCCCAACCATAGTTAAATCTCGTGCTAATGCAGTTTTAAACTCTAAAAGAGAAATTTTTTCATTTCTGTTTAGTTGGTTGTTGATGCGCCGTGAAAGTAACCAAGCGTTTACTATAACAACATCGATCATGTGACAAAATATGCGCATGTACCATTTTTTACTCTTCAATTTAATGGGATATAACCCTAAAAGTGAGGCCTGTAGATCTACACCACCCATATGCATGTTGTAAATGGAAACAATGTCTGGCCGCGTTATATCTTTTTTACGATTTTCTGATTTGACGAACCGTGGTACTGTGGTTACTGGCTCTGAGCCACAAAATGTAGATATCAACGAAACCACACGATTATTATACCACTGTATAGCATGAACCTCTATACCATCTACATTAGCCGTTTTTTCGATGTATGAGCCCCTTTTTTTCTTCTTCATGTCTTTCTCCGATATAGATTGCATACCTCTAAGGCGATTTGCTCTTATAGTAGCAACACTATTTATTCCTAATTTCTCCAAATAGGCTTGCAAAATCAAGCTGGAAAAATAGTTGTCATAATATACTTTATGAGAAACATTCCGAGGAATCGGTCTACATAATCGAACAATAATGTTACTGGCTGCTCCCAAATCAGGCTCTCCTGGCATTCGACTTATATCAGCTTTGCTACTACAGAGCTCAAATTCTGAGCTAAAACCACCTATCCCAGATAAGACATACATTTTATAGCCCCACTTATGAGGTTTTTTTTGGATTGTAGGTTTTCAAGGAAGTTCTCCCTTTAAAAGGAATTATCTGCTCGTCGCAAGAGAGGTGCTCCTCGAATGGTATTTTTTGGCAACTATTTTTTATTTGATTTAATAGTGGAAGTATTTTGTCTGTATTTTTAGTAGACACGCTATTATCAGAGAAGTGAAGAAATTGTTTTATTTCTTCGAAGCGGTTTACAGGCATTATATTTGCAACTTGTGGTGTCCTAGTTTCAGGAGCCCAGTACCTGCGAGTGGAATGTTGTCTGATTAAAGACATCCAGACTATTATTCCTAAAAATTGTTCCAGTTCTTTGCAGTCAGTAACAAACGGTTTATTTGGCCTTTTTTGTACACTGTATAAACAGCTTTGCTCTACCACTTGGGAAATGAAGTCATCAGTTATGAAAAATTTGAACAAATTATATGCCCCATCCAATTCTAAAATATGTACTGGAAGGTAACGTTCCCCCAAGAATATATTCTTTTCCGGATCCCTAAGTGTTTTTGACTCTTTCCATGCAATATCTTCCTTCCTATTGGAAAAATAATACTTCGTATATGTTCTGGAAGATTAAATAATTGTGCAAGAGGAATGTCGTCTTCTCGGTCGTCAACGTCCTGAAATTCCAAGCCTTGAGAATTAGCCTGGCCGACCTGCATTTCCACTGTAAACTAATTTCTTATTTATAAGCAAATACAATAAAATTACTAGAAACTACCTTCATCCTCATCATCTGATAGTTCAGAATCTTCACTATCCGAAGGAATGTCCCGGAGAATCGGTAGCCTTTTTTTACCATAAAACGCACTTGGCCTTATTTCCGAAAATGCCATTGTAAATCTACAAAATATTTCCCATTAGATTGTAATTGAAAAATGGCGTATCCTATACACAGTCAAAACACAAGTTACAGTCTGCCGGCCGTCCAAGAAATAAATGAATATCCATCACCTCAAAGACATCTTTTGAAACAAAATTGCACTAATTATAAAGAACTGTACTAAAACTTGTAATTTAGGCAGTAAATTTAAGGTACGTGTGTAAGATGGCGCCACATTACATCATAAAAATGGTATGTTCCCATTTGGGAACAGAATGCAATAGAGGGTTTTAAAATAATAATTGTTCACTTAATATATCAATATCACTATCGCTATCATAATCTGTTATAATTATTGTTTGTGCTATATTGTTTATATGGATATAGTTTATAAAAGTTCAATAGGGTGCGGAGTTTGATTGGGACACTATGTATCATCATCACTATATAACCATAAAATAACGCCTAAAAGCTAACAACAACATGCAACATCTCCATAAGCAATTTAAGATATCTTTCACGCGATGACGTCACTGCGCGCGCAGTACGAAACTGAAACGGCTAGGTATAGTTATGTAGACCACGAGACCCTATAAATAGGCCATTAGTCTATCACCAACCCTTAATGTTTAAGATAAGAATTAGTATATAAGCATATCTTGTTAATTTTAGAACCACTTCTTAATTGACTTTCGTCTAAGCACGAATTATGATTTTGAGCCAGAAAAGTACCTTAAAAAAACAACTAAATACTAGAAGTTGACAAAAGTACGTTTATTTCTAGACTGACTTTTTACAATGCATTTGCCCTGTATTTATAACCTAAAGCTTATCTAAAAGAATGCATAAACAGAAAGTGAAGGGAACGGGTCGTTATCGTCCTAATGGCTTCTCGTCTAGTGTGAAGGATTTTTCTTTATTACTTAATTCCTCCCTCCTTAGATTTGAAGCTCCTGATTCAAACAAGGGTAGACTCTTAAGTTTGAAATTTGTTGAAGTGGTACAGTGTGTTCTTCATTTGCTGGTTTTTCTTTAGGCCTTAGGAATATTTTCCTTATGACAATTCTATACCTAAATGCAATGTACAAAATGATTATAACAATAACACAAGATATCATTGAAAACCAAGAAATCTGGTGTTGCCATTCGAGATTTTGTATTTGTGTTGAAATCTTGTTGTCTTTAATTAGTTGCTTGATATCGTTAAATGGTTTTATTGAGTCGATTTGCATAATTGCATTTCTTTCAAATAATATTTTAAAATCTGGTATTTTAATATTAATACTACTATTAAATGAATTATAATGTTCACTTTCTATCTCTAGGTTTAAATCTATTTCGTGAGAATTTAAATTATCGTATGGGCCATATAATAGTGAAAATGGTGTAAAACCAGTGGCAGAGTGCATACTTTGGTTATAAATTAATATTGCTGTTATCATCATGTCTTTAATTGAATCTTTTTTGTGCATTAATCGTAAAACACTTAACCTTTCTTTAAGAGTACTGTGTAAAAGTTCTAAAGGTGATAACGAATTAGGGTTTTTTTATTGTAGTACAATGTAGATGAATTTTAAAAAGTTGGCAAAATTGTGTTTCGTTATTACATTCGTTTCCGGAATCGCAAGTTATTTTCGAAGGAATGTTATGGTGCGTAAAGTAATGACACAATTTATTAATTACAGTAATTGCATTTTTCGACTCAATAGCATAGGCTTGAGCATATTTGCTAAATAGGTCAACAATGGTTAGGAATGTTTGTTTTTCAACTGAGAATAGGTCTATAAAAATATGTTCAAAAGGTCTTTTTGCAACTTACTAGGGGACCTAGAAATGGTGGATCGTATGGACGTCGTTCATATTTAATTTTAAGGCAGATATCGCATTTATTAATATAATTTGTAATAATAGGTAGTATTTTATCTGTCCAGAAGATCTTTTTAAAATGTTCGTACGTTTCTTTGATTCCTGTGTGAGTTTTGTCGTGGTATTCTTTTAATTTTTCTTTAAATTCCATATTAGATATTTTAGGTGGGGCATAGTTTGATTTAACAAATTTAAGGGTATTATTAAAGTTGGTTTTTATAATTTTAATAAATTCGGAATCGATTTCTTTGTCATAGAAGTAAATACCATAGGTAAGATTAGGTCTAACATATTCTTTCATAAAATTAATTATCTGAGAGGTTTCTTGTCCATTTCTTAAAGTAACATTAAACTTGTTATTTTCTAACTTATCTATTTGTACCTGATCTCCTAATTTAAATACGATAGAGGATTTAAAACAATGTATATTTTTGTTTGAAATTGGTAGTCCACATATGGGATTTTCTTGTGACGTGTGTATGGTTTCATTGTCGTCTTCAGAAATTATCTTCTGTTGGGATTTATCGGTAAATGTAAGTCTGTCTGTTGAAGGCATAGTATCTAAAATCTCGTCGGCGTCTTCGGGAGACAAATCTTTGTCTAAATCGATTTCAGGGAGTATAGAGAGTAAATCTAATTCTTCGTTATTTACTGTTGATTTAGCAGTACTACGTGTAAGCGCATTAAGTTCTATTCGACTAAGGGCATCGGCGAATAAATTTTCTTTGCCTTTTTTTATGATTGATGTCGAAGTTATATTCTTCGAGTTTTAATTTCCATCTAACAAGACGTTGGTTGGGTTCTTTAAGAGAGAATAACCAAACAAGGGGTTTGTGGTCGGTTTCGATAACGAATTTTTGTCCAAAAATATAAGGTCTAAAATGTTTACAATAATCTACAATAGATAGAAATTTTTTTTCGATCGTAGAATAGTTTCTTTCAGCGGTATTAAGTGTTCGCGAATAAAATGATATAGGGTGTCCTTCTTGAGACAAAACTGAACCAATAGCTACATTACTAGCATCAGTGGTTAAGTGAAAGGTTTTATTAAAATCGGGGTATGCTAAAATAGGGGCATTACAAATAATTTGTTTACACAACTGAAAACCTTCTAAATACTCGGGGTTATCAATTTGGATTTTTTCTCCTTTTTTCAAGCATTTAGTGAATGGTTTTGTTATGTGTGCAAAATTTTTAATACATTTCCGGTAATAGCCTATAAGACCTAGAAAAGACTTAATTTCTTTTTGAGTTTTTGGCAAAGGGAAATTTGAAATACATTTTATTTTGTTTTCGTTAGGTTTTATACCATCACAGGTTATAATATGTCCTAAGAAGGGGACTTCTTTTCTTAGAAATTCGGATTTGTCCAACTGAATTTTAAGATTAAATTCTAATAGTTTTTTGAATATTAATTGTAGGTGTAAAATATGTTCGTCTAAAGATTTGGAATATATAACAACGTCATCCATATATACGAAACAAAATTTGTGCAAATATTCTCTCAGTATATGATCCATCATACGCTGAAACGTTGCAGGGGCGTTTTTTAACCCAAAGGGCATACGTACGTATTCCCAGTGGCCATTTTCAACTGTAAAAGCAGTTTTCTCAATGGACTTTTCATACATGGGTATTTGGTGAAACCCTTGCGCTAAGTCGAGCGTGGAAAAATACTGACTTTTCCCAAGATTTTCTAAGATTTCCTCGGTCCTAGGAAGTAGATATTTGTCTTCGATTGTTTTTTCGTTTAATTTTCTGAAATCTATAACCATACGCCATTTCTTTTGACCGGACGCGTCGATTTTTTTGGGGACTATCCAGACAGGACTGGAATAAGGCGAAATTGATGGTTTAATAATTTTATTATCCAGAAGTTTTTGAACTTGGTTTTAAATTTCCTTTTTTAGGTGATGAGGGTATCTAAAATTTTTGAAATAAATAGGATCTTCGTCTTTTGTCCTAATTAAATGTGAAGTTACATTACTCGCGGTTAACCCTTTAAGGCGCAAAAACCTTTTTTATTTTTTTTTGGATTTTATTTGCACGTATGAAAAGTAAGATAATTTTAAACATATAAATACCTGTTTATGTTAAAAATTTAACTCCAGCGTCGAGTTTTTCCCAAAAAACTGGTGGGAAGTTATAATCCCAAAGATTCTTAAGGTCAATTTTTTTTTGGGATATTATTTTCCCACTTAACGAAAACAGTTTGGAATTCAAATAAAAAAAAATATATTTCAACATAAATCTACAAACATTAGGACTAACTAACTAAATGAAATTAAAAAGAAAGAAAATGCTTATAACTAAAATAATATATAGAGCGCTACATCCTTTACATGTTATAACAAATAAGATCTAATAACCACCCTATAAAAAAATATCTATATTCATACGGAATTTCAAGAGGCTAAAAGATAAACAAACAACAAAGACTAATTAATTGCTCTTGTGAAAATCGGCAAAACAGCCTTTTCATAGTGCAACATTACAAACAGGACATAGGATGTTGCTGCGTTTCTCTTTTGCCTCAGTACTACATTGGGCACACCTCCTATAGGTTTTTATGACTTCTGGCATATGCATTCCCACATTTAAAAGGCGAACAGTGTTTTCAATTGTCAAAACGCCTGTTGTCCTTTTCTTAGCAAACCCCTTCATTGGCTGGTAGCCCCTTTTACGTTTGCTCGAGAAAGTTCCTATTAGTTCGTTTACCAACAAAGATCTAAACTTTGGGCGGCTAATCGCCTTTTCTTTCTTTTCCGCTTGAGACGACTTATAAATAATATAATAATTACAAATTGCAACATCAATGAAATAGAAAAATATTTTCCTCCACCAGCGACGTGACTTTCTTACAATCGAGTAAGTTTCTAAATGTTGATCTAATTTGTCTACTCCACCCATATACTTATTATAGTCTGATATAGCTGCTGGACATGGGACTTCTTCTCTTTGACCAGTTTTGTTTGTTCTGCGTACGGTTGTAACCTCTGAAGGGTTGTGCATTGAACCTAGTACGGAAACTGGCTTTTTCCCTCTGTCTATCCAACGAACAAAAGATATATCGCCACTGGATGCAAAGTCAATCTCAAGTTGTTTCAAAGTTGAGTCATTTATTATATTTGTAGAAAGATGCTTCCTGTTCATTCGAACAGTTCCACAAGAAAACATTTTTTTCTTTAGAAGTTTGTAAATTAAATTGACAGACGAAAAGAAATTATCAAAAAACACGCAATAGTACAATCCTTCCAAAGCCTGAACTAACTTCAGGACAACATTTTCTCCCAATCCAAGTTTTGTTTTGTTTGACGGATCTTTGCCAGTATATACATCAAATGCTAATACATAGCCAGTAACAGCACAACACATTACCCAAACCTTAAAGCCGCGCTTGATTAGCTTCATGAGCATGTACTGTTTTAAACTCGAACGTCCCTTGAAGCCAATCATACCTTCATCCACTGAAATAAATCTGGAAGGCGAGAAGCAGCATTTGAATTTGCTACTGAAATAATCTAATAATGGCCTAATTTTATATAGGCGGTCGAAATCTGGATCCCCCCTTTCTGGCATATTACTATTGTCCGCAATATGTAAAAACCTCAATATTTTTAAAAAACGTTTTACAGTCATAATTCTGGATATTCGTTCGCAATGAAAGTTTTCATCCGTTGCCCAATATAATTTATAGCCTTGAAGATAATGAAATCCCATATATATGATTATACCAAAAAAACCCTTAGTTCGTCCAGGGTCATTGATAAGTTGTTACCCAGCTGGGTCGCATACAAATTAGATTGTGTAACAATCTCGCACATAAAAAACTCAGTAAAAAATAAAGAGAAAAACTGAATGGGATTACTAGCTCCCCCGGTATTTTTAGGACCAAACGGCTCGCTAAAGGTAGCGGTTGAATAAATATCAGGATTTGCAGCCCGTTTTGACCAGGAAAATTGTTTTTCATTTTCTTGCATTTCTTCGTCGCTCTCAGGGGGAGTTCTATATCTTTCGTACATATCGTTGCTATCTTCGTCTAGTGGTGGTTCAAAATCGCTATCGTCACCAACAGTATCTTTTTCATTTTCAACTGAAGAAGTGGAAGGCCTATTAGATACACCTTGAGATGTAGAAGATGTATTCCTTGGTATAACTAAGTCATCTTCCGCGTCAGAATCACCGCCCACATCCGAATTGACAGCTTGCTGTTTATTTCAGCTAGCTGATTTACTATCCTTTCGAGTTCTTCCTCAGAAAGTGCAGCCATTAGATCTAAAAATATAATAATTGGATAACATAACTACGAAATAATAAAGAAGCTATAGTTATGTAATTTCGTAATGGTAACATTTTCACACAAGACGCTTTTTTGGAGAAATGTCAAATATTACGTCTGCCGTACTTATTCTCATATTATTATTTACTGTGGTTCCAAAGTAGGTTGATATACAATCAAGTTATCTATAGAAAGCAGCCGATTTATTTTTGTTTACTATTTTTTTTTTACTTTGAAAACTCGTTTTTTTTCTATTAATTTTAGTTTATATGTTTCTCCTAATAAATTTTTGTAGTAAAAGTTACATTTTCTTCTTGAAAATAATATATTTTTAAAAACTAATTATTTCTTTATAACACAACAATTTTTACGTTGCTGACATTCACTGATTTATCAAAAATTATATCACAACAAAATATTACAATAGTCACCAATATATTTATTACCTTGGGTTCCGTTGGGATATTATGTTCCCACCAAAACACATCAACCGTCACTGTCGACTTCTGAAACACCACTGACCGTTTATATTTGAATTCTGAGATTATTCACGTCTGTTCTTGCCGCCCGCCCAGGTGGGGATACACTAATCCAATGGCACTTAACATTACATATGGGTGGGAAGCTATTATCCCAAAGCTACTTAAAGGGTTTTAATGGTTCGTCAGGATTATGAAAAACTTTATAATTTTCTTTACATAATTTTGTTATTTTATTTTTTTCTTCCGCGTTCATGTGTTCAGTTCTTATAACTCGATCTATTTTTAAACGAGGGATGTCTAATTCTTTAAGCTGTTTTGTTTCTAAATATTCTGAGAAGGGGGTTACTGTTAGAGGAGTTTTTATATTTAAATTATTTAATTGGTAAGGTAACTGTACTTCGTGGTTTTTTGCAACGCAAATAGTTTCAGGAATAACTACATCATAAATATAAAGATTAGGTATTAAAACTTCTCCTTCTTTAATATTTACTTTAATCGTTAAGTTATTTAAATCTTCTTGATATTTTATAAAGGAATTATTTGTTCTAAGACATTTATTTTGCAAATCAATTGTGCAACCTAAACTAGTTAAATCGTTAAAGCCAATTAAACAGTCGTATTTATTATGCCAGGGTAATACAAGAAATTCGATTAGCATTTCATTATTAAATTCACATAATACAGGTAATTTTAACGCATAATAACCTTTAATTTGTTTGTTACAAGTGGTAATATCAAACTCATAAGGATAGTTTAAAGAAATAGTCCATTCTCGAAGTGGAGTTGAAATATAGGGAAAGGGGACGTTCATATTAACAAACACCATTTTAATCCTGATTCTAATGTAGAATATCTACACATCTGTGATAAGGGGAACAGGCTTGACCTGCTCGAGATTCTTGAAATTAACAAAGCGTTACATAACAAAAATTTAGTTTGTCTTAATGATCAAGTTCAGCATACTTCTACCCATTTTTTTAATGCTCTTAATTTTAAAAATTAAACAAACAATTTTACCTCTTTTTCTCTATTTCTATGTTCTAATTTCAATTATTTTGATATTATCAGTAAATCTTTAATAGTCTGAAATCTAAAAAAATATAATTGAGAGGTTATGTACAACCACCTGTGACAGTCTTCTCTGGTCAACCATCATTCTGTTCGAAATTTTCGATGACCTCTTGCCTTTCGGCATCCAACCAAGTCATCAATCGTTTAACAACATAAAATTTTTTCGACAAAAAAATTCTTTTACTTTTAGTATTTTAAATCAAATTATTTCCACACTTTATTTTTACACCTCGATGATGGTCCCATAGATGACAACACTGATCTTTAAAGCACCTATTCTCGAGGAAGGGAAGTTTGAGACGACTGATTTTGATTTTTGGGTTGCTTGTTTGACATTTATTTTCTGTACTAAACCTTTAAAACTTTAAATTTCTACATGATTAGTCGTACTCCTGGATTCTGTATCTTGACAATGGTTGTTTTTTTCCCAACTTAAATGTCGATATTTCTTTTAACGATCACTGGAGACCGCCAAAGAATATAAAAGGGAAGTCTTTTAAGACCATTCCCCCAACCTTGTGAAAAAAATTTTTTATTATAATATCTTTTATTTATATTTTATGTTATATTCAAGTTTTATGTATGTTTATTTAACTAACTAGTAACTATAAGAACGATGATTGAGCTTTTCATACCTTTGTCATTAATGCAATTATACTAACATTGTCAAACATTTTGTTCTCAAGCTGTCAACGGTCGACTATAAAATGACTGAACACGTTGTCACGTTTTCATTTTAACTGTGTTCGTCTCCCTATTTTAATCTTTAAGGGTATATAAAATATAAGATCTGCTTTTTTTGTTTTTTAATTTTTTAATAATTTTATTTTAAATAAAACTCTATTGTTTTCCCTACATAATGGGAAGAACATAACGCAAGGTGACGGGACCTTAGGTCTCCAATAACTAATTTTACAAATGAAATTTCAACATTATGTAAGTACAGACATTATTAATAATTTTATTTCATTACTAATTACAAATTTCTTTCTTATTACAGAATTTCTCATAAAACAAATCACAAACAAAAATCTTTCTCTAACAAGATCTAGAATGTCCAAAAGATACTTTTTATATATCCTGACGTATGATTTTCAAATAACGAATATCTTCCCTTTTTAAATTCGACCACAGATTGACAGTGTCTTTTCATAAACTTTGATTTAAATATAACATTCCACTTTCAATTCCAATTTTAGCATGCTGATTACATTCAATTATTAATATCTGGTCAAAATATTTTTAAATAAAAAAAAAAGCTCCATCAACGTCATTTTCCACCAACAGTTTTCTCACTACTGCTAATAATAACTGCAGCACTACTTTGGTCTCCTGAAGATGAAGGTTACTAACTTTGAAACATGTAGAGACAATTTAATTTTAAAATTGAGCCTTTAATAGCTCACTATTAAATTAGTGGAGAAAGACTTTTTGACTTTTTTTCCCCTTTCCCTCATAAGGATAGATTAAATCCGAAAAATAATTCAAAGCAATATCAGGGTTAATTATTACACTAGCGGATGCTCCAGTATCTATAAGAATTTTCATATTGAATTTTTTGCTAAAAATGAAAGGTAAACGAGGTATTTTATTTAAATTATTTAAATCTAAGTCATATTTTCTGGGGAGGCTTGGTTCGGAAAATTTTCGGAACCGGATGGGAAACCTTGGGAATGTTTGTAAAAATTTTCAGGGTTTTCAGACGTATTATGTTCTTCTACATTATAAATTTCTTCAATTATTTTATTAGGTCTGTTATTTCCTAAATTTTGAAAGTGATTGTGAGGTCGATTTTGATTTTGTGGGTGATTTGAGTTTCTCGGAGTATAAGTATTACGTGTCGAAACGGACATGGGAGTTGGTTTGGGGGAAATTCGTATTATTACGTGGTCGGAAGACATTTGTTTGTGTGCCAAATACTTGCCTGTTTGTAGGGAAGTTTGTATGTAAAGGTTTAGGCATTGGCAATTGTACGGGGCCACGTGGAAATTGCGAATTTTCCTGAGAATTATATGGTTGGTGTGAAAAAGTGTTATGTCTGTTCGGGGCTCTTAATCCAGGATTAAATGTATTTTGAGGTTTATTGAAATTATTTTTTCTTTGTGAGTTATTTCTCATAAAACTTAAGTAATTATTATGTTGTTGCAAATTATCATAAATCCGGCATTGATTAACGCAATCATCTAAAGGGTTTAAATGTAAGATGTAACTATAATGAGTTTTTTTTTTAATCCAGCAATAAAAGTACAACGAGCTTGTTCGTCAAACATTTCATTTTTTATTTTAATTGTATTTTCATCTGAGTTATTTAATTAAACATTTTCTTTTAATCTTTGTAACCTTAATTTAAGTTCATTAGCATAATATTCAAAATTTTGGTTTGGTAATTGATAACATGTCGTAAGGGAGGATCTTTGTATTTGAAGAGAAGTAAATTTTCCAATGCATTCCAATTAGAGGGGCTATTTAAAATAACTAAATCTTTAGCTCCTCCTTTAACTTGTGACAAAACATATTGAAAGAAATATTCGTTTAAAGTTGTATCAGTAAAAGTAAAATTTTCAATAAATTTGCCAGCATTTTTAACAAAGAAACATAAATCTTTTGAGCCACCTGAATATTCGGGGACCATACATTTAGCAAAGTTAAATCTTAATTGAATATCGCTATATGAAAGAGTTGCAGGATTGGACATTTTGTTTAAATTATTTTTAATATTTTTAAAAGAATTTTCTTCGTCTGAACTACTACTATTATCTTCACCAATACGTAAAGGCGACCTTTCTCGGTACATAAAATAAAATTTGCACTAAAATAGGAAATAGGAAAATAGGACCTACAGCAATAACATCTCTTGGATACCTCTTGGGGACATCTTTTGACCAATACCAAGGGTAGCTTCCGCAATGTCTGCCAAAATGGTAGGATCTTCTTCCGGGACTGCAATGCTTCTCGATGAACCACTAGAGAGCCGTCGAAATATTTTCTTGATTGCTTCTTAATGGTAGAAACCAACTTGATCGCAACTGTTCACAATGAACTGATAGAGGATCAATAAAGCAATCCTGTTCGCAGCGCCAATTATGATTTTGAGCCAGAAAAGTACCTTAAAAAAACAACTAAATACTAGAAGTTGACAAAAGTACGTTTATTTCTAGACTGACTTTTTACAATGCATTTGCCCTGTATTTATAACCTAAAGCTTATCTAAAAGAATGCATAAACAGAAAGTAAAGGGAACGGGTCGTTATCGTCCTAATGGCTTCTCGTCTAGTGTGAAGGATTTTTCTATATTACTTAATTCACGTACTCATTTTAAGTTAGTCAAACCACTCTCTACAATTGTTAAATGTTTGATTTTGTGAAATAAAGTTTTTTAAAAACGAAGTTTACAATTCGAATAACTTAACTGGCGCAGTCGGTAGGATCCCAGAAGACCTGTACCTGTGTTTGGAAAAGAAATTTGCCAAATTTTCCAGTTCCTGAAGCCTGGTACGAGTCGACAGTTTCAACTGTTTCCTGAGATCCAAACCTGCATCCCTTGGCAAGAAGCTCATTGTTGCAGAAGAAAAATTCTACTGTAAGTGATTTTCCTTTCCACCCCATATTTTTTATATTTTTATTTGTATGTGTACCTTTTAAAACTTTACTAGTGCAAAATTTATTTTCGATGCGCGAGTAAATTTGCTTACAAAAGTAGTTTTGAATGTCACATCTTGATTCATTAATTGAGGATCTCTCTAATTTGAATATCACTCAAGAAAACTCTGAGAATAATACTAATATAGTTACTTTAGTTACAATATCTACTTTATCTGCCGCGAAAGAAATTGCTCATACTTTGAGATCATTCTCTGGTAGAAGTGAACATTTAGAATATTTTATAAATAGCGTAGATACATTTCATAATAGATATGCTGTAAATTCAACAGACAAGAGATTAAAAGAATTTGTCTTTGCCGCAATTACGTCTAAAATAATCGATGCAGCAGGCGATTTCCTTTTATGCAGACCAGACCTAAAAAACTGGGCAGACATAAAAAACGCACTAAGACAAAAGTTCGGTGATCAAACAAACAGACACGTTCTCTTACAACAGTTAACATTTCTAACAAGAAACAGAAACGAATCACCTTTAGAGTTTATTGACAGGCTTAAATTATTACTTTCCCGCATTTCCATGAAAACGCAAGCTGGCAAGGAACTAAAACAGCACTGATTCAACAAGGCGAATCAACAGCCTTATCAATTTTAATTGCAAATGTCTCAAGCGAGTTAAGGGCAATCCTAATGATTCACAATCCCAAATCAATCCAGGAAACAAACGCTCTTGTTTTTAACCATTCTCTGATTGAGCAACAAATAAACTCAAGACTAAACTTAAATCGACCTTTACCACCCGTTACAAAACCTAAGATAATGTATCAACCACCAAGAATGCATTATACGCCCAACAATTACCAACATTATCCAAGCCCTAATTTACCGCATCAAAATAATTATCAAAATCATTATAATACAACAAATTTCCCCGTGAAACCACAATTCCCAAGCCAACCAATCAATACACAACCAAGACAAATCACTAACCAACATTTTCCAACAAATAAACAAGTTTTTGGAAAGCCAAAGAATGTTTTCTCGAGAGAAATTTCCCATAAACCGACAGAAAGACCCACTCCTATGTCGACAACAAGTAGAATACCATCTCTACAAACGAGAAATTTTACAGAAGTAACATACTTAGATGATAAACCTGTATATAATGAAAATGATATATTATACCCCGAGTACGACCGACATGAGTTATATAATAATACAACTTACCAATACGAGACTTACGACAATACTTCAAATGACCATCCTTATTATTTAAATAATGCGTATAACCCATACGACGAAACTAACTTGACTGAATTTTCCAATGATCCCATTTACCAAGAAAGTCAAAGCGAAAATGTACAAGAAAATGAAAATTTTCAGACACCAGCCTCGGAAAACAATCAGTACTCAGTCTAAATAGTTTTCAAGTTAACTCACTAACGTATGTAGAAATATCTAATCCACCTATTAAATTATTGATAGATACTGGTAGTCATACTTCACTTTTAAGACCGATAATTGCAGAGCAAAATTTTCCACATCTAATTTTCAACTCGAATCATACTTTAGTAACCTGTGTAGGAAATACCAAAACAAAAGCTATAGCTAAAATACCCTTGTTAAAAGAGTTTAATTTAAACGAAGAATTGGAATTTATATTATTTAATTTTCATGACTTCTTTGATGGAATTTTAGGCTTACGTGACTTAAGAAAACTAAATCTAAATATTGATTTAACCAATCAATGCCTAATAAACGATAACTGCGAAATACCTTTGTACTATCGTGACGACTTTAACTTACAAAAGATAGAAATTCCCCCAAAAACTATAATCCTTAAACAGATTATAACAGACTTAGACGATAACGTAGAAGTACTAATGCCTCATATAAACAACAACATTATTGAGATATTACCTTGTATATTATCAGGTTAATCACGGTACAGTTCCTTTAGAGATTAGAAATCTAACGGACGACACTGTTATGGTACATTTTGCCCCGACATCGATAAGACAAAGAGTTCAACCTTTTTACTCTGAAAATTTTGAAATTTTTAATGTAGAGCAAATAATGGACACACCGAAAAGTTGTAATTACGAAACGAGTAGTTTTAATAAATCAGAATGTTTTTTTGTAGATTCTAATATACAAAGTACGAAAGAAATAAATGACGATTTTTCTTTAATAAGATCTCAACATCTTAATTTAGAAGAAAAAAATGAATTGAAAAAATTAATATTGCAATTTTCCGAAGTTTTACATAGACCAAACGATAAACTCACATTTAGTAGCCAAGTAAAACATGAAATTAAGACATTAGATGATATTCCAATATATAACAAAACTTATCGATACCCAAATTCCAAACTAGTTCGATGGCGATTAAAATTGGAAGAGTTCGACTATAAAATAATTTATAAGAAAGGCAAAAATAACACAAATGCCGATGCCCTTTCACGTATACAAATACACGCTATAGAAAATGACAATGACAATAATTTATCGCTATTCCCAAACTATGACTCTGACGAATTACCTCACTTATCTAATAACGAAATAGATGAAATTTTAAGTAGTCTAGATACCAAACCTTCGTTAGAAAATCAAAAGATAAAAATATTATCAGAAACAATTATACTCCCCGAAACAAGTAATCTTAGACAAGAGAAACAAGTTAAGTACCCCCGTTGCAAAAGATAATTCAAACGATACGGAAACCCAACATTCTAATATCGAAAACCCCATTATCGGAGCTCCTTATGTGAAAAAACCTATAAATGTATTTAAAAACCAAATTATCTTTAGGTCCTCAAGTAATAACCAAGTTAAAATCCAAAAAGAAAGAATTTTCGATAAATATAGAACATATATATTTCTACCTAATAACCCAACGGAAGAAATAATTTGCAAAATTATAAAAGAACACCTTATACCAAAAACAACTTACTGTATGTACTTTAAAAATAAAACCCTAGAACCTGTAATTCTTAGAATATTCCAAAAGTATTTTTAAAATGGTACTTTTGTGTTGTATATATCTAATATCCTTCTAGAAGATATTACTGAACGCGACATACAAGAAGAAAAAATTAAATTTTATCATGAAACAAAAACACATCATAGAGGAATTACTGAAAATATAGCCTCTCTTAAAAAGGTATTTTACTGGCCAAATCAAGAAACTGATGTAAAAAATTATGTAAATCTTTGTGAAATATGTCAGAAATCAAAATATGAGAGACATCCTAATAAGCTAGTTTTTAAACCAACTCCTATAGGCTATGAACCTTTCGATCATCTTTATATAGATACCTTTAAAACGCATAATAATTATTTTTTAACAATAATGGATAGTTTTTCTAAATTAGGACAAGCATACCCTATTGGTTCTCCAACTAGTATAGAAATCGTTGACAAATTTCTAGTATACTTTAACCACTATGGTATTCCAAGAAAAATGACCGCTGATAACGGAACCCCATTTAAGTGCGAAAATTTGCATAATCTTTGCAAATTACATAATATCGAAATCATTATTGCACCCCTAGGAACCCAAATTCAAATAGTCCTATCGAGAGATTCCATTCAACTCCCCAGGAAACAATTGTGACATTAAAAAATAAGAAACCATCAGAAAATATTATTCAGCTAATGAAGTATGCAATTCTTTCATATAATAATTCAACACATAGTGCTTTGAAATATACACCGTTTCAAATTATTAAAGGTAAATTAGATTTTCGTAACCCTTTAGAACTTAGTGAAGGAAAAAAACTTACTGCCTATATGCTTGATCACTCAGAAAATATAGGAAATATCAAAAAGTATATTCACGAAAATTTATTATCCCAACAAAAACATAACCTCGGTAAACGTAACGAGAATAGACAAGAGGAAGAAACTATTAATCCCAATAAGCCTCTCTATGAAAAGAAATTTTCTCAAGATATAAAAAAATTAAATAAATACGAACAAGTTGTGACCCCAATTATAGACCAACAAAATATCGTTATTTCTAGAAATAGAAAAATACATAAAAACAATTTAAAACTACAACGTTTTATTGTTTCAGATGGCGAAACTCCATCTTCTTTTAGTACTAGTACCCCTAGTATTAGCACTAGAAATTAAGGAAATAAAAAACCAAATATTACCTGTATCTTTAGGCCAGGCATATATTACTACTTCTCGACATACATTTTTATATCATATAGATATATCAAACTTAGAAAAATGTTTAAAACACTCTTACGACTTGTTACAAAAAACAAACGAAATTTTGAGTCAACACTCTAACGAAAATTTTATATTTATGACCAAACAAAAATTGAACCAAACATTTAATTTTCTAAATCTAATACAAGAAAATATGGATATCTTTTATAAGAATAGTAGTAGAAGTAAAAGAGGTCTAATTAATGTTGTAGGTAAAGTAAATAAATTGTGATTTGGAACTTTAGGCGCGGATGACGAAAAACGCTACGATTCGTATATAAATACCGTCCTAGAAAATCAACAAGTATTGCAAAATAATATTAAAAGTGAACAAACAATTTTAACAAAAGTAATTAATGACTATGTTTTACAAATAACTACAATAAATAATAATCAGAAAATAATTTCTATAAATTAAATCTACTAGAAAAACAAACTGTAGATATATCCCACTCTTTATATTTATTATTAATACTAGATAATGTTTTAAACCAAGTAAATATGATTAAACAATTAGTTAGTAATATTGAAAATGCAATATCTTTTGCTAATGCAAGCATTATGCATAACTCAATTTTAAATCCAAGACAACTTAATAAATTAATAATTGACGTTCAGAAATTATACGGTGAAGATAGAATTATTAAACTAAACGAACAAATTAACTACTATCAATTATTAAGTGCACAAGTAATAGTAAAAAATAATATTATATTATTCTTGGTACACATACCGATAATTGTCCCATACCAATTTATATTGTATAAAATTTATCCCGTACCTATCCTGAACCAAACAATTGTATTACCCAAACCTTATATATTGTTTTCGGAGAACATCCAATGGTCAATACCGGAATTGTGCCCCAAGATAGAAGATTCTTTTATCTGCAAACAAGAAGAACTAACTTCAGAAGAACCCTGTATATCGAAACTCTTGACGACTACGAAAAACGAATGTCCATTCGTTAATGTTTATTATAGACAAACAAGTATAGAAAGAATACATGGTGAAGAAATCCTCGCGATTCCAGCCCAAGAAGTTATAATTAAAACAAGATGTCGCCATGACCTAATGAAAATTAGAAAACCCAGTATAGTACGTCTTTCCACATGTCCACTGGAAATTGAAGGAAAACTGTATGAAAAAGCCAGAAGAACTGAACTCCAATACATCTTGGAAATTCCCGATGTACAAGTACCGAAAAAAGTTGACGATGAAACGACTTATATAGAACTACAACAAGTCAACTACGAAGAAATTAAAAATGCACAAAAAGCAATTAGCAGTATAAAATTTGCAAATTTGCAGAATATGCATACCGTTCATTGGACAATACCATTCAGCGAAGTTCTAACAATATCCATTATAAGTGTTATCTTATGGAAATTTAGAACAATTATATGCAGAAGAAAAAGGCGAAACATGACTCAGGAAAACAAGAAAGAAACCCAGAAAATTCATGAAACCGTATTTTCCGAGCTTAATGAGGGAGGAGTTATGTAGACCACGAGACCCTATCAATAGGCCATTAGTCTATCACCAACCCTTAATATTTAAGATAAGAATTAGTATATAAGCATATCTTGTTAATTTTAGAACCACTTCTTAATTGACTTTCGTCTAAGCACGTACTCATATTAAGTTAGTCAAACCACTCTCTACAATTATTGTTAAACGTTTGATTTTGTGAAATAAAGATTTTTAAAAACGAAGTTTACAAATCGAATAACTTAACTATATCGTACCTTGTTTATTTGTACCATGCTTAAGAAGAGATGTTTTTAACAGCACTACGACATGGAGCATCTGGTTTCCTTTTCTGTTTATTTTCTCCTTTCTTTAAGAATTAGCGCCAATTCATTGTACATATTCACATGCCACTTTACAGCATACCCTCTGGTTTCATCACGCAAGATTCGGCAACACCGGTTTTTAATTAAAGTCCGCAACATTTTATGGTTTAGTAAAGTTTACATGATACCGTTGATCTTTTGACTGCCACAAAACCCTAATTATTTCTCTGGCCATAAAATGCCTCAAATGTACATCTTTTGGGGCAGAGCCGAAGTACAAATTGCCTGCACCCCTAATTGCTTTACCATTTGAAGGAGGTATGAATACCCAATAATATATAAATCGCAAATCGACTTTCATTAATTTTAGTTCCAATTGGTTTTCCGACGAGTCAACTTTGCTATAATGCTTTAACATGGTGTATGTTGGGTTTATTGAGATTTACCTCAATTTGCCGCGTAGACACGCAGTTATTATTATTTACCTAAAACAATTTTTACAACAATTAGAATAGATATCATATTCTTTTAAACAGTTCTAAAATAACCTACCTGATTCAAAACCAATTCTCTGTCTTCTTCACTAACTTTACTTCCATATTGATTTCGCTTTTTTTGAAATGTACCATCTTCTCTTAACCTCCTATCCAATCTTGAAAACACTGATGGGTAAGGTTGCCGGCGTTCGGGATATTGGTGAAGATAAATTTCCGCTGTAGTTTTTGTTTTCAAGTGACATAAGTAGTAAACATTTAGCATAATATCACGTTTTTCTTCGTTAGAAAAGTACATATTTATAAGAGCAAAAGATGTCGAAGTAAAATAAAGTAGTAAAGTGTTGTATGTTGTCAAAGGTAAGGTACACTTTCATATGTTTTAAAGTCAAGGCCCACTCTTCAATTTTTAAAGAACTTCAAATAACTCCTACAGCATGCAACTAAGTGACGTGTGTGATATACCATTAGTTTCGGGGTGTCGAAAATTACTCAAAAATGCAATAAAATGTGCAGGTCCGTATTTAAAAAAATAAAGTTGATGGGGGTGTCTTAAAAACGTAACGTCGTGTTTGAAAAATTAAATTACTTTCTTGAAGATCATAACAATGTGCCTTAAGAAAGTGTTCTTAGTTTCTCAAAATAATTAGTAATAGAGACGTAAAAAAATAAAAACCAAAATGGATATTTTCGGTTTTTCTCGGATATCTCCGGAAGTAATTGGAATTTTGGAATTTTTTTTTTATCAAATTATTCAGCTTTAGAATGCACAACTTTGCCTCAATTTAACCAACTCTCTATTTCACATAGCTACCGAGATAGCAATGCTAATGCATCGAATTTGTAACACCCTGTATAGTAATTAGAGACCCATTTACAATGTATAAATCTAGACCCCTTTTGTTTATGTTATCTGAACATAAATATGCTCCCAATTCAAGAGCAATATCTTAATTTTCGTATTTCAAGTAGTTAAGTCACATTTGTAATCTAATCCCTAATTTGTAAACATTGTTAGAATAACTTCTGCATTAATAAAGTGTTTTTTAAAAACGTTTTGTGCAAACGAAGTTATTTAACTCGTGTGTGATAGATAGACTTGCAACAGAAAATGATCCAGTCGAAGTAATGTGGCACCATGTAAAATGAAATATAAGAAGGAATAATACTTCCCCACATTAAATACATCTGTAGCAGAATTAATAAAAAAATATATTAAGTAACATTTCTGCAGACAGTTGGTAAAACTATACACAACATGTAATTACGGTGAAAAATTCTTAAGGAGTATTAATGTTCAACCCTAACCCCTAATAAGAGGTTTAGATGTAGATAGTGATAGTGACTGTAAGAGTAAAATATTTTAAAGTAAAATAGTTTAGTTAGACTAACATTATATTATTGGTCTCTGTCGGCAATCAGGCGCCTGGTATTTTAAAATTTATTTGTTATTATTTCGCTGCCGATGTGTTGAATCGACGCATAGAGACCCAGATTGTTTATAAAAATATGAAATATAATATGTATCGATAACGAGGCTATTTTTAAGAAGGCATTAGGTAGATGGATAAGAAGAATTGTTCACAGATATATTGTGGTATTAGCAAAGTAAAGTTGAGTGGATTCTCGGTCCTAATAAATTGAAGTAATTTTATTTTAAAAAGACGTTTTTATTTATGTTCTTACAAAGCAGCGGTGGGATACTACCTGCATAAAATATAGTGCCGAATTAAAACATAGATTTTCATAATGGGGCGGTCAAAAAAACGCAATTATAAAAGAAAACGGTGTGACAAATCGTCATCTAGTGAGTCGTCGAGTCGGTCAGATAGCTCTACGAGTGATTCGTCCGATAATGAGAGCGTAAAAATAAAATTAAAATGGTTAAAGTGTTTAGAAAAATATGTAGCGACTATTAAAAGTGTTCACGTTTCGTCGAGTGATAATAAAGTTATTGCGTCGTTTGATCCTCAAAATAATGAACAAAACATTGAAAATTGGGTTGACAGGGTCGACGAGTTAGCGAAGTACTATAAATGGGACGACACAAGTGTTGCTAAATTAGTGGCCGGTCGACTCACAGGACTAGCGCGGACATGGTATGATTGTCAAGATGATCTTAATCCGAAATGGAAACAAATAAAACAGCTTCTCATTAATCAATTTAGGAGACCGTTACCTTTTGGAATTCTTTTAAAAGAAGCTAGTAACTACAAGGCAAGATCTGGGCAAAATTTGAAAATACATCAGGACTTCGCAGTCCGTCACATCATGATAAGAATGGGCACGCGGGTTTAGAACAGACCCTTCATCGCATTTAGCAGTATTATTGGTTTGCAAAAATGAGAAAATTTGTTGGCAAATATATAAAAGCTTGTTTAAATTGCGCTTACTATAAAGACACCGCAAGAAAAATTCAAGGTAAACTTCATCCAATAGAGAAAATTGCTGTCCCATTTCATATTTTACACATCGATCATGTTGGACCTTTTGAGACCAATTCAAAAGGGAATACATTTATCTTTGTGGTTGTCGACGGATTTACTAAATTTACTATTATAGAACCTGTGAAGTCTACCAAAACAAAACCCGTTTTGAAGGTACTAGAAAATATTAAGTCTTTGTTTGGTGTGCCTAATCGTATTATAAGTGATCGTGGAAGTGCATTCACATCTAATACATTTAAATTGTTTTGCGAGTCGTATGCGATAAAACACGTGTTAAATGGGGTAGCGTGTCCCAGAGCCAATGGACAATGTGAGAGGTATAACAGAACTATTCTGAATATGTTAGCAACATCATCAATAAAGGATGATGGCACCATGTAAGATACTCACCTTAAAAAGATCCAGAGCGCAATGAACACAGCGTTTAATAAAGGAATAGGTGTTTCTCCTGCTGAAACATTATTTGGGTATCAACCTGTATCTACAGCTGATGCAGTACTTTTAAATTCGATTCGTACTGATATTAACAGAATAGATGTCAAGAGCCTAAGAACGAAAGTGAAAGAGCATATAGTGAACGACCAACGAAAGCAGAAGGAAATATTCGACACGGCAAGAAATGATGCCAAAACGTATAATGTGGGCGATCTGGTGTTAGTATTAATCACTAGTGATACCAGGAAGTTGAATGCAAAATTCAAAGGGTCCTTTAAAGTATCCAAAGTGTTTTTTTTTTTTTTTAATGGAAACATACAGCTTGTGATACATCATTTGAAAGCTAGTATCTCGTACAGTATGCTCATAAATTTTGACGCGATTTTGTCAAGCTATTTCAAAATGGCGACTGTTTTAAAAAGATTTTAAAAAATTCCTATTTAAATAATCGGAAATGATAAATCATTGATGTTTTTTACCTTTTATAGTAAGAAATCTTCATTGTTTCACGTTCTGACATTTTGTAACATTGTGACTTAACAATAGTTATGGTTTATTTGTTATTTATCTTGTCAAAAAAAAATAAAAATGTAACGAAGCAAAACAAAACACAACAAAAAGGTGGTTTAACATGGCAAATGCTGGAAATGTCCTCCACCCTCTACTTGGCATGCTCCCAGACGATGGTAAAATCCGTCGACGGATTTTCGAATGGCCCCAGCCGGTATGTTATGTATCTCTCATCTAATTTTGTTTTCAAATCTTCAATATTATTTGGCCTATTTTGGTAAACTTTTTCTTTTAAATGTCCCCAAAGAAAATAGTCTAGAGGCGTTAAGTCTGGGGACCTCGATGGCCATTCAATTGTACCACGTCGTCCAATCCAGCGACCTGGAAATATCTGATCTAAATATCTTCTCACATTTACACCAAAATGCGGGGGAGCACCATCTTGCTGAAACCAAATTGTTTCATTAGGTATATCTGGATCTACTTCCTTGGGAAAAATTACAGCTAGAGCAGGCCTCAACTCGAAGGTTAAGAAATCCAGGTACCGCTCAGCTGTGAGATTTCCTTCCAAAAATAATGGCCCTAAAATTCGGTTATTAATGATACCTGCCCATACATTTACTTTCTGTGGCCGCTGAGTATGCGCTTCAAATATCCATCGTGTATTTTCTTGACTCTAGGAACAATAATTATGTCTGTTAGCCACCCCGTTTAAATAGAAAGTAGCTTCATCCGAAAATAATATGTTTATTATTATTCTCGTCACACCGTCCCATCATTTCTTTGCAAAATTGCAAACGCGTATAATAGTCATCTTCTAAAAGCTCTTGGACAAGACATACTTTATAAGGGTAGTATTTTTCTGCTTTCAAAAATCTTCCAATAGTACCTCTAGGTTTATCATGATTTTGAGCCAATGAAACTGTTGAAACATGCGGATTATCCTGCAGAGATAATGCAATATCCAATTTTTCATCGTCGCCTAAAACACGTGGCCGTCCATTCCTAGGCAAGTTCTTTACTGTGCCATGTTCATCAAATTTGTGGAATATTTTACTAACAGTGCCCTGTGAAATTTGATTTTCCGGATATTTAACATTAAATAAAGTGCACACTTCACTTTGACTTCTTATTTTATCTCCACATCCTAACAATATCAAGGCTTCGATAGGCTGCCTTCCCGACAAAACCATTTTTGTTTAAAGAATTGTAAAATAATACTTCGGAAATACCTAAATTAATTTTACAAGTTCACAATGTCACAAAATGTCAGAACGTAAAACAATGAAGATTTCTTACCTTGAAAGATAAAAAAACATCAATGAATTATCATTTCCGTCTATTTAAATAGGGATTTTTTTTACATTTTAACAGTCGCCATTTTGAAATAGCTTGACAGAATCGCGCCAAAATGAGCATTATGAGCATACTGTACGAGATATTAGCTCTCAAATGATGTATCACAAGCTGTATGTTTCCATAAAAAAAAAGATCGATGTCGTCATATCTTTGACAAAAATGTCCATAAAAAAACAAACGAATAACGTCAAAATGTGAGCACATATAAAACTAAATTGACGTGTCCGACCATTTTTCCCAAAAGTTACAGGTTATGGCTATAGTCACTTCCGGACTTCCGGGCAGCCCTGTATATTAAGGGGGGCGGCAAATTTGACGTCCGCCCCGAGCGGCAGAAACCCATTATATAGGTTACTACTTGTTCAGCTGTCATCTTTATAAAGTGTTTTGCCTAACAATGCTTTTTTGTTGGTTGTAGATCGGGACCAAGCGACGTAATAGTACGAGCTGGTTCTTCACAAAGTAATAGTGGTGGCCAAACCATTAGAGCCAAGTCAATTGATATACATCCTAACTATGATGAAGGTCATTATTTTGACTGTGATTGTGCAGTGATAGAATTAGCCAGTTCTCTGGTAAGAAAATTTAACTTTATTAAATTAAAAATTATACTGGAAGGCACTTAAATGGCATTAGTTCCATTGGCTGTACTGTCACTTTTCCAGATTTTTGGAGAGGGTGTCCGGCCTATCCAGCTTCAACCTGCGTCCTACAAAATCCTGGATGGACAGCAAGCGGTTGTTACTGGTTGGGGTTCTCTCGGCGGCGGTGTATCTCCAAATGTGTTACAGGTAACTTCACAAATCCCCAAAGTCATTGAGGTATATTACCAGCACATCTTGTAAAGTTTGTCCAAGAGCATTATCGGCTTTCATTCAAAGAAAAAAGTACCTAATCAATTGTTTTAGGTTATGACAACTCCAGTTAAAACCACAGAAACATGTCAACATGAACTTCAATCCAATTCCTATTTTATTACTTCCATGATGATTTGTGCTGGTTTGCCAGAAAAGAATGCTTGCTTTGTAAGTAAATTGGTTTTTAATAAGCATCTTGCACCTTTCAAATGGGATATGGTAACTGCAAGTAATAACAAAGTAATTTTATTTAAATTAAAAGAGCAATATATATTTGCTATGAAATTAATATCGCTTAACTCTCTCCTCGATTTGCTCAGTTTAACGTCTGATTTATTTCTGTTAGCTATAGATTTCATCTAACCTTATGGAAACCAGATAAAATCGAGGCAGAATTAAACTTAACATTATTATTTTCAGAATATAATGTCATCGATTGATGATCATAAGAAAATAAAGATTACTGGATTACAATTTGTAGTTGTTATTATGTCTCTCTCATTTTAAAGGTCTGTCGTGATTATTGAAATATTTATCAATTCATATTATGTCATATGGTTTATAAGATTAATTGTTGTTTTTGTATTAGGGTGATTCAGGTGGTCCTCTTGTTGTGACCGATGGATTTCAAGTAGGTATCTTGTCACATTTATATAGTGGACGTGACTGTGGATCTACTCCAACAATATATACCAAAGTGTCTGAGATGCTGCCATTTATCAACCGATTTGTTAAGACGTATTAGTCGACTTTTTTAAAATATGTTACTCTGTTATGTAAATTGATTGCTGATTCATTTATAATAAAGGAGATAATGACGATATGATTATTTTTATTTTTCGGACCCATATCATGCTAGACACTTGGATTACTATGAACCTTGGTCACTATTACAAGAAGTAAGAATTGACAATAAACTTAGGATATATTCGGGTTGCAGAGTGTTAGTCTAGGACATTTTATTATTATTGGGTATTTTTTGTTACACGATAGATAGTGGGGGAGACCAAGGACAAAACTAATGTGGTTATGAAAGTAAGAAGAGCCCTTTCCGAAACTAAGGAAGCGGTGCTTCTTTTCGGACCCATATCATGCTAGACACTTGGATTACTATGAACCTTGGTCACTATTACAAGAAGTAAGAATTGACAATAAACTCAGGAGATGTTCGGGTTGCAGAGTGTTAATCTAGGACATTTTATTATTATTGGGTATTTTTTGTTACACGATAGATAGTAGGGGAGACCAAGGACAAAACTAATGTGGTTATGAAAGTAAGAAGAGCCCTTTTCCGAAACTAAGGAAGCGGTGCTTCATGAAATCGACGAACATCCTGAGATGGTACGAGGAGAGCTCGAAATATTTCTTGTTATATTTTGCTTGGTACCATATTTTTGAAGTACATTTTCCACGGCATTTGAACTTGTGTCACTTGTACTTTTAGACTATTACACTAAATTTAAAGATGAAGCAAGCAAGAATGCTATTCTAAATTTACACAATAATTATGTGTTAGATAATAGTTATTTATATATATATATATATATATATATATATATTTATAACCCCTACGTTCTTCCCTCCAAACTACAAATATATCATTCGTAGTTCCCTCATATATGACCAAGTTCCCTCCGATTGTGGAGGGAACTACGTTTTGCCTTGAATTTCACTTTGAACCATTGTCCAAGCTTCCTCCTAGCAACTGACGAAAAATTGCCTGGAGGGTAATTTGTGCATATTTATCTTGACAATGGATGGTTTAGTTCGACGTATTGCCGGCTGCGCTGTAATCGTGTTTGTAGGTTAAATATTTCGTTCTAAGTTCCCTCCAGAATGTTATAGAAGATTTCAATTTAATTAGTCGATTTAGTTCCCTCCGAAATCCGACAACTATGTTTTACATGTGTTTTTAACATTGTTCCGCAAAAATGATGATCGAATATTAGGTGCGAGTGGGGAATACCTAATTAATTATTTATCGACTAGAAATTTATTGACCGAGGGTTTAAAAAGGGTCACTCTGAACCAATCTTGGCGCATTTATCGCAGGCAGTAAGCTTTATGGTTTGCTAAAATTTTAGCTCTTCAACCCCTTAAATAAGGCTACTTTACCCTTCATATTTTTCACAAAAAAACATTGACCTAGGGTTGAAAAACGGCCAATCTGAACAAAAGTCAAAACAGTTATTGTAGCTTTATCATCTAAGAAAATTTCAACTAGCCTAACCCTTATATCAGGGTATTTTATCCTTGATATGTTTCACAAAAGAACATTGACCAGGGAATTAAAAACGAACAATTCAAACTAAAATTGACACATTTATTGTAGACAGTAAGCTTTATCGGTTGCTAAAATTTTAGGTTGCCAACCTCTCAAATAAGGGAACCTTACCTTTGATATTTTTTACAAAAAACCATTGACACAAGGTTTAAAAACGGCCGATCCTAACCAAACTTGGCACATCTATTCTAGATAATACGCTTTATCGTTTGCTATAGTTTTAACTCACTAACCCTTTAAACAGTAGTACGTTACCCATGATACTTTTTACAAAAAACCATTGACCAATGATATAAAAACGGCCGATCCAAACCAAACTTGGTACATTTATTATAGATAGCACGCTTGATCGTTTAGGAGCAGAGCCCCAAATATGAGAACAGTACCCCAACGATGCTCTAACTTGGGCTTGATAGAGCATCAATAGTTGTTGAAGTGTATAGAGGTTCTTAGTTCGGAAAAGTATCCCAAGCGTCGGCAAGGCTGCCCTAGCAATAGCCGCAACGTGACTATGCCAAGACATATGACTATCCAAATTGACGCCCAATAAATGAATTGATAAAGCCAAGGGAATCGAGTGTCCCGCCACGACTATATCCGGTTTTTCAACATTATCTTTTTTAGAAAAAACTACCGCCTGGGTTTTTTAGCGTTAACTTCTACTTGGTCACTGTCACCCTCAGACAGAATTTATTTCAGGTCTTTGCTGAGATGTGAGACTGCTTGCTGCCTATAGAGATGAGCATTGGCAGCCGATGTCCGAGCATCCAAAGTAAAATATGAAACAAGTGTGCTGTCATCGGCGAAGCGATACATAGGATTTTTAGTTTTTTCCAAAAGATCGTTAATGTAAAGTAAGAAGAGGGTGGGTGACAATATAAAACCTTGAGGGACTCCGGCGTTGATGTTAAATGTGTCTGAAATAAATCCGTCCATCGCCACTCGCAGAGAACGGTCTTTAAGAAAGCTTGACAGCCATTAACAAAACTGAACCGGCATCCCGTATGCTCTCACTTTAGTTAGAAGCCCCTCATGCCATACTCGGTCAAAGGCCTTGGAAATGTCCAGTGCTACCGCCCGGGACTCCCCATGATGTTCTATTGCGTTGTTCCAAACGCGAGTAACATAAGCGAGAAGGTCTCCTGTTGATCTAGACTTACGGAATCCATACTGGCGGTCACTAATAATGTTGAAGCCTTCCAGGTATTTTAATAGTTTTTCGTTGATAGCATTCTCCATAACTTTTGATATAACCGAAAGCAATGCGACTGGACGATAGTTGTTTGGCAAGGTCTTCTTGCCTTTTTTAGGTATGGGTTGGACTCGCGCAGTTTTTCAGCAAGAGGGAATATTCCTTTTTTGTAAAATAAGTTAAGAAGTCTACAAAATACTGGTGTCAGTTCGTCAGCGCATGTCTTAATTACAATGACTGGAATATCGTTAGGACCAGAAGCCTTTTTAGTGTCAAGACTTCTCAAGATTCGTTTAACATAGCGGTGCAGGAAAACAATTTAGGGCATCCCCGATTCTACAGGGAGAGTGTTCGGTAGAGCTTTTCCCTGAAAATTATCCGTTGAATGTGAAGAGTATAGTTCCGCCAGTAAGTTTGCTTTTTTCTGTGCTTTGGTCGCAATGGTGCCATCAGAACATGTCAAAGGTGGAATGGTTGACTTGGTAAAGTTCTGACTGACGGTCTTAGCTACCGACCAGAATGATCTTGAGCCGTTAGGACCTTTATTTTTTATTTTTTATTTTTTTTTTATGATAAGGCCCAGCACTGCAGGATAAATCCTTTATGGCGCTCTGGGAGCGGTGCGTGTGCGCAGGAAACGATTAACGTTGGTCTTGAGTCTTTGAAGATTATAGTCGTTGGGAAACACGATCTTAGGGAGGTCGTTCCAGAGTGATGACGTTCTCCAGATAAAAGAATTTTGAAACAGTGTCGTTCGAGGGACACTAAGCTGAACCACGTACTGGTGGGCTGCAGTGGCTCGTCGTGTATTTCTACCATGCACCGCTCTGGGTGGTTTCAAGCGGGAAACCTAAGTTGAACACTTGCCATGAAAATATTTGTAAAATAGACTCAAGTCGCCAACCTGCCTTCGATGTTCAAGGCTTTCCAGGTTGTTTGTCAGACTATGGTCACCGATCAAGCGAATGGCTCTTCTTTGAATGGAATCTAGCAATCTCAGGGTATGTTTAGGAGCAGAGCCCCAAATATGCGAACAGTACTCCAGCGATGGTCGAATTTGGGCTTTATAGAGCATCAAAAGTTGTTGGGGTGTATAGAGGTTCTTTGTTCGGAAAAGTACTCCAAGCTTCTGCGAGGCTGCCTTAGCAATGGCCGCAACGTGGCTATGCCAAGACATATGACTATCCAAATTAACGCCCAATAAATGAATTGATGAAGCCAAGGGAATCGAGTGTCCCGCCATAACTATATCCGGTTCTTCAACATTAACTTTTTTAGAAAAAACTGCCGCCTGGGTCTTTTTAGCGTTAAATTCTACTTGGTTACTGTCACCCCAAGACAGAATTTCTTCCAGGTCTTTGTTGAGATGTGAGACCTCTTGCTGCCTATAGAGATGTGCATTAGTAGCCGATGTCCGAGCATCCAAAGTAAAAGATGAAACAAGTGTGCTGTCATCAGCGAAGCTATATATAGGATTTTTAGTTTTTTTCAAAAGATCGTTAATGTAGAGTAAGAAAAGGGTGGGCGACAATATAGAACCTTAAGGGACTCCGGCGTTGATGTTAAATGTGTCTGAAAGAAATCCCTCCATCGCCACTCGCAGAGAACGGTCCCTGAGAAAGCTCGACAGCCATGAACAAAATTAAACCGGCATTTCGAATGCTCTCACTTTAGTTAGGAGCCCCTCATGCCATACTCGGTCAAAAGCCTTGGAAATGTCCAGTGCTGCCGCCCGGGACTCTCCATGATGTTCTATTGCGTTATTCCAAACATGAGTAACATAAGCGAGAAGGTCTCCTGTTGATCTAGACTTACGGAATCCATACTGGCGGTTACTAATAATGTTGAAGCCTTCCAGGTATTTTAATAATTTTTCGTTGATAGCCTTCTCCATAACTTTGGATATAACCGAAAGCAATGCGACTGGACGATAGTTGTTTGGCAAGGTCTTCTTGCCTTTTTTAGTATGGGCTGGACTCGCGCAGTTTTCTAGCAAGAAGGAAATATTCCTTTTTTGTAGGATAAGTTAAAAAGCCTACAAAATACCGGTGTCAGTTCGTCAGCGCATGTCTTAATTACAATGACTGGAATATCGTCAGGACCAGAAGCCTTTTTAGTGTCAAAACTCCTCAAGATTCGTTTAACATGGCGGTGGCGAAAAACAATCTCAGGCATTCTCGATTCTACAGGGGGAACGTTCGGTGGAGTACTTCCCTGAAAATTTACCGTTGAATGTGAAGAGAATAGTTCCGCCAGTGAGTTTGCTTTCTTCTGTGCTTTGGTCGCAATGGTGCCATCAGAACGTGTTAGAGGTGGAATGGTTGACTTGGTAAAGTTCTGACTGACGGCCTTAGCTACCGACCAAAATGATCTTGAGCCGTTAGTACATTCAAGAAGTCTGTCTTTGATCCTCTGCTTGTGTGCTTCTTTGCTTTGGTTTATCGTTTGCTTGCATTGGTTTCGAGCGTTAACAAAGATGGTACGATTTTCGGCGGTAGGATTTTTACGCCATTGTCGGTAGAAATAATTTTTTGATTTAACAGCTCGTTCGCAACTTTTGGTAAACCAAGGCTTGCCGTTAGAAGGGAACCTTTTTGAGAAAGGGATGAAGGCTTCCATGCCAGTAAGGATAACCTCCGATATTTCTGTTGCACAGATGGATGGATCATCAGAGGTAAAACAAACGTCCCGCCAAGGAAACGTTCGAAAATGGTCCCTTAGGTCATCCCACTTAGCTGATGTATAATGCCATACCTTGCGTGGTTTAGGAGGCTCTTCGGCACTAATTGGTAGTGTGTTCAGTGCCGAAATAAGGTTGTGGTCAGACGTTCCTAGCGGCGGCTTCACGGTGACAGTGTACAAGTCGGGGTTTGGAGTTGGTTCACCCACCAGTTGGGTGAGGCTAGAGCTGATGGCTAAGGATTCGGCTTCACGACCTTGTTCGTCGGTCATGTTTGAGTATTTGAGCCAGTTGACATTATGAACGTTGAAGTACCGCCAAGGATGACAACTTCGGAATTGGGATGGTGGGCTTGCAAAAAGTCGATTGTATTAGCAAGAGAGGAGAACAAGTCTCTATAATGGGTACCACTTGGCGGCCGGTAAAGGCAGCAGATGAATTTAGTAATTCTCTGCATTAATATTTTAAAGCACATTACATCAAAGTCATTAGGGTCGAGTGTCTTCTCCCGTCGACAAGAAATATCACTGAGGACAAAGAGACAAAGGTCAAAATGGCGCCTAAATCGGCGATGAAAGTCGTATCCAGGATATAAATGGCTAACCGTACTAAATGATGATCTGACCTTTGTTTCGGTTCGTGCAAGTACATGAGGTTTGGTAGATTGTTGATATTAATGGACTGCATTGATGTTCGAGGTCAGTCCTCTTAAATTGCAGAAGTCAATTTGGAAGCTGGTAATCTCGGGTCTTTTAATAACTTAAGTTGTCACACCATTTTCATTTTGAATGCTGTTCGAAGAACCCGCCAATTGGACATGGTGGATGTTTGGATAATTTCGCTTGAGATCGATCGGGGGGGTCTTCCCGAAAAAATTCTCGAATTTTTATTATCCTAATACCTTTAATTATTGTGTTTGTTAACATACCCATTCAAAAAGAAAGTTGACTCGTCGCTAAAGCAAAACATTATTTTATTAAGGTGGGGTCTTCACCAATCCTTTGGCATATTAATTCACAAAATTTGGTCCTTCTATCGTAATCGTCTTCGTCGAGTTCGTGTAAAATTTGTATTTTGTGAGGAAGGAATTTATTCTTCTTAAAATTTGTGTGCATAGAACCAGTAGAAAACATCAGCTAGGCGACTGTCGGAATAGAAGCGGAAAATGGATCTACAGCGAATTGGCCGACTAGCTCAATCTGGCAAGCTTTCCAATCAGTTTTTGATATTTTTTACTCTTACTTATCATGGATAGGTTCCGTTTTTCCATAACAATATTTTCATTAGAGTGTTATATAAAGATATAGTATTTATGTCCTATAACAAAACATAACCACTGTAAGACTGTGGTGTTATATTAAGAAGGCAATAAATTATATCTGGACAGCATTAGTATAGTGCCTCAAAATAAATCAAATTGTATTGTTTATTTCCAGTTTATACGGCATACAATATTTTTTATAAAAAAAACCTTTACCGTTGAAGATTGGAAATTATACATTCCAAAAGAGGTACACAAACAATACAAATCTTATGACTGTTGTTTGTTCGTCTATATATTTGCCGCAATCATAGCTATGGGGCAAATCAGTATTCTAGACCATCACTACAATTATATTCTTTCTACCTGCAGAGTACAGATTAAAAATAAAATTGAATCTGTGTAGAAAAATCCAAATAGCGCCAAAAAGTTGGATACTTATTTCTGTAATGTAAAAAATGTCAAAGGTGAAGGTATCCTTATTTTAGGGGTTGGCGAGTTGAAATTTTGGTAGATGATAAAGCTTACTGTCAACAATCAATTATTCAGGATTGGTACAAATCGGCCGCGTTAAACCCGTTAGCGAATTGTGATAAAAGGTGATAGATAAAAGAGTTTATTATAATCAAAAACTTTAACGAAATGGTCCAGTTAAGTCAAAAATTCAATAAATATTAAGATAAAAGAATAAATATATATGTTTGTCTTAGAAACTTCAACACTTTTGTTTTTTTTTTCGCGCCAGCTAAACCTCCACGAATACCCTATTTCATTACACCTTTAAAGAATATAAGGACACAATAATAATAACACGTAGCGCCCTCCACAAAATGGCAACTGCGGTGGAGGGAACTACAAGTAATTACCATAATTAAAATATATAAATTCAGAGGGAACTAATACTACATTTTAACTTCTATCTATACATACAAACATTACGTTGTAACTGTAATAGAAATACCGGAGGTTGGTCCGCCTGGTGTTTATCATGGAGGGAACAACGATGGACCGATACATATATTCGTTTTCCTATCAACTCGAGATCCGAACAAATCTTGGGTAACCCGAGATCCACCAGAAGGAATAAGTTTATTAGAGTATATTTTTTACCAAAATGATCCTAATACACCCCTTAATGCGTCTGCCATTAGAGGGGAAAACATTTCGCACTTCAATTTTTTTCTGATATGTTGTAAGCGCAACGAGATCCGTGATAAAACTGTACAAGTCGAGATCTAAAATCTGTATTTATTGCAGTATATAACCAACGCGAGTCCCGGCGATGTTGCCATTGCCTCTGGATCTCGCCTTGAATAAATATAATTTATATATGATTGTGATAAAGTTGTGTGATTTACCAAACCATTTTTAAACTTTCCACAAAAACAATTTCTTTTCACTTTTTTTTTATAAAACTGGCATATGACCAAAAATGTACGTACATACCTTGTATTAAAGATTCATATTTGTATTTTAGAAAATATGTTTAGTTGATAAGGTTCGCAGCTCCGAACTACCTCGTCAAGGTAGTTGGCTCGTTTCTCGAGAATAGAAGTTTTGCGGTCTCGTCAGAAAACGCACTTTCATTGACAAAACGCATCAGGGCGGGAGTGCCACAAGGCTCACCTCTCTCTCCGATGTTGTATAACATTTACACTCATGATATTCCGCGAGATAGATTCACGCAGCTCTATCTTTTTGCTGACGATACAGCAATTACTTCAACTGCCAAATCACCGCGCATTGTCGTCAGCCGGATGCAGCATCACGTAATCGAGCTGGAAAAATGGCTTTCGGTTTGGAAGATTCGCCTGAATCCTACTAAGACGAAGGAAATATTTTTCTCGAAAAGCCGCGTACGTCGGCATGAAACAAGGCTCAAAGTCAACGGAGTCCAAGTAAATTGGTGCCAGGAAGTGAAGTACCTGGGACTTATCTTTGACCAAAGACCGAACTGGAGGCTCAATTCAATAAATATAGTGAAGCTTGCACTGCGACAGTTAGGCTCTATCTACCCCCTGCTTCACAGCCGGAGTAGACTTGCAAATAGGACAAAGGTCAACCTCTACAAGGCATTGGTCAGGCCAGTTCTCACCTATGGTGCAACATAAGCAGAGCAATTCAGATTAGGGCGCTGAAAATTATTGCAGATGTCCCGAGGTACACTATGAATCGCGTGTTGCACCAGGACTTTCGCATACCAACTATTAATGAGTTCTTTTTAAAAATAATTACGAACTATTACGGACGTACGGACGTTTCGACAAACCCACTTATCACTGACTCACATACGAGAGCGAGACAAGATGCGACCTACAAACTTCCTAAAGACTGGCTCCACGTCGGTATATAGTAGAGAAGCACTAATAGTAGAGAGGCACTATCACATTCCTAGATAAAGGAAAAAGGCGCCAAGAATATGCAAACTAAAATCTTCAATCACAACACACACAGCGCAGAATACTTAATAAAGGCAACAGCCGATAGCAATAGTTTCCTTATGCGAAAGTACCTAAAAAGTAGCCGAAGAATCAAAAGATGTCAAAGGGATGCCCTTACGTAAAACCCCATTCATAAACCAATGTATATGTTTAGTTTTTTATGTATTTACAAAACTTTTTTAAATAAAAAAATTTCGACATTCCTTTTTCTTTCTTTCGTATAAAAATATTATTAACAACCCAAATTTTTATGATAATCCCTTTTTACAGAGGAAGTGATTTAAAATTCGGCTTTTCTTCTCGAAACTAACCCACTCTCACTATTATCCTATGTAACATAATAATTAATTAAATGATTAAAAACAGAACTATACACAGTAAAAACCTCTACCAACACCAATTTGAATAGCTTCCCGTTCTTCATCTTCGGAAATAAGTTTTCATTTTCTTTTCTATTAAAATTGTAGGAAGCGCTGAGATTCGAAAAATAGAAATTCCTTATATTTTACTTTTTTGATGAATATATTCTAAATATTATTTCTAAAGGTGAAGAGCAAGAAGCCGCACAATTTGATGGGATTTTAACTTTACATTTTTACCTCAGTATTATGATGATATCGTAAAAAAACTGAATATTTAGGCTCCGGAGTAAGGGGTAGGTGATCATTAAACCAAGAACGATGGTAATGAAAATAAAAAAAAAAACAGTACAACAAAACAAGCCAAACATCAATCTTACTTTACAATAGTTAGATTGCTTGTCAAGTCTATTTAATTTCGTTTCAGTTAACATTCTTGCTATAACTGATGTTTGCTCTTCGAGCCAAGTATTTTGGGTTTGGGCTTGATCTGAAGAATATGGTGCTTTTAATACTTCAATTTCTGCACTGCATTTTTTTTGTCTTTTATCCCTTTTTGTTTTGTGCATTTGATTGATTTGTTTTTTGTATTGCTGTTCCCAAAGTCAAATTTTCATTAATCTGTAAATTTTATTAAATTTTTCTATATAGTATTACGATAAGATTTATTAGTCTGTCTGTGATTAGTTAATGTTTTAATGCTCCAACTTTCCATATTTTTGTAGTTTAATTTAAAGCAGTAATGCATTCTTCGGAAGTTTCTCCATCTACATTAGCGAACAAATAAAACATTATTTACGAATTTTAAATTTGGCAGTTTGTATAACTTGATATGTACTTTAAAAACAGGCAACAAAAAAACTATGGTTCCCGTTAAAATAAAATAGGCGGTAACATATTTATTTTTGATTCTGACACACTAATATTCGTCTCGGAAAAAAAATCATTATTTTACTGAATTTATTCCAACTTACAGACTCGCACTGTATATTACACTAACGGTTCTGCTTTTAAATATTGGTTTAAGTCATTAATTAACTCCTAATCAGCCCTATGATGATACACACAAGTTAACTCTAGACGTTAACTTCAAAATTCACCTGCTTTTCAACCACAGTGAAAAATTAACAAGTAGGTTTTTTCGGTTCCTGTCATGGAAACGGGACGTTAAAATTTAACTTGTGTGTATCATCATAGGGCTGATTAGCTACCACAATCCGATCCGTTTTTTTGTACTGTATTTTTGGATACTTCGGGATCCATCTATTTTAAAAATTACTATTTGTATGTCTTCTGAAAGGTAGGTAATTTAGTTTTACCTATAGCTGATTGACATTGCTCCTAATAATTAAATCATTTTCCCTCTCACAATTTTTGTCAGACGATTTTTCAGGTTATCCAACTATTCCCGGTGTCATTTGTGAAATTGGAAGGGTATTCTGCAGTTATCCTTTTATTTCTTAATAGACATTCCTTTTCCATTCTTCAAGTATCCTGACACCCAGTTTTCTTTCTAGGTCCAAGGTCAAAAAACTTCAATTAAAAAATGTCACATTCACCAAAAACATCCCCATCTCTAGTAGTTTTTAAAATATTTTTATTTTTTGTCATTTTCTATTCTCGTTATAGCATCTTCTGTCAACAGATCTCAGTAGCCATGGAATACAAATGAAAATAATGATGATAACTCCGAGGATTGGGTGTTCTCCTCAGCCCCGGATTATAAGGGGCTAGATGGGCCCCCGAAGTTGCAACGTTTTTCAGATAAAATAATTTAGATATTATACATTAATAAAGAAAATAAAACTTCACTGTTAAATAACACAACATCGCAGTAATATGTTATATTTTTTTCGTCAATGAAAATTGTATACTATGAGTATAAATACCTGGCGAATAGACTTTGCAAAACGCTTAACTTTAAAATCGATCTTAATGTCACCTACTAACATTATTTTCATTTATTTTCCATGGATACTAAGGTCCATTGACAAAAGACGCTATAACAAGAGCAGAAAATCACGAAAATCAGAATATTTTAAAAACTATTAGAGCCATTTTTTACAAGAGTTTTGAAAAGCTATAAAATGTAGGGTGCTCTTTTCCATAAAAGTGAAATTTTTAAATTAGAAGTTTTCTTACTTTGGACCTAGAAAGAAAACACCCTGTAAATGAGATGTCAAATATTTCATACTGGATATATTTTTTTGACCCAATTATCTCAGGATAAAAGTTATGAATCGCTTGGAGTCGAAATTTATGTACCTACGTAGTATTTTCATAACAGAGAGATGCTTGCAAAAAATGCTAATTTTCATTATCATATAGGTATCAATATTAGACCAATTACTACAACTTTTTCGTATATTAAACACTGAAAAGATTATAGGATTTTACAAGAAATTTAGAAATTCATTCAAATACGTGGTGTTCTTTTTAAAAATGTAACTTTGGGACACCCTACTTTATGCGCGCACCACGTATACCACTTAAAATATTTCTAAAATATGCAGAATAGCCAATCATACCTTAACACAAAGCTTATTATACACAAATCTTACATAAATATACATCAAAAAATCATAATGCTCGTATCAAAATTATTTTTAAATTTAATCGATAATACTCTCAATAACGCACTTCTTGGAGTTTACCTGAGTGATAACTTTTTGCCAGTCAATCGAATTGAAGTAAATCAAAAAGTCATATCTATTTGAAATAATCTTTTTTATGAAAATACAAAATTTTTACACTTAAAACCTCTTCAGACCCACGGTATCATATACGATACTCGCGAAAATTATTTTTTATTTTACACACCGATTCGTTTGGTCCCAGGAGTATCTCCCATGGTACCGTCGCAAGAGATGCTCAGGAAGTTTTGCGCGCAGTTGCCGGTTGATCCAGCGTTAGCATTTGTTTGTTTACATATGAGTGCATAACGGTAAAACACGTGGTGATGGCTTTTAGCATGAACAAACGTAAGTACACAATATTTAAAAACTTATATGGTTTTAAATTATTGTTATAATGTTATTTAATGTTAGTATGCTGTGTAATTGTAAACATTTTCACGGAAAAGCTATCAATGTCCAAAAATAGTAGTAGTATCACTAACGATACTTTGGGTCTGTGACAATACATATTTTTTGTAATTCCTAATCTACGGAAAGTGGAATTTTATAGACAGAAATGTTTGTTTCAGGCCCTTTGACAGAAAAGAGCTTAATGACCTTGCTGACACATTAGATTTAGATCAATCTGATATTGATGATGATCTTCTTGATGGGGATGATGACGTCGAAGAGGAGTTTACTGCCGACCAAAATTTACAGCAAGAAGATATCTTACATTTCGACGATGGTTTTGATTTCGAGGAGGAATGATATGGAATGGGAAGACTTCGAGGAACAGAATATAGAACCTGGGAACAAAAGAAGAAGCGTCCAATCTATTCCTGACAAGAGATACAGGCGTCAGGGAAATACACACTTGGTAGAATTCCTGAAAAATAAACAAAAATCACGATCCAAGTGCCATTTATCTACTTGTAATAAGTTAACATTTACCAGGTGTAAATCTTGTGGAGTGTATTTATGCTGTAGCATAGAAAGAAATTGTTTTTTAACTTTTCATACGTAATTTCACATTTTTTAAATTTCGTTTATATTATTTTATTTGTATGAGTATAGACCCAAAGTATCATATAATATGATACATGGTTTTTTCCAAAATTAAATAAAAAAATTTTGAAAACGCATTGATGTTTTGCCTTTGTATGTAGAAACAAGCACATAGCCAAAAAATTAACAATTTAATCGATATGAATTGGCCTTGGGTCTGAAGAGGTTAATACTAATCGTTTTCTTCTCCCACTTGCTAAGGTGCAGTCAGCCTTCCCTTCATTCATTAATACAAAATGTAACATCACATTATTCATCAAGCTCGCCCCTGCGCCGACCGTCAAAATTTCTTAAAACTGGGTTTACTCTATTATTATTTATTATTTATAAAGTGTATATGTGTTTCCCCGTCTATTAATTGTTTTACACCTAACATCATGTTCCCGCGCCTTGACTATATTATTTGTTTGTCACTCCCGACCTGTTTTAGCAAATCATAAAACTTGTATAAAATAATAAATTTCGGATCTCGGGTTTTCCACCAAGGCAAAGCTTTGCGGCGCGCCGGGGGCGCGATGTTGCCCAACTTAAGGATCTCGTATTGTACAGATATTGTTAGCAAAACGGAGCGCCCTCTTTACACATACTCTGTGAACTATTTGGTGTATATAAATAAGAAAAATGGGCAAAACGAGATCCGGGCAAAATTTTGTGTATGAACTTCCCCCACCCCCCTGAACCAAATGAACATTATATATACATAGGGTAAATCGAGGTCCGATTTCGGATCTCACCTTGCAAAACGGATCTCGGCTTGTATAGAAAGTATCGCAAAATGATCTCATCTTGTACAAAAATACATATAAAATAAATATTTTTTAATATTTATATTAAAAAAAAGAACGAAAAATTTGCGCATATATCCGCCCACCACTACCCCTTCCTTTTATTTCACCTCTCCGTTCCAACCACAAGATATTGTGTAGTTAAGTGTCAAATTTACGAGTAAAAGGCTTTCCTAATTTTTATGTTCTCTTTGTACGTAGATAATAAAACAAAATATAAATTTAAATTGAAAACTTACCAATATACAGCATACTTGGGAAGTAGTAACTAGAAAAGTCAACAACGACAACATAAAGGAACTAAAAATATTTTTAAAAAACAGAACTGATTAAACACAGTGTCTTAACAAAAAATGCATTATTGTCTTTAAGTTTAGCAAATTTCTTAGTAAGTAAGTCATTAAAGTTAGGAATATCTTGCAACATTTTTTTCTCTCTCGACAATATTGCCAGGGCAGAAAGTCTTTCTTCATTCATAGTACTCCTTAAAAACGTTTTTATTCTTTTTAGTGTTGAGAAATTTCTTTCGGCTTCTGCGGTTGTCATAGGAACAGTGGCGGCTCGTGACGGAAGTTTGTGGAGGTTCACAAACATCAAGCATGGCAAAAAAAACGAAATTTTGCGCATATCTCCGCCCACCACTACCCCTTCCTTTTATTTCAACCCTCCGTTCCAACCACAAGATATTGTGTAGTTAAGTCTCAAATTTACGAGTAAAAAGCTTTCCTAATTTTTATGTTCTTTTTGTACGTAGATATGTTAATAAAACAAAATATAAATTTAATTTGAAAACTTACCAATATACAGCATATTTGGGAAGCAGTAACTAGAAAAGTCAACAACGACAACATAAAAAAACTAAAAATATTTTTAAAAAACAGAACTGATTAAACACAGTGTCTAAACAAAAAATGCATTCTTCTGTCTTTAAGTTTAGCAAATTTCTCAGTAACTAAGTCATTAAAGTTAGGAATATCTTGCAACATTTTTTAAAAGAATAACGACTGAGGGCAAAAGCAGGAGATCTTCTGTTAAAACAGAAGGTCTGGCAACACTGCATGACATACACAAGCTATCCCGCGCTTATGGAGGGTTTTACCGCGCTACACGGATCAGCAAAACATATAAAACGATCTCTCAAAAACAATCCGAAAACAAAGCGAGGCATGCAGCACAGCAAAAGCGTGCTCATTTGAGAGGAATGAAAGCCCATTCATAGCCGTGCGCTAAAAAGAGATGGGGACGACAAGGTGCATTTATTACGGGAAGCGATCCGTCCATATCAAGTAGCGATAGCCACGGAGCACATTTTTCCTGTGATAAGCATTCGGGATTAGAGACCTGCTACAAAATATTTAGTTAGCGAAACGATAATTGGATAGGGAGCTTATAAAATCATGTTAGAATTGCTTTGTAACAGACATTGTATTGTAAACTAAATATGTAATTTATTAATTTATAGTGAATATTTGGCGGTCGATGTGGGGCTGAATCTTAGGGAGGCACGTGCTCAAGTGCTCCTATATAAGAGCCGCCACTGAATTGTAACAATTATTTGTAAAAGACAAAATGTCGCTGAGAAAACAGTCTGTAGATTATTCTCAATTTTAAACTTTAAACAGTGTACAGTCCCTGATCATTTTCTAAAATCTGGTCTTTTATATAATAATATGATTTCCAATTCAGTGTGTAGTCTCGTCTTATCCAAAAATAGATATGCTCGAGCCATTTCGTCAAGGTGATTGGTTGGAAAATTGAGCTCATACTCAGGAAAATTGTCGGGCAAAAACAAAAGAGACCCACTAAGATGACTATTGAAAGAAAATCTGTCTTTCATTTGTATTAAAATAGTATCGCTGCACTACTTTTGCCACATATGGGTCTTTTTGCGCCTTTTACTTTGTTTTGTGGTATTTTTGTATACATTTATGCATTATGCAGCTTCATTAGCACATAAGAATTAAAAGAATAACAGGACTGAGGACAAAAGCAGGAGATCTCCTGTTAAAACAGAAGGTCTGGCAACACTGCATGACATACACAAGCTATGCCGTGCTTATGGAGGGCTTTAGCGCAGTACATGGATCAGCAAAACATATAAAACGATCTCTTAAAAACCATCGGGAAACAAGGCGGCGGCATGCAGCACAGCAAAAGCATGCTCATTTAAGAGGAATGAAAGTCCATTTAAAGCCGTGCGCTAAAAAGAGATGGGGACGACAAGGTGCATTTATTACGGGAAGCGAACCGTCCATATCAAGTAGCAGTAGCGAGTAGCGATAGCCACGCAACACATTTTTCCTGCGATAAGCATTCGGGATTAGAGACCTGCTACAAAATATTTAGTTAGCGAGACGATAATTGGTTGGGGAGCTTATAAAATCATGTTGGAATTGCTTTGTAACTGACATTGTATTGTAAACTAAATTTGTAATTTATAGTGAATATTTGTCGATGTGGGGCTGAATCTTAGGGAGGCACGTGCTCAAGTGCTCCTATATAAGAGCCGCCTCTGGTTAAAAGTGGTATCGCTTTCTGCGCAGTATGTGTCCGAGATAACCTATTTTTATTTTCTTGATATTTTCAAAAAGATCTCGTTCTGCCAGACCGGTTCTTTGGAGAACGTCCTCATTTCTCACGTGATCGATCCAAGACACTTTCAACATTCGCCGTAGGATCCACATTTCGAAGGCTTCAATTTTGTTGATGATTAATACCTTCAACGTCCACGCCTCAACACCGTACAAAAGAACGGACCAACCATAGCACTTTACCATCCTATATCTAAGGTTCAAATTCAAGTTCTTGTCTATAAGGAATTTTCGAAGTCTTATGAAGGTTGCTTTAGCCTGCTCGATCCTGCATCTTATCTCTTGATCCGGATCCCATTCTTGGTTAATCATGCATCCCAAGTATATTAATTGTGTGACCTGTTCGATGTTCTCTTCGTTGATATGTATTCGAGTGTGTGGAATATCGTTCTTACTAACAATCAGAAACTTGGTTTTACTGATGTTAATTTTTAAGCCTACTCTTTGGCTTTCTTCATTGACCCGATTTAGTAGATTTTGGAGATCATGTGCAGCATCTGCCAATATCACGGTATCATCCGCATATCGGATATTATTGATGGGGATTCCGTTTACTTTAATTCCAAAGGGGCTATCTGAGGTTGCCTCGGAGAATGCTCTTTCCACGTACAGGTTGAATAACATTGGGGATAAGATACATCCTTGGCGAACGCCTTTTTTAATTTCAAAATCTTCAGTTATTCCAGCGTTGCTTATTCCAATTTCTGCCTTTTGGTGCCAATACAGGTTACCGATTAGTTTTATATATTTTCCATCCAGTCCCAAATCTCTAAGGTATCTTATCAGGAGATTGTGCTTAACGTTGCCAAATGCCTTCTCATAGCCAATGAAACACATAAAGACATCTTTTCTTTGATTCTGGCAGTTTTGGATCAATGTCTGAAGACCGAATATGACTTCTCTAGTTCCGAATCCGCTTTTAAATCCAAATTGACTGACTCCACTTACTTCCTCACATTTTCGATAAAGCCTTGTGTGTAGAACTCAAAGGAAAAGTTTTAGACAGTGGCTCATATGGTATTATCCAACGGTTAATCTATGAACACAAGCTTTTTGGCACTAATCTTTTAAGCTCATTTTATTCTGTCAGGACGCCTAACCAGCATTTCCTCTAAGAAGAACTACCTGTGTGACTTGAAGATGTACCATAGTACGCATTAGACGAATGTGGAACATGCATGACAGCTCTCCTGTTCATTTTAATGTAATTGCTTGTGCCAATTTACATGAGTTTACTTACCCTTATCGTTGGATAGGTCGCGATGGACCTCAGCAGTGACTAGCAAGATATCCCCAATCTCAATATTTTGGATTTCTTTTTGTGATGTGAGCTTGTTAAATGATGGTAGCCATATTGAACAATTTCTACAAATTATCTATGTCAATGTTGGAGCTTCCTTGGGTCACATCCGCTTCTATGTAGTCTCCTTGTAAGTTGGCTATGACCTGCCGGCAGGAGGCATTATTAAACGGCCCCCTTTATGTCAATGAAGGCAGGCAGGGCTATTTTTTATGAGCGCCCCATCTCTGATAAGGCTGTCTATAAGTTTTTTCAGCGGTTCTAGTAGAAAAGAGGAAAGACTTATTGGTCAATATGCCTTGGCTTCGGTGTTTATAATACGTCCGGGCTTTGGAATGAATTATTTTGTAAATCAAAAGTTATCTATTTCAATGTTAAAGATAATACATAAATAAATATACAAGTCCCTCATTTAACCGCAATAATAAAATTATACCGAGAAAGTGGTGACGAGGTCTAGAAGAACTATTCTATCTAATCTTATCATATTTTAATTTAAGTTTCAATTCACAACAACGTTCTCTCCATTTAACATCAATAAGAGCTTACTTAATAGATCGGTTCTTTAAAAATCCATGTTGGAACTTCAAGACAAGTAAGATTTAACCCTTAAGTACTACCAATCGGATCTCACAGACCCATCCATCTGTTAAATCGTGTATTTGTGTTGGAAGGTCAATAAACATTCCGGGTGGAGGGCAGCAGCAACCACCCAATCAACCAGTACCAAAATGAGGCACAGAAGAAATGATCTTGGACCGGCTCATTATTGGATTTCCACGGGCAAGACTGAAGCAGTTAAAAGGCTGTGGTACTGCGATGCGCAAGGCACGAGGGAAACCACCGCATTCATTTCCCCAGGACATCCGTCCGTTATTCTTATCATGTTGGAAGAACAAATACAAACGGCCTCCAGTCCCGGGCAGGTCTTAAATGACCAGAAGGTGCGACGAATCTCCCGGTTCCGACTAGATAAGAAAACTAAAATAGCGACATGGAACGTGTGAAACTTGTTCGCAGCTGGGAAACTCGATAACCTTGTTCAAGAAATAAAGAGAATGAAGATTGATATTCTCGGGGTCAGCGAGGTGCGCTGGCCAGGTAGTGGAGTGATCCGATTAAGTGGAAAGACCTTCTACTAGTGTGGTACTGACGCGACAGATCGAAACCATCGCCATGGTGTAGGCATTCTAATTGAGGAAGATCTACGAAAGTCCGTGAAAAACTTTGTGCCAATGTCTGAGAGAGTTGTCCTCTTACAACTCTTGGGCAAGCCAGCTGACATCAATATTGTACAAGTATACGCCCCTACGAGAGACAGATCTGACGAGGAGATCGAAGAATTTTATAGGCAGCTTGAACAGGTACTAAAGTTACTAACCAAGCCAAATGAGATGAGTATAATCTTGGGGGACTTTAACGCAAAGGTTGGTACGGGAAGAGTGAATTTTGTGGTGGGCGATTATGATTTGGGCCAGAGAAACGAGAGAGGTGAAAGGCTAATCCAGTTCTGTGAAAGAAACAATATGGTAATTGCAAACACGTGGTACAAACTCCCACCTAGGCGGTTATATACCTGGAGATCACCTCAGGACAACTAACAAAACATTGTGCGGAATCAGACTTCATTGCAATCAATCGCAGATTCAGGAACGCTATTACCAGGGTCACTACACTCCCAGGTGCTGATATTGAATCCGACCATAGCCCACTCTGTGCAAACGTTAAGATGATATTAGCTAAGACTAAACAAAGAAGAACCCGAAGGATGGCCGACCCTGGGCTACACAGGAACGATGAGATAAGGCTGGAATATGGACAACATTTAAACAGAGAACTTGTCAAGAAATCGCTGATGGGGATGACTTAGAAGAACAGTGGTCTAACAACAAGAACGCCTTTAAAAACTCAAATAATACGTATCTACTGAGAGAAAGGACAGTATGCAAAAACGAGTGGATGACAGGGGAGATCCTAAAACTCATGGAAAAGCGCAGGCAGTATAAAAACCAAAACGACGTTAATGGATACTGAGAAACCCAAAGGATTGTTCGTAACAAAATAAGAATGGCAAAGGAGAAGTGGTTGGCCGACCGTTGCTAGGAAGCAGAAAATTTAAATCACGTTGGTGACGGCTTCCATCTCCACAAAAAGGTAAAGTAATTAGCTGGACAATATAAGAAGACATCGATAAACCACTTAAGGGATGAACACAATGAGATCATACTAGACCCTGAGAAACTGCTGGAAACGTGGAAAACTTACACAGCTAGCGACGACAGGGTACAGAACGCACCGTTCCCAGACAACAACCCACCATCTGGGCCGAGTATATTAGAAAGCGAAATCCTTTGTGCAATAAAAGTATCGAAAAACAATAAGGCTCCAGGACCGGACAACATGCTATAAGAGACGTTCCACCTAATAAGCGAACGGAATATCAAAATGTTAGTGAAGTTTTTTTAATGATGTATACGATTCTGGATGCCTCCCCAAAGACTGGCTTCGCTCAACATTTGTAGCTCTACCAAAGTCAAACAATGCTAAAAGGTGTAAAGACAATCGTCTCATAAGTCTAATGAGCCACTTTTTGAAGCTACTTCTACGAATATTGCATACCAGGCTGTTCAGGAGATGTGAAGAGGTCAGTAAATCCAGCCAATTCGGTTTTAAAAGGGGATTCGGTACCAGAGAAGCCATCTTCAGTCTTTGCACCTTGGTACAGAAGTGCCTTGACCAACGAGAAAACGTCTTTATATGTTTTGCCGACTATAAAAAGGCCTTCGACAATGTTAGACATGACCTCTTAATGGCGTACTTTCGGGATCTGGGTCTGGACGATAAGAATATAAGATTTATAGCCAACCTGTATTAAAACCAAACAGCGGAAATACACCTACAAGACTCAACAACATCAGAAGAGTTTGAAATAAAGAAGGGTGTGAGACAAGGTTGTATTTTGTACCCGATGTTGTTTAACCTGTATATGGAAAGAGTCTTTGCAGATGCAGTCTCTAAAATTCCCAGGGGCATCAAAATCAATGGAACCTACATAAACAACATACGGTACGAAGACGATACCGCAATCATAACCGATGATGCAGACGATATGCAAACACTCCTGAGTGCTGTTAGTGAGATAAGCCAACGATCAGGCCTTAAAATTAACATCGACAAAACGAAGTTCATGGCCATATCTAGAGATGATTTCCCCGACGTCAATTTACAGTTGAACGATGAGCGAGTTTAGCGAGTGGAAGGGCTTAGATACTTGGGATGCGTTGTAAATGAGTAGTAGAACCCGGAACTGGAGATCAAAGGTAGAATAGAGCAAGCAAGAACAACTTTCCTTAAGCTCAAGAAATTCCTGACAAACCAAGATCTCAATTTTAGACTTAGATATCAAATGGTCAAATGCTATGTCTGGTCCGTTCTTCTCTATGGTGTCGAGGCATGGACGCTTAAGGCTGTCACAATCAATAAACTCGAAGCATTCGAGATGTGGGTACTGAGACGGATGCTTAAAATATCATGGACGGAGCACGTAAGAAACGAGGATGTGCTTCGAATGGCTCAACTTGAAGATCGAGAGCTATTCGAGCATATCAAGTAGAGGAAAATCTCCTACTTTGGGCACATTGTACGTGGAGAATGATACCACTTCTAACGACTAATCCTGCAAGGAAAGATTGAGGGTGGTAGATGGGGAATAGGAAGGAAGAGATTGTCTTTGCTCCGGAACATTGGACGAGAATTAATGACTTCCAATCTCTTCAACGAGCTGCGATGGAACGACGCATATGATGAGAGGACGGAGGACGCCTAGGCAGGAATTTGCACGGCACTTTAAGAAGAAGAAGAGAAAGTAGACTCAAGCGCATCGGGCTATTTGCTAGAGGCATAGTATTATTGTGACTGCCAATGTGAGCGCGCTAAAATTTGAAACATTATTTGACCAGCAGATCCTGTCGGGGGTGTCAGACCCAGGGATAGTGTAAGTGTAACTTTTTTCAAATCTCTATTTTAATATATATTATAAATATTTGCTTTATTTTTATTGAACTTGTTTACTTTTAGTTAGTTTTATCAAATCGCACGTTCTTCTTTATTTATAGTATACATTTTTTCAATTTATAGTAAATATAGCAAGTCAAAAAGATGCATTATAAGAGCAGCAAATCGCCGATCTTTATTAAACCGAAGATTTTTGGAATGACGAATATAAAATATGTGCAACTACAGTGATTACAGCAATGGAGTGACCATGAAATTTTCAGTGATGACGACTCAGATAGCGATATTGAGTGGCAACCACCAACCACCAGTAGCGAAAAAAAAATACCTTGGAGAACTTAATGCTCCTGAAGAAGAAGAAATTGAAATTGAAGACATCGAGGAAGAAAGTTCGGCCAAGAACAACAGAAAATATTATTACGAAAAAAATAGGATGAAATGGTCTTGCGAACCTTCCATTAGATGAAAAACTACAAAAGAAAACATAGTCACCATTTTACCTGGGCTTAATGGCCTTGCTAGAATGAATCCTCCAGCCAGTGTATTAGACGCCTGGCGGTATATTATATCTGACGATATTATAGAAGCTATTGTAGAATGCACCAATCAAAGAATACAAGTTGTAAAGCAGAAGTATAAAAAGGTAAGCAAAAATATAAGCTCAGAGGTGGATTATTATCCGACTTTTATTGAAACAACAGACAAAGTCGAGATTGAGGCGCTAATGGGGCTATTATACATGCAAGGACTTTTTAAATCAGGTCATGAAGATGTAAAGTCTATGTGGGCTACTGACGGAATCGGTCGAGATTTGTTTCGATGCACTATGACGTTAGCAAGGTTCTCGTTTTTACTATCCTGTCTGCGATTTGGCAATGCCGGCGGCTGATAAACTGGTACCAATATCAAAACTTTTTAAAACATTTGTCAAGAACGCTACCGAAAACTATTCCCTCGGATTATTTCTTACAGTCGATGAAATGTTAGTACCGTTTCGCGACCGATACGGATTTAAAATGTACATCCGAAATAAGCCGGCGAAGTACGGTTTGAAAATTCAAATTGTTGCCGATTCAAAGACGCATTATATATGTGTAAAGCGGAAGTCTATATCGGAAAAGATATTTCACAGTCAGCTCAATCACAAAGCTCTAATAAAACAACTCTTTTTCATCCAGCACAGGTAGTATTCCGTTTGACCATTTTTTAAATCAAATGGCAACGTTACGGGATATAACTGGTGCACTTCCATAGAACTCACGAATGAAATAAAAACAAATGACTTAACATATGGAGGAAGCTTCACAAGACCAGAAGTGTGGATTCATCTGATTTTGGATTTACGTCGGATTTGACAATTGTGTCACATGTACAAAAAAGTCAAAAAGTGTCATTCCAATTTCAAGCATGCACCACGATAACAAAGTAGACTTACAATCCAAGAAACCTGACATCATTTTATTTTACAACTTAACCAAGGCGGGTGTTGATGCATTAGACCAAAAATGCGCAAATTATTCTACCTCACGTATAAGTAGAAGATGGCCATGCACTCTTTTTTTTTGCATGTTAAATATTGGAGGCGTTAATGGTCGTATATTGTTTCAGTTTTCGACATTTGGAAAGGAAATCACTCAAGACTTATTTCTAAAGGACCTTGGAATTACTTTGTATACGCCGCAAATGAAGCGAAGATCGGATATCCTTAAAATTAAAATTGAAGTACCCCAGGAACCATACCAACCTGTTGTGTTTAAAAAAAAGGTTCCACCTATGTCCAACAAAAAAAGACCGCAAAACGGCCTATGTTTGCATTGACTGTAAATTGCCTATATGTTTGCAATGTAGACACATAATCTGTTAAAATTGTAAATAAAGCTACTTTTTGTTACAGTTGTGTTAATAATAAATGTGTCTTACTAATTATCGTCAGAAATAAATATTACAAACAAAATAATGTGCTTTTTATTCAAATTTAGATTATGGGCCTAATAGACTCAATGATATAGTCAGTTTATTGAGTGATTTCTCATATCGGATTAAGGATGCATAAATTAAATATTACCTGGCGCTTGTAAATTCCAGTAACCCTCAATAAGTTATCTATTATATTAATTAAATGCTTAATGTACAGGTAGTGACTGGGACTGGGGATTTCTTTGTATTTTGTTTGTCGATTTGTCTTCTAAGAAAATGGAACAATTCATTTTAATTCTAATAAATATTTGTCAATAAGTAATTTATTATATCAATTAAATGCATAATGTACAGGTACTGACTGGGACTTTCTTTGTTTTCTTTAGTTTGGCTATATACACTGTGTTCAAAAAGTCCCGGACCGGTCAATTATTTAGAAAATGACGCACAATATAAAAAAACTTCCGGTATAAAAGTTGTAGGCCTTAAAAAAATCTATACAATTAGGACACCTGTACTTATACAGGGTGCTTCAAACTGTCATGGTAAACAAAACTTTCATTTTTTTAAATGAAACGCCCTATAGCTCACAATACTTTTGGATTCTACATAAAATATCAATTATTTTTTAATAGGCACACTATAAGTCTAAACTTAATAGTTTCTGAGATATCGACTTTCGAAAAATTACATTTTTGAACTTTGGCAGGTTCTAGCTCTCTAACGGTATATCTGTAACGAAGTTACCAATTTTCCCCGACTGTTATACACATTTAAAACTGGGCTCCGAACGAATTTAAATATTTTAGTTCAAATCCGTTATTTAACTATACAGCGTGTCCAGAAACCATCTTAACATATGGGAAACTTTTTTATTTTAGACTTTACGAAAAAAAGTGATTCTTCATAAAAAGTTCTACATGGTCTAAAACCTAAAATGCAACTATCAGATATTAAATTCTCCCAGGCGTATACGAGGTAAGTCAAAAAATATGATTTTGGCTTAAAAGTAAAGTACCTTTATTTTTGATAATATCGAAAATTGTTATTAAAAAAAGTTGATCAGAACTAAAAACCACGTTCAAATATGAAATTACGCCCATTTACCTTGAAAAAATTATTTCGTCTTTTTTGAAACGTATGTCTACAATAACAATGCAAATTTAACTATAGTTACATGTAATCTAGGATGGTTGTACTATACAAATTAATTGTTGATAGCAAGAAATGTTTGACAGCAACAGTCAAAACGCGTTAAAATTTATAAAACATAAAAATGGTAGCGTTATTAACTTCTGAGGAGAAAATTGAAATTGTTTTGATTGTGGAAGAAAAATTCGTAAAAAATAATAAAACCTAATTTTTCATTGCATTACCTAATTGTAATTTAAACGTGGTTTTTGGTTCTGATCAATTTTTTTTAATGACAATTTTCGATATTGTCAAAAATATAATAAATGGTCTAAAGTTGCCATTCGAAAGACGACTTAGCTTAAAACAAAGATACTGTGGCGTAATGTTGTTGTTTTTCCTGATTCCATAGTTTCTCTAATTATCTCACAGAATTTTTCAGAAAAGGGCGGCGAGCAAGATTTTAAGAAGCGGTATTCATTCTCGTTTAGTAGGTCCAGCACGCCTTGGAAAACTAAATGAAACCATGACAACTAATTATTTTATTTGTCAAGGCGGACATTTTCCTTTTAATTAAATATGGTGCTTAAATTTACAATCGAGGAAAAAGTTGAAATAGTGTTAATTGTTGGAGACCACTACAAGACGTACAGAGAGGCTGCTCAAATTCTTAATGCAAGATATCCAAATAAAATTATTAGCCATGTAACGGTTGTAGATATTTTTAATAAATTTAAAAATACCGGATCTGTAAGTAATACATTTTCTGACAAGCATCAGATTTGGCGTACGGACGAAGATACCCAATTGAATGTTTTGCTAGCTGTCGTGGAAAATCCTAAAATCTTATTGAGAAATATTTCACAAACTGTTCCACGACCTGTTACAAAGTCCACTGCCCAAGTTATTTTAAGGAAAAATAATTTTTACCCATTCAAGCCAAAATTTCTTCACAAACTGCAGCCTAGAGATTTTGATTCACGATTTTTGTTTTGCTCTTGGTTTTAAGGTGAGGTAGAAGATGCCCCACTATTCGCAAGAAAAATATTGTTTTCAGATGAGGCGATGTTCACCTCAAATGGAGTAGTGTGTTCTTAAAACTGTAGGTGGTAGAGTGATGAGAATCCCCATTTTGTAATTGAGTGTCGTGACCAGTGCGGCGTTTTTAGGAACCAAATTGTAGGGCCGTACTTTTTTCGAGAAAATATTACCGGTGAAATTTACTTGAACTTTTTGGACACGGAATTATTTGAATTTTTTCATGGACTACCAATGAATATAAGACAAACACTTTGGTTCCAACATGACGGCGCTCCATGCCACAGCTCTGCAAGAGTGACAGAATTCTTAAACCGGACATTTCCACAGAAATGGATTGGACGAAGATCAGAATTTGCTTGGCCACCAAGGTCACCTGATCTAACACCTCTGGATTTTTTCGTATGGGGATTTTTAAAACAAAAAGTGTATACCCACAGACCTTTCGAGAACATAGACCATTTAGAGAGAATTATCAGAGAATGTGTCCAAGAAATTTACCCTCAGATGGTTAGAAATGCAGTAATGGAATTTTCACGACGTACAACCGTTTGTATGGAAAAAAACGGTGGTCATGTTGAAGCTTAGTGTAGTATTTCATTATTGTACTTTGTAACTAAAATTATTAAATATAGTTTTCCATTTACGGTATTAATATTATTGACTTTCTGAACACCCCGTATGTGCTGGCTCAAAACTTTTGATTTGAATGTTATTTTATCAACAAGCAGAACTTTTTATAAAGAATAATTTTTTTTCGTAAAGTTAAAAATAAAAAAGTTTCCCATATGTTAAGATGGTTTCTGGACACGCTGTAGAAAATTTTAATTTTTGGGACAACCGGTATAGCGAAAATTTCCTGATAAAATAAAACTAATCCGCAAAAGCGATCACCCGAAACAACGATAATTAGTACCGCATCACCGTCCAGCCAAGTACCTAAATGGATCGCCAAGACGCGCGAGACAGCGAGACGTTCCGGGGGTCAATCGAGGCTTGCTGGAGCTCGATGCGACGAACGGACTTCACTTCTTATTCCGCCTAACAGAAATCCGGCCTGCTCCGATAAAGTGAAAACCAGCCATCCGAAAAATTTCCGTTTTTTGTGTGCAGTAAGGTAAATAGTTTTTTTCTTTGCTTTATCACAGTGTTTATTTTAACAAAATTCTTATTTGCTGATAAGGGGCCGTTCAATAGCAAATAACAACCGAAAAATCATTTTAAAGAACACCGTATTTTAAATATATTTTAGTTGAAGACATTTATTTTTAAGGAAAAATTTAATTTAAATTTTCAAGAAGTACTTATCAACCGACATTTTAAATAAAATTATCAAGGGTCTGAATTTATTTGTTCAAGGGACATTACCGTATTATTCTCTCATATTAAAACCAATTTCACCGAAACTACGATATCTCTTTTTGGGACCCAATCCTCAAGCCACGTGTGCGCTATCACTTGCTGGCGGTGTACAGTTCCGTAGGTGATAGTTTTCTACGTGTTTCACGCGCGGTGGATAAACCCGTGTGAACCAGGTGGTTGGAGGGTTTGCCCGAAGGGTTATTGAAATAGTTTGACTTTATTTTCTCCACTTGGTCAAGTTATTCAAAATAAAACCGTTCCGGTTTATAGTTAACTAGTTTGGGTGCTGAGTCACGTGTGCGCTATCACTTGCTGGCGGTGTACAGGGTTATCCAACCAAGACTAGACAAGGCGATTTTTTGACTTTTCCTGTACTTTTATAAAAAAACTGAAATAGCCATCTTAAGTCATTTTCTCCCGCGAATTCGAATATCTTCAGCAAAAAACAATTGAACATCAAACAAAAGTACTAGGGGTCACTTTGATATTTTTTTAAATGGGATGCCGTATTTTTAATGAGCTTATCCGATTTCTCATATAAATTTTGATCTAAAATGTTGGATTTTTAATTCAAAAACGCCTTTTTTCTTCAGTTTTAAATTCGGAAAATGTTCGTCTACCGTAAGATTAATACCTGATAGATGGATACCCGTTTCACCTGTTCACCATTTAACCTGCTTTAAAGCGTCCGTCAGTTAGACAAAATAATCAAGTTTCAAATTTCTATATATTTTTCACGAATTAATTACAAATAATGAAATATTCTTTAGAAGAACGGCTAAATGTAATAAAATTATATTACAAAAGTGGAGAGAATGCTCGACAAACACAAAGAACATTTTTTGAGAGTTTCCAGAGACACATTTCAGTGGATACAATTCACAGAATAAAGACCCTATTTGAAGAAAGTAAGACATTGAAAGATAAGCCAAGAAAGATGAAAAGACGGAATATAAGGGATCGAGCTATTGTTCAATATTTTACTATAAATCCGAAGAGTTCTATTCCGCAAGCGGTGCGAGAAGTAAGGTATGGTCCAGGGCTCCGGAGAGTAAGCTATGGAACAGTTCACAGAACTTTAAAAAAATGTGGTCTAAAACCATATTGCATCCTTCCCGTTCAATACTTAACACAGCTTCAAAAAGAACTGCGATTTCGATTTGTTGCTTCAATGCTGATGAGAGAGCAAGACGAAGATTATAATTTATATAATAAAATTCTATGGAGTGACGAAGCGTCATTTACAACATCGGGGGTATACAATCGGAAAAATACAAGATACTGGGCAGCAGTTAACCCTCATAGATATGAAATGATAAAGTTTCAAGGTTGGAGCTCACTTAATGTTTGGTGTGGGATGTTAGAAAATCGAATTATTGGACCACTATTTTATCGTGGCTCTTTAACAGGCCAAAGATACCTCCATTTTCTTCATAACGATATCGAGGATTTCTTGGAAAGGTTGCCATTGCAAGCCTACAACAATATCATTTGGCAGCAGGATGGTGCTCCGCCTCATGCAGTTCGAGAAGTGGTAACATACCTAAACGAGCGTTACAATCAGTGGATTGGCCGTAACGGAACAATTTATTGGCCACCAAATAGCCCCGATATCACGCCAATGGATACATTTTTATGGGGTCATTTAAAAAATGTAGTTTATCAACGACCCAACAGAAGTCTGGAGGACATTCAGCAAAAAATTATAAATGAAATTAATAGACTTAACCAGGACCAAAATATTGTAAGAGATTCTTTGGAGAGATTGAAAAGGGGGCATCGGTCATGTTTTGAAAATAATGGAGGACACATAGAACAATTATATTATTGAGATTAAAGTTATTCACTTTAGTTTATAGTTTTTTCTAATATGTCATACTTTTTTTATACGTAAGCAATAATAGGTTTGCAAAAACTACTAAATTTGTAATTAATTCGTGAAAAATATATAGAAATTTGAAACTTGATTATTTTGTCTAACTGACGGACGCTTTAAAGCAGGTTAAAGGGTGAACAGGTGAAACGGGTATCCATCTATCAGGTATTAATCTTACGGTAGACGAACATTTTCCGAATTTAAAACTGAAGAAAAAAGGCGTTTTTGAATTAAAAATCCAACATTTTAGATCAAAATTTATATGAGAAATCGGATAAGCTCATTAAAAATACGGCATCCCATTTAAAAAAATATCAAAGTGACCCCTAGTACTTTTGTTTGATGTTCAATTGTTTTTTGCTGAAGATATTCGAATTCGCGGGAGAAAATGACTTAAGATGGCTATTTCAGTTTTTTTATAAAAGTACAGGAAAAGTCAAAAAATCGCCTTGTCCAGTCTTGGTTGGATAACCCTGTACAGTTCCGTAGGTGATAGTTTTCTACGTGCTTTACGCGCGGTGGATAAACCCGTGTGAATCAGGTGATTCAGCATTCAAACGGGGAATCATTCAAAATAAATTCACGAAGTACTAAGGGAGGGAAAAACCTAAAATAACACCGGATAGAAATAGCTCAATTTGTCGTGATTGTGGGAATCGACTAAATTGGTGTTTAATTAGCGAAATTGAACGGCACCGTAATTAGCGTCATTCAAATCATTGCATTGTGTGACCTTACCATTACCGCACGCATTTCTACCTGGCTAGTTTTCTCCGATAACCGAACCGTCTCATACCGCTTGCATGAGTTTATGGCAGACTTTATCACCGCTTTTACTAATGCTTTAAACTGACCGCTTTTGCACGAATCATATTGTTTAACATTTATCAAAATCAATTTTCCAGACTCCGGCTTAGATTTTCAGAAAATTTCAATTATTACGATTTAATAATTTTAAGGCCTACTATACCACTAGCGACCGTATATAGTCCGATTTAGTTCTAAGTACCGAATAGTTATTTTTTTGTTATTAATAACCGAATATTAAGAATAATCTGGTTTACCTAGGAGTTTCTTGACTCCAGATTGAGGACTATTGTTTAATTTATTTTATAAAGTTTATTAATTAGATTAAGCTACTATATTATTTGATCGTAATCATTTTTTTTTATTTTCATGTACATTTTATTTAAGTAACACGACCTGTTGAATTTAAATTAACTAATGGAACGTGTTTTCTTTTTCAATCAATACCCCTGGCTATAGAACCGCTTCCGATATCAGGCTGCGCTTACCGGCAGAAGTAGTAAGCGTCGGCACTCCATCGAACACGACTGGACCCTGTTTATTCTTCACTGTCTAAAGGCTATCTTGAGGTATAGTGGGTCCCTTTTTCCCACTAAAAACATTAAAAGGGGTGGCGCTCGTAAAATTCTAATTAGACCGAAAACAAAAACAAATAAGTAACCACCGTCACCGAGTGCCACACAGTAAGAAGCGTTAATCCGAAACAACTTCTTATTACAAAGGCATCTTACAAATTCTTACATACACTTCTTACATATCTTAGAGCAAAACGGCATACATGTCCCTATCTTACTTTCTTATTATCTTCCTAAGGACATCAATTTTTGGTTAAACCGGAAGTACTATATTTCCGGATCTCGAGTTACATCCGGTTTAACCGCAAGTTTACACTTCTGGGAAGATAATAAAAAAGTAAGATAGGGACATGTAATCCGTTTTGCTCTAAGATATACCGCTAGAGAGCTAGAAGCTGTCAAAGTTCAAAAATGTAATTTTTCGAAAGTCGATATCTCAGAAACTATTAAGTTTAGATTTATAGTGTGCTTAATAAAAAATAATTAACATTATATGTAGAATCCAAGTATTATAAGATATAGGGCGTTCCATTTAAAAAAATGAAAGCTTTGTTTACCATGACTGTTTGAGGCACCCTGTATAATTACAGGTGTCCTAGTTTTATACATTTTTTAAGGCCTACAACTTTTAAGCCGGAAGTTTTTTATATCGTGTGCAATTTTCTAAATAATTGACCGGTCCGGGACTTTTTGAATTTTGTCAAATCCGAGGAGTTATTTATAATATGTACCTACAAACAGAAAGAGGTGGTGACTCTTGATTCGACCCTTGAGAAAATCAGAAACAGCGAAAAATGTTACATTGGACGTACTAGTCTTTCATTAGTTTTAAAGCAGTTGGGGTTTAAGTACCACGAAACTAACAACCGAAAAACTCTTTTTGAGCAACAACACATTGTTTCTAAGCGGTGGTCGTTTTTGAGGAAATACCTAGCTAATTTAAAGTCAGAGAATTCAAAACCTGTGGTATTCTTAGATAAGACATGGATTTTTGCGAAGGGAAACCAAACAAAATATTCATGGTAGTATGGGTCAAAATACTGCTATTCAAGGGTTTCATCCGGGAATGGAAAAAGATATGTCGTAATACACGCCGGAAGTCGAGAAGGATTTTTGCCAGATGCAAGTTTAGTTTTTACTTCATCGAAGAAAGTGGAGGACTATCATGACAATATGACTGCCGCGATATTCGAGAACTGGTTTGAAGAATATGTGCTAAAATCACTAGAAGAACCCTCGATCATTATTTTAAACAATGCTTCATATCACTCACGAGTTTCTGAAAAAATACCAAACAATAGTTCCACCAAAGATGACATGAGGAACTGGCTAAACACCAGAAAAATAAAAAACGACCATATATTTTTGAAAGCAGATTTGTTATCCGAAAGTAAAGTACACACTGCTGGTAAGGATAAGTCTTACATAGTGGACTCCCTCGCGGGGAAATACGGTCACGAGGTCTTACGTCTGCCCCCATGCCATTGTGAATTTAATAGTATTGAATTAGTGTGGGGAATTTGCAAAAATTACTATGACAAGCATGCATGTCAAACGACGAACGAAGAAAGCATTTTAAATTTATGGAATGAAGCTTTAAAATAAATAGGACCAGAGACTTGGTCAAAATGTATTGACCACGTGGAAAAATTGATTCAAGATACTTTTGACTCGGAACAGGTCATTGATGAAATAAGGCCAATTATTATAACTTCTGATAGTGACAGTGACAACAGTGCTGCTAGTGATATTGACGATTGTAACGCTCTTTCTACGGGGTGTTTTATATCCTCTAGTCAGGCGTCATTTTTCGGGCCTAACAACGGTATTTAGCGGGTTTCTCGAGCGCCACTCTGTTGTTCGGGGTGTAACAGAGAATCACCTTGACCTACGGGTAGCTTTTAGACAGAGGAGAAAATAATGCCAGGGGTCGTATTTGCGCATGTGCAGTCGGGTTCCCTAATTTTGGATGATTCCGAAACGTTCCGTTCGGAATAAAACAAGTAAGTTTCAGTTAAATACTTCTATTAATATAAAACAGAAAAGAAATAACGGGTAGAGGTGATATGAACAGCCTTAATACTAATTTTTTCTATCTCTAATTGTACGGGATTAAATACTTCTTTTAAGTATAAAAAGAAAATAAATAACGGGCAGAGGTGATATGAACAGCCTTAATATTAATTTTTCCTATCGTTAATTTATACAGGAAAGCATACTAATATATTATAAACGGTGGTAAATTGCGGAGTTATGGGGGTGCGAAGCACAGGGGCGGCATGCGACGAAATTAAGGTAATTTGGCCAGCAAAAGCGGTTTTCTTTTAACTTAAGCAGAAAGCGGTTGAAAAGGTGCGGGTTATGATCTCTACAGCGGTAAGCAAGCAAGCGGTAAGTGCAAGTAAGCAATTTTAACAAAAGAAAAACCTGGTGGCTGCCGTGGGAATATCTTCGGTCTTTAACACATTCATTCGGTCGGTGCGTACATTGTCAGTCCTAGTTTTGCGAAGAATGCCGGGTGCTTTATTCGCAAAACCTACTTAGGTCGTTACCGGGTCCGCGTCAGAACACATCACCCAGTAGGTCCCCTTTGTCACTAGACTCGGTCATGCCTCTTTCATGCACTCGCCGGTTTTTCCAAAAGAGTTTTCGTTGGGAAAAACACAACGTTATTGGGTTGTTACAGGGTCCGCGTCAGAACACATCACCCTGTAGGTCTCCCTTCGTCGGCGATTTCACTCATTCAACACGCACTCATATTGTCCGGGACGGATAATTTATTTGTAGGTTAACACAGGGTCCGCGTCAAAACACATCACCCTGTATGTCCCCTTTTTATTATCGGTCTCAGCTCTTAATACAATTGCTACTCCCAAGACACTCAGGCAGGGCTACTTACTTGTTCGGTCTTTCTGTCTGACTGTTCTGGCTGGAGGTCAAGCGCCAAGTTTCTTTTGATCACAAAACAGATAAGAGGTTAGAAATGCGAACTACGTAGAAAACCAGAGAAACAAAGACTCAAGTTGGCCACCAGTCCACCCCGAGCGCTACGGTAGGAAATTTATTGCGGGTGGCGGGTAGTTTAAATAACTCGTTTTTAAATTACTGGTATACTGTTCAAACAATATTTGAGATTTTTAAAGACGTTTTATCGCTTTTTGAGTTAATTCACTCTAAAATACCATGTATTCACTAAATTTCAGAATTTAATGAATGTATGTATTTTATATCAAATTATACCAAAAAGTCAATAAAAGTCATTAAAAACCAAATATTGTTGTTATTTATGAATGCCGATGTAAATAACAAACAAAGCTTATGAAGAAAAATTCAAAATTTATTTAAACTTTACCATAAAACATAATGTGAACAAATTCTGACAAAAATTGGTATCGAAACAATAAAAATACTTTATAGGTACATTCTGTAAAAAATAAACCAAAAATGTAACTAATAACAGCGACGTGACTAAAATGGTTCCAAGTGTTTAATGAACCAGGGTTTGCTCGAGGCAAATAGGTGAATTCTTGACATTTGGGCGTTGTCCCAAAAAAAAAAATGTTTGCTTCATATCAAGCCCAGGTCTTCTAGTTACTCTACTGACTATTAATACAAAATAGCAATCTCGTAGCCAGATGCATGATGTCTTAGCCAGGTGTAGGTCAAATGTTGCAGCCAGAGTTAAATTGTCACAGTATTTGGGCTTGATAAGGTGTCCATGCAACAGAAAAAAATGTTAATGATTATTACCAAAATGACTAACAGACTGAACAAAACATAATTTTTTAATTAAGTACTGAGAAACTGAAAGCAGTGAAAAAAAATTCGATAATATAAAGTGGAATGTGTACATGTGTCAAAAGTAGAAGGGATACATTTAGAGGACCAAACAGAATGTTTTAGACTGTCAGTAAAAAAAAATTGAACTACCATAGTTCTACAGAGAATGTGGAAGTGATCCTAAAACATCAGGTGGTAAAAGCTCAGGGCCAGTTTGAGAACAGCATTCCAATTAAGCCTTTTTCAAACTGAGTTCTAAAATTGAAAAACATTGAAATGATTTTCACAAATCCTGAAGTTTTTGCGCTCGATCAGGATTAATATTACATTTATTCTTCCACACTCTTAGTCTTTCATCATCAGTAAGGGGAAATGTATAGAAAAATGATTATTGACACAATTAGGGTCAGATGAAGATCTAAATGCACTCTTGCAACCGGGATATTTACAGTAAAACTTGATATTGGTTATTGAATGGGCGACACAGGCCATCATAGATACTGATAGAGGCAAATAAGGAGCATACACTTAAATATAACACTTAAAGTATTAAATGGCAAAAACAAAATGAAAAACTTACACGAGGCTGAACATTAAAACTCCTTCGGCATGACTTATCATACAGTTCTATTTGCATTCGCTTGGGCTGTGGATATGTACCTCTTCTATAAACTATGGTTGGTAGACCTTTTTGAAGAGTATGCTAAAAATATTAGAAAATTAATTTGAAAATTCAGCAAACCTAACCTTCAAGGCGTAAATTTTACATTTAGGTTACATACCTGTGATATAAGGTCGCGTAACAATCCTAAAATTCTTCAAAACTCGTAAAACGGCCAGTAAAGGATTAAAACGGTAATTATGATATAAAAATTAAAAAAAAAAAACAACAATTCGTTGGGGGTTCACATTTTACAAAATTGACAGAACTTCTCTTCTTCTTCTTCTTTTATCCAAAAAACGGATAATAAAGCCTTTCAGTTAGTTGGCGTAATATATATTGCGTTTTCAACAAGGTCTGTCTCTTTTTATAGGTAATATTATGAGAGAGAGAGATAGTCGACAGATTAATATGCAAGTCTGATTTGACAAGGAGCACATGGTATAGTGACCGTTCGAAGAGCCCTCTGGTGGACTGGTGGCCCACTAGGTTTTGTAACGGTTTTCTTGTTGCGAAGTTCCCCATATTAGTTTCACCCATGTGCTTTTGATTCTCTCCTTGAGTTCGAGCTGGGCTTCGATTCCCCCACTAGTAATATCCTACTCCGGGGAAAAAAAGCCTGCGGTTGGCTGCGCGTAGGCGCATAGTGGATTGCTGCCTACGTCCTTTTTGCATGGTCTGGGAGAGTAATTAGCTGACTTGCTAGCTCAATTAATTTACACGGCGCGTAACTTAATTATTTATACGCGAATTTAACCGGTTATAAAGTGACTTCGTCACACGATTAAATGTACGTTTTATGTAATTAAATTTCTAATTATTATTATTATCATTATTACTTACATAGTTAGGAAATAAAAAATAATTAAATAAATAATTGTAATGGAAATTTTAATTATGGCCCATATATCTAAAATTAGTAGAAATTGTTTGAGGACCGCTGTCTATTTTATTCTAGACTAATTTTGACCATAATCGGTTAATGACAAATGCGCATTCACTCACTGAACGCATTATAGTACTTAAGCACTTTAGATTGTTTGGTAGTATCTAATCTTAAAAAAATATTGTAATAGCCTAATGTAAAACACTTTTTCAAAGATTTTTAAAAAGGAAAGCGAGGGTAAATTACTGATTGGACGAAAATTCTTTAACATCTATTGATCGTCTTTTTCATATAGAGGAGTGACAAAGAAATCCTTTAGAGCTCGGATACTTTCCCTCTAATAACGAGACATTTACACTTTCAATACGAGGCAGTACAATAGTTTGTATACATTTTGTCAATAGAAATAATGGAATTTCATTATCACCAGCACATTTTTGATTTTTAAAATCTTTTACATTATTTATTAATTACAATTCGGTTCCAGGGTTCAAGAACATTGACCTATACCTGTTATTCAAGACAGCACTCGAATTACCACTAGATAGAGAAGTACTGTTTCTATTTACCTCCACTATCCGTGGTATTGTTTACAAATAAAGAATTAAAGCGATTGGCCACACCCTGCAAAGTCACCCCTCCACCCCAAAAATATGATGATAAAAGATGTTGTATTTCGAAAATCTTCCCTGTGTGTTAAAATTATGATTTGTTCAAAATGGTTACCATTGCTTTGTGAACACAAGTACAGACGATATTCAAACCGTTCGTGGACCCTTTGAAGGGTCTTTGGTGAATAGACCTACATTCTCAGATAATCCTTTGCTGGAGTTATTCAACTGAATCTCGTTGCATTTTGAATACAATATATTTTAAGTTGCCACACAGTTCAAAATCGAGTGGTGTCACATCTGGCAACCTAGGTGGCCATTCACCAATCCACTGCTCCGGATAAAGCTGGATTTATAAACTCGACAAGTTGGCGAAGTTGAAGTTCTGTTCAAGTTGGTGAGGTTCGATATTTGACAGTTCAGAATATGGTATTCATAAAGTCAGTTGCGAAGTTCAAGAAATTGTTGTTTAATTGGTCGAAGTTTGTGTCCAATAGAATGAATTAAAATATTTTATAAATTTGGATAAAGTCGAGTAACTGCAAATTAGTGTTATCACTCTCCACATTATCCATTTTTCTGTTTAAATTTTCCGGCACAAAACACAAAACTGACTTTACAACAAATAGAAAATACAAATACAATAATACAAATGGCGGAATGGCGACGTAAACAATGAACCACATGACTTTATACTAGCGTCTTCATTGGTCGGAACGAACTTTCCGAACTCCGAACATAAAAATTGGTTATTCCGAACTAACCGGAAACTTTTCAAACTTTGCACAAGCTGAGTTTCTAAATTGAACTGAGTGTTTCCTTTAGTTTAAATTGAACTCTTACTTCCAACGCCAACTGAACCTCAGCTTTGCGAACATTTTAGTTTATAAATCCAGCTTATGATTATTCAACTACTCTCGTACTCGACGTATGTAATGGGGAGGTGCTACGTCTTGCTGGAAATGTAGCAGATGTTCATCTAAAGGAAGATACCTATTAACGTGCCTTTGATTTTCTATGATGAGATTTGACCTCGCTCCGCTAACGGCAGTTTTGTTTGCTGACCAAATTGCCATTTAGGTAGAAGGTATGTTTATTACTAAAACAGATGTGTTCTAGACAGGAGTTCGCCCTAGCCTCACATAGACACTGTATCACCCACAGTATAAGGTTGGTTCGTTTTATTTTTGCTAGGCCAATTACACGAAAACATCATCTTAACAATCCTAAAGCACCGAGATACTGTTAGCCTCATTGCCGCCTAAATATCACGAGGGTTATTTGAAAGACATGGGATATTTCACGTATTAACGCGAACTGCAAAACACTGAGGTGCAACTTTGTGCAGGTCTTAATCAAACACAACTACTTTTACTGTATGCTTAAAAGAATAGTAACCTCTGTTATCGGGCACGCGTCCCCAAAATATCACTTACTATAACATTAGAAAATCACTTTGCCTGACACAGATGTCAAATCACGTGCTATTGTTGTTTACAGTCACGTGAAACATCTGCTTACGTTGAAGTGTAACAGGACACTGATTTGAGTTGAGCAACCAACGCATGTCACGTCCGTTCAGGTTGGCAGCCATACTTGTTTACAGTCAACAGGGAGATTGAAGCATCCGTTGAACAATAAATTACATTGTCCTTTGTCGGTTAAAACATCACAGAAACCAATATACATATTGTCGAAGCCGCAAGCCTATGGCAAAGCTACCTATTAACGGTTTTCGTAGACTTGAATTTAATATTATTTAGTTTAGAGTGTAGCACGTTTTTATGTATAGAGAAGACTTTTGAAGTTTTCCGAGAATTAGAATACTGCGGGATAAAACACTAATGATTTTTAACCATAGGCTAGACATTTGGCGGTTTTGCCAGTAAAATAGAATAAGAATATCTTGTTGCTACCCTCGAAAACTGAAGGACTCTTGAACACGGGCGGCGTTATTTCTTTATTGCAGCGTTGCCAATTCGCAGACGTCATTGCAACGTTGAAAGATTAATTTATGTTTATTACTTTGGACATTAGTAAACGTGTTTCCCAAACAAGATGTTTTCTTAACAATTGGGGCTGAGCACTAATCCTGTTGCTCATAATTTCACAAATCATAATACGTCTGTCTAGATCACCACCACCTACTGATTAAGTAATTTGTGGCTTGTATCGATTAAGTTGGTGAAGATTTAATACTTTTCTAAAATATTCCTGCTATAGTCCGGTTAGAGTTGTAATTATACGAGGCCACGCAGTGGGAGCCATTGCAAACTGGCTAAAAACTTCAATCTTCATTAAGCAATCTTGATTCAATTCTTTCTCTATTGAAAAATGGTCCGGTTTCTCTAAATTTTGGTACCAGCTCTCGGATGAATTTGTTTTTTTCTGGATGTCTATCACTAAGTATAGTCGCAGTCCTTGCAGAGCAGCAATTTTCGACTCCATAAATAAAAATTACTTTTATACGTTCAGCGATCTTTAGAAAGGAGTGCAGCACTATCAAATCGAAAACTATTGAAATCGCACACATCGGCCAGAACCTATTTTGACGATTTCAAATTGACACCCAGATGGGATTTTGATGTAATATTCCACAACAGAAATATAAAAAGAAAGAGGAAGCCAGAAAACAGTTATCAACGGAAAACATTTTAATAGTTTTATAGTTAATATCAAAACACTCATTGGAGAAATTGAAAACTATTGAATTTTTACATTGGAGGTTTTACAAACCGTAGATTAATAGGTGCAATTTATTGAAAGGGTAGTAGAATACTAAATCTAACTATGCATTTCCGTTAAGTTTATTTATAAAATCATATAAACAAATAATTATAATAATACTGGGAAACAATACCGTTGTATTTAAAAAAATTATAGTAAAAACTCTAAACGATTCTCTTTTTTAAGGGTGTGCTCAGAAGAATATCATAAAAGTGATGATGTTCTATTTCAATTACAGATCTAAGATATTATAGGTGTTCGTATTTTTTGTATCAAATAGGTGGTAGTTTCTTAAAAAGCGGACATTAATAAACCGACATCTCTTGATTTTCTCTTTGGTGCAGCAGTAATGTTAAGTTATCTGAGAAATCAGTGATGCCCTGTCCTCCAAATGGATTATATTTCAAGTGCCACAAGTCTATTACATCCAGGTGTTCAGCATTTTTTCCCGATTTGATTGAGTTACTCACAACATACATTTTTTGAAAATTTCAGTTGCCTGACACGTGTTTCGACCCTTGCGGAATTGTACGTGTCGTTACAGAGTTAATATCTAAGTAATAGTAACGGTAAACTTGTCAACATGTCATTAAAATAAAATAAAATTAAGGAGATGAAGTGAATTGACAGACATATTATGGGTTATTTTGGTCCTTAATTTTCAGGTATTGGCCAAAAATATCATCAAAAATAGCTCATCTCTTTTTCTTTCAAGAATATTTTTTTTTATTGCAAGTGAAATTGTATATAAAGTGGGAATCTTGTTTTAAAAATAGAATTAATGTACTATCCTTCTTATAGTATATTTTTGCCTTCGTATAAAGGCTTCCTATGCCTTCGTGATGACGGTTTTGATTAATAAACAGTTTCATTCTTTCCCTCACGTAAGAGTCTGTACATGGTCGACTTTGCAGTTCCGGCCAAGCTTCGAATAACCTCCACTGTACAATCTACACTTTTTGCAATATATTGCTGTTTAAGTGCATTAAATAAGTTAAGTACAATTAATTTTTCGTTGATAGATAATGCACATTTAGCCGCACGTGTAACTGAAACAATACTAAAAAAAATAGACTATAGGAGTACGATACGCCGCGGGCACTGATGCTAATACGGTTTCTTACTTTGTAACTAAGATTATAATACTTTTATGAATTAACAGAAAATATGTATACAGGCAGGTATTCCCATGGAATGGCCACTTTATCCTAATTCACTACTGTCTTTCAATTTCAGATAGAGTATAGTGACCATTTACATTATTCGTCCATTTTAGTTTCCAAATTCGTGGTCTTAATAATTATAGCTGTGACGAAATATAAATACCGTAGGCGGAAACCCATCGGTTCAGTTGTGAGCAAGATTTGTTTGGTTTACTCTAGCCATAATATTGAGGCGTGCTTTACGTTTGTATTGTTAGACACTATAAACATAAAATAACTATATTCACTGATAGTCATGCTATATATTATCTTGGCGTGAAATTTCAATTTTATATACCCTGCATAATTCGACGAGTGTAAGAATTCGAAATGATGAAAGTCGTAGTGATCATGGTAATGCTTGCAGTAACTGTTTATGGTTAGTAAGGTTTTATTCTGTATTATGTGTTTGTTCTGTATTTGTGCTATTATATTATATTTAGGTTTATTCAGGGTTCGTGTCCAATAGCATCCAAATTACAATGGATACAAAAAAAATTACGTGCATACATTACATAAAAATATGTTTTTTTCTTAAATGACATGACCTGTTCAATCTTCCGTACCGTTGAATTTTGTGTAATTGATGGAGTTTAACTTTTAAATGCCTTTGTTTTATATAAAATATGTAATTATCTAAGTTTTCTGGTTATTGAAATAATTAAGATATATCAAGAATACCATGGATAAAACTAAAATAAATTATCTCAATAACGCGCGTTTATTAAGAGGAGAAAACTTCTTGAACAATTAACACTATATATTAACCATTCGATTTAATTACAAATAAAGTTCAATTCGACCTCCTAAGTTTAAATTATACCCACGAAATCTTTTTCCAAGGGGGTCACTTACGTTTCTTAAAATATTTAATATTGGACTATTTGTTTAAAAAATGTCTCTAATGCAATCTTGTAGTTAGAAGCCGCTTTATACCCCATTTCCTTCATATATTCCCTTAAAAAAAATCTGGCATGATTAGGTCGAAATATTTTGCTGGCCAACACACTGGGCCTCCTCTTCCTATCCAACGATCATTGAAACTTTGAACACTGCTGGCGCCATATCTTGCTAAAACCACATTATTTCGCAAGTATATTTTGGTAACCAATTTAGACGTGGTTCTGTAAAAAATGAAGATATACCTCACCTGTCAGACTTCTATCAAGAAAATGTATTGATAATATAATTTTCTATTATACCGGCCCATACATTAAGCGACTATCTGTGTTTCGCCAGAACTTCGAGAAAAGTAGGACTATCAAGATGTATCAAAGAACAAAATGTTTTGAAAATTTCTGGCCCGTCAAATAACTCTACAGTGTAATTAAAACGTGGACATAAAAAACATTTTGGTTTCCCTCGTATAATATGACGTAGGTCCGATTTTCTATTTATTTGAAAATGAAAAATCTGAAGTCAAGAAATTGATCTATAATATCCCTAAAAACCCAATAAAATCGGGTAAAGGTTAAAAAGTTATGGAGGTTTAACATTCGTTAACATTTCAAGGTGCCCGTTTCTTATGCCAGTGTATTAAAGAAAAATGATCAAAATGAGAAGTGATTGCAGGTCATTAAATAAATTATTTATTATTTTAGGCAAGCCCCAGTTACATCAACAAGTGCCACAATTGGGCCTTAGTAGTTTCACCCGTATTCTGCATGGAGAAGATGCTAAGATAGCTGATTATCCTTATCAAGTCTATGTAATACTTAATGTAACTGATTTTATTGGTGATGTTTATTGTGGAGGCTCCATCTTAAGTACTAATTTTGTTTTGAGTGCTGCCCATTGCTTTGAAAATGGGTAAGTCAGATAATCATTTTTAACCAGACAGCCTTATACACCTTTCCAGAACTCTACCCCACCTGACTTCAAAAGAATTCAAGATAGTGTACAGCCAGTAGCATAGGGGCACTGTCCTTGTTCTTCATTAAAATAATTGCTAATATATAATACCTATAACAATGTAAGTTTAATTATTTGTTAAATTATATTTCTGTGGATCACTGAGCTATACATAATATTGTATTTCGTATAGTATATTTTTACTTATAATTATTATAATAATAGTATATATCATTATCACTATATAACCATAAAATAACGTCCAAAAGCTAGTAACAACATGCATCTCCATAAGCAATTTAAGATATCTTTCGCGCGGTGACGTCACTGCGCGCGCAGTACGAAATTGAGAAGGCTACATATCATATCGTGTTTATTTGTATCCTTCTTACGAATAGATTTTTTTTTATCAGTACCACGACACGATCATCTAGTTTCCTTTTCTGTTTATTTTCTCCTTTGATTAAGAATTAGCGCCAATAGTAGATTTCTACGTATGCCCATCATGTCTACTGGTTTAATCACACAAGATTTGGCAACACTAAATTTTAATTAAAGTTTGCAATAATTTAGGGTATAGTAGATTTTACATTATTCCGTTGACATTTTAACTGCCATAAGACCTCAATAATTATCCCTCGGGCCTTAAAATTACTGTTGGCCGCTGCCGTTATTTGCTTCGGCCAAACATAAATTGTTTACTGTATTTCGATAGGTTGCATGGTTCAAAATATGTCAGTTGAAATAAAAGGCTTTTTCTCACACAAAATATATCTATTTACTTCTGTTATTGGTCTGCGTAGCAGCAAATACGGTTTTACTGTTACATCTTAGTAAGATATCTACTAACTTCATTAAATCAGCTACACATTCTACTTCACTATTTACAAACTATAATATCGGGATACAATACTACATTCTTACACCTTCGAGAATTTGTCTCATAAATTCACGACTTTCCTCATGTTTTTTACAAAAGCTCAACTGGACTCGAGTCGTGATATAATAATTACATTATTACATCTTCGGGATGACTTCGCGAATTGACCGACCTATTTCATAGCTTGGATGCCGTGAAATCAACTAAAACTCGCGTAAACTACCGCAAGTGAGACAGTCTGCCTCTGACAAGGCCTGATACGAATCTTTGAGCAGTTTTGAAGTCTATTTAGATCATTCAACGACCACCGTTTCCAAAAGATTTGTTGAATTTTCGTATACTGTTGCCAAAATTTTAGCCCATTGTCAGGTGTATCAGGCAAATCTTTGTCCGGATATGCGGTTAGACTCTCACCTATTAGGGAATGTCCCGGCGTCAGATAACTAAAGTCCGAGGGATGGTTTGTTAAAGGGCACAAAGGCCGTGAGTTTAAAACAGCTTCTATTTGTGTTAAATTAGTGTAAAACTTCTCGAGTGTGAATTTTGAATTCCTCATTAATGAAATAATGTCATACTTTGTACTTTTGACAGTCGCCTCCCAAAGACCGCCCCAATGTGGGGATCTAGGAGGGATAAATTTCCATTGAATTTCATTATGCGAAAGATAATCCAAGAATGGTTCATACTTTTGTGAATTTTTAAAAAGTTTGTAAATATCATATAACTGATTATTTGCTCCCTGAAAATTAGTACCATTATCGCTGTACATAATAGTCGGGTTTCCTCGTCGAGAAACAAATAGTTTCAATGTCATAATAAACGATTCTGTAGACAAACTAGTCACTAGTTTGATGTGAATACCGCTTGTTGCCATGCACACAAAAATAGCTATGTAAGCTTTAATCAAAGGTGCTTTTCTTAAACGTGACGATTTTATTAAAAATGAACCACCGTAGTCTATTCCTACTCGTTTGAATCATTAAGGTATTCCTACCTCAATGGTTTAAATGGTCTTGCTGCTTAAACTCTCTTACTCGGGAGATCTGCCATAATTTGTTGTACCGGAAGGGCTCGAAACCGTGTACACGTAATACAATTCCGTCTTACCCCTTTTGTTTCTCGTAAATCATTTAAGGGCCAAAATCTTAACCTAAAATTGATAATACTGACTGAGAACCCGCGTGTCCCAGTCCTAAATGTTCGTGTTTTAACATTAGTTTAACACTATCGTTGTGAGCAAATACAGATGCTTTTGATCGAAAGACACATTCGCATTCTCAAGTCTACCTCCCACTCTTATAAGTCCGTCACAATTCAAAAAAAAGTTTAATAGCTCTGAGCTGCTTATTTGAAATTAGTTTATTGGTTGTTAAATCCGAAACTCCCTTAGTGAAGTGCTGAGTCTGTTCTTTTCTGTAAATTTTTGAGAATTTTAAACTTCACTTACTGTGAGAATTGCCTCATGAATTTTATTGTTCTTATTTGTAGCATTATAATGTATGAATCTAAACATGAACGCCAATGAGCGCAATAGCCGTGAGAAAATAGAGAAACGAAAAAAATATTCCAACCAAAAATGGAAGGGCTCTATCTTCTGGCTAGTAACAAGTGCAATTTTTCTCTGCTCTGGGACATTCAACAAGCAATCACAATTTTAGAATCTGTCCACAAATTTATAGATGAAACTACTATTAAATTTTGAAAGATTTTCGCAATTTTATGCATTAAGTTTGACAAAATTACCAAATCACAGGGTTCAAGCCTTGGCACCGTTATCGTCTTTATTTGAGCGACTCTAGATTTTGAAGAAATCAAACTGCTAGACACTGAATTATCTGTATAAATTACACGCATATATACGCATGCCCCGTACGCCACTGTGCTGGCATCCGCAAACCCATGCAGTTCTATTTTTTGAATAGTTTTATTATCACACAATTTTCTAGGAATTTCTAACGAATCCAGGAGCGAAACCATGATTAAAAAATCATTCCATTCACGCAACAAATCATTGTTTGTTATCTCAGTGTCCCAATCCAATTTTTGGATCCAAAACTTTTGCATAAGAATTTTTCCTTTCACTATCACTTGATTCACTAACACCAATGAGTCAAAACATTGTGCAAAAGTGGAAAGAATAATTATTTTTGTTGGTTTTTTATTTTTCGAATCGGTAGGAATTAGTCCCAAAAGTTTATTAGGTGCATTGTCAAAATTGAGATCATACTCAACTAATTGTTTTTCAGAAATTAAAACTACAAAATTCCTTGAATTTGAACACCACTTGTGCAAAATAAATCCGTATTTATTTAACGTTTGGTTTAATTGAGAATGTAAATGTGACAGTTGTTCGTAACTGCCAGATCCTGCCAAAATGTCATTGACATAACATTGCGATTCTAATGCTTTCGAAGCTAAAGGAAATTTCGTACTTTCCAAAGTTGCTATTTCATGAACAATTCGCGTAGCAGAAAATGGTGCAAAATTTGATCCGTATGTTACCGCTTGTAACTATGTAACGTTCCGTTTTTTTTTGTGGAACCATTTAATTAATTTTTGAATATTTTGTTTCTAAATTTTATTTTCTAATTGTTTAAACAATAAGTGTCGCCAAAGTGTCAAGAAAGGTAGGTAGGTTCACTAAACGTAAACGCAAGGTTTCTTACCTATTTATAATAAATTTAAATATAAATTTCCATATCGTAGCGACCCTCAATAATTATTTTTTTATACATTCAAGTGTTAACAAAATATTTTCCCTCATTCAATAGTTGGCGGTAATCTATTTTAAACTGCGTTTATTCCCCCGAAAAGTAACTAGATTGGCGCATTGGATTGAATGCCGTGCATCGATCCGTATCGAGCCGTCAGAGGCGGCACACATTTTTAATGCCGGTTAAATTAATTATCTTTCAATAGTCATTTAAAGATCTATATTAATATATTGATTAGGTAGAATTAATGTTATAACATTGGGAATGCCCAAATTTAATTGATTGCTATGTGATGAGTGCAAATTTTAGGAGTTTTGGTCCAAAAGTTTAAATGCTTAAATCTATAATGACGAATCGCTACTGTTTTTTTGATAAGTTAGAATGGTAGATATTTTGGAGGCCTTTGGCTATATGGGGATTTTGTTTTCTTACCATACTGGTAAAACTAAGCATTTTGGTGGGGAATTGTCTGGCGCCGAAAACGGAAGTCACCATTTTGGTACCAAAAGTTGTGCTTCAGCGTGTTGGCTAAAGTCGTGTTCTGGTTTGTGAATTTGGGGTGATTGTGGAATCCAAATTCATCCGTATTGGGATTAACCTGGAACTACGGCTCGATTTATATTTCCGATTGGAATTTGTTGATTGTTGATGTTCCAATGGAATCTTCCTGAAAGGGGATTAAATAAGCCATCAAGTAAGTGATTGTTTTAAGAAATGGCCATCTTTGCATTATGGCATACTATGTCTTCCTTTTAGTCGCTGGAATCCATCAGATTTTGTTCATCCATCATCTACTTTTGTAAAGGCAAGGAGCATTTCACCGAAATCCAGGATTACTAAGAAAACCCTCCGAAAGAGGTAGGTTTCGTATTATATAACTATTTTCTCATGTTTCTTTTCTCCATTTTAATGAGTCCTGAATTATTTTAGGGTTTTTTTATTTTCCTGTCATCCTTTTGACGTTTCTGTCTTACTCGGGATTTTCCTCTTCTGCACCCGGTTTCCTTTATTGAAACTGGTGAGGGTGCCACTGCAAAGCTCCCGAGCAGAGTGGCAAGCGATATATTGCCATAACGCTGACCCGGACAATACCTGACTGGTGCCCGAGACGGATCAACAACGTTATTACGCAACAGATAAGTCGTAGACAATAGTGTTATTAACCTTTTAAAATAAATCGTTGCTTGCCAATATACCTATAGTAAAATAGTCTGGTCTGATAGTCATTATTAAATAATACCTCTAGCTTTTGACATAACTTGTAAGGGGAACTTGTAAAATATGGATCCATATTAAAAGGGTAGTTGAAGTAACTGCCTCCCTTGTGCGATATCCGGCTTTTATTTATCATATAAATATACATATTGTGTTCTTTTACCTACTTTCAGCAAATATATATATTCCGTAATCAGAATAGACATTATCTCTAATGCTTGTTTTTTCCCTTATTTGATTATTTCTTTGGGGGATAATTTTCTGGGTTAAATTTGAGGGTAGTTCAGGGGAATTACTAAGGGATAAATCAACTAGCAAGGTGGACCACACCTATTAATCCATATAACCCAGTGGCGCCGATTTCTAGCTTGGGCTCTTTGGTTCACCTTAATTACAAAACACCCCGAATTACTGTCAGCCCCAAAGAAAGGAAAATATTCGAAATTCATATTGTTTACTTTTACCGAGCTAGCCTGGGTATATGCCACATTTAAATTTTTTTTTTGGTTTATGTTAAGCGACCCTGAGAGCGTGGCAACTACAAACACTGTAAATTATAGCTCGGATCATCGCGCCAGAGAATGTTCTGTAAAAATCTGTGTTCAGTGGCTTTTATTAATTTTAGTTCCAGTTGGTTTTCCTAGAAGTGAATCTTGTTATACTAGTGTTTGGCTTCTCGACGCATAATATTTTTTTGTTGCGTTAGTGTTTGAATGTGGCATCCAAGGCTTGTACATACATAGTATTAGCTACACTTATTTTTTATTAAACATTATAAAAAAAATACAAAATACAAAAAATACATTATACACAAATTAAATTATAAAAAATCATGATATTCTTCGTCATTTGAGGAACTGTCATCTCCTCTTGACGTTACAATTAACGGGTCGACGGTCCGATCGATCAGGTGGTCAAGATCCCACATTTTCTCCTCTTCTTTAATGACATGATGGACTGCTTTTCGCCAGTTCTCTGGTGTCACTTCCTTAATGGCTTGATCAAACAGTAGCTTAACGTCTTTCATTTTGAATGTCGTGTTGTGTCTTGCTACAAATCCTTTCACTTGCGCCCATATAAGTTCTATAGGATTTAGTTCGCAATGATATGGCGGTGTGCGCAGCACAGTTACAGTATGTTTTTTTTGCTATATCTTCCACGGTATATTTCATAAAACGATGTTTGTGTAAATTTGCTATAGCTAATAGTTCCTTCTTTATCAAATTATCTTCAAATTCAATACTTTTGGTGGTTAAGCAGTCGATAATTTCTTGTTTTCTCAAAGATGAAGTTGGAGTCTTCTCTGTGCGTCGTGAATGATAGCTTGCGTTATCCATAACTACTACTGAATCAGCTGAAAGATATTTTATCATTTCACCAAAATAGTCCTCAAGAACCTTCGAATTCATATCCTCGTGTTAATCTCCCGTATTAAACAACTGAAAGGTTAGCAAACCTTTTTTTAAAAATCCTTCTTCGCTTTCAATATTGACGATTATTAGTATCTTCCCTTTACCTGAGGCACCTTAATACCCGTTGACAGGCCTTCCATGAAAGCTTGGCGAGCACTGGTTATATTTTTGGTCTTGCCACAGTTTTGGTACTATATATAACCTTCATTAATCCTCGTCTCATCAAGATAAAAGATTTTCTTCTGCTCTTTTCTGTACTACTTTATACTTCACAAGTATTTTCGTTGCAAGCAAACAATTTCATCGCTTTCCAGTAAAAGTGATTTACGGTTATGCTTTTCCCTGACAAAATCCATATTTTTTAGAGTGGTCCATAAAAGTTTTCTAGTTATAAAGGGAATACTGTTATCCTGGCCAAGCTCCATTAAAATGTTATCTAGGGTGGGTATTTCTTTTTTAAAATAAAAAGAGTGAACTCTTCTTCGAACTACACTTTTGGTGTCTTCATCAAGGACTTTTGCTGATCTGCCTGGACTTTTCTTGGGAGGTTACACTTGACCTGCTGTCTTTCTCTCTCGCAATAATTTAAAAACGGTGGACTTTCCAACTCTAGTCATTCGGGAACATCGGTCGACAGCTTCTTGTACAGTAAAATTCGGATAATCGTATTTTATGCAAACATGTACATTTAAAAAAAAATTATTTCACTCACTGATAGTGGAAAATTATTGAAACATTTTTTTTGGTTGGTGTGAATGTCGCCATTTTATTACTAATCTTATAATACTGTGAACACTATATATGGCTTAACAGTAAATACTGATGCGTTAAACTAAACAAATATACTTATTAAGGTCATACACACACACGATATATGAAGTTTATTTCAAATTACCACCTACTTATATGATCCAGCCAAAGAGGCCAGAGCCAAACTCGGTAGCTGTTAAATGGTACCTGTTGAACGCAAAACGTAACTTTATAATCTTGGGACTTCAATCTCAACATCTGTTTTGATATTTTTTAAATTCCAATATATCGTTGTGGGCGTAGCCAATCTCGACACCAAATACCTGCCATTTTTAATCCTATAGCCGATCTCGACACCAAACGTTAAGGTTTTAGGTAAACTAATAGCCTTTCTCGACACAAACAAGTAAGATGAATTTTAGTGAGCTTGGGTAATGTCCATTTCAGCCCACAACGAAAAACTAATTAAAATTAGAGCAGCATGGAACTCCGCAGATGCATTCCGCAGAATCCTTACGCAGGTATAAGGTTTTATAGACTTATATTGGTTAAACAGCGCTAACACGGCATCTAATCCACCTTTTTGGTTCCAATTCGTCTTTTTCAAGTTCACCGGGGAATATTATTATTAATTGTTTGCCCCTTTTATAGACTTATATTGGTTAAACAGCGCTAACACGACATCTAATCCACCTTTTTGGTTCAATTCGCCTTTTTTAAGTTCACCGGCCAATTATTTACCAGCCCTTTTTTACTTTTGTTTATTAGAATATCGATTTTAATATTCATGGTGTCGAGAAAGCCTATCGGCTTAAAGGGCCCTTTCTACAGAGTTAGGTACAAGACAAATTTGGTGTCGAGAAGTGACCCGCCGATCGTTGTCTGCGTCTTACAATCATAAATTCAGTGTGCCGATATGCAAAGTTTGTTGCCTTTCTACAGTAACAATTTTTATGTTGAACAAAAGAAGGCTATTATAGCATGTATCCTATTTTTTTTAAAAAATTTACACTGGAGTGATTATTTGGATGTGAGCAAAACTAGAGTTGATTAAAAATTGTTTTTCTCATCACACATAATACCTATGCCTGTACTCCTTGTTTTGTTGATCAGTTTTATTTTGTAATTGTATGTTTCCCTATTAATATTGTAAACTAAGTTTATTGTATTGTTTTTATCAATTATTTTTGTTGTGAAATTTTAAATTTCTGTTACAAAAAAAAAATTCTTACTCTACACCTCTCTGAAATAGACTATAGTACAGTACAAAAACAGAAATTCAAAATTTTATGTCAAATAGTAATATATATTGGGTTAGGTGTAAGAACATTGGGTTAGGTGTAAGAACAGTCAGCCATACTTTGATATGGCTGACTGAACCTCGCCCAGTAAACTCATTATAATTTATTTCACAATTTCTGTAATATTATTAAATAAAAGACCTTTATTATTATTATTATTATTATTATTATTATATTTTAAAGAAACTTACAAGAGACGGGACCTTTTAGAAGTTTTATAAGCTTATAAAATTATATTTATAATTATAAAGAATACGTGTGTGATAAACTGGCAACCGAAAATGGTCTAATCAAAATAATAGCACCAAGTAAAATGAAATATTAGAAGGAATAATACTTCCCCCACATTAAATTAATCTGTAGTAGAATTAATAATAAATATAGTAAGTAACATTTCTGCACACAGTTGGAAAAACTATATGCAACATGTAATTACGGTGGAAAATTCTTATATTTGCATGAGTACTAATGTTTAACCCTTAACAATAGGTTTAGATGAAGATAGTGATAGTGACACAGAACTAAATTTAGTGTAATTTAAAATTAAATTGCCAAAATTGATTATTATAAAAGTTTTCTGTGGACACACAGAATTTCCAGTTTTTTTAAGCTTGTTTTATCGAATAAAGATATTAAGGGGCGGCAAATTTAACGTCCGCCCCGAGCGGCAGAAACTCATTCTATACGTCACCACTTGTTCAGCTGTCATCTTTATAGAGTGTTTTGCATAAAAATGCTTTTTGTTGGTTGTAGATTGAGACTAAGCGACGTAATAGTACGAGCTGGTTCTTCACAATGTAATAGTACCAGTGGTGGCCAAACCTTGCGTTTAACAGTTACTTATTTATTTATACAGTTTCCTATTAGGGGTATAGAATTATTTGACACGTCACTGGGTTTGGTTTTTGCCTGGCAACATAGAAAAAACGAAGAGAAAAAACAAGTCAGATACGTAAGAGAGATACGAAAGAAAGTATCGTTCGTTCGTCCGTAAAGGATTTCGTTATATTTCGTTTCGTCAAAAAGTGCATTCGTAAAAATCGGGATAATTGTCATAAACCGTCCTATTCGGTAAGAAACCTTTTTCTACTTCAATTCATCGTCAATTCATCGTTAAGAATTTTATATTTCTTTTAATAAAAATACAGTCCACATTTATTTCAATCGTCTACTTATTTATGTAAGATAAAGTACATAAACATTTGGTCCCAGTCGAGCCGGATCTAAAAACGAACAGTTCCTATGGACAAATTTAAATAAATCATTAAATTTTATTCAAAATTATTTTGATCCATCAATTCGACATTGGCAGACACGTCACCTAGGAAATACACATTCATTGTTGACAAGAAAAACAAAAACGTCAAAAAAGAAAAGTGTCAAAGAATAAATTCGTCCACAATAAACAATTCGTAAGAAACCTAGAAAGGTTTTTGTTAATGAGCAATAAAACCTCGCAGACTTCATCGCTTTGATATTTGTCAAGAAACGTGGGAAAAATCAATACTGAGCCTCAGACGTCCCAAACCAAGGAACAAACTAAGTTGCAGTTCGAGTTGCAGACTGAGTTCCAGATTGAGTTTCCGGCCGAGTTCCCGAGCGAATTTCAGATTGAGTTCCAGACTTCGTCGCTACTCCAGACTTGATCCAGAGACAATAAAAAAAAAAAAAAAAATGCAAAAGTGTTTCTCTCATAATAGTTGTCGTAATTAAGGTACCATTCTAAGTAAGTACCTACCTACCCTTTGTAATTATTACTAATTGTCATTATTGTTGTTAATTATATATTTTGTATAGTTTTAGAATCATGGATTTAAACAAATTGAAAAGAAAGAGGTCTTACGCGAAAGGTTTAATGACAAAAATTGAAAATTGGACAAAATTAAACATTGATTCGGTGGATGATAAAAGTCAGTATGATATTCGTAAAAAGAATCTTTTAGCAGCTTATCAGGATTACTTAGATATACAAAAGGAAATCGCTTCACAAGATGAAGATGAAGTAATCGAATCCGAGGATATAGAGAGTAAGTTTTGCAACGCTTTTTCTATGTTGGAGGGTAAAATTGAACAACTGACCAGTCAAATGAGTCATAACCTATCAAACGTAGATTTAGATGCGTCTTATCGTGATTTATTGCAAAATTTTCAACAGTCGAATCGAGATTTTGCTACAGAGTTAGTACAGGGCTTAACTCAAAATATTATGTCAAATCGAGCATCTGTTCAAACAGTTAAGTTACCGGAAATAAAAATACCCATTTTTTCGGGCGACGCCGCAGAATGGAACAGTTTCTATGATTTGTTTGTTAAATTGATTATAAACAATCAGGATTTAGAGGATGTTCAGAAATTAATCTATTTAAAAGGTTATTTACGTGGTGAAGCATTAAGCTTGGTTCAAAATTTATCGCTAGTGGGTTCTAGTTTAGATACCGCGATAAAGTTATTAGAAAATCGATACAAAAACGCATACACAATAATCGAAGCACACATCACTAATTTATTCGAAAATTTACCGACATTAATCAAGCCAAGAGCTCATCATCTCCGAGAATTCTTAACCAAAATTAATCAAAATATCGAGAGTTTAAAAAATCTTAATGTGCCTGTGCAACATTGGGATCTAATTTTAATTCATGTTTTTTCCAAGAAACTGGATTTTCACTTGCAAAAGTCATATTGTCTACAGCGAGACACTAAAAACTTGCCAACTTTAAATGAATTTTTAAATTTCTTGGAAAAACAATGTAAGGCTCTAGAGGAGCTAGATGCTAAAACTGCCAGCACAAAAAATGTCACACATTTTAGTAGCATAAATTCTAATTCGAATTATCAAAATTCATCGGCACAATATCCTTTACAATCAAGTTTAAAATGTATTTATTGCTCAGGTCATCATACAATTTATAAATGTTCGTCGTTTAAAGAATTAAACGTAAAAATCAGAAATGATTTTATTACAAATAAAGGATTATGTAAAATTTGTCTAATTCAAAAACATGCAACATCCTCTTGCAATGGAAAGGGTTGTATGCAGTGTGCAAAAAGACACAATACGCTTTTACACATTAATTTTAACACTTCACGTCATGGTCAAAATCATTCTAGTGAGAATAACTCACCAGCGAATGAACGTCAAAATTCAGGCCAGGGTTTCCAGAATTCTAGTTCAGGTCAAATCAACCAACAGGGAAGTCGTGTATTTACCAGAAATCCATACCAAAATAATAATAATACGTTTAATAAAAGATTAAATTCATCAAATAATGGTTTAATAACCAATAATGATCAATCAGCTATAAGCAACCAATCAATTTCGCGAAATAGTGATACCCAAATAACACCTGAACAATCTTTGTCGTGTTCGTCTACTTCCACGTCGACTACTTTTAATGAAAATTGTCAGGTAATATTAACCACTGCAGTGGTAACGATCTTCAATTTGAGCGGTAAGTCTGTAAAAGTAAAATGTTTACTAGACAGCGGAAGTCAGATCAGTATGTGTACTAAAGAATTGATTCAAAAATTAAATATAAATACTTATCGTAAATCTTTACAAATTTCAGGCATTTCGCAAGCAAATATGTACTCAAATGAAATGGTTGATTTAAATATATATTCGAGGGTACATGCAAATAAAAAATTTAATGTATCATGCGCTGTTTTGGAAAGAATAACGTGTAACCTACCGCAAACAAATATAAATATTTCACACTTAAATATTCCAAAAAATATATGTTTAGCTGACCCAGAATTTAATATTTCGTCAAAAATAGATATTTTATTGGGAGCGGACGTTTATTACGAATTACTAGTTCCTGGCGTTATAAAGTTAGGAAAAAATTTACCACTACTGGTTAACACCATTTTGGGATATATTGTTGGTGGAAAATTGTCAAATCAACAAACAAATTTCTTTATAAATACCGAGGCTGAGGATAACGTGATTCAAAATTCATGTTGTCAAAATTATGAAAGTTCCAGCGTAAGTTTCTTCACATGTGCATTGAATAATACTGACGAGCTTATCAAAAAGTTATGGGAGCTTGAAGAAGTAGAAAGTAAATGTATCGTAAGTCCTGACGACGCAAAATCTGAAAAAATATTTCAAGAAAGTACAATTCGATTAGAAAATGGCCGATTTCAAGTAAATTTGCCATTTAAAAATACCGATGAACACCTTAAATTAGGTGATTCGTTTTCCCAAGCAAGAAGGCGATTTCTTGGTTTGGAAAAACGATTCTCTAAAGATTTAAAATTAAAACAAGATTACAGCAATTTTATTAATGAATACTTAAAGCTAAATCACGCAAAGGTTCTTCCGCTACATTTGCAAAATGAAAGAGGCGAAAATAAATATTTTTTAAATATAATATACTAATTAGGAAATTATTTCCTAGCCATCTGATTAAACCTTATACTATAAGGCCGTATTTGGCTAACACAGTTAGCGCTACAATACTAAATTGATTGCTTAAAACTACCAAGAAAGGAAGACCTTTCTGTTGGTAGGATGCTGCTACCTATGGACCGGTTTCGAACTTATTGGTTCTCGTCAGCATAGGGTAAGCGCAGACATACCTAACAACAGAAAGGTCTCAAGTCTTTATAACCAGTTTTATCGTCCTGCTCAGGCAGTGAACGACAAGTGGCGCCATCTCTTAGAAGTTTTAAGCAATCAGGAGAGAGGACTATACCTTTAGGTATATTAAAAACTTAAAAATCTTTAAAAATCCTTACTTGTCAGATGGAGTAGAATAAATATAATATACTAATTAGGAAATTATTTCCTAGCCATCTGATTAAACCTTATACTATAAGGCCGTATTTGGCTAACACAGTTAGCGCTACAATACTAAATTGATTGCTTAAAACTACCAAGAAAGGAAGACCTTTCTGTTGGTAGGATGCTGCTACCTATGGACCGGTTTCGAACTTATTGGTTCTCGTCAGCATAGGGTAAGCGCAGACATACCTAACAACAGAAAGGTCTCAAGTCTTTATAACCAGTTTTATCGTCCTGCTCAGGCAGTGAACGACAAGTGGCGCCATCTCTTAGAAGTTTTAAGCAATCAGGAGAGAGGACTATACCTTTAGGTATATTAAAAACTTAAAAATCTTTAAAAATCCTTACTTGTCAGATGGAGTAGAATAAATATAATATACTAATTAGGAAATTATTTCCTAGCCATCTGATTAAACCTTATACTATAAGGCCGTATTTGGCTAACACAGTTAGCGCTACAATACTAAATTGATTGCTTAAAACTACCAAGAAAGGAAGACCTTTCTGTTGGTAGGATGCTGCTACCTATGGACCGGTTTCGAACTTATTGGTTCTCGTCAGCATAGGGTAAGCGCAGACATACCTAACAACAGAAAGGTCTCAAGTCTTTATAACCAGTTTTATCGTCCTGCTCAGGCAGTGAACGACAAGTGGCGCCATCTCTTAGAAGTTTTAAGCAATCAGGAGAGAGGACTATACCTTTAGGTATATTAAAAACTTAAAAATCTTTAAAAATCCTTACTTGTCAGATGGAGTAGAATAAATATAATATACTAATTAGGAAATTATTTCCTAGCCATCTGATTAAACCTTATACTATAAGGCCGTATTTGGCTAACACAGTTAGCGCTACAATACTAAATTGATTGCTTAAAACTACCAAGAAAGGAAGACCTTTCTGTTGGTAGGATGCTGCTACCTATGGACCGGTTTCGAACTTATTGGTTCTCGTCAGCATAGGGTAAGCGCAGACATACCTAACAACAGAAAGGTCTCAAGTCTTTATAACCAGTTTTATCGTCCTGCTCAGGCAGTGAACGACAAGTGGCGCCATCTCTTAGAAGTTTTAAGCAATCAGGAGAGAGGACTATACCTTTAGGTATATTAAAAACTTAAAAATCTTTAAAAATCCTTACTTGTCAGATGGAGTAGAATAAATATAATATACTAATTAGGAAATTATTTCCTAGCCATCTGATTAAACCTTATACTATAAGGCCGTATTTGGCTAACACAGTTAGCGCTACAATACTAAATTGATTGCTTAAAACTACCAAGAAAGGAAGACCTTTCTGTTGGTAGGATGCTGCTACCTATGGACCGGTTTCGAACTTATTGGTTCTCGTCAGCATAGGGTAAGCGCAGACATACCTAACAACAGAAAGGTCTCAAGTCTTTATAACCAGTTTTATCGTCCTGCTCAGGCAGTGAACGACAAGTGGCGCCATCTCTTAGAAGTTTTAAGCAATCAGGAGAGAGGACTATACCTTTAGGTATATTAAAAACTTAAAAATCTTTAAAAATCCTTACTTGTCAGATGGAGTAGAATAAATATAATATACTAATTAGGAAATTATTTCCTAGCCATCTGATTAAACCTTATACTATAAGGCCGTATTTGGCTAACACAGTTAGCGCTACAATACTAAATTGATTGCTTAAAACTACCAAGAAAGGAAGACCTTTCTGTTGGTAGGATGCTGCTACCTATGGACCGGTTTCGAACTTATTGGTTCTCGTCAGCATAGGGTAAGCGCAGACATACCTAACAACAGAAAGGTCTCAAGTCTTTATAACCAGTTTTATCGTCCTGCTCAGGCAGTGAACGACAAGTGGCGCCATCTCTTAGAAGTTTTAAGCAATCAGGAGAGAGGACTATACCTTTAGGTATATTAAAAACTTAAAAATCTTTAAAAATCCTTACTTGTCAGATGGAGTAGAATAAATATAATATACTAATTAGGAAATTATTTCCTAGCCATCTGATTAAACCTTATACTATAAGGCCGTATTTGGCTAACACAGTTAGCGCTACAATACTAAATTGATTGCTTAAAACTACCAAGAAAGGAAGACCTTTCTGTTGGTAGGATGCTGCTACCTATGGACCGGTTTCGAACTTATTGGTTCTCGTCAGCATAGGGTAAGCGCAGACATACCTAACAACAGAAAGGTCTCAAGTCTTTATAACCAGTTTTATCGTCCTGCTCAGGCAGTGAACGACAAGTGGCGCCATCTCTTAGAAGTTTTAAGCAATCAGGAGAGAGGACTATACCTTTAGGTATATTAAAAACTTAAAAATCTTTAAAAATCCTTACTTGTCAGATGGAGTAGAATAAATATAATATACTAATTAGGAAATTATTTCCTAGCCATCTGATTAAACCTTATACTATAAGGTTGGCTAACACAGTTAGCGCTACAATACTAAATTGATTGCTTAAAACTACCAAGAAAGGAAGACCTTTCTGTTGGTAGGATGCTGCTACCTATGGACCGGTTTCGAACTTATTGGTTCTCGTCAGCATAGGGTAAGCGCAGACATACCTAACAACAGAAAGGTCTCAAGTCTTTATAACCAGTTTTATCGTCCTGCTCAGGCAGTGAACGACAAGTGGCGCCACTTGTCGTTCACTGCCTGAGCAGGACGATAAAACTGGTTATAAAGACTTGAGACCTTTCTGTTGTTAGGTATGTCTGCGCTTACCCTATGCTGACGAGAACCAATAAGTTCGAAACCGGTCCATAGGTAGCAGCATCCTACCAACAGAAAGGTCTTCCTTTCTTGGTAGTTTTAAGCAATCAATTTAGTATTGTAGCGCTAACTGTGTTAGCCAAATACGGCCTTATAGTATAAGGTTTAATCAGATGGCTAGGAAATAATTTCCTAATTAGTATATTATATTTATTCTACTCCATCTGACAAGTAAGGATTTTTAAAGATTTTTAAGTTTTTAATATACCTAAAGGTATAGTCCTCTCTCCTGATTGCTTAAAACTTCTAAGAGATGGCGCCACTTGTCGTTCACTGCCTGAGCAGGACGATAAAACTGGTTATAAAGACTTGAGACCTTTCTGTTGTTAGGTATGTCTGCGCTTACCCTATGCTGACGAGAACCAATAAGTTCGAAACCGGTCCATAGGTAGCAGCATCCTACCAACAGAAAGGTCTTCCTTTCTTGGTAGTTTTAAGCAATCAATTTAGTATTGTAGCGCTAACTGTGTTAGCCAAATACGGCCTTATAGTATAAGGTTTAATCAGATGGCTAGGAAATAATTTCCTAATTAGTATATTATATTTATTCTACTCCATCTGACAAGTAAGGATTTTTAAAGATTTTTAAGTTTTTAATATACCTAAAGGTATAGTCCTCTCTCCTGATTGCTTAAAACTTCTAAGAGATGGCGCCACTTGTCGTTCACTGCCTGAGCAGGACGATAAAACTGGTTATAAAGACTTGAGACCTTTCTGTTGTTAGGTATGTCTGCGCTTACCCTATGCTGACGAGAACCAATAAGTTCGAAACCGGTCCATAGGTAGCAGCATCCTACCAACAGAAAGGTCTTCCTTTCTTGGTAGTTTTAAGCAATCAATTTAGTATTGTAGCGCTAACTGTGTTAGCCAAATACGGCCTTATAGTATAAGGTTTAATCAGATGGCTAGGAAATAATTTCCTAATTAGTATATTATATTTATTCTACTCCATCTGACAAGTAAGGATTTTTAAAGATTTTTAAGTTTTTAATATACCTAAAGGTATAGTCCTCTCTCCTGATTGCTTAAAACTTCTAAGAGATGGCGCCACTTGTCGTTCACTGCCTGAGCAGGACGATAAAACTGGTTATAAAGACTTGAGACCTTTCTGTTGTTAGGTATGTCTGCGCTTACCCTATGCTGACGAGAACCAATAAGTTCGAAACCGGTCCATAGGTAGCAGCATCCTACCAACAGAAAGGTCTTCCTTTCTTGGTAGTTTTAAGCAATCAATTTAGTATTGTAGCGCTAACTGTGTTAGCCAAATACGGCCTTATAGTATAAGGTTTAATCAGATGGCTAGGAAATAATTTCCTAATTAGTATATTATATTTATTCTACTCCATCTGACAAGTAAGGATTTTTAAAGATTTTTAAATATTTTTTGCCACACCACGCGGTAATTCGCGAGCAAAGTGAAACTACTAAATTGCGTGTAGTTTTCGACGCGTCTATGAAATCATCAACAGGTTATTCGTTAAACGATATATTATTAAAGGGATTTACGGTGCAACCAGAACTGTTTGACATAGTCTGTCGTTTTCGTCTAAACAAATTCGTCGCTATAGCGGACATACAAAAAATGTACCGTCAAATTTCTATTAATCCAAATCAAACGTATTTACAAAATATATTATGGCGCAACACTCCGGATGAACCATTTCAATGTATAGAGCTTTCAAGTGTAACATATGGCACAAACTTTGCTCCATTTGTAGCCACTAGATGTCTTAAAGATCTTGCCGAAAAAGAAAAAGAAAATTATCCTCTCGCATCAGAAATATTATTAAATCAAACTTACGTCGACGACCTACTGATAGGTGCAAATTCACAAACTGAGTTAATAAAGACATGTTCTGAGTTAGTAGATTTACTAGGGTCCGCAGGATTTCAATTACATAAATGGCATGCCAATTCAGAAGAATTTGTAAATATTTTTTTTATCGATAGTTCAAATACTACATATTATAACATTCAAGTCGAAAATACGTCAAATAAAGTGCTTGGTTTAACATGGAATTCGGAAGAAGATTATTTTTCAATTTTACCTCCGGAACCACCTAAAGAAAGATGTTTAACAAAGAGAGAAGTACTGTCCAAAATTGCATCTATGTTTGATCCAATTGGATATTTAGGCGTAGTCGTAGTTGTTGCAAAAATTATTATGCAAAAAATATGGATTAGTAAAATTGATTGGGACGATAACTTAACAAATGAATTAAATATCGAATGGAATAATTTTTTTGAAAAAATGGTATATTTAAAGGACGTAAAAATTCCTAGAAATTTATTTCTAAGTTTTCCCATTGAGAAAATTGAAATTCACGCTTTTTGTGATGCGAGCGCAAGGGTGTATGGAACCTGTTTGTATCTTCGTGTTATATACTCTAATAAAACTACTTCTTGTCGATTAATTTGCTCAAAATCTAGAGTCAGTCCTTTAAAAACCATCACAATACCACGATTAGAACTTTGTGGAGCTGTTCTAGCGTCAAAGTTGGTAAATAGAATTTTCAAAATTTTCAAAAATAAAATAACAATTTCTTCAGTAAATCTGTGGACAGACTCAGAAATTGTTCTATGCTGGCTAGCCTCGCACGCTTCACGCTGGTCAGTATTCGTATCCAACAGAGTAGCCACGATTCAAAGTCTAACTGCAGCTTATATATGGCGACACGTTATATCTGAAAATAATCCTGCTGATCTTCTGTCGCGTGGAGTTTTACCTGACAAAATATCTGCTTGTAAATTGTGGTGGGAAGGTCCTATATTTTTACAAGATTATAATCTTGATTTAAACATGTTAAATTTTTCGCCAATGGAAAATTCTGTTGGTATCAATGAGGAAAGAAATACAGTTAAAAGTATTTCGCTTCATAATCGAACGGATAATTTTTGGAATATATTGATATCAAATTTTTCTTGTTTCTCTCGTTTGCAAAGAACAGTGGCATATTGTTTAAGATTTTTAAATAACTATTTGAAATTGTCTCCTGAAAAAACAGCAGGCCCTTTATCCGTTCAGGAATTACAAAGTGCATTAGATGCCATTATAAAAAACGTTCAACTAATCGCTTTTTCGGTAGAAGTAGCACAACTGATGGCAGGTAAAACTATCAGTAATAAACATATTTTACTACTAAATCCATTTTTAGATGATAATGGAATATTAAGAGTAGGAGGACGTCTTGCAAATGCGAACGTAGCGTACGAACAAAAATTTCCGATATTACTTCCTGCTAAAAATCAGATTACATCATTACTATTAAAAAAGGAACATTTAAAATTATATCATGGCGGCCCGCAAACAGTTCTGTCAAATTTTAGATTGAGATATTGGCCATTGAGTGGCTTAAAAGAAATAAAGAAAATTACAAGAAATTGTGTGACTTGTTATAGATTTCAAGCTCAACCAGCAAAGCAAATCATGGCAAGTTTACCAAAAGATCGCGTGTCCCTAACTCGTCCTTTTCACGCCACAGGCGTTGATTTCGGTGGCCCACTACTAATAAAAAGCTCAAATTTAAAAAATGCTAAAATTTTAAAATGCTATTTTGCCGTGTTTGTGTGCATGGCTACAAAAGCTGTGCACATTGAACTAGTGTCGGATTTAACCACCGATGCTTTTCTTGCGACTTTAAAAAGGTTCATTGCAAGGCGAGGTAATCCTGCAATAATCTACTCGGATAATGCTACAAATTTTTTAGGGTCACGAAACCAAATTAAAGAACTTTATGATTTCTTCAAAAAATCACAAAATATAAACGAAATTCAAGAATTTCTGTCCGAAAGGGAAACGCAGTGGAAATACATTCCTCCCTTATCGCCCCACTGGGGAGGTCTTTGGGAAGCGGCAGTTAAAAGTATTAAATTTCATCTTTATCGTATAATAGGAAATGCTCATTTAACATTTGAAAGGTTATACACATGTTTAACTCAAATTGAGGCAATTCTTAATTCGAGACCTCTATGCGCATTGTCAACTGATCCCTCAGATTTTAATGTGTTAACTCCTGGACATTTTTTAATCGGAACTAATTTAACTTCATTTCCCGAAAAAGATATAACTTCAATTTCAATGAATCGACTTTCTCAATGGCAACATTGTACTAAACTTCAACAACATTTTTGGAAAAGGTGGTCAATTGATTACCTAAATCAATTACAAAATCGTCCGAAATGGTTAACATCTTCTGAGAATTTAAAGGTAAATGATCTCGTTTTACTTAAGGAGGATAACATTCCCCCTTTAAAATGGCCCAGAGGTAGAATTCTGGAAGTTTTGCCTGGTAAAGATGGGAAAGTACGTATGGCTATTCTTAAAACCCAAAGGGGTACGTTCACGAGGAACATATCGAAAATATGCCCTCTTCCTGTTGAAATTTAACGCAATAAATTGTTGTCTTTGTTGAAGTAGGAATACTTCAACGCCCGGGAATATGTTCAAACTTGCGTTTAACAGTTACTTATTTATTTATACAGTTTCCTATTAGGGGTATAGAATTATTTGACACGTCACTGGGTTTGGTTTTTGCCTGGCAACATAGAAAAAACGAAGAGAAAAAACAAGTCAGATACGTAAGAGAGATACGAAAGAAAGTATCGTTCGTTCGTCCGTAAAAGATTTCGTTATATTTCGTTTCGTCAAAAAGTGCATTCGTAAAAATCGGGATAATTGTCATAAACCGTCCTATTCGGTAAGAAACCTTTTTCTACTTCAATTCATCGTCAATTCATCGTTAAGAATTTTATATTTCTTTTAATAAAAATACAGTCCACATTTATTTCAATCGTCTACTTATTTATGTAAGATAAAGTACATATACATCCTAAGTATAATAGTAGCAGTTTTGACTATGATTGTGCAGTTCTAAAGTTAGCCAGTTCTCTGGTAAGAAAATTGAACTTTATTAAATTGAATATTATACTGGAATGCACTGAAATGGCATTAGCTTCATTGGATGTACTGTCACTTTTCCAGATCTTTGGAGAGGGTGTCCGGCCTATCCAGCTTTAACCTGCTTCCTACGAAATCCTTGATGGACAGAAAGCGATTGTTACTGGCTGGGGTTGTCGCGAGGACGGTCTACCTTCAGATGTATTACAGGTAATTCCACAAATGTCTAAAACCATTTAGATATACTACGAGCACGAGCACATCTTTAAGTTTGTCTCAGGCCATTTTCGGTTTTTATTCAAAGAAAAATATACCTAATCAATTGTTTTAGGTTGCGTTAGTTTCACTTATATCCACAGAAGCATGTCATAATTTATTTGGTTCGCATATTACTTCCAGGATGATTTGTGCTGGCTCGCCAGGAAAAAATTCTTGTTATGTAAGTAAATGGGATTGTTATAAGTATGTTGCACCTTTAAAATGATTTATGATAGCCTATAAGGTGCAACAACATAAATCAAAGAAAAAATAACATGCAGCAGTCTCATCGGTACCAACCGCTTACTGCTGCTAACAAACAATAATAATAATAATAATAATAATAATTGTTTTAAATTTGGAACATGAACCATTTTTTAGAATCTCTACAATAAAGTATCAAAATTGTCGGTCGCAGTATACATGGTGTTACATTTTCTTGAATCGTCTACAATTTTATCTTTTAGAACTTTTTTTTGGAGCTCCCTGTATGAATTCCGGAATGAAAGTTGAACTCTCTGTTCCTTTGTTTAGCGTTCTGGTCTCTTGCACTATTCTCATATCTGTGACCGTTTTCGATTTACTTGCAAAAATAGCCATCGATGGAAATTAAGTGTAGGCGAAATAGCGCAATAATAAATATGAGAAAAAAATAGTAGGCTGGGATAGGCAATTGTTAATTCTGTTTATTGTCCTTCTGACATTTTGTAACAAATTTTTTTTTGTTTGACGTTTCCGGAGTTGTTTTGAACTGGTTAATTATGGTTGAATTAACAAATCAAGAATTTGCTGAGATGCATTTAATCTATGGACTTGCTGTTGCTAATTGTTTTGAAGCCAGATGACTGTATGCACAAAGGTATCCAAATCGAATACTGCCTCACGGACATTCGCAAATCTACATAATCGACCATGTGAAAGTGGATCGTTCAAGAAATCCACTCAAACACAACGGTTAGGACTCCTGAAGTCGAGGAAGCAGTCTTGAATGCAGTAGAAAATGATCTTGCTGAAAAATTGCCGCAACACTTAACATTTCATTTGTCTTGTCTGGAAAATTTTAATAGACAACTTAATGTATCCTTATCACATTCAAAGGGTTCAAGCTCTTCTCCCGCGTAACTTTCCACTACGTTTTAATTTTTGTCAATGGTTCCTATAAATGCTAGCCCAAAATCCGTTATTTGAAAACACGATTTTATTTAGCGATGAAGCAAATTTCTCAAGGAATGCCATAAACAATTTTCACAACAACCATTTTTTGGGCAAAAGAGAATCCGCATTTGATACGCGAAAATAATTTCCAAGAACAGTTTTCAGTAAATGTGTGGGCCGGCATTATTGGAGATTATTTGATAGGATCATTTTTCCTACCAGCTAGGCTAAACAGACAATATTATCATCAATTTCTTGAAGAGGAGCTCCCAGGGCTGCTTGTCAGAAACCAAATGTGGTTCATGCACGATTGTGCACCAGCACACTTTAGCATAAAGTTGAGAAACTGTCTCAATCAAATTTTTAACAACCGTTGGATAGGTCGAGGGGGACCTCAGCCATGGCCCTCTAGATCCCTAGACCTGAATAGCCTTGATTCCTTTTTCTGGGGATACCTGAAAGCATTAGTGTATGAGACCCCAGTCCAGACAGAAGCGGATTTAGGAAACAGAATAATAGCTTCATGCGACATCATTCGCAATACTCCTGGAATATTTGGTAGAGTCCGTCAGTCCATGAGGCGAAGACTTGATTCGTGCATTTTAGCAAGAGGTGGACATTTTCAACAGTTTTTATAATTTTGTTTTATTTTATTTGATTATAAATAACTAATTAATTCAAGAAGTAGTCCATTTCCTGTGGCGAGATTATGAAAGAAAACAACGTCTGTCTATACCACCAAAATAAAATATATTTGTCCTTTTAGGGTGAAATAAGGGTTAAAGAGTGTACATAATTTAATTTGACATTAGGTTGTACTAGTTTCGACTTTAGTCAAAGTCATCTTCAGCAGCCAAGTAATTAAGAATTATGTTTTTTAGGATGTACCTAAATAAACAAACTAAAACAAATTAAAAGGGGGAACGAAGTGGTTCAACAATACATGGTCATAACGTGTACCTTATGCAGCCAATGTACTCGACAGAAGATAATCACTAACATGATGCTACTTTTAGCAATGAAGGAAATTAGATGTGAAAATTGTAATAGAGGACAAAATTCTAAATGGAATCATTTATAGTTATGATATGATGTATAGATGTCTATAATGAAAATTCAATAAAATCAACGTTTCATGAGTCAACTCCGAGAGGGAACATGATTTATATTTGGTGGGTCAGAATTTTAATAAGAATAGTAATAAAGTAAAAAGGGGGGGGGGGAGAGGGAAATTAAAATGTGTTTAAACAATTTACGTCATTGAGTAAGTTGGGGTCATCAAATTCTCCATATTCAAGGCTTATTATTTAAAATTATATAAATTTTAAATAATAAGCCTTGAATAGGCCTGATTAAATTTATATAATTTTAAATAATAAGCCTTGAATATGGAGAATTTGATGACCCCAACTTACTCAATGACGTAAGTTGTTTAAACACATTTTAATTTCCCTCTCCCCCCCCCTCCCTTTTACTTTATTACTATTCTTATTAAAATTCTGACCCACCAAATATAAATCATGTTCCCTCTCGGAGTTGACTCATGAAACGTTGATTTTATTGAATTTTCATTATAGACATCCATACATCATATCATAACTATAAATGATTCCATTTAGAATTTTGTCCTCTATTACAATTTTCACATCTAATTTCCTTCATTGCTAAAAGTAGCATCATGTTAGTGATTATCTTCTGTCGAGTCATTGGCTGCATAAGGTACACGTTATGACCATGTATTGTTGAACCACTTCGTTCCCCCTTTTAATTTGTTTTAGTTTGTTTATTTAGGTACATCCTAAAAAACATAATTCTTAATTACTTGGTTGCTGAAGATGACTTTGACTAAAGTCGAAACTAGTACAACCTAATGTCAAATTAAATTATGTACACTCTTTAACCCTTATTTCACCCTAAAAGGTCAAATATATTTTATTTTGGTGGTATAGACAGACCTTGTTTTCTTTAACTAATTAATTGTTTTGTTTTAATTTGTAATGTTTTTATCTGATTGTTGATAACCCTGTCGGTTGATCTAAAATAAAAATGAAAATAATTACTTGGAATACATGCAAATAAAAACAGCTTTTTACTGTGCTTATTTTGCCTACACTTAATTTCCATCGATGGCTATTTTTGCAAATAAATCGAAAACGGTCATAGATACGAGAATAGTGTCAGAGACCAGAACGCTAAACAAAGGAACAGAGGAGAGTTCAAATTTCATACCGGAATCCATACAGGGAGCTCCAAAAAAAAGTTCTGAAAGATAAAATTGTAGCCGATTCAAGAAAATGTAACACCCTGTATACTGCGACCGACAATTTTGATACTTTATTGTAGAGATTCTAAAAAATAGTCGATGTTCCAAATTTGAAACAATTATCACAGAAAACGCATAATACGAGAAAAAAAATTGAAACTTTGCCACTCTATGTATAACGAAAATAACGCGTTTTAGACCATGCATATATTTGCATTTTTTTCTTATTATCTATCACCCCATGAAATATCTGCATGACATTAATTAACACCCTGTATATTTGATATGAAAATAATATCCCTTACGTCCTTCCCCGATTTCCTCAGTTAAAGGTCCTCAATTTTATTGTTATGACGTCTGGTTTATTTCTGTGAACTATAGATGTCACCCTGACCTTATGGAAACCGAATAAAATCGAGGCAGACGTTTATTTTAACATTATTATTTTCACAATATTATGTCATCGATTGATGATAATAAGAAAATATAAATTTCTGGATTAAAATAAAGTTATTATCGTGCCTCTCTCATTTTAAAGGTCTGACGTGATTATTGGAATATTTTGTCAATTATTCATATGTCGTATATTTTTATAAGAATAATTGTTGTTTTTCGTATTAGGGGGATTCAGGTGGTCCTCTTGTAACCGATGGATTTCAAGTAGGCATCGACTCACATAGAGGATCAACTTGTGGAGCTGGTCCAACAATCTATACCAAAGTGTCTGAGATGCTGCCATTTATCAACCAATTTGTTAAAACGTAATAATCGATTTTTTAAAAATATATTACTATGATATGTAAATTGATTTTTGATTCATTTATAAAATAAAATAGATTAATGATATTGTTAACAAAATGGCGTACTCCACATTATAATTATATTTTCTATATCTCTAGACCACTGTGCGTTGAGGTCGCGGACCACTGTGCCACCCAATGTCAAGATCAACTAAACAATAGTCAGCACGATCGGTGTATAAATAACCCAACTGTTCTGGTATTGGATTTTACTATAAATAGCCGACAATTTTGTATTAGATTCAGTCATTCACGGGGGTTCAAAGCAATAAGATCTAATTAGCTGCAGTCAATATATGACGTCATAACTCGAGATGATGAGTTATTTTCATAATAATTAAAAGTTGTATTACGCATTTAAATAAAAGTTCCTAAAGCATAAACTGGGACTTTTCTGGAAGTTTAAAATATCATCAGTCGGACAAATAAAAGTTTTATAAAAGTTACAAAGTTGTTTATTTTGTGTTTTTAAGTTAGATTAAATACTTAGGCATAAAAAGTGTTATTAAATAAAATATTATATAGAGTCAGAATAAGACTCATATATTATACAGAGTTGGAATAAAACCCAAATATTTTTATTACGTTTTAACTAAGCTGTTGTGAGTCAGACACATGGCCTTAAATTTCGCAACAGTCTTAGACCGTATGCAAGACGTGCTGCTACCGTCTTCGCCGAGCGGCTTCCTGGAGGCCTGGATCAATGATGCCATGGCCGCATACTCGCCCAATGGACAATCTGAACTCCAGGGAGTCAGCTATGACTTTTCCGTCAACGCTGCGGAGGTGGCGAAGGGCCCAGACCGAGATGCCAGGCCCCCTCTTGGTGTCCAGGACCTGTTAGGGTTCTCTAAACCTCCGTCCGGCTGCCGGCCGAGTGGCATTGAAGTGGCAAGCGACCCAAACCCCGTGGGTGACTCACCGAAGGCATTAACAACTAAGCCTGAAGAAGAGGATCTCTGGTCGTGGTGTGAAGATGTACAGCCGTGGGGAATGCTGGGTGAAGAGGAAGAAAAAGACGTTTATGTCGAACTAGCTGATCGTCAGCATATTAGAAACTGTGGTGCGCATGCGTCTAAGCTACCCGGGGACGGGGACGTATCGTTGCACCTCACAACATTGGGTCGGCACGGTACATTCGTCTTTTCGACTGGTCACCTCCCCTACCTAGTGGAAAAGCCGAGCCAGTAGCAAAATTCCTACTAGAAAAAAATCATACTAATACAAGGAGCTCTAAGGACATTACTAAGCTGCTGAACCATATATGAGGGTGGGGCGGATGATTGAGTTAATGAGGAAGAGTTTGTTTTTGTGACTGAGAGCGCTGCGTCGATTGAGCAGTGGGTATAATTGGCTATAGAAGAGCCTGGCTTTGTTGGCGGTGTTCTGAATATGGGGGTGCGAATGTAGGGTTTTGTCGAGGGTGATACCGAGGTATGTCACTGTGTCGCGCCAGAGGACGTCGCGTCCAACTAGGTTGATCACGTCGAAGGGTGGCTGCCTTCTAGGAGCCAACTGGATGGTTTGTGTTTTATCGGAGTTTAGACGAAGTTTCCAGTTTACACAGTAACTGGAAAATTTGCTTGCTGCAATTTGCAGTTTTCGCGTGACTATGCGTGGGCTCAGTGACCTTACGACGAAGGCGGTATCATCAGCAAAGAGGGCTAGGGTATTGTCGGGGGCTTTTGGGATGACATGAATGAATACGTTGAAGAGATGTGAGGAGAGGACTGCGCCTTTAGGGATGCCGGATTCTAGAGTTTGAGGGTTTGAGAGGGAGTGGCCTATGCGCTCGCGAATTTTGCGCCGGCTTAAGTAGGATTGTATTAGACGGATGAGATTGAAGAGATAACCAAGGGCTGTCATCTTGTGAATTAGCCCATCGTGCCAGACGGCGTCGAAGGCCTTTTTAATGTCGAATAGGATCATACCGACGTATTGATTCCAGTTGCATCTCTTGGATATGTACTCAGTGAGTCTAAGTGCTTAGAGTTTGTCATTAAGATTTTCGCGAAAGCCGAACTGTTCATCTGAAAGTACTTCCAGTTCGGCTGTTTTTTCCTTTAGGCGTTCTAGAATGATAACTTCCATTGGGCGATAGTTTTGGGGAAAAGCGTGGTCTTTTCGGGGCTTGGAAATCATGATTACAGTGGCTTCTTTCCATTTTTTGGGGAAATAGGTGACGCGGAGTATGGCGTTGGCGATGGATGCCTTGTTTGCCAATCGTTTGCGGGGAAGGAATTTGAGGATTTTGTATGAGATCTTGTCAGGGCCTGGGGCATTTTTGGATTTGCGCTACTTTTGCTACTTCGCGTGGAGAGACTGGTCCGAGGATTTCCTTAGTTTCGAAGGAGCGTCTGATTGTTCTGGAGGTGTGCTCCACCAGTCGTTCATCACCGGGGTCTATGTCATGATTATCGTTGAGTCTGCTGTGTCTCTCGTAGGTGTTAGCGGAGGCTTCCGCTTTGTCTGCCTCCACGTATTTGAGACCCTGTGCAGAGTGAGTAGGGGGCATTTTGGGGGTCTAAACAATAGTCAGCACTTTCGGTGTATAAATACGCGAACATTGGGAGCACACGGTACCTTCGTCTTTCCGACTGGTCACCTACCCTACGGTCAGGAGCGCTCATGTATCTTATAGAGTCCAGGCCTCTCTCCTGATCTCCTTTGATTACCCCCAGGAGCGCCCATTCGTCTCGAAGACACAAAGCAACTCTCCTGGGTTTTTTAACCGTCCGAAGACGTACTCCGGGTGAAGCCCTTGAGGAGCATCCCCTTAAGAGCCCCCAAGCCAATAGTGCCGGTCAGGTCGACATCCCTACAAAGACATGCTGGGTTTTCTCCAAGCTACCTAGTAAACAAATATTATAACGTAAATAAGAGGGTCTGTGTTTTTTCTACCCAGTGTTTTCATTCACGCCCCGTTAGGGAACTACCCCCAAGTTGGGACAATACGATTATTTTGATTTTGCAGAGAATTAATTTAGGACTTTTTATTATTATTAGTTAATTTTTGTTACACGGTAGATAATAGGCGAGACCGAGGACAAAACTAATATCGTTATAAAAGTAAAAAGGATCCTTTCTCGAAATTAATTAAGCGGTGCTGCGTGAAATCAACGAATATCCTGAGATGGTACAAGGAGAGCTCGAAATATTTTTTGTTGTATTTTGCTTGGTGCCATATTTTAGAAGTACATTTCCTACGGCATGTGAATTTCTGCCACTTGTACTTTAAGACTAGTACACTAAATCCGCAGACGAATCAAGCAGGAATGTTATTTTAAATTTTCACAAGAATCATGTGTGGGTGGACGAGAACCCTCATGCCATAACCGAAATCCATTTTCGAGAGCAATATTCGGTTAATCTATGCACATAAACTTTTTGGCACTAATCTTATAAGCCCATTTTATTCTGCCAGGACACCTAACTACTATTTCTTTCAAGAAGAAATACCTGTGTAAGTTGAAGATGTACCATAGTACGCGTTAAACGAATCGAATGTGAAACATGAATGATGGCGTTCCCACTTATTTCAGGGTAATTGCTTGTGCCAATTTACACGCAGTTTACTTACCTTAATCGTTGGATAGGTCGCGGTGGACCTCAGCAATGGCCAACAAGATCCCCCGAACTCATTATTTCGGATTTTTTCTTGTTAGGTATGCTTCTTAAATGATAGTAAATTGTACAATTTTTATAATTCAAAAATTATCAATGTGAATGTTAAAGATAATAAATAAATAAATATACGGGTCCTTTATTTAACTTTTTTAATTCAATCAAGAGAAAACAACATTTCCTCTAAAAAGTCAAGAAGAAAGAGCTTGTTCAATAAATCGATTTTTTAGAAATCCTTGTTGGAACTTTAAGAATAAGTTACTTCAACACAAGACAAAGAATACCTTGGGGGTTTTTAATCACCCATCTTTGATAGTTCAATAAAATTGTCGATAGTTAATAAGATACAGGGTCTTTTATGAACTTCAGCAATTTTTTGTTCTTGTCATATTTTTTAATGCACTCCGTATAAAATTTTCATATTGGGTCAACATCTGTAACCTATCTGTCGCTTAAAATTGCAGTATCGGAAAATTTTAAATTCCAGGCCCGTATTAAAAAAAGTTGACATTTTCAATTTTTACATTTTTAACACCCTGTAGATCAATTTTTTCAAAATATAATTTTTTTATTGGAAAGAGCATAAAGAATTGACCCTAACGGCATAATTTTCAAAGTTCCCGCACCCATCACTTGATTAGAATAAATGGTTGTTTTGTAAAAAATTTCAAAATGGTGCATATTTGGAAATTAGAAATTAAGAAAATAACAATAAAAAAGCAAAAACTGCTTCCGAAGTAAAAAAATAAATGTACTAAACGTTTAATAGTTTTAACGAGACTAAATTTTAGGGAACAACACAACAACAAATAACAAAGTAATAATAATAATAACAAAACTGCAAGTTAAAATCGACTGCTTAAAATCTAATACATAGAAAAAGTTTTAGCAAGAATTAATTTTAAGAGCACTTTAGCAGAACACTGTTATTTAAGAAGCTGTTCAAAATGCCCTCCATTGGCTTGTTCACATCTTCGTCTTCTGATGTTTAAATTTGACACTGCTTTTCTAATTGCGTCTGAGTTATTTTTTATTTCCTGAAAAGCATTAATAATTCGTTGCAAAAGCTGCTCCCGCGTGTTGATTTCTTCTGAATAAACCAAATTTTTCATATTCCCCCAGAAAAAAAAATCCAAAGGATTAAAGTCCGGCGACCTGGCTGGCCATAAATGGGGCCCTCCACGGCCTATCCATCTGTTAGGAAACGTAATATTTAAAAATTCAGATACAACCCTTGCAAAATGTGGTAAGGCCCCATCACGTTGAAAAAAGAGCCCTCTCACGTTAGCATTTTCATTCTGCATAAGTCCTGGCAAAATGTTTTGTAAAAAATTTAAATATTGATTTCCATCTAATCTTTCAGCAAAAAAGTGCGGCCCAATTAATTTATTATTTATTATACCTGCCCAAACTTTTATGGAAAATTTGTGCTGCGAATGCGATTGTCTGATGGCATGTGGATTTTCTAACGACCATACATGGGAATTCCTTGAATTATTTACACCATCTCTGGTAAATTGTGCTTCATCGGTCCAGAGGATTCGATAAAGACTCCTTTGGTGTCTACTGAGCCACTGGCAAAAGAGTAACCGGTTTGCATAATCGCCAGGTTCCAATCTTTGAACTTCTTGAACATGAAACGGATGCAAGCCTTCCTTTTGCAGTGTTACATTAACTCTTTTTTGCGGGATTCCTAGACGTGTCGCAATTTTTCGAGTAGATCTTTTGGGATTATCTTCAACAAGATTTAAGATATCTTCTTCCTCCTGAACTGGATGTCGTATTGGTTGATCAATATTATTGTCGGTGGGAAAATGTCCATGTTCTCCAGCAAATAAAAATACATTTGCAAATGTTTTGTTCTACCCGAAATCGCCTACGATATTCCCGAACAGCAGCTCTTCCATTACCGTTACAAAAACCGTATACAGAAATAATGTCGGCATATTCGGCATTTGAAAATTGGTAAGGCATCTTCAACAGAAAATTGCAATAATTGTTAACCGAATACTAACAAAGGTCAGACAACTGTCACATATCTGATAGTGACTTGAATTGTTGCTATGGAACAGTAACTCGATAGTCTTTGGTTTGTTTTTAAATGAGGCAAAGCCTACTTTACAAAGTTTGAAATTTCTGACTGTAATTTACGATTTTTTGTCGATGTCTAAAAAGCAATCATTATCTTGCAGTTTTATTATTTTTATTATTACTTTGTTATTTGTTGTTGTGTTGTTCCCTAAAATTTAGTCTCGTTAAAACTATTAAACGTTTAGTACATTTATTTTTTTACTTCGGAAGCAGTTTTTGCTTTTTTATTGTTATTTTCTTAATTTCTAATTTCCAAATATGCACCATTTTGAAATTTTTTACAAAACAACCATTTATTCTAATCAAGTGATGGGTGCGGGAACTTTGAAAATTATGCCGTTAGGGTCAATTCTTTATGCTCTGTCCAATAAAAAAATAATATTTTGAAAAAATTGATCTACAGGGTGTTAAAAATGTAAAAATTGAAAATGTCAACCTTTTCTAATACGGGCCTGGAATTTAAAATTTTCTGATACTGCAATTTTAAGCGACAGATAGGTTACAGATGTTGACCCAATATGAAAATTTTATACGGAGTGCATTAAAAAATATGACAAGAACAAAAAATTGCTGAAGTTCATAAAAGACCCTGTATCTTATTAACTATCGACAATTGAACTATCAAAGATGGGTGATTAAGAACCCCCAAGGTATTCTTTGTCTTGTGTTGAAGTATGTTCATTTAGATCCGCGTCACCCTGTATAAAGCACTTTTTCAAAGATTTTTGAAGAGGAAAACGAGGGCAAATTACTGATTGGACGAAAATTCTCTAAATTCTTTTGGTCGTCTTTTTGATATAGAGGAATGACAGAGGCATTCTTCACAGCACTCGAATACTATCACAATATTTATTAATTCCAATTCGGTTACAGGGTTTAAAAGCATTGACTTATATCTGTTATTAAAGACATCACTGACATTTCCACCAGACACAAAAGTACTGTTTCTATTTACCTCCAATATCCGTGACACTGTTTACAAATAAACAATTAAAGACATTGGCCACACCCTGCAAAGCCACGCTATCCTCAAAGTATGCTGGAGTTATTCAACTAAATCTCGTTGTGTTTTTAATACAATGTGTTTCAAGTTACCAAACAGATTAAAATCGAGTGTTGTCACATCTGGTAACCTAGGTGGCCATTCATCAACCCACTGCTCCGGATAAAGCTGGATTTATAAGCTCGACAAGTTGGCGATGTTGAAGTTATGTTCCAGCTGGTGAGGTTCGATATTCAACAGTTTAGAATACGGCATTCATAAAGTCAGTTGCGAAGCTCAAGAAGCTGTTGCTTGATTGGTTGAAGTTTGTGTCCAACAGAATGAATTAAAATATTTCATAATTTTAAATAAAGTCGAGTAACAACAAATTAGTATTATCACTCTCCATACTATCCATTTTTTCTGTTTCAATTTTCTGGCACAGAACACGAAACTAACCTTACAACAAAAGGAAAATACAAATACAATAATACAAATGGCGGAATGGCGACGTAAACAACGAACTATATGACTTCATAATAGCATCTTCATTGGTCGGAACGAACTTTCCGAACTCCGAACATAGAAACTGATTGTCCCGAACTAACCGGGAATTCCTAGAAACTATCGAACTTTAAAGGAATTGGGTTTATAAATTGAACTAAGTGTTCCCTTTAGTTTAAATTGAACTCTTACTTTCAACGTCAACTGAACCTCAGCATTGCGAACTTTTTGAGTTTATAAATCCACTTTATGATTATCCAACTACTCCCGTACTCGACGTATGTAATGGGGAGGTGCTCCGTCTTGCTGGAAATGTAGCAGATGTTCATCCAAAGTAAGATATCTATTAACATTTCTTTGATTTTGTATCTCATGAATTATAAAAGTCTCTATAGTCGTATCTGACATTTCTGCACGAGTTTCACCGGTTAAATTTACAGATATAAAGGAAGAAAAAATGATAATATCGCCTAATATAGCTGCCCAAACATTTAATTTTTGAGGATTTTGTGTAGAGGAAAGTTGCCTAATTTCGGATACTGTTTTGAAATTAGCAAAAAAATTTGGAAAAAACCATAAATGAATAATTTTTTTTTGTGCAAAGTCCATGCCATGGGTTGTTGTAAAACAAGAGATAGTCCAAACAAATATAATTATTATTGTTTTTTTTTTATAATAAGAAAACGAAACGAAGTACATTTATTATATCTAGATAAAAAAAAATGAGGCTCCTAATTTCGGACACAGTGTTCGAAATTAGGGGCATTTTTTTAAAATCAGATTATTTAACTTAATGTTCAAACAAAAGTCACACACTGAGTTTTTCTTCTTGTCTAAATTAGCACATTCTTCATGGCTCCACTTAAAGCATTTCATGCAACGTATCCACTGCTCAACGTGTACGTCTTTAGAGTATAAACCGTTGCAAAACATGCATTCTGTGTCATTATCGTCAACATCCATATCCGAATCGTCATCCAACACTGGCTCACTTCCAGAATCTGATGAATCATCATCGCTACAATAATTCTTTCCTTTTGCATTTTTGTTGGATGTTTTCTTTATTTTAATGCCTTTTACAGCCTTCTTTTTAATGGATTCTGCTAATTCAGAACTAAGTTTTGGTTTTCTGCCCTTCCCTTTCAAAGATTTTTTTCTCTCTTGTTCTCGCATGCTTTCTTCAAGTTTGCCTTTGTATGGCGTACTAGTGATTATGTAGCTAGAGCCTTGTCTAGGTTTTCTTCAATTAAAACTAGGGAAAATTGTAACTCAAAGTCACGGTCTCGATATAAAATCTTTATTCACTACCTTAGCAGGCTACATGTTTCGCCATTGCTGGCATCATCAGGCCTATAATATTTCAATGAGAATGTAAAACTCATTTCAGAAAATTTACGATTCCCAACTTACCCAATAAAACACCCTTAAAATAAAATTAAAAATAAAAATAAAATAAAAAACGAACAACAAAACAACCACAACTTGCATGATACAAACGATATAACATATAGGTATACAACTCAACAATCAAAGATGAAGTGGTCAGCCCATATGTTATTTATCTGTACAGTAGAAAAAGAAGAATATCTAAAGTAAAACGTCAAAAAAGAGCGGGAAAAAAGATAGGTTGTGATAAACTCCAACTGCCGTGTTTGTAAACAACCAATTCAATCAACCAAACTGTTAAAAATCAGATATGGCTCGAAATTAAAGACTTCGTTAACGCAGGTGAGTATTGGGCTCTTTTATGCTTCTGAAATTTCAAGTCTCTACAATAAATCCAACTTTTTACCTTTTTGGCATTCATGTAAAATTTTTGCATTTTTAGATGGGGAAAATTGGTGACCTGATTCTAAAAGGTGGTTTGCGAAGGCTGATTGTGTGTTACATATATCGGTGTTACGAAATTTTCTACTTAAATGCTCTTGGATTCTCGTAGATATTTTTCTACCCTATTGGCCCACGTAGATGGACTGGCATTCATCACACTAAAGGGAGTAAACTCCTGACTTCGAAAAGAATTCCGCCTTGCCCTTGATTTTGACGAGGTGTTGCTTAAGTGTATTCGCTGTTTTAAAGACTAATGAAACGTCAAAGGGTTTAAATAACTTAACCATTTGAAGAGATACATCCCCGAAATATGTCAGTGATTTATAATATGTATTTTTATTTTCTTGTACCTTTGAATGTATTATATTGTATGATAACCTATATTTGTTTACGAATTTGTAATACATTTTATCGATTGAACTTCACGAAAATCCGTTGTTTATTGCTTTCTGTTTGATTATATTGATTTCTTTATTAAATGCACTCCTGGATAATGGCAAATTGAATAATCTGTAGAAAAATTAATTAAAAGTTGCAAACTTGTGTGAATATGATGAGTTGGAAGTATATTGAATTACGTTATCTGTTGATGACGGTTTTCTATAAATTTCAAAGTTGATTCTATTGTCAAGTCTTGGTAATAGTAGGTCTTGGAAAGGCAATCTACCTTCCTTCTCCAATTCTATAGTGAAGGATATTTTTGGATGTAAATTATTAACAAATTTTAGGAAATCACTGAGTTTAAGATCATCACCGTTCCAGATGATAAAAATATCATCTACGTACCTTACGACTTTCGCTATCTCTGAACAAAACATCAAGAAAGAGCAAACTTCTCTTATAGACAAAATTTCCACCGCCGAAATTAGGTTATCCACTTTTTTTGCAGAGCATAATATAACGATTTCTTTAGTGAATAATTTGTTGCCTAATGGAAAAAGTCGTTCATGTCATAAAGTATTTTTTTACACTGTTCTGAAGGATATAAAGGATTTTCGTGATTCACTCGAAAGAAAGTGGTCAAAAATTCTGTCAACACTGTCCACAACAAAAATTTAGAAGAAAGAAGGAAGCTAGGGAACTCTTGTCAACGGAAAACATTTTTATAGTTTCATAGTTAATATCAAAACACACATTGGAGAAACTGAAAGCTATTGAATTTTCACATTGGCGGTACTAAACACCGTAGATAAATAGGTGCAATTTATTGAAAGGTTAGTAGAATACTAAAACACTAACCATGCATTTAAGTTAATTTTATTTATAAAATCATTTGAACCAATAATTACATTAATACTGGGAAACAGTACTGTTGAGAATAAAAAAATTGTAATAAAAAATCTAAACAATTTTCTTTACAAGGGTGTGCTCGGAAGGATATCGTAAAAGTGATGATGTTCTATTTCAAGTACAGATCTACAATATCTGTAGTTGTTTGTATTTCTCTTAACAAATAGGTGGTAGTTTCTCAAAAAGCGAACATTAATAAACTGGCATCTCTTGCTTTTCTCTTCGGTGCAGCAGTAATGTCCAGTTATCAGAGAAGTCAGTGATGCAATGTCCTTATCCATATGGAATATACTTTAACTGCCAGAAGTCCACTACATGCGGGTCTCCAGCTTTTTTGCCTGGTATGATTGAGTTACTGACAACATAAGTTTTTTGAAAATTATATTTTTGGTATTAATAATAATTTTACTAATTTAAATAGGTTCTACAACGATTTACATTGCGTATCAGAACCTTTCTTTCTTTATTTGCCTGCCTCGCCCTGTAAAAGGCCCATCTACAATAGCAAGTGGGTTTTGATCAGTCAAACATTGGCTGATATAGGCGTGTCTCTGGGGTGAGACCGTTGAGTAGCTATATTTCTCTAAAATCTGCATTAAATTGAGAACATGACCGGAGATTGTCGGCACAATATTGTTATATATACGCACATTTATAATTATATATATACCAATAATAGGGTGTTTGTAAATAAGTGCGACAAACTTCAGGGGGTGATTCTACATAAAAAAATAATGATAGTTTGCTATATAACTTTTGTCCGCAAATGCTTTGATTTCCGAGATACAGGGTGTTAAAGTTTTTATTAAAAAGTGACGATTTATTTATTGCTCTGAAACCCATCGAGATATGCAAATGAAATTTGGTAGGTTTTAAGAGGCAGTTATTAAGAATTTTATGTTTATCATTGGCGCGCATAGGAATAATAATCTCAATTTTTTTAAAGAAAAAAATGATACGCCACTGAGATATATCAAACTAAAAACAATTTTTGAATTTCTCATTCAATTTGTGACAAAAAATCTCTCTTGCCTTTTTTTCGTATGAGGCGCCGTTTTTATGCAAAAAAATAAAACATCTTAACGCGTATTTTTCATTTCTTTAATACATCATCTAGTGGGCTACTGTCAACATTCTGTTTAATACGAATATTTCAACGAAATATCAAATTATTAGAGTTTCTTCATTTTTAAGCTTTTAGTTTGGTATAGCATTAATGTTAATAAGCAATTAATTTTTCTTTTATCGAAAATAATGGAAAATTATACAAATGCGGAATGTCAGACATGCATTTTGTCTATGGTCGAAGTAATGGAAATGGTCGGCAAGCTCGACGATTGTATGCTGAGTTGTATCCAGGACGTAGAGTACCCCATCACACAATATTTGCTCGTCTGCACCAACGCTTGCGCGAAAATGGTACATTTAAGAAACAAACGGCTGACTGCGGACGCCCTCGGGAAGTACGAACTGTGCAACTAGAGGAAGCAGTTCTCGAGTTAATTGCGGAGTCACCTGAAACAAGTACTCGAAAAATTGCCAACATATTGAATGTAAGCAACTTCACTGTATTTAAAGTTCCTAAAAAACAGCAATTGTATCCGTTTCACATTCAACGTGTGCAAGCTCTACTACCTAGAGACTTTTTTCCGCGCCTAGTTTTTTGCCATTGGATTCTTCATTAAATCGCTCGAATTCCTACTTTTTTAAATGGCGTTTTGTTTACTGACGAGGCTAATTTTGGACGAGAGAGTATACGAAATTTCCATAACAATCACTTATGGGCTAAGGAAAATCCACATGGAATCTGTGAAGTTCATTTTCAGTATCAGTTTTCAGTAAATGTATGGCTTGGGGTAATTGATGACAATGACAATGACCATGATTTTTATTCATGCTACTACACAAAGTGTTTACATACGTCAAAAAAGGATTTATACCACTTTTCAGCAATTACAAAATGGCGACAGTATAATTCACATTAGTAAATGTTAAATAGAACATAGAACAAAAGAGAAAAACAATTAAAATCAGATAAGATACATTATTACAGTACATGACATAAATAAAATTTATAATTTGATAATTTATTAATTATTTTATACCAATTTATAATTTATCAAAACAAAAAACCACTAGACATTAAATTACTACCTTGTTAAAATACTACCTATACATGTAGCTAAAAATTAGTTTGTAAAATATAGACACAAGCTTGATTTAGTAAAGAGTTACATTTGAGAAATTTTAATTTTTAGATTTATTATTAAACCAAATACAGACAGATATTCGCGCATACTGCAGAATGGGGATAGCTAGTTTACATATCATCGAACCCATTGAGGGAGTATTCATCTAGAGAATGTAGAGAAATGAAACATTTTTTAATGAGGTAATTCTTTACTAGTACCTTAAACGCTCTAATTGGCAGCAGCCTGACATGTATTGGCAACATGTTGAACATTTTTATACCATAATATGACACTCCTGTCCTTATTTTTTGATCCGATGATAATCAGGATAAAATTTTTCCCTATGACGAGTAAGGTGGCAGTGGATATCAGTGTAAGCTGCAAAAGAGTCAACATTTTCCCTCACATACAGTAGACACAAAAGTATATATATGCAAGGAATAGTCAAGATGTTAAAATCCACAAACAGCTGTCTGCAATCAGCTCTAAAACCAACCTCACCCATCACTCTCACCGCTCTCCTCTGCAGGGCAAAGATTCGCTTTAAATTTGGAGCATGACCCCAAGCTAGCAGCCCATAACAAATTCTTGATTCAATACAAGCATAATATACCGATAGCAAGACCCCCCCTGAGACTACCCGCACAAGACGCCCCAATGCCGCCACAGCACTCGCTACTCTACCAATATGCGCATTCCAGCACAACTTGGGGTCGATGTGTACCCCCAGGAAGCGGACTGACTCGGGCATCATAATATCCCGGCAATCTCGCAGGAAGAACAAAATTACTTCTGTTTTTTCCGTGTTTAATGTCAATTTGTTGCTATGAAACCATTTAGTGACCCTTGACTGTGTCAGCCCCAGATCCATCATTATAGATTCTTTATTATTTGATTTTCTTGTAACAGTTGTATCATCTGCAAAAAGCACAAAGGTGGCACTAAAATCACAGCTCTGTAGATCATTGATGTAAATCAAGAAGAGCAGCGGCCTCAGAACCGATCCCTGCGGAACACCAATATTAACATTTAGTTTGTTTGATAATACACCATTTATTTCCACGAATTGACTCCGATTTTGCAGATATGAACAAATTAATTTGATAATGTTTGCCTCAAAATGATAGAATTTAAGTTTATCTACCAATATCTTAGGGGAGACACAGTCAAAGGCCTTGCTAAGGTCACAAAACAAAGCCCCCACATCAAAGCCTCCATTGATTATTTCTATTAATTTATTGATCGCCATTGTTGTAGATTTAGCAGTTCTAAAGCCAAATTGAGAAGCATTGAAAATATTATTTGTTTCAAAGTATGCTGTGATATGATTCTTTAAGAATCTCTCAAAAATTTTTGAAAATATAGGTACAATTGAGATTGGCCTAAAATTATTTGGCTCATTTGTTGGGCCCTTCTTATGTATAGGAATTACCCTTGCTATTTTTAGGACATCAGCATAGATTGCGTCCCTCATGCAGAAATTATATAACTTTGTTAATGGGACAACTATGTGGTTAGTAATCGATTTAATTATTCTACTGTTCAATCCGTAACAATCGCGTGCTTCACTCTTCCTGAGGTTTACAATTATATCCCTTACCTGGATTTGAGTCACACCAGGGGGTCTAAAGCTCAGGTTGTTAAAACTGTCATCCAGTGTGTGCCTATGCACATACAAAAAATCCCCAGGAGATAACCCACTCTCAGGCAGGTTCTCAACAAGTTGTCCTGCAATATCTGCAAATAATCCATTAAGCTGGTCCGGACTCATATCACACTGCACATTAGACTTATTAGGTAGAATATTAGTATTGAACTTTACAATGTCCCAAATGGCCTTGGGAGTACAATTATGATTTGTTATATAATTGTCATTCGCAACTCTTTTCGCTCTTACCAGCTCAGACCTATAATGGCGTGCATACCTCCTAGCAGTCAGGGAATCCCGACCCGAATTTGTCGCTCTGGCTACATCTCTAAGGAAATGCAATCTTTCGCGTTTTTCTTTCAGTTGGTTATTGAACCATGATATTACCGGTTTATTTATGTTATGCTGGAAAGTCCTCAAAGGGAAAGCCAGATCGACGCAATTTTTAATGAAAGTAACAAACATGATCATTTAGTCGGTCCATATTTCCTCCCACAACGGCTAACAGGCGACTCTTACCTTAATTTCCTACAGGAAGAGCTACCTGCTCTTTTAGAAGAAATCCCTCTACAGCTGAGACAACACTTCTGGTTCATGCATGATGGCGCACCAGCTCATTTTAGCATTAATGTACGTAATCATTTGGATACAGTTTATCCAAATCGTTGGATAGGTAGGGGAGGTACGGAAAATTGGCCTGCTCGATTGCCCGATTTAAATTCTCTTGATTTTTGCATTTGGGGTTTTCTTAAATCGTTAGTTTATTCCACTCCCGTCGAAAATGTTGAAGACCTGAGGAATCGAATTATAGCCGGCTGTGAGATAATAAGAAATACACCAGGAATATTTGCGCGAATACGACAATCAATGAGGCGAAGAGTTGAATCTTGTATCACGTCTGAGGGAGGTCATTTTCAACATTTGTTGTAGCTGTTCACTTGTGCACACATTAACTCTATAGGGTTTATTTCGCAATGGTAGGGAGGAAGTCAAAGTACTGTAATATTCCGCTTCTTTGCTTTCTCGTCGAGGGTGTATTTTACAAAGCGATGCTTGTGTTTCGTCCCAATTATTGTTAGTATCTCTTTTTCCACCATATCGTCTTCAAATGGTGCTTGTTTTTCTAAATGTAACTGAATTATTTTTGCTTTTTTTCAGGCAGTTGTAGGAAACTCTTCACATTTTTTTTTAATGGTATGGTATTAGTTAAAACAACGATGGAGCCCCTTGGAATAAACTTAAGTATTTCCCCAAAATATCCCATAGAAACGTCAGCATTCGTATATTCGTGGTAGGCACCGGTGTGAGCTGACTGAAATGTTAATAAACCATGTTTCAAAAAACCATCTATGCTACCGATATTGGTAGTAATTAGGCGTCTTCCTTCTCCAATGAAGAGACCATCTAAAAACGCTTGACGAAAAGAGGTTATATTCTTATCCTCCAGCTGTTTTTGTTTAGACACGTCTCGTCCAAGAAGTACAACTTGCTATTTTGATTGCGGAAATCTCTAACTTTTTGTAAATAATCTCGTCGACAACATGCAATTTAATCTTTTCCGATTAATTCAGACTTTCGATTTCCCATCTAAAATTCAATTCCCGTAGAATTTGCCAACGCTTATCTCTTTTTCTTTCAAGAATATTTTCTTTTATTTCACATAAAGTGGGAATTTCGTTTTTAAAATAGAATAAATGTACTTTCTTTCATATAATATTATTTTTCTTCAAACGTTATATAAGTGATAACTTATGTGACGCTTCTCAATGACATAAATTTATTTTTATATCGTTTTATTTATTGTCTTTTAGATTTGGGCATAGCTCATTTAGCCACGAAATTTAAATTTATTTTAATTTATCAGTTTTAATATTCGCAATGGTATTTATTATTTATTGGTAATATTTATAGTAAAAGTACAATTGTGAAGATTTGTATCATTAAGGAATCCTCCACTTCTTGCAATATCAGTACTGCTCATAACAATTTTTCCAGGGTGAACTGCTTCTAAAAATCCATTAGAGGGTCCATTAAATGGAGGTTGTTCGAGATTTTCCGCAGAGCTAGGTTAAAGAATTCTCTTAGCAAGTTTGGTTTTACTTTGCACAGAATCTTCAATGTACCCCTCGGCAACAGCATCAGATTTCTAACCCCCATGCCTTTTCAGCGTAGTAATATCCCCCCCACTATAATTTTTTTAGAAATAATTTGACCTTGCAGTTTGAGAGAAGTGTTAAAAATTCCACAGATTTAGTAAATAAATTAAAAAACATTATTATCCCACATAACCTTATTTTTGTATCCTTTGACGTAGTAAATTTGTTTCCGAGTATTCCAAGGTCACAGAGTTACAGAATCATTGAAAAAATATTACTTAATAATAAAAAGTTTTCACTGGAACAAATTAGGGTTATTTGCTTGTTGTTGAAGAAGTGTTTGGGGGCAGATTTCTTCAAATTTAATGATATTTTTTACCAACAGGTGGATGGTCTCCCGATGGGCTCTTGCCTTTCACCTCTTATAGCAGAGTTTTTTATGAATAATTTTGAGAATAATTGTATTTTCAACTCCAATTTTGACCTTCTTAATAAGATTAAATTTTGGTATAGATATGTGGACGATATTTTGGTAGGTTGGACTGGGACACGAGAAGAATTGAATGTATTTTTTGAGTTTCTAAATAGTCTTCATTCACAAATTAAGTTTACTATGGAATTGGAGGAAAATGAACAGATTAACTTCTTAGACCTCACGCTTTTCAAAAAAAATAATAATAGCATCGGCTTTAAAATTTTTCGTAAGCCTACTCAAACAGATCACATGATTCCCTGGGACTCTCAACACCATGTTTCTCAAAAATTAGCCGCTTTACACTCCTTGTTTCATAGACTTTTTTCTATTCCCCTCAGCACAGCTAATTTTGTTTTGGAGAAAAATATTATTTTTCAGATGGCATTAAGAAATGGTTTTCCTTTGCATGTCATTAATAAAATATTTTTTAAAAAAGATAGACAAAGATTTTCTGATAACTGTTATGTCAAATTTGTTAATGAGGAGAAACTTTCTAATAAAACTTTTATTTCACTACCTTTTCTTGGTCATATTTCTGTCACTTGCGCTAGAATGTTAAAAAGTCTGAATAAAAATCTGTTTATTTCCTTTAAGTCTAACAATACGATTTCTTCAATTTTTTCACACCTTAAGGACAAAGTCAATAATTTGAATAAAAGTGGGGTTTACAGGTTACAATGTGGTTCTTGTTCCGCGGAGTATGTCGGACAAACGGGTAGAACCTTTGATAAACGAATTAAAGAACATTTGAGATCACAAAGGCTTGTTCATGATAATAAATCTAGTTTTGGTACCCACTTAAAATTGGAAAACCATTCTTTCGATCCTTTAACTAACTTCAAGGTCCTTCAGACACATAATAAAAGTCTAAAACTTAATGTTTTAGAAAACATTGAAATTGCTGTCTCCCAGTCTACCCCAAATATTGTCAATCTAAATGAACCTTCCTCAAATGTTTTCAGGACCTATGCTAGGTTGGTCAGTTTTTTTTTTAAATAATAGTTTTTAGCCCATCAGTCAACCTTTCCTTGATGACGAATCTTATCAGTTTGAATTTTTTATAATGATACATAAAATATATCGTTTTACTCCTACCGCGAAGCATAGTTTATATTTTAGGCAGTTGCTTCTCACGGCTCCGCGAGACGTGGTTTAGATTGTTAAGTTGAAATGTTTTTACGTTTTATTTGTATTTTAAGCTGACTTATAATGATTTGTGTGTCTTGATTGTTCTATGTGGATTAGATTTTTCCTGCATGTAAGTAATATAATATTATCTAAATTCTTTCTCCCCCCTGTATAATTCAAAATAAGTTTTTTTTTTATATTCAGTTGTATAATTTTGTTTCTCTTTTATTGTCACTTTACAATATACTGTATGGATATTATTGTTTGCTGCAGGTCGACCCTGATGATGGTCTTTTGACCGAAACGCGTTGGCGATAATTTTGCTTTAAATAAAGAAGGTTGAAGGACGATACGTTATTTGATTCCTTAGTTATCAACAAGCATTGTTGCGGAAGTTCGTCCTAAAAAATGCCCTGTATATTCTTTCCAATTTGGAATCTTCAGATACAATACCACATATTTTGCTACACTACCAATTTTTTGGATACCCATGACAGCTTTATAACATTTCCCATTTTGATATTTCAAAAAAAAAACGTCGTTCCTTGAAATCGGCAAGACGCAAATTATTAACGTAGTTTCTATATTTGCTTAAATATTCATCCCCCAGGACGTTGAAAGTTCTACTCTTATTAGTTTCAGTGTTGGGAATTTTTATTAGCAGCAAAAAAGCCATATCTTCAAGATCATCAACTGTCATATTCACTAATTCGTCGCAACGACATGCCCCAGATATTCCAAATATCAAAACTACCTAAAAAATTAAGGGTTGGTTAGCACAATGTGAAACAAACAAAATGTAATTTTATTACCTTCATCGCCAAATACTTTTCATCTGGGGCGTCAGACAAAAATTTGCTGAACTGTTCCCTTCACAAGACTCTCGATTTCTTTGGCTTTTTTAAAAAAGCACGCAAATTGTTGTATTTTTCAATGTTGACATTATGCTTCAAATTTAACACGGACCTTATCATTCAATAATGAGCCAACAAACTAGAACTCTTTATTATTTTTAGTGCCATTTCGTTAAAATATGCCAATAAAACGTTCTCAGAGTATTGCATTACTTTTTTTCCAGTGCACCATTTGTTGAATTTGACAAAGGCAGCTTCATATACTGCACCAGATTTCGTCGGCAGCAAGTTTTGAATAGCTATTCTAGCTGCCTCTGCTACCTCGGGAGAATCATCAGGCACTTCTAAACTCATTTTCTGTAGATTTATTCGGTCTCAACTGAAGCGACACCGAATTTGAAATATTTGTTTTGATAGATGCCAAACAAGTACGTATCCATGATAACGATACCAAAAAGGGAATATATAGTGAAATAAGTTAAAAATTCAATCTTGTTATCTTCATTAAAAAATTCGTTTTCTTTTATTGTTTTATCTCGAATAATATGATGCACGTTTGAAGAAAAAATAGTATATGATATTCGGAGAATGAGATACTTTATGTGCTTCGCATGGATTGTCTGACTCACTACGTTCGTTAGACAAACTTTCCACACTCAGCACATAAAGTATCTCTTATTCTCCTAATATCATAATGTACTATTTCGTCTTCGTCCAAAGGCTTCCTATGACTTCATGATGACGGTTTTGATTAATTAAGAGTTCCACTTTTTCCCTCACGTATGAGTCTGTAGATGGCCGACTTTCCAATTCCACGGTCAGCTGTGAACAATCTCCACTGTACAATCGACACTTTCTGCAATATTTTGCTGTTCAAGTGCATTAAATTAGTTAAGTACAATTAATTTTTTGTTGACAGATAATGCGCATTTAGCCGCACGTGTAACTGAAATAAATCCCGAAAGACTTTTATTGTTAACAGTACTAAAAAAAAGACTATAGGAGTACAATACGCCGCGGGCACTGATGTTAATACAGTTTCTTACTTTGCGTAAGGTGACAGGTATCTTAAGTAATAACATTACCATACATATACTTTATAACTAAGATTATAATATTTCTATGAGTTAACAGTAAATATGTATACAGGCAGGTACTCCCATGGAATGGCCACTTTATCCTAATTCACTACGCTCTTTCAATTTCAGATGGAGTATAGTGATCATTTACATTATTCGTCCATTTTAGTTTCCAAATTCGTGGTCTTAATTATTATTACTGGGACGGAGTATAAATACCGTAGGTGGAAACTCATCGGGTCAGTTAAGAGCATGATTTTTTTTATCTACTTTAGCTATAATAATGAGGCGTGCTTCACGTTTGCATTGTTAGACACTATAAACATAAAATAACTGTATTCACTGATAGAGTTATGCTATATATATTATCTTGGCGTGAAATTTCGATTTTATATACCTTACATAAGTCGACGAGTGCAAGAATTCGAAATGTTGAAAGTAGCAGTGATTTTGTTTGTTGTGGTAATGCTTGCAGTAGCTGCTTATGGTTAGTAAGGTTTTATTCTGTATTTGTGCTATTATATTATATTTAGGTTTATTCAGGGTTCGTGTCCAATAGCATCCTAATTACAAGGGATACAAAAAAAATAACATACATACATCACGTAAAAATATGTATGCCCTGTATAATTTTCCGTCATTTGATTTGGATTATATTGGTTTTCTTGGTTTTTTAATTTGCTTGCGGCGTTGCCAAGTAATTAATTTTCTTCTAATATTTAAGGAATTTGTAGCGACTTTTTAACAAAATCATATCTATCTATATGCATTCAACTTAGGTAAACAAAATTTAAACCAAATATACCTTAGGATACGCGATACATACTCAAATCAGCGTTTTTAAGATTTATGATACACATTATGGCGACTCGATAAATTCAGCTAGTTTAAATATGTGTTATTCCAAGTTTGCCAAATGGAAGACCCTGTATTTTGTAACTGATGGGGCTTAACTTTTAAATGCCTTTCTTTTATATAAAATACGTCATTATTTAAATTTTCTGGATGTTGAAATAATTAAAAAATATGATAGGCTATGCACAATAGGTAATCCTATTATTTTAGATCAAGGATGCCATGAATGGAACTAAAAGACATTTCCTCAATGACACACGTTTATTAAGAAGCAAACACTTCTTCAACAATTAACACCATATATTAACCATTCGATTTATTCATAAATAAAGTTCAATATCAATATGACCTCCAAAGTTTTAATTATACGCACGAATTATTTTTCCAAGGGGGTCACTTACGTTTCGTAAAATATTAATTATTGGATTATTTAATTGAATCATAGATATCTCCGGGGTAAAGATTATTCATATTGAAGAGGAAAGAAAAATCCAAAAATCTTTACAAATATTTAATATTTTGCTCTACGCGATTCGGTTTCTTAAGCCATTTTGACGAGCTGTCTAAAAAGTTCATTTATATATAAAGCTGGATTTAAAAACTCGAGAAGTTGGCGAGGTTGAGGTTCAGTTGGCGCTGGAAATAAGAGTTCAATTTAAACTAAAGGGAACACTCAGTTCAATTTATAAACTGTAGTGTCGTAGTTTAAATAGCACTATACTGTTTTGTTGGTTACCTATACGTAGTTTAAGAGATAGTGGAAATTAAGAAAGGTTAGGTTACTTTTTGTGTAAGAAATTGTTCTAAAAACATGGTTGTTTCTGTCATCGGTATCTTTTGGGAAATAGACGATTTTCCAGAATCATCGGCGTTTTATTTGAGTATATTACAGTTATTTGGCGACGAGGAAAATATCAGTTAAGTTTGTAACGGGAAACAAAGTGTATTTTTCGGAAAAGTGCCAAAAAGTGGACACAGGACGATTCGAATATTTTTTTTCGAGCATGGATAACCAACAGCCAATCATTACCGTGGTAAATACGGGGAATGTTTCCTCACTGGCTATTTTTAAGCAAGGGGATGACTTTGAGGTATTTGAGGAGCGCCTGGAGCAATACCTAAATGCAAATTTGGTGGAAGGCACTAGACAAGTAGCGGTTTTGCTGACGCTATTAAGTGAGGAAGTTTATAGAGTGCTGAGGGATTTATGCAACCCGGACAAACCAAAAAGCAAAGATTTTGATACTTTAATGAAGTTGCTAGGGGCACATTTTAAGCCAAGACTGTCAGTTTACAGAAGAAGAATTGTTTTCGATTCATTGAGGCAGGGGCAAGAGTCGGTAAATGACTGGTACCTAAAAATTAAAAACGCAGCATCGCAGTGTGACTTTGGTGATAAGGTAATGTACAGGGTACAGGACAAGTTCGTTGTAGGTATGAAACCTGGTCCAATACAGGATCGCCTTTGTGAAGAGAGCCCTACAAAGCCGATAAAGGATTTATTGGAAATGGCATTAAACAAAGAGGCTGCATTGACGGAGCAAAAGAAAAATCTTACTGAAGTAAACAGGGTGGAGAAGAGGAATAGTGTGAAAAAGCCGAGAAGCAAAGATGGAGCTTATGAAAAAGAGGAAACACACCAGGTAGAGCTTAAGTGCAATTTTTGCAATAAAACAAACCATACATTCAGTAAATTAATGTAAGTACAAAAAGTTTATCTGTAAGAAATGTGGTAAAAAGGGGCATATAATGGCAGCTTGTAAGGGGAAAACAGACAAAACTCATTATGTTGAGGAGGAAGAAGCAGAAACTCTTCCACTGTTCAATGTGACAAATTTTCAGGATGTCAATTTAATAAAGCCATTATGTGTACCGGTTTTACTCGATAAAGTGTCAGCTTTTATAAAGAAAATTTAGATTATATTCCTTTAGAGAGCACCAACATTAAATTAAAGACCTATTCAGGGGAAATAGTGATACCCGAAGGTAAAATTAGTGTTAAGGTCATGTTTAAAAATAGCTCGCAGATTTGTGATTTAATTGTGGTGAAAAAAGCTACTAAAATTTTGTTAGGTCCAGATATTATTAAAAAGCTGAATCTGTCCTTTAGTGAGTCTGAGGTCATTGTTAATAAAGTAGCTATTTTACCTGATAAGCTTTCAAACTTGTTGTTAAGGTATTCAGATGTTTTTAAAAATGAGTTAGGTACCTATAATGGGGAAAAAATAGATCTCAAAATAGAGGAAAATGTAAAACCAATTTTTCACAAACCGCACCCTATTCCGTTTGGTTTCCGTGAAAAGGTGGAGGCGGAGTTAAAAAGGTTAGAATCGGAGGGAGTGATTGAAAAAGTTGATAATTCTATATGGGGCACACCATTAGTACCTGTTATGAAGGCAAATGGCAAAGATATTCGGGTATGTGCAAATTATAAGATCACAGTTAATAAATTCCTAAAAGATTTTAATCACCCATTACCTCCAATTGAAGAGATTTTTGTTGCACTCCAGGGGGGTGAAACATTTACTAAACTTGATTTTTTGAATGCGTATAATCAGTTATAAATTAGGAAAGGGCTGAGTGCACCATCAAAGATTAAGAAAGAATTTCTTTAATTTTGTACTTAGTGCAAGTTTATTGAATAAATCCGTAGAGCGCTTTCGGCAGTTACGCCATCATCAGTACTACCTACAAAGCAAGAAAGGAAAAAAGAAATCAACAATTGTGAAATTTTACGAATCTTTGATAGTTAAAGTTAATTGAAAATCTTTTTTTTTTTCAGATTTTCAATTAACTTTAACTATCAAAGATTCGTAAAATTTCACAATTGTTGATTTCTTTTTTCCTTTCTTGCTTTGTAGGTAGTAGATGGCGTAACTGCCGAAAGCGCTCTACGGATTTATTCAATAAACTTGCACTAAGTACAAAATTAAAGAAATTCTTTCTTATAATCAGTTAGTTTTAGATAAGGAAACAAGTAACTTCTTAGCTTGGAGTACACCGCATGGTATATACCGAGTATTAAGGTTGCCATATGGTACAAAACCTGCGTGTTCTATTTTTCAGAACATAATAGAGAAAGTTTTGCAGGGTTGTGCAGGAACAGTTAATTTTCTAGACGATGTGGTGGTAACAGGAAAAGATGAGGAGGAGCATTTGAGAAATCTTGAAGAAGTGTTAAAAAGATTAAGCAGGGCCGGATTTAGGCTAAATGAGAAAAAGTGTGAGTTCTTTAAAGATAAAATTTTTTATTTAGGACACAAAATTTCGAGTCAGGGATTAGAGAAAGATGAGGAAAAAGTAAGAGCAGTAGTCAATTCGCCTAGGCCGAAAAATATAACGGAAATTAGGGCTTTTGCGGGAATGTTGAACTAATATTCCAAATTTTGTAAGGATTTATCTGAAAAGTTAAAACCGTTATATGATTTGGTGGGAAAAGGTAAGGAATTTAAATGGACTCCAGAATGCGAGACAGAATTTCAGTGCGCAAAAAAAGAGCTAGCTTCTGACAAAATTTTAGTTCATTATGACCGGAGTAAGCCTATTCGTTTAGCGTGTGACTCAAGTGAATATGGAATTGGTGCAGTACTTTTGCATGTAATGCCAGATAGATCTGAGAGACCCATCTGTTATATTTCAAGGGTTTTAAACAAGGCTGAAAGGGGATACTCTATGATTATGAAAGAGGCGTTGGCAGTTTACTGGGCAGTTTCCAAGTTATATCAATATTTAGCGGGAAGAAAGTTTGAAATTTTAAGTGATCACAAGCCACTACAAGCGATCTTTGGAGAACATAAAAGTTTACCAAAGATGGCTGCGGGGCGAGTGCAAAGATGGTCGTTATTTTTAGCTAATTTTGATTATAGTTTTCGCTTTATTAGAGGGGTCGATAATGTAAAGGCGGATGCTTTATCGCGTTTGCCATTACCCGATTTTGAAAATGATAATACAGAGCCGGAGTACGATTATTTAAATTTAGTAGAGGGCTTAGTGCCAATAGATTCCTACAAAATAAAATCTGAGACTAGGAAGGATACATTATTAGGAAAAGTATTTAACTTGATCAGGTATGGGTTTCCTAACCAGACTGACGATTTACTTGTAAAACCATTTTTAACGCGAAAGAATGAACTGTCAATAGAACGAGGTATCATTATGTGGGGTTATCGAGTGGTAATACCTGTAAGTCTAAGAAAACAATTACTGGAGGAATTACATAGTAACCATGAGGGTATGGTCAAAATGAAATCGACTGCGCGATCATATTTTTGGTGGCCTTCGGTAGATTCGGAGATAGAAAATAAAGTTAACAGTTGTAAAATTTGTTGTCAGGTGCGACCTGAACCAACTAAAGCTAAATTAATAAAATCAAACATGTCAGGTTATTTTTATGAACGTATACACGCAGATTTCTTGGGACCAATAAAAGGTAAAATGGTTCTTATCATTGTTGATACTTATTCTAAGTGGCCTGAGGCTTTTATCATGAATAGTACTGATTCTGAGGCTACAATAAGTAGATTTAGAGAATGTTTTTCACGATTTGGAATACCGCGAATAGTTCATACGGACAATGGATGTCAGTTCACAGCTGAAAGTTTTTGTAAATTTTTAGCTAATAACGGAATAAAATTTTTGACATCTCCACCTTTCCACCCAGCGACCAACGGGTTTGCTGAAAATGCGGTTAAGTCTGTAAAATTAGGATTAAAAAAATCATTTTTGGATGAAAAAAATAAGAATGTTTCCTTGGAAACTATTTTGTATCGCTATCTGTTCTCCTACAGAAATTCTATCCATATAACTACAGGGTTAGCACCTTCGGATATTGTTTTTAAATCGAAAATTAGAACTCGTTTGGATTTGGTATCGCCAAAAGGTGTGGCAGTAAATGACAAAGCTGAGAAACAATTGTTAAATTATAAAGGGAAGCGAGAGAAAAGCTTTGTGGTGGGGGATAGAGTTTGGTGAAGAGATTACAGAAACCCAAATAGAAAAGGTTGGGTAGAAGGCGTAATAGATGAAATTCTAGGTAATAGAGTTTATTTTTGTAAAGTAATAAATGAAAATTTTATCTGGAAGGGACATTTAAACCAGATTTTGGGAAATGTATCGGTACCAGAACAGGAAAGTGACAGTGCGGGGCAGTATAATAGCAAAACCGAGCAATGTGCGTTAGAGCAGAGAATTTTAGTGCTACCACAGCCGGCTGTAACCGCGAAAGTTCCTAAGTTAAGTGTAAGTCACGATAAAGAGCCACAGATAAATGACTATATAGTGATAAGTTAACGAGTGTAACAAATGAGGAAAAAAAATATGATACAAAAATGCCTGATACTACCATTTGTGAGTCTAAACCAAATAATCTCAATGTTAATGAGAGACCAAAGAGAAATGTTAAACCACCCCAGCGGTTAAATTTATGAGGGGAGATATTTGTAGTGTCGTAGTTTAAATAGCACTATACTGTTTTGTTGGTTGCCTATACGTAGTTTAAGAGATAGTGGAAATTAAAAAAGGTTAGGTTACTTTTTGTGTAAGAAATTGTTCTGAAAACATGGTTGTTTCTGTCATCGGTATCTTTTGGGAAATAGACGATTTTCCAGAATCATCGGCGTTTTATTTGAGTATATTACATAAACTCAGTTCGTGCAAAGTTCGTAAGTTTGAAAAGGTTCCCGTGTAGTTCGAGATAACCAATTCTTATGTTCGGAGTTCGGGAGGTTAATTTTGACCAATGAAGATGCTATTTTAAAGTCATGTAGTTACAGCGAAATGTCAAATGTCTTTTCGTTGTTTACGTCGCCCTTCCGTCATTTGTGTTTGGATTTTTTGTTTGTTGTAAGCGTAGTATTGTGTTTTGAGCCAGAAATAGGAAAACTAGAATTGGATAGTATAGAGAATGACAACAATAATTTATTGTTACTCGAGTTAATCCAATATTATGAATTTATCTACAACACTATCACTCAATTGGACAAAAATTTAAACCAATTAAACAACAACTTTTCGAACTTCGCTACTGATTTTATAAATGCCATATTCTGGACTGTCGAATATCCAACCTCACCAACTTGAACATAACTTCAACCTCGTCAACTTTTCGAGTTTATAAATCCAGTTTTTAGTCTCCATTTAAAATCAAAATTATTAGGTATAACTTACGTAATATAATCACAAACTTTACATTAAGGACACAAACAAGTTCACCATGGCGAACACAGGTTAACTAACTATATAAAATTGATCAACGGGATAAACCCAAAAAACATAAAAAAAAATTAAACAAAATATACCGAACCATAACGGCACCTAGGTTGCACAAAAAGAGGTATAATTATTTAAACAAACATTTACTACTTAAACTCATTTACAATTTTCGCTGCTTCTCTGTAGTGGGCGTTGACAGGATCGTTCAAACACTCAATCTGATTATTAATCTCTAATTTGGCTATTTCTGTATTTTCTAAAAAATTAAGCTTATGACCTTCACTCGCATTATGTAGCATTTTAAAGTTGTCGTTAGTATTAAAATTATGTAAATTCTCTTTTAAATATAGGCCAAAAGCTGATTTCTTGTCATTAGGCGAGAGTTTAAATGTTCTTTTGTACTAATATTAAACCTACGTGCTCTCTGTCCAGCATATTTAGCTGTGCATGAGTTACAGGACAACAAATATACCCCACATTTGTCAAGCACGTTAATTGAATCCTTTACTCTCGAAAATAAGCTTCGTAAGTTGTTTACTGGTTTGTAAGCTATTTTAAAATGGTTGTTTAAGGGCTTTAATATTTTACCCATCCTCAGAGAAACAGCGCCCAAAAAAGTTAGTCTTATATACCTAGGTGGCTGAAGAGATTTAATGGTGTTATCCAAGGGGTCAACATAGTTTTAATATTTAAATAAAAGAACATTTAAACTCCCAGAAACCGCCTAATGACTTGTTCAGCTTATGGCCTACATTTAAGAGAGACTTTACATAATTTTAATACTAAAGGCAACTTTAAAATGCTACATAATGCGAATGAAGGTCATAAGCTTACTTTTTTAGGAAATATAGAAATAGCCAAATTAGAGATTAATAATCAGATTAAGTGTTTAAATGATCCTGTCAACGCCCACTACAGAGAAGCAGCGAAAATTGTGAATGAGTTTAAGTAGTAAATGTTTGTTTAAATAATCGTACCTTTTTTTGTGCAACCTAGATGCCGCTCTGGTTTGGTATATTTTCTTTAATTTTTTTTTGTTTTTGAATATTTTTTGGATTTATCCCGTTGATTAATTTTATATAGTTAGTTCAGGTCAGTTCGCCATGGTGAACTTGTTTGTGTCCTTAATGTAAAGTTTGTGATTATATTATATAAATAATACCTAATAATTTTGATTTTGAATTGAGATTATTATATAAATGAACTTTTTAGACAGCTCTTGAAAATGGTTTAGGAGACCGAAACGCGTAGAGCAAAGTATTAAATATTTCTGAAGCATTTTCGATTTTTCTTTCCTTTTTTTCAATTGGATTATTTGTTTAAAAAACCTCTCAAATCGATCTTTTAGTAGAAGCCGTTTTATACACCATTTCCTTCATATATTCGCACAAAAAAAATCTAGCTTGATTAGGTCGGGATATCTTGCTGGCCAACACACTGGGCCTCTTCTTCCTATCCAACTATCATTGAAATGTTGTTGTAGATAATGTTCTACTGCTGGTGCCCCATCCTGCTAAAACCACATTACTTCGCGAGTATATTTTGGTAACCAGTTTAGACGTGGTTCTGTAAAAAATGAAGATAAACCTTATCTGTCAGATTTTCATTAAATGTGGCTTGATAATATGATTTTCTATTGTGCCGGCCCATATTTTAAGCGATCATCTGTGTTTCGCCAGAACTTCAAGAAAGGTAGGGCTATCAAGATGTATCAAAAAACAAAATGTTTTAAAAATTTTTAGCCCGTCAAATAACTCCACAGGGTGATTAAAACGTATGCATAAAAAAACATTTTGGTTTCTCGCGTATAATACGATGTAGGCCCGATTCTCTATTTACTTGAAAATTAAAGATTTGAAGTCAAGAAAGTAATCTATAATATTCCTAGAGACCTATTAAAATCGGTTTACAAACAAAAAAGTTGTGGAGGTTTAACATTCGTTAACATTGCAAGGCTTCCGTTTTTCATGCCACTGTATTAATAAAAAATGTTCTAAATAAAAAGTAAAATGATTGTTAAATAAATTATTTATTATTTTAGGCAAGCCCCAGTTACATCAACATGTGCCCCAATTGGGCCTTAGTAGTTTCACCCGGATTGTGCATGGAGAAGATGCTAAGATAGCTGATTATCCTTATCAAGTCCATATAAAAATTGGTCCTTTTAGTTGTGGAGGCTCCATCATAAGTACTAATTTTGTTTTGACTGCTGCACATTGCTTTAAAGAATCGTAAGTCAGATAATCATTTTCAACTAGAAAGCCCTATACACCTTTCCAGAATTCTACTCCACCTGATTTTAAAAGAATTCAAGATGGTGTACAGCCAGTAGCATAGGGGGCAAGGTTGGGGTACGGGCTATCCCGAGTTTCTGTACACTGTCCTTTCTTTTTCATAAAAATAATGGCTAATGTATAACAACTTTAATTTTCTGATAAATTATATTTCTGACTGATACATAATATTGAACGTATAGTATATTTTTACTTACAATCATTATAATAATAATATACAGGGTCCTGCAATAGTGCGTCTGGCATCCATAGCTTCTGGCAGTTTTGTCTTATTTTATGCAGGGTGTCCAAAATTTGGGTCCAAAAGTGACAACTTTCAAACTAGCTTTTTTAAGATTTTTAAATGAAGGACCCTGTATATTATTTTACTGTCTGATGCAGAGTTTAAATACAATTATATAATTAATCACTCTTAAAAAAACCTTTACAATGGCAACTTGAAAATAAAATCATAATGTTCCGTAATTATGATTATTGTTGTTGATATCTCCGGATTGAAAATAGATAATAACTTGCGGTTTTCGCTGACTTCTTACACTTTTAATCATCCTTGTAATCAGTAAAATAAATATACTATTATATTTACAATTATGGAAAAAACGCACAATGTTTGTGAAGTTGTAAGACAGCGCCCCCTAGCGCCTAGTGTAAAACACATATTGCCGTAGTTCATAAGATGATCTATAGAGTGAGAAAAGCCCTTTTTAACAAAACTAAGTTCACTAAATTATGTTAAGCCAGCTAAAGAGGGTGCACAGGCACCATTTTATGGACTGAACCGTTCTGTGGCATAACCAGAGGACACCTTAAAGAGGAACTCAACATATGGGAAAAAAGGCAAAAAGAGGCCTCTTGGAGAAATACTCCAGGACAAAGACAGGCGAAGAAATTTATTTCGTGCACGCCTAAATTCACTAAAAAGCTCCTGGAGCTACAAAAACACGAACTGAAAATTGTCACCGACTGCCTTACGGGACACGACCCTTGGAGATAATATCATCTCAAAAAAATGGGAAAGCCCGAAGACGAAAAGTGCAGATTCTGCAATGATGCAACTGCGGAACACATACTGTGTGAATGTAAAGCACTAACCCGCCAACGGCTAACTCATCTTGAGGGAGTACTCTTAACACCTGAAGATATAAGCAAATTAGCCCCCCGAAAAATTTACAACTACGCGAAAAGTTTGAATCTTACGGGGTAAAACTGATGCAGGGTATCCACAAAAGATCTCTTTAGGTCGAAGTGGCGAAGGGCCAAAGGGCCGAACGACCCCATTACATACAATACAATACAATAGAGTGAGAAAAGCCCTTTTTAACAAAACTAAGTTTACTAAATTATGTTAAGCCAGACCGGAGTAATCAGCATTTATTACAAATAATGTTCAACCTTCCCCACCACTTTATTTGAAAAGTAACGAACACGTTCTGTAGGTGAATTTTATTAATAAATCTTCGAAATATACAAAAATGTTATTTTCGGGATACCCTAACTAGGCGACTTTTGAGAAAACTTCGTGATTCCTATTTACCGTAACTGTTGCGCCCTCTAGCGCCAGTCTGAGAAACTTGAAAATAATTTCCAATAATTTCTCATGACTACTTTACCTAATATATTATTAGTCAGACACGTGTGAGAGCAGAAGTTGAAATAAGTGAAAGTCAGTTGAAAGTTTTAAAAATACATCATTTTTATGAATACCACATTCAACTGCAACAGGCTCTGAGTGAAAATGATTTTCAGTGTAGAGTTGAGTATTGTGAGTGTCCTTGATTCCACCTTCAAGAAAATCCATTATTTTGTATGAACGTCTTATTTCCTGATGAGGCCATATTCTACAACAATGGATCCATCAATAAACATAACTCTTACTATTACGCTACCGAAAATCCAAGAATCATACGACAAATCATCTACCAACATCGCTGGTCAATAAATGTTTGGTGAGGAATTGTTGGAGAGCATTTGGTAAGCCCTTACTTCTTTAACTACCATCTTACCGGTCAATTGTATATCGTATTTTCAATAAACGATTTACCTGTATTTCTTTTAAATTTATAATCAAATATGCAGGTACAAAACATGTGGTTAAAATAGGATGGAGCTGCAGCCCATTTCTCGGGACAGGTCAGAGCTTTGTTAGATAACATTTACGTAAATCGCTGGATTGGAAGGGGTGGACTAGTTAGATGTCCTGCAAAGTCGCCCGATTTAACCAATTTCGACCTTTTTCTATGGGGGTATGTTAGAGACTTGGTTTGTACGGAACATCCAACAACTGAGCAGAACATGCGACAAAGAATAATCAACGCGTTTGCAACAATGACATCCGCAATGCTCCGAGATGTGGAAAGGTCCTCCCAAGAATAAAATGGAAGACATTTTAAACGTCTTTTAAGATCAATACGTTACTGCACAAATCTATTTCTTAAATAGACATGCTTGTGCTTCCATGGCTGCCTAGATATTTTTTGTAATACTTTATAATGAAATGGGCATATTTATGGTTTTTGGTAAATATCCTGAAAACTGTCCAGAATTTTGATACACTTGTAAAACAAAAAAATATTTGTATTTAAACTCTGCATCAGACAGTAAAATAATATACAGGGTGCTTCATTTCAAAATCTTAAGAAAAATTAGTTTGAAAGTTGTCACTTTTGGAACCAAATTTTGGACACCCTGTATAAAATAAGATTAAACTATTTGATACCAGAGTATCGTTAGACCCATTGTATTCAAGTTGACACTATGTAGCTCGGACAAAACGTATCTAAGGCCGTTTCTTAATAACTTTTTCAAGGCGTGCAAAACGATTTTTTATTGTTTTTAGTTTATTGCTCGTAAACGACTTAAGGATATCAAATAAAATTGTGGAAAATAGGAAAGAACACTAATGAGATCCAAAATATGCAAAAAAGTACTCGATGTACCATTTAAAATTTTTTTTTGTCGTCAAATTTCTCTGGACCATTCTGTATATTATGCGAAAATATGTTCCCAAAATACACTTAGATATACAGAACGCAGACCGTTCGAAACGAAATTCCTAACTCAATTGGTATAGAAGCTATGAATGCGCCTGACGCACTATTGCAGGACCCTGTGTATTGTTATCAGCATAATATAACCATAAAATAACGTCCAACAGCTAATAACAAGATGCATCTCCATAAGCAATTTACGATATCTATAACGCGATGACGTCACGCGCGCGTAGTACGAAATTGAAACGGTTAAAACTCACACCTTGCATCGTGGTTAAGAATAGATGTTATTTACCAACACCACAACATGGAGCATCTGGTTTCCTTTTCTGCTTATTTTCTTCTTTGATTTAGAATAATTAGCGCCAATAGTAGATTTTTACGTATTCTCTCCTCGACAATTTACAACATACCAATAACACTGGGAAACAGCCAAAATATTTCCGAGACCAAAATAGCAAAATCTTACTTATTTTATTATACTAACTAACAATCTGTCTTGCAAAAGTCTCAGTTAGCTCCGGTTTTATAGATCCATTATGATAATTACCTACCTGCCCGTAATGTATTGGAAAATTTGACTATTAAATGAGAAGTACCTGGATTTATTATACCAGGTGTACTTTATAAGGGGTTTAAATACATCCTAAATTGTTACTTAGTTGTATTTCAACCACCAGTTGATTGAGAGCTGTTCGTATTTGAGAAATTAATAAGTTTTGAGCAACATGTCGCGAGTTTGTTTAAATAGCCGGATCATTTCTGTTATATATGTGGTGAAGTGACTTTTGTTTTGTGAACCAATAACGTACACTTAGCCCCAAAAGGCTTATCACTTTATTTTGGCTATTAAATTGGAGACCAGGATAAAAATTGGTCTCCCCATATCTGCTGCTACAAATGTGCGTCCAACATTCGCGGCTGGCTAAGTGGAAAGAAGCGTAAGATCTCCTTTGCTGTTCCTATGATCTTGCGAGAACCGAAAAACCACGTTACTGAGTGTTACTATTGTTTGACACCACCCATCAAAAAAGGCTTTTTGCAGAAAAAAAGGTCTGCGATACAATATCAAAATTTACAATCCGCCATACGCCGGGTGTTTCATAGTGACGAGTTGCCTGTACCTAATCCACCTCAGGAATATAGCCTTGATTCTGATGATTATCCAATGGATTCAAACGGTAGTGTACTGGAAAATGTCGCCGGCCCATCAACCTCGCAAAACTCCGATTTTGTCTGTGAACGTCCCAGTAACCCAGTAAAAAGTCTCACAAAATAAGTCAAAGTGAATTATGTGACTTTATAAGGGATTTGGTATTGCTTAAGAAAAAATCCGAACTATTTTCCTCTCGATTCCGACAAGGAAACTTATTTCAAAATAAAGTAAAAGTTTCTATGTACCGAAGCCGTCAGAAAAACCTAACACCATTTTTTAACATGGAAAACAATTTGGCAGCCTGTAGGGACATTGAGGGATTAATGGCAGCTTTAAATCTCGACAATGATTCAAAAGACTGGAGACTTTTCATTGATTCCTTAACAGTAAGTTTTAAAGCTGTGTTACTCCATAACGAAAACAAGTTGCCTTCAGTCCCAATTAGTCATGCAGTCCACATAAAAGGAACGTATAGCAATTTGAAATTGTTACTGGATACCATACAATATGAAAGATATAATTGGCAAGTTTGTGGGGCTTTAAAAGTTGGGGCGATTTTGCTTGGAATGCAGCTAGGTTATACGAAATACTGCTGCTTCCTCTGCAAATAAGACAGTCGAGCACGATCGGATCACTACATAAAGAAAACTAAGCCACCAGAGAGTCTCTTGAGCCAGGAAAAAACTGTAGTCAGCGCTCCATTAGTTTCCCCAGAAAAGACTTTACTACCGCCACTTCATATAAAATTGGGACTTATAAAAAATTTTGTGAAGGCCATGGACAAAGAAGGCCGTGCTTTTAATTATTTCGTTCGTAAGAAAAGTTCCCTAAAATCAGTGACACTAAAATTAAAGAGGGAATACTTGTAGGTCCCCAGATTAGGAAACTTTTCGGAGATGCGCAATTCGATTCCGTTCTTGAAGGTAAGGAAAAGGATGCTTGGAATGCCTTTAAAATGGTTGCAACAAATTTTTTGAGAACCATAAAAGCAGAAAACTATAAGGACTTGGTTGCCCAACTTCTTTTATGTTACCAAAACCTAGGGTGTAATCTGTTGTTGAAAATTCATTTTCTGGTTTCTCATCTGGATTACTTTCCGGAAAATTGTGGTGCTGCGAGTGACGAGCACGGTTAGAGATTCCATTAGGATATTTCAAACATGTGCAACGCGTCTTTCGCCGTTATTAAAAGTAGAATATTAATTAAAATTAAAAATAAATTTTCCTCTTAAAATTGGAAATTTATTATTTACATTAAATTGAAGGAAATAAAAGTAAAGCCAAAACCACGAAGCCAAGCTGAGGTGAGAGGCTGAGGGACCACCTGCAAGTGCCCTAGCTCAATTGCCAGAGAGTAAGGGGGGGGGGCGGGGTATAAAATAGGGCGCCACCGTTTTGCAGCCAGGTCAAAAACGGAAACCTCCAAGATGGTGCTTAGGCCTCACTCTCAGCTGGATTTCGCAACTTAGGTAACCTAAATAAAATAGGAGAGAACCACAGGGGGAGCTGCATAAATAAAACGAAAAGAGTTAATTAAAATTAATGCTGGCTTTTATTAAAAAAAAATAAAAAATATATGGGGGTTAGTATTTAAGCCTAATCTTATCTGTCGGAGACTTTTTCCGAGGGAAGAAGACGATGGTGCGTCCAAGGACGTCGACAAGGCGTCAGAAAGATAAGTAAGGAAAGAGAAGAGAAGAGAAGACGAGAAGAAGAAGACTAGGTTAGGTTAGGTTGAAAGTGAGTGGGTTACAATTAACCCTCCACTGCGACCGAATGATCTATTGTGGCTCACACCTTATTTACATTTCTCCCAATAGATCTATCTTCTTAATAAAGCTAATAATTGTATTAAGGGAGACATTCTTCATGTCTTCTGGCAGTAGTGTCACCTCGCCAAATAGGGCGAATCTGGTTCTTGCTGCTGCAGGGCAGGCGCACAGTACATGCTCCGCTGTTTCTGCATCTTCCATGCAGAGTCGGCACTCCTCATCTTGCGCCTATTTGTGCATATGGTGCCGCAGTCTGCAGTGGCCGGTATACAGTCCCACTAGGGCTTTAAGATGCGTCCTATTAAGCTCTAGTAGTTTGTCAGTTAGCTGTTGATTTCTATGATTGTTTATGAATGCCTTTGAGTGCCTTAGGCCATTTCCAGAATGCCGCCGGTCATAATGTCCGCCAGGATTCCGGTACCCTCTAGCATGCACAACTGCGGTTTGTTGGTTGCTTGATGCATTCTGTAGGTTGCCCATTTGGCTTCCTTCTCTAAGTATAGATGGAGAGGAATTAGTCCCAATAGGACCTCCATGGCTGCCGTTGGTGTGGTGCGAATAGCTCCAGTGATCGCAAGGCATGCTTGTCTTTGTAGTCCGGCTAATTTTGCTTGGGCCAATCGTTGTTGGCCCTTATTCCACCAGGCTACAGAGCCTTACGTTATCATTGGCCGTATGACAGTTACGTACAGCCAGTATAACTGCTTCGGTGCCATACCCCAGGATTTACCACAAATCCTGCGACATGTCCATAGAGACAACAGACTGGCCTTGCGGACAATCTTCTCCATATGAGAGTTCCATTTTAGCGTTTTGTCCAGTGTCACCCCTAGGTACTTTGCCTCGTTGGCAAACGGTATGCTCTCACTTTGTAAGGATGGTGGTCTTAGATTATCCAGCCTTCTTTTCCTGGTGAATGGCACAATTACCGTTTTGTGAGGATTAATTAACATTTCCTCTCTCAGGCACCATTGATATATGATATTGAGAATTTCTTGAAGAATGTCAGATATTCGGTCCTCAGACGTTCCTTTAATTAATATGACCAGATCATCTGAATATGCTTGCAGACTGATCCCACATAGGGAGAGTATGGCTAGCAGGTCATCCACAAGAAGTGACCACAGAAGGGGCGATAGAACGCCTCCCTGCGGGCACCCCTTGGCGGCCCTAAATCTGACCACCTCCCCCCGTAACTCAGTCGTGATTGTCCTGCTTATTAGCATATTGCGTATCCAGTGATTAGATTAGAGGTTCAATGCCCCTGGCGATTATAGCATCGTATAGGGACTTTGGTAATGCATTATTAAATGCTCCTTCGATGTCAAGGAAAATCGCTACCGCTATCTCCTTGTTGTCTAAGGATTTTGTTATGCCCGCTACCAGGTTGTTAAGGGCTAGTTCTGTTGATTTGCCTGTTTGATAGGCATAGTGGTGGGCGCTAAGTGGGCGATCAGCAATCACACCGTCCCTGATGTGCCTGTCCAGTATTTTCTCGAGGCTCTTTAACAGAAATGAAGTCAGACTGATTGGTCTGAGCGAGTTTGGATGCGGTTCAGTGCGGCCCACCTTGGGTATATAAATTACCCTGATTGCCGACGAGCTAGTTGGTATATGGTTCCAAACTAGACCGGCTCTGAATAATCTCATTAAATAAGGCTGTAGTATATCCAGTCCGATTTGTAACAGAGCTGGGAATATGTCGTCCTGTCCTGGCGATTTGTACGGGAGGAATGAGTTAACTGCCGCCCGTATTGTCTGTGGAGTAATGATTCTTTTGACCGTGTACCAGTCGTCTTTCTTGGGCCGTTTTGGTCGTCCCAAGTATACAGCTGTGTATTGATTGGTCAAAATCTGGCTGCCTGGGAAGTGATTCTGTGTTAGAAGCTCTAAAGTTTCTCTCCAAGATTCAGAGAAGGAGCCGTCTGGTCGCATCAGCGATCCCGTCTCCTTAGCCGGGTCTCTGGATAGAATCTTGTGAATTCTTTCACTGTTAGGTGTATCAGGCACACTTTCACAGAACCTTCTCCAAGAGTCTTTTTTTTCTTTGCGGATAACTATGTTGTAATTTGTTAGAGTGGATCTGTATTGGTCCCATTCGCCTGATTCTTTAGCCCGATTAAATAAGCGTCGGACTTCTTTTCTTTTGTTATCCAAAGTTTTATTCCACCATGACACATTTCTGTTATCTTTCTTCGTTTTCAGTGGACAGTTTTCGTGATATGAGGATATTATCGCAGATTTAAACTGTTCCACGGCAATCTCTAATATGATCCCGATTGTTGATCGTTGTCAGTCCGTTTTGAAGATGGGTTAGCAGAGATAGTTTATATCCATCTCTTTCCATTCTTCTTTTGTCTCGGTACTGAGTTATGGGTCTAGGCCCTACTTCAATATTGAACAGTATGTGTCTGTGATCCGGGCATGACGTTTCAGAAGACACATGCCAATTGTTTATCTTATTGCTTAGAAAACTTGTACTGATTGTAAGATCCAGTACCTCATTCCTATTAACAGTAATAAAGGTTGGCTCCGAGCCTATGTTATTTACTACGAGTTGTTCGCTTAGTAAGTAGACTAGGAGAAGACCCTATTAAGAAAATCAAAAGCATTAGCTAAGGGCTTATTAGTAAAACTGACCTAGTTCCTTTTCCCTTTGTACAATAAATTTATAATAAAGTAATAAAATTAAAATGGCAAAACCAACTAAGTGAAAATAAACAAAAGGGAAAAGGAACTATAAAAAAAAGTTAAAGCAACTATAAAAAAAGTTAAATTATAGGCAAGAATTAAATTTAAAGTGTAAATAAAAAGAATTGACGTCATAAGTCAAGTTTCCGTTTGAGATAAAAAAAAATAAATTTATAAAATTATATTCAGGGACGTTAGTATAGTGATCAAATACTTTAATTAAACTTGATGAGCAAAAACTTAAAATAAAATTAATTTATCAATCCAGCACATACGCCTATGTACTAAGGTTACATCATAAATAAAAAAAATTAATTATAAACACACACAAGGGAAGTATACAACTATATAAAATTTAGCACAAGTAATGTCAACATATTAGTTATCAAACAGCAAACCAATCAATAATTTATTTAAGCTAGGACATAATAAAAAAAAGGAATTACATAACCAGGATATGCCGCTATTAAAATGAGAGCTCATCAGACTCTAGTGTTACTATTTAAAATAAACAATACAAACTAAAAATGTCCATTTAAGGACCATCTTGACAAATTGGTGGATTTATAATAATTATAATCAAATAAAGCTCCATTATACAAAATAAAAGAAATGGTTAACACAAAATATCTGAAACTAAATCATCTCAAATTTGATCAAATAATTTATTCGATGAATGTTAATCTCAACGATAAAGTATATGTGATTTGATTTTTACACACTTAATAATATTTTATATTTCGGGCACAGCCTGTACTCTATGAATTAAGATACCATTCCACACTGGCCTTCAAGCAAACTTGTGCTATATAAAACAAAGAAAACGTACCAAAATAAAGCAGTAAGTTGGACCTCTTTATAAAAAACAATTATAGAATTTAAATAAAGTTAATTAAATTTCAAAATTGACAGTAGACAGGTAACAAAAAAAAGGAAGAATATCCTTTAGAATAGATAAAGAGGGGTCCACTTATAATGGTGCCCAGTGGCTTCCTATAGGAATCGTAAAACAATAAGAAACATTAATTACTTAGCTAACGAGGCCAATTATACTCGGTTATTTTTCTGAACAAAGCATGTGGTGTTAAATTATGGCGATTTAGAGGCAATATAGAGGGAAAATGATGAAAGAAAATGCTTTCACTTACCTATTCGGAGCTTTAGGGTTTTTAAAATAAATATAGGGGGTCTCAACAGTGATGGGTGCTCCAGATGCTCGGCCCCTTACGGTCCTGGTGATCCGACTTAACTAAAAGAGAGCCCCAGAAGGCATTTTAGGAGAAAAGTTGAAAAATTGACAAAGAAACGGCATGGTATATAATAAAAAGAACTCACCTTCGACAGCGAACAACTAGCGACCAAAAAATTCCACAATGTGGCTTTCTGCGGCCCCGCAAACCAAAAATGATCAAGTCAAACAAAAGGGGCACAGAAAATAACGCTTCCAGATCCAAAATCCTGTAAAAGATGGCTTGAATAGCCCTGGATCCAGAAACGCTTGTTGCCTCGTCGATCGCTGGAAGTTAAGTGAGGTCACTGGAGAATTTCAGGTTAAAAGTTAAAAAATGTGCCGTTAACAAGATGTGAGAGAGAAAAAAAAACGACAGAGAGAGGTGGAGAGGGATAAAGCGAATTTGGGGCGAACCACTTCCGGCCAGATCTACCGTTCGAGCCGAAAAAAGATATTAGTTCACACACTGGCGGTGACATAGAATGAAGTCTTTAGAGCCATGCCCATTCAGTTGCAGATACTCCTAGCCAAAAGAAATGAAACAGATGTACCCAAATTTAGTTTTACAAAAGAGGTCAATTCGTAATTCATGCAATCCATTATAAATTATTTAAAAAAAAACCCAAGTCCCAAAATATCCCTGCCATTCGAGAAACGGTCGTTGAAGTTTGGTTGCTGAATATTATGCCCCAAACATGTTTCAGAAGAAGAATATTAACTTAGAAAATTCATTAGCCAATCTGACAGGTGATAATAAAAATTGAAAACAAAGAAATATATTTGAATTACATAATGAAACACTAGTATAAGTCTCGGATAGTGTACTTCAGGGAGATATGTGATTTAAAATAGGAGGATAATGTAGCCCCGCTTGGTCAAAGACAACGAGAACAGAGGCCGTTGACCTTAGGTACGTATTTACTTTTATACAGGGAACCAAACATTGTTTTAAAAAGGCAAAATACAATTTTTAAAAGACACAATACAAGTCAGACATGTGATACGATGTATTACATTATAATAATTCATTTGTGACAAAATCGGATTGTCACACATGGAAAGAAGGTATCAGGGAAAATGGAACTGTGAGATGTTAGCCGACTACTCTTGGACTATTACGCGAGATACCCCCGAGGCTCCTTTCAAAAGACAGGCTAAGAAGCGTAAAATGAGTGTCTAAACTTTTTACTCACTAATAAAGATGTGCTATTTAATTGCTATTGTTGAACCAACAATATATTGTTCGTATGTTCATTATAATCGTTATAAATGCCTATAAATTGAAATGTTCATTGTATATGCCTATAAATTAAAATATCGTAACAAATAATTCAGATTTTTTTTTGCGGGCTAACTAAAATCTTTAATAGGTATTTTTTAGTTACTTGGGTGTAGTTCAATAAAAAAAAATAGGTTTTGTTCAGGAAACAAAAAAAAAGTTGAAATTTGTTCCCCAGTGTGATAATTGGTCTAACCCTAGAACGGTATCCTGTTTTATAGGTCTAGAATTGATTAATAAACCATTTATGAATGGTGAAAAGGAACTAAGAAAATTTATGAAATAATAATAATGAAACATATAAAAAAAATCAATTACAATACGGCAAACAGAGCTTGTTTTGATGATCTCCACAAATAGGTTTTTGCACTTAATGCAGTACCTATGTGGTAGTCATTCTTCTTTTTGAAGTGGGAGATATGTGACAGTATGTCCTTCGACCCTTTTGATCTTGCCCTTCAGGCCGTCTATCCTGTTAAACTGTTAAACTATTATGTAACTCAAACATAAACATTTTCCTGGACAAAGGCTTTCCTTCATAAGAAATTACATTGTGTGAATATAAAATGTAGGAGTTAATGCAGGCCATATTTATCAAATTGTAGGAAAAACACATTGACCATCTTTTTGTTTTATGGTTACAACTCATATTTTGCACACATTTGATCAAAAGTGTCTACAGCCCCTTTTGTAGAATTGTAGCAATGAATTATCTCCGGTTTATATGTAGATTCATTTACTGAACTTAGATGCATGGACGATAATAAGACCACAAGTTTATTTTATTATTTTATATTTTTATTATTTTATATTATTAGATTTATTTACTAAATCCAAATAATGAAGTATTTACTTGACGATTTTTGCTATTCTCAATAAATTGAGAGGGAATTTCCGCCTTGTTCTTCTTCAGAGTTCCAAACTGTCAATTGGTAGGGGTTTTGAAGTAATTTTTCTGCAAGCGGGATGATTGTAAACCGATTGTCCATGGTTATGTTTCTGTTGGAGCCATGGACAGATTTAGTCAATGCAATAATGCAATACTCCGCCAATGGACTTGCGAAAGTATTTATGGTCTTTCCGACATAGGGAATTGCATCAATAAGATATTTGGTTGAAGCATCGCACAGCAAAATAAATTTTATGCCCTACTTGGCCGGCTTACTGGGCAAATACATGCGGAATGGGCACCTTCCGCGAAAACCCACAAGCTGTTCATTTATTGTTACATATGAGCTTGGTTTATATGACTGTCTGCATACGTCTGTGAATTCTTCCCAAATTTCGGATATTAGTGCGAACCTACTTATCTCTCTTCTTTCAATTTGGGATTGCTTGTCATCAAATCGCAAGCAAGAAGAGAGAAAATCAAATCTCTTTTGACTCATAGTGGCTCTATAGCGTGTACCACAAAATGTACTATCAAACATCACTTCAGACGAAAGATAGTTGTCCTTCAGAGCAGCGGCAAGTATATATAATCCTAACAGGGCCTTTAAATTATCTAGATTAGTTTTGGAGACAGTTTCAGATAGAATCTTGTAGGGTTGTTGAGCTATTTCTATATGCCCGTTTGTACGAACAAGTACTTTATTTAGCATTGAAACGGTGAAAAATGTTAGGAATGCATGCAAAGGATCTATGATATTTCGCAGTGGTGCAATTAGTCCAGGTCTTAGATAAACACTACATTCCTAGAAGGAGTTTTATCTGTTGAAGGTGATCTTGTTTTCCATTGGTACCCATATTTACCGTTCAAGACAGATTCATCGGGAACAATTACGTAGTTATTGGATTCCGGTGAACTGGTGCTTGGAGATGTTGGTACCTGAGCAGCTAACAACTGAAAATAAAACAGCATACCATACATTTCAAGAATAAAAAATACTGCTGGTGACCTACCTTGTTTTCAGCGTTACTCTGAGAAGTACCTTCTCCAACTCTTGTATTGTGTTTAGTAGTTTTCATTTTCTTTTTGCTTTGAAATGTGAAATCGTTTTCTTCATATTTCTTCTATCGCCGTACTTTATTTAGGCAATTTTCAAACTCTTGTTCTTCATCTTCAGGTAGCCATTCCGGATCAGACAGACTATCTCTCGATTCGTCACTGTCTTATGCATTTTCTTTTTGTAAAATATCGTCCGGGACATCTTCCAACTCACTATCACTACTTTCGTTTAGGAGTCGTTCAAGCTCATCATTCGTTAATCCTTTGTTAAGCATTGTAAAATTTATACTTCTCGTTGTTTGTTAAGAAATCCCTGCATCTAGATAGAGCGCTAATCAGAGGAATAATCTTACTTTTGATATATTGTATATATTGTAACGATACTCCCAAATCTTTTATTTTCTATTCGAATTCGTTCATAGTTTTCTTTTTCCTCGTAAGGAAAATGTAACCTAATCTGTTAACCTTTTGACAAAACGTCATTTCTGACAAATTCATATAATTCGTTCATAGTTTTCTTTTTCCTCGTAAGGAAAATGTAACCTAATCTGTTAACCTTTTGACAAAACGTCATTTCTGACAAATTCATATAATTCGTTCATAGTTTTCTTTTTCCTCGTAAGGAAAATGTAACCTAATCTGTTAACCTTTTGACAAAACGTCATTTCTGACAAATTCATGTAGAAATCCAATCTTTCCTGATCCTCCTGTATAACAAACAATTTTGATAGCAACCGACGAGTATAAAAGGAGATGCAGCGCGACGGAAGATTCATTCGAGCTCCAGCTTTCAGAGAAGCAAGAACTTGAAGTATCCTGAAAGGTGAGATCCTGAAAGGTTATTTATTTAGGGTTAACGAGTATAAAAATTCGTTATTTCCTGCTGTTGGATTTATATCCCATAACAGCGGAGCCCTATTTTATTCTCGGCTATAAAAGATCGTACACTGCGACCTGACCTGGGTGCGATTCTTTATAATAGTAGAGATTCTATTTTATTTAATTCTTGCTGTTGGGTTTGTACCCCAATAACAGCGGAATCCTATTTTATTCTCGGCTATAAAAGATCGTACACTGCGACCTGACCTGGGTGCGATTCTTTATAATAGTAGAGATTCTATTTTATTTAATTCTGGCTGTTGGGTTTGTACCCCAATAACAGCGGAATCCTATTTTATTCTCGGCTATAAAAGATCGTACACTGCGACCTGACCTGGGTGCGATTCTTTATAATAGTAGAGATTCTATTTCATTTAATTCTTGCTGTTGGGTTTGTACCCCATAACAGCGGAGCCCTATTTTATTTCGGCTATAGAGAACTCACAAGCTGTGCATTACTAGACACAATAATTGTGAATTGATTCTCCTTCATAGTAGAAATATCTTTATTTAATTCTTGCTGTTGGGTTTGTACCCCATAACAGCGGAGCCCTATTTTATTTCGGCTATAGAGAACTCACAAGCTGTGCATTACTAGACACAATAATTGTGAATTGATTCTCCTTCATAGTAGAAATATCCTTATTTAATTCTTGCTGTTGGGTTTGTACCCCATAACAGCGGAGCCCTATTTTATTTCGGCTATAGAGAACTCACAAGCTGTGCATTACTAGACACAATAATTGTGGATTGATTCTCCTTCATAGTAGAAATATCTTATCTAATTCTTGCTGTTGGGTTTGTACCCCATAACAGCGGAGCCCTATTTTATTCTCGGCTATAAAAGATCGTACACTGCGACCTGACCTGGGTGCGATACTTTATAATAGTAGAGATTCTATTTTATCTAATTCTTGCTGTTGGATTTATATCCCATAACAGCGGAGCCCTATTTTATTCTCGGCTATAAAAGATCGTACACTGCGACCTGACCTGGGTGCGATACTTTATAATAGTAGAGATTCTATTTTATCTAATTCTTGCTGTTGGATTTATATCCCGTAACAGCGGAGCCCCATTTTATTCTCGGCTATAAAAGATCGTACACTGCGACCTGACCTGGGTGCGATACTTTATAATAGTAGAGATTCTATTTTATCTAATTCTTGCTGTTGGATTTATATTCCCTAACAGCGGAGCCCTATTTCATTCTCGGCTATAAAAGATCGTACACTGCGACCTGACCTGGGTGCGATACTTTATAATAGTAGAGATTCTATTTTATCTAATTCTTGCTGTTGGATTTATATCCCATAACAGCGGAGCCCTATTTTATTCTCGGCTATAAAAGATCGTACACTGCGACCTGACCTGGGTGCGATACTTTATAATAGTAGAGATTCTATTTTATCTAATTCTTGCTGTTGGATTTATATCCCGTAACAGCGGAGCCCCATTTTATTCTCGGCTATAAAAGATCGTACACTGCGACCTGACCTGGGTGCGATTCTTTGTCATAGTAGAGATTTATTTAATTATTACTATTAGATTTACATTCCTTAACAACAAAACTTTATTTTATTTTGACTACAGAGAACTCGCAAGTTATACTTTAACCGACACAATATTGGTTCTGAACCCACCGGAATTAGAGGATATACATTCAGCGACTGGACCAACGAACAGATTGGAGTCATTTTGAAAAGGCCAAGATTGGAAGAAGGATTTCTTTTTGTTTATTTTATCCTTGTGGACTGAATATTGGGTTATAAATAAAAGAAATTGTCAAAGTTAAAATTGACTTATTTATGAGTGAATCTCCACTGAATACTACCTAGGTATTGTGATAGACAGTTATTGACGTTAATAAATTATAACCACAAAATAATTGTTGTCACAATTGGCGCCCGAGCAGGGACCCTGAGAAAAGGAACCTGAGGAAAAGGAACCTGAGAAAAGGGACCAAGAGAATCTTAGAAAGAAGGTGAAAAGATTTTAAGATTTTCGAAAGAAGATACATTTTTTATTAAATAATAATTAATAATGCCGAACCGAAATCGTAATCGTCGTTCTGCCCCAATAGAACCAGAAGAAATATCAGAAGAATCTCAATTACCAGAAGTTGAAGATCCTCGTTTGTCATGGATTTCTAAACTAAAGAGAAATATTTTGGTTGAGGATCTAAATAAATGGGGTATAAACAGTGAAGGGACACTTGAAGAATTACGACGAAAGTATTTAGATGTTTATAAACAAAAATTTATTAACTTACCTGTTCTTCCAGAACAAATAAATAATACTTTTCAACATAATAATTCAGAAAAGAGAAGAGATATGTTGAACCAAGTCAGAAGATGGGGCATATTTTTTAATGGTAAATCTTTCGACGAAGCACCTTTATTCATTAACAGATTAAAAATTTTGAAAAATGAATATTTAATTCCAGACGAAATAATATTGAGTGCAATGCCAGAACTTTTACGAGATCAAGCATATCAATGGTTTGAAATGAGTAAATATCCCTGGGATTGTTGGTATACTTTTGAAGAAGATTTTAAATCTTTCTTTTTCAAATCAGATTATATGGATGAACTGGAAGAAGAAATTCTGGACAGAAAACAGAAAGAATATGAAACGGGACGGCAATATGTTTTAGAAATTCAAACATTGTTTGCCCGTCATGAAGCCTTTCCTGAACTAAGGAAATTAAGTATAATGTATAGAAATTTAAAACCAGAATATAAATACTATATTAGAAAAGACGATATCAAAAGTGTTCAGGATTTAATAAAATTAACAGAAAATTTCGAAAAAATTAAAAATGAGGAGAACCAAGTTAATAGAAGAAAGAATTTCAATGTGAGCAGAAACGAAAATTATAACAATAACCGTAGGTTTGAATCACCAAGAAATAATAATTATGAAAGAAAAATTGAATGTTACAACTGTCACCGTATAGGTATTTTGACTAAAGATTGTAATTGTCGAAGAAATAGGAATGTACAAGGAAATTTTCACAATAATAGAAATCAAGCTACTCTTCCTCAAAATACATATCAGAGAAGTATGTCTAATAATTCTAATCAAGTTAATACTACTACGGTGGGGCGACGTGAAGAAGATATTTGTCAGTCAAAGGATAGTCTTTCTTTGAGGTTTCACTATCCTTCTACAAGTTTAACCTCTGAGAGCCAGGAAGTTAATGCGTCTAATGTGAATGTTTGTCCTGTATCAGAAGAAAATGTTTCTCAAAATTCTACGTTAATTTATGTTTCTATAATTATTGGAGATGTTATGTTCAAAGCAGTTGTTGACACAGGATCAACTAAATCTTTTATAAATGAAAATGTTGCCAAATTATGTAAAGAATTGAATTTCGAGATAAGAAATTGTAATAATTTTATAAGAGTTGCTAACGGAGAAATTACTCAAATTTTTGAAGTATTTACCATTCCCTTTAAGTATGAAAATCAAGAAGATTCGGAGAATTTTTGGTGTTTACGAGGTATGAATTTTTCCGTCTTACTAGGTCTTGACTTCCTTAGTAAAAGAAAAATATTAATAGATCCCGTTTTAAAGAAGATCGTTTGGTTAGAGAATTCTGACAATGTAAATATAATTGACACTTGTGTAGTAGAGGAAAATATAGTACAAGATGATGAAACTAAAATTCAAGAATTTTTAAACAAGGAATTATCAAAATTTAATGAAGTTAAAGGACCTTGCCGATTAACAGAACATACAATTTATATTACTAATAATAAACCAATTAAACAAAGATATCGTCCACAAAATCCTGCAATGCAAGCCATAATTAATGAAGAAGTTAACAAAATGCTCAATGATGGCATTATAGAACCTTCAAATAGTCCATGGAGTTCGCCAGTAGTTATAGTGAAGAAAGATGATGGAAAACCTAGATTTTGCATTGATTTTCGAAAAATAAATGAAGTTTCTCAAAAAGATGCATATCCTTTACCATTTATTCAAGCCATTTTGGACAAACTACGTGGTTCTCAATATTTTACAAGTTTGGATTTGAAACAAGGCTATTGGCAAGTCCCACTTTCTGAAGATAGTAAACAAATAACAGCTTTTACAGTACCTGAAAGAGGATTATTTCAGTTTCGAGTAATGCCTTTTGGTTTACACTCAGCAGGTGCTACTTTTCAACGTTTACTTGACTCGATCGTTGGACCAGATTTAGATTCAAAAGCTTTTGTTTATTTAGATGATATTATAATTTTGGGAAGAAATTTTGAAGAACATATGGGAAATGTTAAAGAAGTTCTTCGAAGATTACGGAATGCGAATTTAAAAATTAATCCAGAAAAATGTAAATTCTTTAAAAAAAGTTTAAAATATTTGGGACATTATGTATCAGAAGAAGGTATTAGTACTGATCCCGATAAAGTTAGTGCAATTCAAAATATGAAAGAGCCAAAGAATATTCGGGGAATTCGTAGTTTCGTTGGAGTAACGTCATGGTACAGGCGTTTTATCCCGAATTATTCTAAATTGGTCTCGCCATTAACAAAATTATTACAAAAGAAAAGGAAATGGGAATGGAAAGAAGAACAACAGGAAGCATTTGAAAAACTCAAGAATGTTTTAACAGAAGCTCCTATTTTGGCTTGTCCTGATTTTAATTTACAATTCACACTCCAAACTGATGCTTCACAAGATGGAATCGGAGCAGCTTTGATTCAAAAACAAAACGGAAATGACAGAGTTATTGCTTATGCCAGTCGTACGTTGTCAAATCCAGAGAAAAATTATTCAGTTACAGAAAAAGAATGTCTTGCAATTGTTTGGGGAATCCAGAAAATGCGTTCATATTTAGAAGGGTATCATTTTACCGTTGAAACAGATCATCAATCATTGAAGTGGTTACAATCTCTTAAGAATCCTACAGGAAGATTAGCTAGATGGGTGATTGATCTACAACAATATTCTTTTGATATTAAATATAAAAAGGGTGTTCTTAATAAATTAGCAGATGCTTTATCAAGATCACCGCTCGATGTTTGTTTAACTGAAGAAGTAGCGGGTAACTGGTATATTAAAAAAATGACCGAAGTTGAACAAAATCCAGAAAATTATCCTGATTTAAAAATAATGAAAGGTAAATTATATAAACATTTTTTTGAAAGAACCGATTTTACTGAACCTGAATTAACTAATCCATGGAAATTATGTGTACCTGAAAATTTAAGAACAAATGTTTTGAAAGAAAATCATGATGAACCTACTGCAGGACATATGGGAATAGCAAAGACAATTTCAAGAATTGCCAAGAGGTATTATTGGCCAGGAATGTTCAGAAATATTGCTGAATATGTCAGAAATTGTCTAACTTGTCAGCGGTATAAACAGTCGCAGCAACAAACTGCGGGATTGATGTCTTTTTCGCCAACAAATGGACCCTGGGATACAGTCAGTACAGATCTAATAGGACCTTTACCAAGATCCATTAGAGGAAATAGTTACGTAATCGTATTTCAAGACCGTTTTACGAAATGGACTGAAGTTCAACCGTTGAGAAAAGCAACTACTGAAAAAGTTTGTCAAGTTTTTAGAGATAGGATTCTTTCATCTTTCGGTTGTCCAAAAGTTATAATTACAGATAATGGTACACAATTTAGCAGTAAGAAGTTTACAAAATTTTTGTCAACTTTATCTATTCGACATCACAAAACAAGTCTTTATAGTCCTCAAGCAAATCCAGTTGAAAGAAGAAATAGAGATATTAGGACCGTTATTTCTCAATATTGTGAAGAGGATCATCGAAAATGGGATCAGTTTATACCCGAACTTAATTTCGCTCTTAACTCAGTAGTACATGAATCTACTGGGTACAGTCCAGCATTCCTAAATTTTGGAAGAGAACTGGAGCTACCTAAGGGAATATATAGGAATGAAGATAATATAGAACCAAACAGTCAGGAAGATATTAGAAATCGTGCGTTAAATTTATCTAAAATGAAAGAAATTTTCGAATTTGTTCGTCTAAACTTGGAAAGATCATTTGGAAAACAAAGTCATTATTATAATCTTAAAAGAAGACATTTTCAGTTTAAAGTTGGGGATAACGTTATGAAAAGAGAACATTATTTGTCATCAGGAGCTAGAGGTTTTGCATCCAAATTAGCTCCGAAATTCGCTGGACCTTTTATTATATCAAAAGTTATTTCACCAAACATATATAACCTGCAAAATCAACAAAATCAAGAGATCAAACACGTTCATATAAAAGATTTAAAAATAGCACATGTTAAACAATAATTTATTCTTTCAAAAAAAAAAATTTAATTGTTATTAAAATTAATTTTTTTTTTATCGTTTCCGAGGGGGTATTGTAACGATACTCCCAAATCTTTTATTTTCTATTCGAATTCGTTCATAGTTTTCTTTTTCCTCGTAAGGAAAATGTAACCTAATCTGTTAACCTTTTGACAAAACGTCATTTCTGACAAATTCATATAATTCGTTCATAGTTTTCTTTTTCCTCGTAAGGAAAATGTAACCTAATCTGTTAACCTTTTGACAAAACGTCATTTCTGACAAATTCATATAATTCGTTCATAGTTTTCTTTTTCCTCGTAAGGAAAATGTAACCTAATCTGTTAACCTTTTGACAAAACGTCATTTCTGACAAATTCATGTAGAAATCCAATCTTTCCTGATCCTCCTGTATAACAAACAATTTTGATAGCAACCGACGAGTATAAAAGGAGATGCAGCGCGACGGAAGATTCATTCGAGCTCCAGCTTTCAGAGAAGCAAGAACTTGAAGTATCCTGAAAGGTGAGATCCTGAAAGGTTATTTATTTAGGGTTAACGAGTATAAAAATTCGTTATTTCCTGCTGTTGGATTTATATCCCATAACAGCGGAGCCCTATTTTATTCTCGGCTATAAAAGATCGTACACTGCGACCTGACCTGGGTGCGATTCTTTATAATAGTAGAGATTCTATTTTATTTAATTCTTGCTGTTGGGTTTGTACCCCAATAACAGCGGAATCCTATTTTATTCTCGGCTATAAAAGATCGTACACTGCGACCTGACCTGGGTGCGATTCTTTATAATAGTAGAGATTCTATTTTATTTAATTCTGGCTGTTGGGTTTGTACCCCAATAACAGCGGAATCCTATTTTATTCTCGGCTATAAAAGATCGTACACGGCGACCTGACCTGGGTGCGATTCTTTATAATAGTAGAGATTCTATTTCATTTAATTCTTGCTGTTGGGTTTGTACCCCATAACAGCGGAGCCCTATTTTATTTCGGCTATAGAGAACTCACAAGCTGTGCATTACTAGACACAATAATTGTGAATTGATTCTCCTTCATAGTAGAAATATCTTTATTTAATTCTTGCTGTTGGGTTTGTACCCCATAACAGCGGAGCCCTATTTTATTTCGGCTATAGAGAACTCACAAGCTGTGCATTACTAGACACAATAATTGTGAATTGATTCTCCTTCATAGTAGAAATATCCTTATTTAATTCTTGCTGTTGGGTTTGTACCCCATAACAGCGGAGCCCTATTTTATTTCGGCTATAGAGAACTCACAAGCTGTGCATTACTAGACACAATAATTGTGGATTGATTCTCCTTCATAGTAGAAATATCTTATCTAATTCTTGCTGTTGGGTTTGTACCCCATAACAGCGGAGCCCTATTTTATTCTCGGCTATAAAAGATCGTACACTGCGACCTGACCTGGGTGCGATACTTTATAATAGTAGAGATTCTATTTTATCTAATTCTTGCTGTTGGATTTATATCCCATAACAGCGGAGCCCTATTTTATTCTCGGCTATAAAAGATCGTACACTGCGACCTGACCTGGGTGCGATACTTTATAATAGTAGAGATTCTATTTTATCTAATTCTTGCTGTTGGATTTATATCCCGTAACAGCGGAGCCCCATTTTATTCTCGGCTATAAAAGATCGTACACTGCGACCTGACCTGGGTGCGATACTTTATAATAGTAGAGATTCTATTTTATCTAATTCTTGCTGTTGGATTTATATTCCCTAACAGCGGAGCCCTATTTCATTCTCGGCTATAAAAGATCGTACACTGCGACCTGACCTGGGTGCGATTCTTTGTCATAGTAGAGATTTATTTAATTATTACTATTAGATTTACATTCCTTAACAACAAAACTTTATTTTATTTTGACTACAGAGAACTCGCAAGTTATACTTTAACCGACACAATATTGGTTCTGAACCCACCGGAATTAGAGGATATACATTCAGCGACTGGACCAACGAACAGATTGGAGTCATTTTGAAAAGGCCAAGATTGGAAGAAGGATTTCTTTTTGTTTATTTTATCCTTGTGGACTGAATATTGGGTTATAAATAAAAGAAATTGTCAAAGTTAAAATTGACTTATTTATGAGTGAATCTCCACTGAATACTACCTAGGTATTGTGATAGACAGTTATTGACGTTAATAAATTATAACCACAAAATAATTGTTGTCACAATATGTACTCCAGTTTAGATTTTCCTCCAGCATAAGGCCCAAATACTTGACTGACTGAACTTTCTCCAATATTACATCATTTATTCTTATTTCTAAATTATTTATTTTTTTATTTTTTTGCTTAAATATCATATATTTGGTTTTATTCAAATTAATCTTAAGATTTTGAGTTAAAGTCCATTTATAATATTTCAGTAAGTCGTCATTAATCAGCAAGTCGAGCTGTTCAGCACTATCTTCACAGTAAGTTAGTATTGTGTCATTAGCGAAAGTGTAATACCTTGCATCCAGTCCCAGGACACTCAAGCTTAAGACAAACAGGGAATAGAGGAGCGACCCCAGAACCGATCCTTTGGGTACTCCGCTATTATTCACCGCCACTTCACTATCAACGTTGTCCATACTAACATATCGCTTTCTATCACATAAATAAGTCCTAATTAATTCAGTTGCCACACCACCTAATCCCCATCATTTCCAGTTTTCTCAAGAGAACATTGTGACTAATAACGTCAAATGCTTTTCGCAGATCAACAAATACAGCAATGACCACATTACCCTTATCCAACTTAGTTGTAAGATGGTCCATATTTTTTAAAAATCCATACTGGAAGCTATCGGTAAGAACACATTCATCAATAAAGGAAATCATTCGACTTTTTATCACCTTTTCAACTACCTTGGAGAAAATGCTTATCAGAGATATCGGTCTTTAATTAGACATCTGTGACTTAGATCCAGACTTATAAATGGCGCAAATCTTAACCATCTTTAGCTCATCAGGGAACCTGCCACTAATTAAAATATTATTTATTAAACTAACCAAATCCTTGATAATAGATTCCTTAATATTAAGCATGCCCTTTACCATAACCCCATCATGACCAGGTGCAGCATTGCGCTTAAGACCAGATATTATATCGCCAATCTCCTTGGCATCAGTTAATTTTAAGAATAAATTTCTGTCACACTCTACTTCCGCAAACATGTTATCGACATTGAGATTATTTCTTTCCCGGTCAACCTCCTGTATTATTCTGGATCCCACCTCAGCGAAATAAATATTTAGACTATTAACAATATCATAAGGTATGTTTACTAAATTGCCACTTATTTTCAATTCATCTATGATATTTGTGGTAGGTGTTGGTCTAATAAAGGAGTTGATCACTTTCCACTGCTCTCTGGGATTATTTCCTGCTCTATCCCATTTGTGTTTAAAATACGCATTTTTTTGGATTCTTATTTTGTTATGTAACGAGTGATTTTTAATTATTTTGCTCAAGGGAGGCCATGCATTTTAAAAGCATCATGGCCGTACTGCGTAGATAAGATGACATGATTGTTTTATGACATTTACGTCTTATTTGAATTTGTGTATTTGTAAAGTTTAAAAATTGGAGAAATTTTGTAATTTTTGCAGTTATTTGAAGGTAGGTTACTATTGCTTTAACTAATATTTCTCCGGGGAGTCGTCTTTTGACTATTATAAAGTGCTATTTGCAGGATATGATTTAATTTTTTATTTTTTTTTTATTTTTCAGCGTATCAAGTTTTGGTGAAGCTTTGTTGCCGGATTGAAAGTTCTACAGTAAAAATGTTTAGTGAAGCACAAAAAATTTTTATTGTTAAAAGTTTTTTTAGAAATGGAAACAAAATAGGCGGTGTGTGGAATTACTCTATGCATGACTGCTTTGATGAATTTCGAACCGAGTTTCCTGATGTTGCGGTGACCTTTCATAATTTTCGTACTGGGTCACAATACCTAATTGATAAATTTCGTCAGACTGGTTCTGTTCAACATAAAAAAGGGGCTGGAAGACCAACGAAACGATCGAATGAGGTTATTGAAGAAGCGCGACAAATTATGGAAAATAATCCTTCAACTTCTATTAGGCATTTATCTCAACAAATTCAGCAAACGGATTTATGCTACAGTACATGTCAAACACTTTTGAAAAAGGATCTGCATCTATACCCTTATCGTGTTACGCCTATTCATGAACTCCTTCCCAATGACGTTCCCCAAAGACTTAATTTTTGTGAATGGTTTTTAAACAATTTTCAAGAAGAAAATAGTGGTGCTTTTGAAAAAACATTTTTTACCGATGAGGCTTATTTTTATTTATCAGGCTATGTTAATTCACAAAATATGCGAATGTGGAATACGCAAAATCCGCATGTTTTTGTGGAAAGACCTCTTCATCCTCAAAAAGTTGTGTGGGCAGCAATTAGTTCTAGAAGAATAGTAGGCCCAATTTACTTTGATGGTACAATTACAGCTGAGAGATATCGGATCGAAATTCTGACAACATTTATTAATGAGCTTCACGATGATGAATTGCGGGAAGGTTACTTCCAACAAGATGGCGCTACACCTCATGTAACCAGAGAAAATTTAAATTTTTTAAGTGAATTTTTTGAAAACAGAGTTATAAGCCGAAATACGCAACAAATATGGCCACCTCGTTCCTGCGATTTAACACCCTGCGATTGCTTCTTGTGGCCTTTTATAAAAAACTCCATTTATCGAACACCAATTGAGGATATAAATGATCTTAAACGAAGGATTTCAGAAGAAATTGCCGAAATTAATAATTCTCCAAACGTATTGGTTAATGTGTCTCTGAGGGTAAGAAGAAACATCAGAAGGTGTCTAGAAGTAGGAGGCGGCCATATAAAGTAGGCTTTTAAAGTAAGATAGCTCAGGATTTTATATTACATACCGTCAAAAATATTATTTTAGGTTTTCAACGTGACAACGCTGCTTTCTTGCAAATTCGCCCTATGATTTAATCTACGCGCTACTGCTACACTATGTATACTGGGTCACAGCCGCCCTTGAGCAAAATAATTAATAATCACTCGTTATTATATTTTTAAGGCTTTTAAATTTGTTGACAACATTTTCATTGTTAGGAAATTGTGTCATCCAGCTATTATTTTGGTGACATTTTATTTCTTTAACACTTTGCGATTTAATTTTGGCATCAGAGATTAGCGATATCAAGTCCCGAAACCCCGACACAGCCACTCTATTATTAATCTCACTCTGAACCGTATTTCTAAATAATTCCGCATTTAATATATATTTATCTAAGTATATTTTCGGTTTGAATCTTTTAATGGTGTCCTTAACTTCTATCATTAGTTTTCTATGGTCACTAAAATAAACATCCTCTAGGTATAAATACCTAATAATATATAAATGGCAAATTGACTTTTATTAATTTGAGTTCCAATTGGTTTTTTGTTGTATTAGTGTTAGAATGTAGCGTCCGTGGACTTGTGCTGAGAATAGGGCTTCTTGTAGTGTCACTGACAGAAGAAAGCATTTATCTCTCGATGCTAAAGAAATAATTAATAGCGTGTAGCAATCTTTGCTGAAAGAGATTTTAATTCAAGTAATGCTTTAGCCGAGAGGTCTACTTTAACACTTTATCTTCGGTAAAGTATATAATGCTGAAACCTAACATTCCCAGAAAGCGAAGTAACTGTGGCACATTTAGAAGTATTGACGAGAATGGTTTGAATTTATTTAGAAGGAAGATTTAATAAATGTATGAAGAACAATCTGTTCCTACCCTGGTGTCTCTAAAAAGAGGTTTACCAACGACCAAATAAACATTTCTTGTAGTATTTCAAGCGTAAGAAAATTTTGTTTAAAATGGGTTTTAAATATCACACAATTGACAAAAGACAAACCATAATGGAACCTTACCGTTTACGAGAATAACGCCATAAATATTTTACGGCTATTTAACAATATAGAGCAGAAAATCGACCAATTATCTACCTTGATGAAATATAATTTGATGCAATTGGCACTGCAAGAGAAGGTGGATTGATTTGTCAAAAAAATATCAAACCAACGCTCTGGCTAATAGTTTTAAACAAAGCTCTTATAACTTTAGAAAAAGCTGGAATTAAAGTGGTTGCATATGCTGACGATTTAGTTATACTAGTGTCAGGCAAATTTCTAAATACCATCAGCGATCTAACAGGAACAGCGCTACAAAATCTTCAACGCTGGGCCTCGAGATGTGGCCTGCAAATTAACCAAGAAAAAACGGAGCTAGTTCTATTCACACGCAGAAGGGTGACTGAGAACTTCAGGCTCCCAGTCCTGAACAACAGTACCTTGGTGCTGAAAGCAAAAGCAAAGTACCTGGGACTGATACTCGATTCCAAGCTAAACTGGGGCATGAACTTGCAAGAACGAGTCAATAAGGCGTCAGTTGCGTTCTATGCCTGCAAAAAAGCCATCGGTAAAAAGTGGGGATTGAAACCCCATATAGTACACTGGATTTATACGGCCATTGTAAGACCTATACTAACATACGGGGTCCTGGTCTGGTGGACTGCTTTGGAAAAAGCAGTACACACAAAGAAACTAACAAAGATACAACGGGCAGGTTGTTTAGGAGTAACTAGTGCCCTTCACTCCACACCGACGGCGGCTTTAGAAGTGATGTTACTTCTGCTGCCCGTGGACATTTATGGAAAAAGTATGGCTTCAAAGAGTGCTTTACGACTTAAAGAGTCGAAATGCTGGAGCGACACCAACTACGGGCACAGCAGTATACTAAGGAAATATCCAGTCCAAAATTTGCAAGAGCCGACTGATTACATCGTCCCACTAACAGATTTCGGAGAGGGATTTTCTGTGCTCATTCCGACTAGGGAAGAGTGGGAGGGCAATCAGTTAATAATGGAGACAGCCCACTCAATTTTCACAGACGGTTCAAAAATGGACGTCGGAGTGGGTGCTGGTATCTTCTCTGAGCGTATGAAAATACAGAGGTCATATATACTTTCGAACTACTGCAGCATTTTTCAAGCAGAAGTGATGGCAGTTGATTAAGCAGTAAAAATCCTGCAGGAACGTCAAGACCTGCGAGCAGCTGCGTCAATAGCTATCTATATAGATAGTCAGGCAGCGATAAAGGCAATTTGTTCCAACAACATTAAATCAAAATTAGTGAGGCGATGTCGCGACAATCTTCGCATACTTGGTGCCCGGCTTCAAGTCACTCTGTGTTGGGTTCCTGGTCATCACAGCATAGATGGCAATGAGTCTGCTGATGCGCTCGCCAAGGAGGGCGCGGGCATGTCCGCCGATCTAGCAGAGAATACCGTAGCTAGGCCGCTGGGATTGGTCAAAGAGGAGATAGATCGTACAGCCAAACAACTTGCAATAAGCAGATGGACAGAGCTAACAACCTGTAGCATCTCCAAGCAATTGTGACCCCTACTGTAGCATTCATTTTTGCTATAGATGTATATTTAGAGGATGCTACATGGTTTTGTGTAAGATATTATATATGTATATCTACATTACCTTTCTATGTTTTCTGTGGATTTTAAGTTTAGTGCTTTGGTGCAGAGGTTCATGTTTTACAGGCCACGGTCCTATCATGAATATTTTTTTTGTACATTCTTCATTCCTTTTCTTTTTAATTAACTTGAAAGAAGTAGATATATGAGTATTTAAATATTTTTATTGTCAAAATTTGGGGTTATGTTCATTTATGATAACCGGTCAGTAGTTCATTTGGCTTGTAGTATGTTCGTTGAGTTGTTCCATTTGAACCTTGGTTAGTTCACTCTAGAACATTGATGATATTTCACTTTTCACCATTCGATAAATTGGTATGCCATTATTTGTTTTTAAATTGCATATTATGCAGGGTAAACTGCTATTAGTTTTCCACATGTCAAGTTGGTTTGGTTTTGTCATTTTATCGAACTGAGATTACTTTCATCAATTGTCTGAACGTACCAATTTATTTTTTGACATGACAGTTAAGGGACACCTGTCATTTGATCTTTAACTTTTTCGAAGAATTTTGACTTTAGGTCACTTCATTTAAGATCATCCTTGAAGGTGGAAGTCGCGGTTGTTTAAAAAGGGGCCCACTATTATGTGATTTGAAAAGGTCCGCCGCCCCAAATTTAGTTGGCACCTCAAGGATAGTAGAGCGTCCTCATCTCTTCGATGGTAAGATTTCTTTAATTCTTTTCTTTGTGTCCTTAATTTTTTTGATAACCTTAAAATATTCTACAACATGTGGCAATTTAATTTTAGATTTGCACATGAGGTCTCATTTCTTTGCAATTTTTTTGAGATGGTAGCACCAGACAACCAATGAGGTAGGATATATTTTCGATTTGATTTAACCAGATATCTGATTCGCTGTTTCGATTTTAGGGTTTTTTTTTTATAGTTTAGTTGCAATTTTCCCTTTGCTTCTATCAAAGCGTTTATTGTTGAATATGTAACAGGCGTTACATATTCATATTCCTTTTGACCACGTGTTGAAATAATTGGATCTTCGATTGAGAGACCACATGGCCTGTAAGCTGTAAATATGTGCTGTCTTGTACTGTTCGGGTCCACCAGACTGGAGGCAGGGTGCCTATTAATTTGAAGCAGAAACCACATGGAATTTGGAACATCTGGGAAATAAGGCCAGTGTATTGTAATAATTTTAAATTTCTTTATAACCTTAACACAGTAAATTTCACTTTAAATATAACTTTAATTTGTAGTACCACCTTGGTAACATTTAGAACGAATCTAGGTATTATGACCATACAAGTATGAAGGTTCTAGAACATTCTCTTTTCCCATTTTCATAACTATAGGTGATAACCAGTTACCAGGCGAGTAAAAACCCTTTAGGTCTTCTCATGAGAGTATAATTTTTTAACTTTTATATTTAATTTAGTTATTGATTTCAATACTTAATCTCTTTAATCTCTTGTGGACTCCAGTTTAGTGATCCTAATAAATTACCCCAATTGTTGTTTTACATATCTGTGTTTTATTGTTACTCATTGTACTGCAAGACGATTTATTACCATCTTTAGAAGCAAGCGGTTTTCCTATTTTAAAACGCTTTGTAAGTATTAAGTTTTTTAACCATTTAAAATAGGTGGCGTCCAAGACATCAAAAAAGTGTACAACTGCTTAAGGCAAGGACTCCGAGCCTCCGACACAAGAGCTGCCGTTCGCACTATGGTACGTAAATTTGCCTTGTAAAGGTAATTTTACGGCACACTACTTGTTAACAAGAAAACCGCAGCGTTATTACAACACAGTCGGAAGGACTTAAGAAATATCACTGCCGTCGTGGTCACCGGACACTGTCTTTTCGGTAGACATGCAGAACGTATGCAAATACCAGCTAACGACTTCTGCAGAAGTTGCAGAGACGAAAAAGAGGAGGAAAGAATTCAACATTTTTTGTGTGAATGCCCTGGCTTTGCAAGAAGAAGGTTTAATGCCTTGGGCGAACCATTCTTTAATAATCTGAAGGAAGTAAGCAGCTTACAACTGGGTCGACTTACTAGGTTTATCAACAGTAGTGACTGGTTTGAGTGAGCTGCCAGGATTCTACTACGCCGTACTTCGCACTAACCATCAGGGAGCTGATGCTGATAGGTTCCGCAAAACATGTGTGGTAACACAACGGTCCTTAAAGGACTACGTGAGACTGTCTGGATAGACCAGAAGTCTGCCACTCTAACCTAACCTAACCTAAGGCTCCTTTAAATAAAGGCAGAAGAATAGCAATAATACACGCAGGTTCACAAAATGGATTTGTTCCGAACTGTCTGTTGCTTTCAGCTAAAAGCATAGCAGATTGTTCTCTAGAGAACCACTAAGACACTGACGCACAGCTTCTTGAAGATCGGTTTGAATATCGACTTCTCAAAATATGCCCAAAAATAGCGTTATTGTAATGTAGAGGGACATTTCTTTAAGCGTCTGCCCGATTTGCGATTTTGCTGCACTCTATAATAAAAAATAAATAAAATATTTCTTAATGATTTTCGACAAGAAAGCCAAATGTATTATCAAAAAATATATAGGTTTACAAATTTGACAGGTACAACACCATTTTACATTTTTTTAAAATGACAACCTTCATAAATAACCACATGAGTGAATTGAACTTGGCGATCCGATTTTAAAAACATGTAATTGTTGATATTTACTTTGAGCCGTTTTGGAATTACGGGGCTCCTAAATTGCCTTCATCGATTTTGTGTTCTAAGTGGCTCACCCCTTTAATAAATAGTGGGTGAGTGCCACGACCCATCTTAAATCGTTCTAATATACGTTAACATAATATGTACAAAAATACATAAACAATCTTATCACCCTCTACTTGTCTCATCAGAGCGTTTACAGTTGACCAAATCACATTTTTAATAATAACCTAAAAAAACTAAATACAACTATAATCACTTTTATAGTATAATTAGATGTAGTTTTTAAATACGAATTCATTGGTGCATCACAACATCAAATTTTGTTTGGATTTTCTAAAGAAATGTTCATTTTCTTTCAATAGCCATTTTTATCGTTGTATCAAATATGCAACTGCACTAATATCAAATGACATCTAGTAAGCCATGACAAACAATTAAATAACTCTTTGAAAAGTAATGGGATAAAGCCTCAAAAAATTCTTAAGTGTGCCATGGATAACAGTTGAATTTGGAATAAAAATTGGAATTCTATAAATTTATAAACAGTTATATTTTCCTCTTGATTTGTGTTAAGTATTTTGGGTAAAACTAAATTAAAAGTATGTTGGGATTAACCACCCAAGTAGAGGGTGATAAAATTGTGTATGTATTTTTGTACGTATGTTAACGTATATTAGAACGATTTAAGATGGGTCGTGGCACTCAAACAGTATTTATTAAAGGGGTGAACCACTTAAAATACAAAATCGATGGAGGCAATTTAGGAGCCCCGTAATTCCAAAACGGCTCGGAATAAATATCAACAACTACATGTTTTTGAAATCGGATCGCCAAACGCAATTCACTCATGTGGTTATTTATGAAGGTTGTCATTTAAAAAATTTTAAAATGGTGTTGTATCTGTCAAACTTGTAAACCTATATATTTTTTGATAATAGATTTGGCTTTCTTGTCGAAAATCATTGAGAAATATTTAATTTTTTTTGATTATAGACTGCAGCAAAATCGCAAATCGGGTCAGACGCTTAAAAAAATGTCCCTCTACATCACAATAACGCTATTTTTGGGCATATTTTGAGAAGTCGATATTCAAACCGATCTTCAAGAAGCTGTGCGTCAGTGTCTTGGTGATTCTCTAGAGAACAATCTGCTATGCTTTTAGCTGAAAGTTGTGTCAAAGCCTACCGAGAGTCCTGCGTATTTTACCTTTCTTGTAAAGTATTAAGTTATTAGGTTTAAATATATTTTTAAATACGTCTATAAGGAATAAACATATCGGACAGCTGTTTTCACCAGTAACTGTAATTTTTCATGCTTTTTCTTCCTAGTGAAAAATAAAAATACCATTACATTTTAAATTTTCGAGAAAATCATAAAAATCTGCGACCTTGTCATAAGGCGCCACCTACCGACACGAAAAATAACTGAACTTAAAATGTTATTATTCTGGTAGGAGCGCTCATAAAAGCGCTTAAAAATGTAAAAAAGTTATTTAAAATCGGTTATTCCGAAAAAAAGTTATTGACTTTTTTTCAATCCAACGTTTACCCCTTCCCCCTCCCTTTATTTGACAAGGTATGGAAAAAACGTAAATACAAAAAAGTTGTCATATTTTCAGTAGGTTACAAAAAAAATTTCAATACAGGTTCACTTGAAGTAATTTTGATTAAATCAGTATTGTCTACTCCGAGGTTGGATTTACGTGCTCTAGCGGTGGACTTAGAAACTTACAAATAATTTCCAGCTTTTTCTTTTTGCCGATTTACCAATTTTGTTTTTTTTCTCAGGGTCGTCCGATTAACGGATCCTGAGATATAGCCGGCGTCCCTTATAAATGGGCCACCCTGTACATATTACGTCTCCAAATATTAATATTATAATAATTAATCTTCAGTTTCATTTGGTATAAAATGTCTCACTAATTCAAAATAAGAATGAATCAATATGCAGATAGCTATAGTTCCAAGTCGACCTTGCACCCATTTATTGCTGTTTGAAGACGCTGGGACCATACAGGGTCGTTGGTATGTATGGAAACGATCGATTAATTCTTAAAGTAAAACAGCTAAGAAAAAATATTTAAGACAAAAGTTTTATGGTTTTGTAAAATCTATTGGAATTGAAAAAAGATAAGTATACAGGATGCGTCAGAAAGCCGTAGAGAAATAAAGTTACTTTTTTTTAATGAAACACCCTATATATCTTACAATATTTTTGAATTTAACATAAAATTACAAATATTTTTTATTAAATGCATTATCAGTTTAAACCTAATAGTTTTCGAGATATCGACTTTGAAAAATTACATTTTTGAACTTTGACAGCCATCCAGCTTTCTAAAGTTACGCCATAGAGCAAAACGGCTTACATGTCACTATTTTACTTTTTTATTGTCTTCTCAAAAATACCAACCTCCGGTTAAACCGTAAGTACAATATTTCCGACTGTTGAACTACATCCGGTTTAACCGGAGGTTGGTATTTTTGCGAAGATAATAAAAAAATAAAATAGGGACATGTAAGCCGTTTTGCTCTACGGCGTAGCGTTAGAAAGCTGGAAGCTGTCAAAGTTCAAAAATGTAATTTTTCAAAAGTCGATATCTCGAAAACTATTAGGTTTAGACTGATAATGCATTTAATAAAAAATATTTGTAATTTTATGTTAAATTCAAAAATATTGTAAGATATAGGGTGTTTCATTAAAAAAAAAGTAACTTTATTTCTCTACGGCTTTCTGACTCATCCTGTATACTTATCTTTTTTCAATTCTAATAGATTTTACAAAACCATAAAACTTTTATCTTAAATATTTTTTGTTAGCTGTTTTACTTTAAGAATTAATCGATCGTTTCCATATATACCAACGACCCTGTATATGTATTAGTACTATATGGCTATTACTCTGAATATCTTGAAGCAACAACAGAGATAGAAGATCCAGGGTCATTTCGACTTGTGCGCATGCGCCGTAAGGGTATTGCCAAATGTACATTTATTTCTTTACAACAGGGCAGAAGAGTGAGCCTTAGAAAATTAGAGCAATGATAAAATTACCAAAAATGTTGCTAAAATATTGTAAAACAAGCATTAAGTCTGTACTTCCAAGTGCTTTCAAATTATTCGTTCCATTTCTAAACTAAAACGCGTTAAATAACAATTTCATATAGCTGGAAGGTGACAACATGACAACGTCTCATTTTTGGTCGACATAACCTAGAAATCTTTAGCAAATGTTAATTTATTTGACATTTCGCTTCATCGAGTTTATTTGGTATTATTAACGGCTTTTGTGTACTATTTATCTTTACTCTTCTGCAAATTTTGATTATTTGTGTGAAGTGTGATAATTTTGTGACGATGCCGACCCAAAACAGAATATTTTACATTATTTTAAACAGGCGTAAAAACTTAAACAAAGATTTATCGTTATACAGGTATGTACCTAGGCCGGATGTTTCTTCCTTTTAACTTACCTACGTTAATTTCGTAGGAAACAATAACTAGGTTGTCAACTTCCTAAAGATTATTTTCCTTTGCTGCTGTTGATATACTTAGGTACCTATCTATTTTTACCGAAAATTGCATGTACTTTAAAGAATCCTACAAAAACCCATTATTTTACTTGTTAAACTCTAAGAATAATTGTAAAATATCGAATAAAAGTTTTATTAACATGTTTACCCGCGTTCTTTTTCTTTTCTCAATCGAAATAATATAAAAAATCTTAACCAAATCAAGAACTTTAATGTTTGTTTGCAAATTTTTGTCCAGTTGTCAAAGTCAAATGTGATAACCCCATTTTTTTTCCGTTAAAACAAACGTCTATTTTCTTTTTCTCGTGCATGCGCACTGCGCGAAATTACCCTGACGGAACCAGGAACCTCGGCGTCACTACGTTTACATTGGTTAAATGGGCAAGGCGCCATAATATAGCACTAATACATATATGGCTGGGACCTACACATTGCGGTTTAGGCTTATTTCACACTTACCCGGCAGTCGGGCAAACGATGCCGGCCGCCGATTGTTAGGAATAAAATGTTTACGGCACGTTTCACATTTGTACGAGTTGTGTCGTGATCGTGTATACGACATCCTACTGTCGGGCTATTGTTGAGGGGACCGGCAGCTCCCACTAGAATGCCCGGCAGTCGTTGTCGTTGAAACCAAGCCGGCAAGATAGTGGGGTATACAACTGGATAGCGCTTTTCACATCTACCCGGCACGCGTCGTCCGTCGTCAGCAATCGACAGTGCTTCTGAAACAGAGGAAACCCCTAGATTTAAAAAACCGGACCCACTGTTAAAAAAAAAGAGAAAACCAGATCCAGTTAAACTGGAACTTATCAATGCCATTAAAGAAAAGCCTAATAGGCATTTTTCTTTTTTTAACGGCATCACTCCCACACTCGATATATTTGATGACGATGAAGTAGTTGAATTTCAGCTGAAGGTGATGCAAATAATTTCTAAAATAAAGAAAAACAAAAAAAAAATAGCTAATGTCAACCAGGTCACCCAAAATAACACAGAATTCGAACCTAGACCTTCACGGTCATCACGGCATCGCCAATACCATGACCTAGAACCTATGAATCAAGAAGGTACTGCTAATTATTATTATGAACGTGCCGGGCAAGAACATTCCTGTTCCCCTACTGATTCAGAATATTATACCGAATCCTCATCTATGGACTCTTATGACTTTAGTTGAACCCTTTGAATGTTTTACTTATATTATTTGACAAATACAAAAATCTTTAATGAATCTGGGATTTTTACTTATCTAAGTGTGACTGCCAACATTTGTATTGGTTGTATGCAGTCTCTAAAATTTGTGTTGCGGCGTTGTATTGAATTCTTGATTCGAAGATGTAGTTCGTCAAAAGTTTGAATCCTCATTCGAAAATAGTTAAAAAAAGTTTCGTCGTCTCCTCTTAATTCCTCAAAGAGTACAAAAAAAGCACCGACCTCGTTTCTTCTCCTATTTATCGTATGAACCCACTGCAGCCTATTTCTTCTTCGCTTTTTTTAACCGTCTATGTAAAATCATAAGTAGTACTACGCGTCTGTTGTCCATTTTAAATTTTAACAATCACTGAAATCGCTATTCAGACTACGAACGATGCATTGAATGATATTCGAGGCTGGACTTGCTACTGTCGGATACAAAATATCGGAGTAATGTGAACAGATCTACTATCCGTGTCGGTGTCGGCGGGCGGCCGGCATCGTTTGCCCGACTGCCGGGTAGGTGTGAAATAAGCCTTAATCAGGTAGTTAATTTATTGCAGTAAGGGTCAACGATATAATTTAAATTTTTCTATTACTGTAACTGACCATCGTTTTGCGTGAAAGATTCTGACCATGTTGCGAGCATTTATCGTGCTCTGTTTCTGGTTATGATATAGAGCCCTGAGAGGATAGCCTTAGTGTATTTGTTTTTAATCATACCAAAATGTTAAGTTTTTCAGAAATTCCGAATTTTTTAAACTTTTCAGACCAAATGAAGAAATTAAAGTGGCGCTAGTTTAACGTCCGCCTCGAGCAGCAGAAACCCATTCTATACGTCACCACTGTGTGCAGCTCTCATCTTTATAAAGAGTTTTGTTTAACAACGCGTTTTTGTTGGTTGTAGATTGAGACCAAGCGACGTAATAGTACGAGCTGGTTCTTCACAATGTATTCATACTAGTGGTGGCCAGAACATTGGAGTCAAAAAAATTAATAAACATCCTAACTATAATGATTGTATTGATGACTATGATTGTGCAGTGGTTGAGTTAGCCAGTTCTCTGGTAAGAAATCTAAACTATAGGAAGGTATTGAAATATCATTTATTTCATCCTGTCCAGTAAATCTACTTACCCTGTACTCATATGCGGCCGGTAAATGGAACATTACAGTATAAGATACTGTAATGTGTTGCCTAGCAACCATGCTTTGTTTTTGGAAACTACGACTTTTTACTTTCGATTTTTGACAAGTTGTCACTTAAAATTATAAGAAATAAAATATTTAAATACACATATTTAGTAATTATTTAATACATCAAAAACACTTTTTTAAATGAAATAAATCAATTATTATTTATTACAACAATTTTCAAATGCTCTTCAAATTCTTTGAGAAATTCTTCTCTTCTTAATGGTGAATATCTTGGATGGAATTCATTGTCTAGCAAATGCAAATGTTTCATATAATATACAGGGTTGGGCAAATGTTCCGGAACGGCTTAATTACAAGCGAACGAAAAGTGATTTCGAATCGGGGTTTTGGGCAATCTATAGGACAAAAATTTTACTATTTGACTGGTATACCATATGTCAGTAATGTCACCAACTGTCAAGTGTCGACGATATTTTTTTATTTTTTTAAATGGAACACCCTGTATATTATCAGATATTCTAGATCTTCAATAAATTACAAATATTTTTCATATAGCATACCATATGATTAAATTCAACTGTTTCGGAAATACGGGCAAATGAATGTAGTACATTTTATTTAAACAAAACCAAGGTAATAACTTTAAAACACAATAATATAAAATAATGGTTATTTAATTAAATGTTCAAAATGTCGTCCTTCAGCCACCTGACAGTGTCCAATCCTGTCGGAAAATTCAGAACGCACGTTTTGCAAATGTTCACGAGAAATAACATGCACAGCATCTAAAATTCTGTTTTGAAGATCCTCCAAAGTCTTAGGTTGTGTACGATATACGACAGTCTTTAAATGACCCCAGAGGTAGAAATCTAGAGGTGTTAAATCTGGAGATCTAGGAGGCCATTCAATGGACCCTCTCCTACCTATCCACCTTCCAGGAAAAGTTTGATCTAAATAATTTCTGACATGTATACCAAAATGAGCTGGCGCCCCATCTTGCTGAAACCAAATGTCATTCGCTAGTATTTGATCGTTAACCTGATCATGATATAAATTAATCAAATTTGGTATAATTCTATTTCGAAGCAGATCTAAGTAGTAAATAGATGTCAAGTTTCCATCAAGGAAGAAAGGCCCAATAATATGGTTTCCAATTATACCTGCCCACACATTTAATTTTTGGGGGTGTTGCGTACGGTGCTCAATCATCCAATGGGGATTATGGTCTGACCAGTATCGACAGTTGTGCCTATTGACGAAACCATTAAGACAGAATGTAGCCTCGTCAGAAAATAAAATACGACTTACAAAGTTAGGTTGTAGGTCTATGTAGTCCATTATTTCTTGACAAAATTGCATACGCCTATCAGGATCGTCCTCTGATAGTTCTTGAAGCAAGCTGACTTTATAAGGAAACATTTTTTTTTTTTTGAGGATTCTTCTAATTGATTTTTCGCTGTTTTCATGTGCAAGAGCAAGCTTTGGAACTGACGTCTGTGGTTCTTCTTGCAGGGCAAGCAAAACATCCAGGGATTTCTCGTCATTTGTAGCAGTTTTCGGACGACCTGTTTTTGGCAAGTTTTTTACCGTACCCGTATGCTCAAAGTTATGGAATATTCTATTAGCAGTTGATTTAGAAATGGGATCTCGAACAGGAAAACTTTGATTGAAAAGGTCGGTTGCTTCTTGAAAAGATCTCCGTCTATCCCCATATCCTATCATCATAAGCAGAGTAATCCGTTCTTGTTCAGTTAGCTGAACCATAGTTTTATCAGTTATATCAGAGGTTTAGTCGATAAATAAAAAACTCGCACAACTCACTTAATACAAATAAATAAAAATTAAATAGGAAATGTGTCAGAGTGACACTTGGGAGTCATGGAAACTAAGACTTTTATTTGGAATGTCATAATAAAAGAAATATGTTGCTTGATTTTTAAACAAAATGTAATATGGGCTTTCTAGATTCATTTGCCCGTATTTCCGAAACAGTTGAATTTAATCATATGGTATGCTATATGAAAAATATTTGTAATTTATTGAAGATCTAGAATATCTGATAATATACAGGGTGTTCCATTTAAAAAAATAAAAAAATATCGTCGACACTTGACAGTTGGTGACATTACTGACATATGGTATACCAGTCAAATAGTAAAATTTTTGTCCTATACATTGCCCAAAACCCCGATTCGATATCACTTTTCGTTCGCTTGTAATTAAGCCGTTCCGGAACATTTGCCCAACCCTGTATATAATATTTTGAAACTATTTGATTTTTCTTCTTGTTAGGAAGGAACCGAAATTTAATAGAAAGGTCCAAAAGAGCCTCCTGAATTTTTCGAAACAACATTTTATCATCCGCGTCTAAAGTGCAATTACGAAGTAAATCAACTAAGTAGGTTAACTGACGATGACAATTACTAATATCTTTAAACTCTGTACAAAATGTACAAGCAGAGTACACTATTTTTGCCATATTCATCAGCACTAAGAATATGATAACTATATAGGTTTTTTAAGGGTTATAATAAAAGTAGGTAACTGTCATAATTCAAAGAAAATAAAAAGTCATGGCCTACTATAAAAATGCGTTCCGCCACCCGACAAGTATTTATTAGAGAATCGTTCACTGCTATATATAGGTAGGTAGCATGTAGCATAAATTATACTCTTTAACCAACTTTAGTAAATGAAAAATGTTATGTAACTATAATATAGGCATTTAATTACATTGTTTTAAAGGTTTTGCTTAACTAAAATTAGTAATTTTTATTTTATATGGTCTATATTTAGTGATACCAATTAAAACTGTTTGGGTGCTTCTACTTGTAATAGTATTTTTTTCTACCAACTTTAGTAATTGTAAAATATTACACAACCATAGAATATATTCCCTGTTACAATTCTTTAAATATTTTATTTAACTAAAATTGGTAGATTTTATTTTACTTGGACCTATATCTAGCGATACCAATTAATACTGTTTGAATGCTTCTACTTGTAATAGTAGATATTATTTTCTACCAACTTTAGTAAATGTAAAATATTACACAACTATAGAATAGATTTCCTGTTACAATTTTTGGAAAATTTTATTTAACTAAAATTAGTAATTTTTATTTTATTTGGACCTACGAGCCTGCATGTATTTCTTAAAAGTTAGTTTATATTAATTTAATTAAATAAACACTATAATTTAGTACAATAAAAATATATTAAGAGCTAACTAAGTAATAAAAGTAAGTAATGAACAAAACATTTACACCTATTTATTATTTATATAAGAAAGTTCAATATATTTGTTAAAATTCACCGTTATAGTACAATTTGTATTATTACTAATATTTATTCCTGATGTGCAAGGAACATTCCCATCAGAAATAATGTTATTTATTTCTGTGTTCTTAGTTTGTTGCAACACTTGTACAAAATTCTCACCTCCTTGAATCATTCTTGCAATTTTGGTTTTTCCTTCAAGTGCATCTTCAACATATTTTTCTGCTACCGCAGAACTTTTCCAACCACCATGCCGTTTTAATACAGATGAGTCTACACCTGCATTTGCAAGAAGAGTCGCCGAGGTCCGTCTGAAACAGTGACCGGTATACTTTTCAGGATTTTCAAGTTTCAAATATTCTGCAATTTTTTTGGGCATTGAACCTACAGTGTGAATTCCTACTCTTTGTTGGATGCATTTACCATTTCGGTACCCGAGAAATAAAAAACTTTCTTCAAAATTTTTAGGTCGTAGAGCAAGATATTTCCGGTATATTTCAAGAAAATTAATTCCTTCTATTTCATTAATGACAGTAAAAACACGTTTTATATTAGTTTTCGTTTGCGGAATCGTGATTACCAGTTGTGTTCCTGTGTCTTGAATGTCATTGAGAGTCATAGAATACAATTCTTCCCGCCGACAACCTCCTGCAATCCCAATCATTGCAATAACTTTAACCAACAAATAGTTATCATCGGATGCTTTCTTGAGAAATAAATTTACTTCTTCTCTTGTCAATACCTTTGACTGCGTCGGTTGATGTCCAACACTACATTTCTTTAAGAATGCGATAATTTTCGGAAACTTACTGATGTTGACGTTTTCTTTGACAAGTAACATTGCCTTTAGCATCGAATATTTTGCCCATAAGGAATTGCCATTTATTCTCTTTGACTATAAAATTAAAATAAATTAATAAATATTGCTCATATATAAAATATATTTAAAAAATCCTGTAGGTCATACTTACTTCATCTAGAAAATAAGCTAAAAGAACATCTTCTTGTATGTTTGTCACTTTATGAAATTGCTTCCATTGGCAAAATAATCCATATTCTTTGCTATATCTATTTGATGATTTTGTCGGGATTAATTTTTCTGTTGCTTCGGCAGCCTTATTTAAAATTATACCCGAAACCTCCATAATTGCCCACACGAATATTATGACTTTATCTATTTGACAGTGACAAGCAAACAAAATTTATAATTAACTATGGAAACCAATGGCTCAATTGCATTTAGGGTAGGTAGCATGATATAATATTGCGAAGTATTTTTTAAAATTTTAATATACCTATTTATTTTTTTGAAAAGGGATATAATGACAGGATGAAATAAAATACCATACGATACACGTCCGTTAGGTGTTATTACAGCACTCGTTTATATTCCAGACTCGGCTCCTACGTCGCCTCGTCCGTAAAACAACTCGTACTGTAATAAGTCACCTACCGGACTTGTAACGTAAAATACTATAGTTTCATTGTCTGTAGTATCCTTTTTTCAGATCTTTGGAGAGTGTGTTCAGCCTATCCAGCTTCAACGTGCTTCCTACGATATCTCGGATGGGCAGTGGGCGATTCTTACTGGCTGGGTTGATCTCGGCAAGGGTGAATCTTCAGATATATTACAGGTAATTCCACAAATTTCTATAGCTCAGCGCATCCTAAAGTTTATCCCAGAGCATTTTCGATTTCGAAGAAGAAAGTACCGAATCAATTGTTTTAGGTTGTATCAATTCCACTTCTAACCACAGAAACATGTCAAATAGTATTTGGTTCCTATATTACTTCCAGGAAGATTTGCGCTGGTCCGGTAGATAAGACTGCTTGCTTTGTAAGTAGATGGATTTTTAATAAGCATGTTGCACCTTTATAATGATACATGATAGCTACAAGTAATAATAGAATAATTTTTTCCACTACTAACTTAAAACATCGCTATTATTGACCGATTATTAACGTTAGAAATCGTTTTTCTCTACCTTATAAGTTATTATTGACCATGGTCAATAATAAGGCATTGAAATCCATTATTGACCGACTTTCAAGAATCTATTTGAACTTGATTTTTTGATTCTACAACATGAATTCATAAACTATCGAACTAGACGAAATAATAATATCACTAACATTTTCTTCGCTCATTTTTTGAAAAAACGGAAAACTCGTGAAATCTGATATAAATGAACAAAAATTGACATTACCAAAGCCACCTGACAAAACAACAAAATGTTTTGCCAATTCCAAAGCGCAGGTAACTTGATTAAAAAATATACTTATACCTACCTATAATTTTTTATAATTATTAATACAGATATGCCCGAAATAAACAGTACTGAAACTAAGTTGGCGGTGTTTTTATGCGTGCGCTGTCACACTCAAGTTAGCTAGTATAGACCGGTCAAGTAAACCTCAAAGAAGTAATTAGTAGGGCCTAATTGTTAAAAATGGTGTTAAGTACAGAGGAGAAAGTGTTTCTGGTAGAGCATTATTTTCGCTCATACGGAATGGGCCGACATAATGGTGCAAGTTTGCTATACGTGTCTGATCAATTCACACAACGGTTTAATAAACGTTCTCCAAGTAATGCTGTAATTTTGAAGGTTATTGAAAAGTTCAGAAATACGGGTAGTGTATTGTGCCAACGAAAAGGAAACTCGGGGCGTCCCAGGACAGTTAACAACAACAATAACCATGAACGTGTTTTTGAGCAAATCTTACAAAATCCGAAAGCCAGCCAGGCAAGGACAGCGTTACACCTTGATTTAAAAAGAACTTCCTTTCAAAGAACCCTGAAGGAGCTGGGTGCATTTTCGTATGTGATTCAGGTACATAAACAACTACATCCTCGGGATTATCGCAGTAGAGTGGAATATTGCGCCAGAATTCTCGCGTTACAGTATGAAAATCCTGAATTTTTGAAAAATGTTTGGTTTTCAGACGAAGCACACTTTCACTTGTCAGGCTATGTGAATCGCCGCACAAATCGATTTCTGGGCTTTGCCAGACCCGATGAGGTTCAAGAGGTTCCTTTACATAGTGCAAAAGTGAGTGTCTGGTGTGCTGTGTCCGGACACGGAATCATTGGTCCATACTTCATCGAAGAGAATGGTAGGCAAGTCACACTTAATCAACAGAGGTACAGACACATTTTAACACGATTTATCCCTGATCTTCGTCAATTCTGTCGTGCACGGAACTTGGCATTTCGAAACCAATTTTTTCAGCAACTTGCCATACTGCTGCCGCAATTCGTCAATTTCTTCAAGAACATTTTCCAAGCAAATTCATTTCACGATTTACTGACTTCCCTTATCCTTCACATTCTCCAGACCTCACACCTCCAGACGCATACATTTGGGGCATGGCTAAAAATGCCGTTTTCAAACGGGCACCACAAACCATCGATGAATTAAAGAATGCCGTTAGAGTCTTCTTCGCAGCTCTGAGACAACCCTTATTCAATAACATGACCAGAAACTTAGAACATCGTTATGAAGTCTGTCTTGAACGAGGAGGTGCACACTTAGAACATATAATAAAGTGTCAATAATATGTATTTTTTAAATATATAATACGATTACAAGTTCAGTACTGTTTTTTTCGGGCAATACTGTACTATAAAGATAAATGTCTTATAAAAGTTTGTAGTAGTGGAAAAAAATATTATATTAACCACGGTTTAGACAGCTTGTAGCCCTCGCGTTAAATCCCTCGTCGCTCCGCTCCTCGTGATTTAAACTTGCCGCTCGGGCTATAATGATGGCTGTCTAAACCTTGGTTAATAATATACTATTATTTAAACTAAAAGAGCAATAATTTATTCATTGATATCTCTGTGGTGAAGATTATTCATATTGAAGACGACAGAAAAATCCAAAATTCTTTACAAATATTTAATATTTTGCTCTACGCGTTTCGGTTTCTTAAACCCTTTTCATAAATACAGGGTGGCGCACCGAAAACTTTCCACCCAGGTTTATTTTCTTGTTAATAAATAAATCAAAAATTGCTCCAACACGGGAACCTACGTTCTCAGAGGGACATATTTTTTTTGCTATATTCACCCCCCCCCCTGCTTGAAGCCCTACGACGGGGTGGCTTTCACCCTTAAAATCTTTAATTTAAAGGAGGGTCGAGTGACACCTTATTTTAAAGGGAATTCAATTGCCTTCCCAACGCGACCTTGCTCGTTTAAATCGAGTGAATTGTTCCTGAGAAATAGAAAAGAAAATTTAAAAGCAATAAAATTTATTACCGCTTCTATCAATCAAGTAAATGTTGGAAATGTCCACCTCCAACCTCCATGCAATTGTAAAGGCACTGTTCTAAATGTGCGCGAACATTATGGAGCATTGCGGGAGTTATTTGTCGGCACTCGTACACTATTCGTTATCGCCAGTCTTCCAAAGAATTGGAATCGATTACATTCATAGTAAGAATAAAATTTCATTTTGCCTTACATTTCAGTGTATTTAATAACGGAATCAAATGACGTATTATACTCTTCTAGAAAGGGTTAATATAAATTATTTCACTTTTCTTTAGAAGTAACGATTGTGCTCGAGCTGCCGCCTTGTCTTATAATGAATTGCATCTAAATGCACACTTGTCCCATACTTACGTGCTACAATTAGTGGCAGAATTTCGTGAAACAGGATCAGTGCTAAGCAAAAAAAAAGGATTGTTAAAAATCCTGTAAGAAATATAGCTGTAGAAGTTGCAGTTTTGGGTCATATAGCCATCGATCCCACACTTAGCACGATGAAAGTGTCAGATGTATCGGGTGTTTCGCGTAGAACGATTCAGCGTACTTTAAAAGGTATAAGTTCCATCCTTATAAAATGAAACTGGTTCATGAACTTAATGAAGACAAAGACGATCGCCGTTTGCAATTTTGCGAGTTAATTAGTGACATGATCATTCGCAATCCACAATTTATTTTTAACATTTGTTTCTCCGATGAATGCACTTTTTTTTTGACGGTACTGTCAATCGACAGAATTTCAGGTATTGGTGGAATTCCAACCCTAGAATTTGTCTCTCACTCAACATCCCGAAAAATTAAATCTGTGGGCTGGATCTTCTGGGGACCGTATTATTGGGCCTTATTTTATACCTGTGAAATGTACCTGAACCTGTTGGAAACCACTATTAACCCTGCTTTAACGAATGCCATAGAAGAAAATGTCCGTTATCGGCCAGAAAATATTTACTTTCAGCAAGACGGAGCACCCCCGCATTGTGTTCCCTGTTAGAGAGTTTCTGGATGAAAATTTTCCAGGAAAATGGATTGGAAGAAGAGGTCCTATTGAATGGCCTACAAGATCTCCTGATTTGACGCCACTGGACTTTTTTTAGTGGGGACAATGACATTTAAAGTCTAAAATGTATGCAACCCAACCCAATTCTTGGAAAAACTTGCGACAACGAAAATTGAAAATAGCGAAAAAATATGTCCCCTTGAGAACTAAGGTTCCCGTCTTCGAGCGAATTTTGATTTATTTATTAACAAGAAAATAAACCTGGGTGGAAAGTTTTCGGGGCGCCACCCTGTATAATAATCTCAATTCAAAATCAAAATTATTAGGTATTAGTTACATAATATAATCACAAACTTTACATTAAGGACACAAACAAGTTCACCATGGCGAACACAGGTTAACTAGCTATATAAAATTGATCAACGAGATAAGCCCAAAAACATTTAAAAAAAATACTCCTTGGATAACACCATAACATCTTTTCAACCACCTAGGTATATAAGACTAACTTTTTTGGGCACTGTTTCTCTAAGTGTGGGTAATGTATTGAAGTCCTTAAACAACAATTTTAAAATAGCTTACAAATCACTAAACAATTTACGTAGCTTATTCTCGAAAGTAAAGGATTCAATTAACGTGCTTGACAAAAGTGGGGTATATTTGTTGTCCTGTAACTCATGCACAGCTAAATATGTTGGACAGACGGGACGTAGTTTTTATATTAGAATAAAAGAACATTTAAACTCTCAGAAATCGCCAAATAACAAGAGATTAACTTTTGGCCTACATTTAAGAGAGAATTTACATAATTTTAATACTAAAGGCAACTCTAGAATCTACATAATGCGAATAAAGGCCATAAGCTGAATTTCTTAGAAAATATGGAAATGCCAAATTAGAGATTAATAATCAGATTGAGTGTTTGAACGATCCTGTCAACGCCCACTACACAGAAGCAGCGAAAATTGTGAATGAGTTTAAGTAGTGAATGTATGTTAAATAATTGTACCTCTTTTTGTGCAACCTGGATGCCGCTATGGTTCGGTATATTTTGTTTTATTTATTTTTTTAATATTTTTTGGGTTTATCCCGTTGATCAATTCTATACCGGGTGTTGCATCGTCGAGCGGGACATAGGAAATCCCATGTAATTTTAAATGCGGTCAATTATTGGCTTCCCTAATTATTTTAGAGAAAAATTCTATTTAGGTTTATTAAAGAGCACTAAAACCCACATTCAAAAGAATAACTTTAGATATTTTTGATGAGCCCGTTTACGGGTTATCGCCGATTTCTTTTTAACCATTTCTCCTTTTTATGGCCCCGTATTTGCGGGCACCAGTCAAGGTAAAAGATGACTGTCAAATAAAGTTGTCATTTTGAAATGTGTGCTTTATTGTTATAAAAACTCGTACATCGAAAATATTAGCCATGAATTACACTTCTGAAGAAAAAATATTGATGATTAAATGATATTATCAAGGAAATAGTTATCAAAATGTGTCAGACATGTTTGCTGCTCTGTATCCGAATAGACCGATACCTGCAAAATCTACAGTCGAAAGGACTATCAAGAAATTTGAGACAAAAGGCACTGTAATAAATAACGGCAGATGTGAAGAAAGGCAGGAACAAAGAAGAGATGCAAGAGTTATTAATTACCTATTAATTAGTAAAATATTGAAACATGTAAAATGTCATAATTAACCTTGTAATTGGATACTTTATTTTAGTTTTATTCAGATTAATTTGTACTCATAAATACACCTTTAATATTTTCGATGTACGAGTTTTTATAACAATAAAGCACACATTTCAAAATGACAACTTTATTTGACAGTCATCTTTTACCTTGACTGGTGCCCGCAAATACGGGGCCATAAAAAGGAGAAATAGTTAAAAAGAAATCGGCGATAACCCGTAAACGGGCTCATCAAAAATATCTAAAGTTATTCTTTTGAATGTGGGTTTTAGTGCTCTTTAATAAACCTAAATAGAATTTTTCTCTAAAATAATTAGGGAAGCCAATAATTGACCCCATTTAAAATTACATGGGATTTCCTATGTCCCGCTCGACGATGCAACACCCGGTATAGTTAGTTCAGGTTAGTGCAAGTAATACCTAATAATTTTGATTTTGAATTGAGATTATTATATAAATGAACTTTATGGACAGCTCTTGAAAATGGTTTAAGAAACCGAAACGCGTAGAGCAAAATATTAAATATATGTGAAGAATTTTGGATTTTTCTTTCCTCTTCAATATAAAAAAGCAATATTCATTTGACATGAAAATAATGTCGCCTAACTGACTCCTCGATTATCGCACATGGGTTATTTCTGTAAAGTATAGATTTTTCAGGAAAGTTTGCGTGAAAAATGCATTTAAACTCGAGGCAGCCATTTATTTTAGCATTATTTTCAGAGAATAATGTCATCGATTGCTTTTATCAAGAGAACAGATATTACCAGGTTATAATTTGTAGTTAGCATTATGTCTCTCTTATTTTAAAGGTTCGACGTGATTATTGGAATATGTTGTCAATTCATATGTAGTATAATTTATGAGAATAATTGTTGTATTTTGTGTTAGGGAAATTCAGGTGGTCCTCTTGTAATCAATCGATTTCAAGTAGGCATCGAGTCCAATTTAATAACTGGTCAATGTGGAGAGGGTCCAACAGCCTATACCAAAGTGTCTGAGATGCTGCCATTTATCAACCAATTTGTTAAAACGTATTAGTGGATTGTTTTTTTATATATTACTGTGTTATGTAAATTGATTGCTAAATCATTTATAAAATAAAGGAGTTAATAATGGTACGATTATTTTTATTTTAAGGACCCTTGTGGTATACGCTTGGGTTGCTATGAACTTCGGTGACTATTACAAGAAGTAATGCATCAAAGAATAGCACATAAGACTTGTCTGCATTTAATTTAAGGTTATTTTCCCATGACAGCTCATAAACTCTATTTAGTTCGTTATTAATTAATGACGCATTATAAGCATGATAGTGAGCATAGAGCTGTGTATCATTAGCGTAGGCCTGAGCACTGCAATAAGTTATAGATTTTAAAATACTAGTCGTATGAATTAGAAATAATAAGGGCCCAAGGACATTACCCTGAGGAACCCCAGACAGTATGCTCGTCTGTGATGAAACTACTCCATTAAGAGTTACGCTCTGAGTTCTTCCAATCAAGTATGATTCGGACAACTTCAAGGCGAGATGGTCATGTCCATAATATTTAAGGTTGGCTAACATTCATTTATGATCAATGGTATCAAACGCCTTCGAAAAATCCAACAAAACAAGCGCCGCAACCTCACCCCCATTACATGCTTCGATTATGTCACTGACTACTATGGCCAGGGCAGTCGCTGTGGAGTACCCCCTCCTAAATTTATTCTAAAAGTTCGGCAAGATCCCATTTACAGTTATAAAATTATATGTTTGTTTCTATAAAATTTTGTCCAGATCTTTTGAAATAGCTGGGAGAATACTGATGACGCGCAGATCAGAGAAATTTTCTGGGTTAGTTTTTTAGGCAAAGGTTTGCCGACAGCAACACGCTAAATTTGAGGAAAATAGCCCTGCTCAATGCATGAATTAATTATGTTAGTAATGTAAGGATCAATAAAGGGGCTGCAATTTTTTAACATCTATGCAGAAATTTCATCAACGCCATAAGCATTGGAACGCAAATCACGTAAAATACAACTCACTTCTTCCGTAGTAAGCCATAATAAAACTAAAAAAATTGTAATCATTATAGACATTTGATTCATAGTAATCAATTTGATTTCGACAGTTATTTGATACAGTATGCAAAAACCTTGAAAAATAGGTATTGATTAGTTGAGGACCAGATAGGTGTTTAGGAGTTTCAGTCGAATTGTTAGATTTTATATTAAAATCACTTAATGCAGACCAAAGTCTTTTAGGATTTTTTTATCTGTCGTTAATGAATCAATATAAGATTTTTTTCACTGCGAAGACATGTAAGGGCAAAGCTCTTAAACTTTTCCAAGGCCAGATCACTTTCCTTCATAATTAATTTTAAATTTTGCGTTAGCCAAGGAGCCTTGGGCTCACTACACTAACCCTTACTTCTTTTATTGGGACATGACAATCATATAATGACAGAATACAGCTATTAGATATTTCAACCTTTCTATCAATATTTCTCTTTCTAAGTAATAAGTAAGTGCTATGGAAGCTGTCTTAAATCGACGTCAAATTTTTGTTGATCAAAGTTTTTAAAAGATCTTACCTTGATAAACCTTTGCGAAGCTTTCTGCTTTTTAATTGAGAAATCACAAAAAGTGAGGCCATGATCTGAGATATGATTAGTGTTTAAACCATGCACCACTGGAAATGACCAATTCTTTAGATGTGACGAAAATAGGATCAAGTAACTTGCTAATATTTTTTGTTATTCTTGTCGGCTCGTTGATAATTTGAAACAAGTTATAGGACTCTAAGCCAGAAGTGAAAAGATTGTTAGGGTTTAAGAAGTCAGAGTTAAAATATTCCATACATATCACCTGATCAAATATTGGGCATAAGAATGTAAAAATACTTTAACAGTCTTCAATAAGTTTCCTTATATTTTTACCTTTAGGGCGGTAAAGAATTTTGCTGCTGAACTAAAATTTTAAAATCATGAAAGCCTGTAAACCCTGATCTAATATTTAAGTGACCAAACCTCATTAATAAGTAAACCTAGCAGGGATAAAATTTAGTAAAGTATGGTTTTAAAGGACAAATATTAGCAAAAGCACTCTTTACCACTACAAATATTAATGTAGGTATGAAAAGAAAGAAGGTCAAGTAGGCAGCCATACATGCACTAAAGGGCAAATAAAACAAGTTATATGCAAAGTAATATGTTATGGTGTCAAGCTAGATACTGAGTGTATTCACATGTACACACACTAAGTAGTTATATAGGATATAAATGAGCCAAGGTAGGGGACACCGGGGTTAGTTCAGGTTATGAAGTATCAAGGGTATGAAGCTTTTCATTGGGCGTACGCCAACGTAGGCATTTTGAGGGGACCCCGATTTCTGGTAAGGGACGGGGTAAAGCGTCAATCAAGCCGTCATCTCATATGAAACCGAACTTGAGTGTTGCTATCTCTATCTATTAATAAGCGTGACCCAGTGGTGCTAGTCTTTACTACTCCAAGACGTAAGTTCAGAGTGGTACATGACTGATTCACTTCGTCGGTCCATTCAGTTCGTAGTCTGGTCAGATAAGCATGTCATTTTGAAAAGCTGTTTCTTTCTAATACGTATTATCGGTAACCAGTGTTCGTTCTAATTATTTCGAGATCTCATTTTAAACTAGCACTGAGTTAAGTGAATTGTTCATTATCGATTTTTACTAGGAATGCTAAAAAATGGCAATTTTACCATGGAATTTTTGTGGTAATTTTATATTGATTTGTTTTGTCGATGTTTTCTACCGGTAAAATTTAGTGTTATATCGTTTTTATTATTATTGTTTGTAATTTTTACCGTTCCCTTTTTGCGACATGAAAGGCAAGTACAGGAATCGCCACAACTCCCGTATTGTGTCATTTTGCCCTTGATGCCTTAAGGTTAGGAAATCGTCATCCTCTTTATTTTAAAACTATTTGGTATGTATGTTCTCTACTTTACGTACATGAATTTATACCTAAATAAAGCTGCTTGTATAATAGTTATATATATAGGATAGTTATATATTTATGGCAACGTCGCGTGATTTGGTTGTTTACGTTCTACAGTTTAAGTGTTTTATGACTTTTATGGCCGGCTATTTTCCTTAAACAAAAGTAAGAATACCTTACATGAGTTAAATAACACCTAAACTATACGTGTAAGTACAAAAATCAAGAATATCGACCCAAAAGTGAACCTGAAATATCGATTTATTTTGATAACCAACATGTCGTTAATATTTCTAGTTCTAACTAGTGCTAAATCGTCAAAACGTTAAGTCATGGAAGGCAACGAATTAAAGTGTTTCCAATGTTCGGTAGAGATTGCTGACAAGGATGAATGTTATGAATGTGACTACTGTCAAGAAAAAATACATATACATTGAATGACATTGTCTTCATCTGAAATGCAAGTGATTATATTACAAAAACGCATGATGTTGTTTATGTGTGAAAAATGTAAAAAGTTGTTAACAAAAATGCCATGCATAGTTAAAATGCTGGAAACGATAAAGAAAGAGGTTGGTCATCTGAAAAATAGAATGGAGATTTCCAAGAACAATGAAATAGGGACTCTACAATAAACAATTAAAGAAATTACCTCTAAAAATTTTGATCTAACCGATAAAATAGTTAACATAAAACCCAATCAATCAGGAATATCTCAAACAACTTCTCACACCTATGCAAATGTAACAAGTAAAGAACCAAATAAGCAAATTAATAATGTCCCTAGCCTTATCATAAAGCCAAATCGACAACAAAATTTAGAAGTAACGAAAGAAGACATGTATAAGAATGTAAAACTATCAGATCTAAAAATCGGTGTAAAAAATACAAGGACCACAAAGGGAGGTAGTATCGTCATTAAATGCCAGACTAGGGATGAAATGGAAAGGTTGCAGAGGGAAGCTGAAAGAAAACTAAACCAAAAATATGAGATTCATGTAACTAAGCTAAGAAAACCCAGAATTAAAATTATAGGCTGTAATAGGGATATAACTGAGAAACAGATTGAGAAGGATCTCAGGGAACAAAATCAGTTTATTAAAGAAACTGACGAGCTAAAAGTTACATACATAAAAAAATATAGAAATAGTGAATCTAGAATAATCTATGCTGAATGCTCTCCAGAGCTATTTCACAAATTTATGTCACTGAAGAGGGGTTTTCTTCAATGGGAAATATATCCATTGTATGAAGACATTAGTGTTCCAAGATGTTTTAGATGTCAGGAATTTTACCACAAAACTGGTGAGTGTAAAAATACTGAAATATGTGAATATTGTATGGGTGCACATGACATCCGCGAATGCGAAAAAAGGTATAAAAATTGCTCAAATTGTGTGGCTGCAAACAAAAAATTTAAAACAGGCGATAACGTATGTCATGAGGCTAATAGAGTTGAATGTCCGTCTTACAAATATTTGCTTGACATATTAGAGGGAAAATAGACTACGGCCAGGGATAATGGCTGTACAACCAGAAGCAGATGTACTTAATAAATTAGAGGATCTAGAAGAAAACATTCAACTTCCACGGGAGGGCATAAGTGCTAATATTCTTAAATCTAAAAAAAAACTAAAAGACAAAATTTTAAATTTGCTACATATTAATATAAGAAGCGTTAAAAAAAATTTTGATAACTTATTGGTTTATTTACAGACATATGATTTGTTTTTCTGTGATATTTTATTTTGAGTGAGTGATTCCAGCTTTAAATGAACAATTTTATATACCTGGATATAATATCCATTACAATAATGCTGATTATAACAAGAATGACGGAGTACTAATTTATACCAAACATGATTTAAATGTTCTTATATCTGACTGTAAACTCACTGGATCTTTAGTTACTTTAAGTAAAATTATATTTACCATACAAAATGTAAGATTTGGTGCAACTTGTTTGTACAGACCTCTCTCTACTAATGAAAGACTTTTCATTACCGATATTGAAAAATATTTTAATGACAGTTTAACAGAACAAATAGAAATTCTTGTTGGGGACATTAATTTAAAAATTTGTGATGCAGACAATGATTGTGTCAATTTGTATATGTCAACTCTAAGCAAATTTGGTTTCTGGCCCTTTATTAATTGCTACACTAGGGTAACATGTAGGACGGCTACATGTATTAATCATATTTTTGTGAGACGGAAACTAAAAACTAATTCCTTGGAATATCATTCTTTTGTATTAGATACCGATTTAACTGATCACTACCCAATAAGGCTAAATGTTTCTCTAATAACAGGTAACCAGACAATTAAAGAATCACACAGGAAACAATATAAAACACAGGTGAAAGTTAATTACATTAAATTACTGGAACTATTAGAAGTTCAAAATTGGCATTCTGTGCTAAATTCTGACGACCCTGAAGGGGCAACCAATGCATTTTATGAGGTTTTCTTGCCTTTATGTGTGCAAGTAAAATCCACTAAAAAATCCATAAAATGATAAAGCCATGGATAATCAATGGTATAATATCATCAATAAAAAGACGCGATAAAATGAAAAAAAAGTTAGTACAACGTCATGATAACGAGTTAAACAATCAATATAAAGCATATCGAAACTCCCTTAATAAACTTATTAATAAATATAAAAATGATTACTATAAGCAATAAATTGAACATAATCGTTATACTGAACAATATTGAATGATACCTACTAAACTGAACGTCAAGATGATTAATGATATTTGCGTAACCCTTGGCTTACTCTGTGCTAAAACTAAAATCAGGTCCTTACTTCTTTCATAAATGATTGTATAAACTTTTAAAATATTTAGTTACTTATTCTGCATTTTTATTTATAACAATTTATTTATTTCGCTAATATATAAGTTAGGTGTATAGATTTTTATATTATGTTTCATTATTTAAATTCTTTAATTTTTAGCATTGTTGTTTTTACCCTCAGGACGTATTTTAATTCATTTTTGTTGATGCCATCAGCAAGAATGTAATTAAAATGCGTCTTGAGGGTAAAAATAACTATAATACTAAAAATTAAGGAATTTCAAATTTCCCGCCCTGCTTTTACTCTCCTCCCCCGCTTCTGCCCACAATCCGACCGATCGAGACAATAGTTCACGGAACCGAACCACCAGTTATAGACTGCGCTGCCATCGGAACAGATGGTTTGAAATGTCTTCATGTTGTATCTCTCTTTACATAGGAACCGCTCTTCTTAAATTTTTGAGTTCTGTGGCCAATATGGTTTTAGTCGCGCAAGTGGTGTGTGTGTTGCGCTGATCTTACTGTTTTCGCCATCTTGGAGTAAATTTTATTATTTTATGATATTGTTTTATATACCTGCATTAGCTAGTCAAAAAATTTCTATTGGGACGTCAGAATACAAATTCAGGTATGTTCTTTCAGATTGTCATGTTTTTATTATAGCTTAGATATTATATTAATTAAAATAGAAATAAAATGGCGGACGAGGTCACTTGTGACATTGCATGATAATGGGGTAGGTTATGACTGTCACAACCTACCCCGCTTAAACTTTTATAATGCACGCTTTCGGTAAAACATTGTTGTAGAAATAAAATGAGGACATAAAAAAAAACCGAAAGGGGAAAAATACCCTTACATGTTTTCCAACAAGCAGCACATTAGGTTTTGGTAAACAAGAGATCTCTTCGGACAGTAGCTGATGATTTTAATAAAAATTATTTGACTCTACAGAGGTTTTGCAAAAAGCAACGGGAGCAAGGGAATAATGGTAGGTTCTATTTCAATTTTAGTTAAAGGAATTTTAAAATAAAAACTTTAAATTTTTAGGTGTGGAGGCACCTGTTCATGTTGGTTACGTACTCAAACGTCAAATTTTACCTGATAAAATGGAAATTGAGCTAGCAGAATATTTGATACATCAATCAAAATTATAGTTCGGCTTATCCACAAAAGAAGTTCGAAGGTTAGCCTTCGAATTGCCATCAAGAATAATGTAGCTGTTCGTTCAAGCTGGTTAGAAAACAAAATGGCATCTGCGAACTGGCTTACAAATTTTCTGAAACGCCATCAAAGGTTATCCCTTAGGACTCCTGAAGCGACTAGCCTTTGTCGAGCGACGAGCTTTAACCAGACAAATGTCAATAATTTTTTTTCTCTTTTGCATGAAGTGTTAAATCGGTAAAAATTTGAACCACAGGACATTTATAATGTCGACGAAATGGGCATAACTACTATGCAAAAGCCAGACAGAGTTGTTGCTCGAGAAGGAGTAAAACAAGTGGGCTTTTTAACATCGGATAAAAGGGGTACCCTGGTAACATTTTGTTTTGCTGTTAGTGCCAGTGGAAATTCAGTTCCACCTATGTTCCTTTTTTCAAGAAAATACTACAGACAATATTTTGTAAGCAACTGCCCACCTGGTTGTATTGGCTCCGCCAATCCGTCGGGTTGGATGACGGAGAATGATTTCTTAATATTTTTGGAGCACTTTGCGAAACATTCTAGGTCATCAAGGGAAAAACCGATTTTATTAATTCTCGATAACCATGAATCGCACCTTTCATTAAAAGGTATGACTTTCTTCAAAGAAAATGGAATGGTGGTTATTTCCTTGCCGCCGCATTGTTCCCACAGGCTACAGCCTTTGAATAGGTCGGTTTATGGTCCCCTTAAGAAGTATATAAATACTGCTTGTGACTCATGGATGCAGAATAATCGCAGCAAAACAATGTCTATATATGACATACCTAAAATCGCAAGAGATGCCCTACCTTCAGCAGCAACCCCTAGAAATATTCAAGTTAGTGGAGTTTTCCCCTTTAATCGAAATATATTTTCTGATGATGAGTTTCATTCTGCAGCTATTACAGACCGTCCAAATCTAGACCTGTTATTAAACCAAACATACCATAATAATTCTAATGTAAATGAAACCTAGCAAGTTATTTTTGAAATATCAAACGAATCCCAGAATGATGAAACTAAAACCAAAAAAATACACACATGAAGATAATCCAGGACCGACCAATATTGAAAATTTGCCTGGACCTTCGAGGCTAAATTTATATTTTTTTCCCCAATATTTACGTCCCTCGACAAAGGCAGGTAAACGAATAACAACCAGGAAAGGACGAAAACGTGGCCGAGCCGCCATTTGGACCGACACACCCAATAAGGAGGAGCTGGAAAATAAATACAAACAAAAGGGAATGAACGAACGTAAAAAAAAGCTAAACAATCAGGCACAAAAAGAAACATCTGCAAAGGAAAGCTAAAAAAGAGAGATGGATACAGTGCACTAAATGTTCCAACTGGGCCCACGTAGAGTGTACAGATAAATATCCATATTTTATTTGCATACATTATGATTCAGACGATGATCAATAAAAAAAATAACAATTTGTCACAACCAACCCCGTTCGTGTCACAAGCAACCCCAAGTCGGGGTACGTTGTGACATTTTGCGTTACCTCCCTTTATTGTTAATATGTTTGTTTATTTCACATTTTATGGGTTTATGTAAGTATTTTTTAATAGAGGAATCCTTAAGCAATTAACGCATATTGAATCTAACCTAACATGCACAAGATTTAACACAATAAGTGAAACAACATTACCATAAAAGCAATAAATCAACAGGTTGCCGTAAATAATCCAAAAAAAAAAACGAATTAGCATTAGTATCAATTATTAGCATCAGGCTCTCATAACTTTTTAATTTAAATAGATCACTATCGGAACTGATTAAGATTTTCCTATTAATAGCACTAGCAGAAACACGACCATTGAAGGTCCAGGACGATTTCACACACACACGTACATTTTTAAAGAGAATAAAACTCTCAGCTAATAACATTTCCGTAATTAATTGTTTGGCGAATTTTGGTTGCTTATTTGTGTTGATATTCGTACCATATTTTGAAAGTACATTTCCCACGGCTTGTGAACTTCAGTCGATGGTACCTTTAGAATATTATACTAAATCCACAGTTTGAGCCACGAATTATGTTCACAGACGAAGCAAGCAGGAATGCTCTTCTAAATTTCCACACTAATCATATGTGGATGAACAAAAACCCTCATGTCATAACCAAAATCCATTTCCAAGAGCAATGTTTGGTTAATGTATGAGCATGACTTAGGTATTGCTAGTAATCTTGTAAGCCCACTTTCTTCTGCCAGAACGCCTTACCAGCATTTCTTCCAAGAAGAACTACCTGTGTAACTTAAAGATGTACCTTACTATGCATTAAAGGAATCAAATGTGGAACATGCATGATGGCGTCCTGCTCATTTCAGTGTAATTGTTTGTTTACCCTAATCGTTCGATAGGCTGCGGTGGACCTGAGCAATGGCCAACGGAAACCTCCGATCTCAATACTTTGGATTTCTTTTTGTTAGTTATGCCTATTAAGTGATGGTGGCTATTTCGAACAATTTTTATAAACCAAAATTTATCAACGTCAATGTTAAAAATAATATATAAATAAATAAACAGGTCGTTTATTTAACTGGAATAATGAAATTACACAAACAAGTGGTGGCGAGGCCTAGCAGATCTATTCTACCTTACCTTACCATATTAAGTTTTAATTCAATCAAGAGAAAACCCAGTTGATCGATGTTATGTAGAATTGATCATGCTAATCAGAAAAAATATCCACGTGAAAAAATAATGTCAGTGTAAAAAATATCAGAGCCCATATTTGCAGGAATGCCACTGGTGAAGCGATAGAATAACTTAGCTAAGCTAAGACATGCGGTTAGTTTTTTAGATTTTGTCTTTTAACTGTCTTACTCTTTAAGTAAATAGACCTTTTGAGCTGAAAACAGTTACATTATTTCCCGTGGTAGGGCTATTTACGCTATAATTACACATAACAAATGTAAAAAATTGATAGATACGACGCCATTTTGAATGTTTTTAAATGGCAACCCTCATCCATAACCACATGAATGAATTGGATTTCGCGATCGGATTTCAAAAACATATAATTGTTGATATTTATTTTCAAGCGTTCCGGAAATACGGGGATTCCTAAATTGACCTCATCGATTTTGTTTTTTTGATTTCGAGAAACGGGTGGCGCTTTGCAGGACAACAGTCCGGATTAATGAGTAGGATCCAAATGATATTTCAATGCTCATATTTAAAGATAAGTCCGGTTTCTCCACAGCCGGTTGTCATAAGAGGCGCAATACCCACTGAGCTAGAAAAAGTCCCCATCAAATTGCGACTGTTGAACGATAGGTATATCAGTCCATGAGTGTATGGTGTGGGGTGTGAGAAAACAAAATTTTGGGTTCTCCTTTTTTATAAAGGAATTCGCTATTCGGGTTTTTTGGAGAACGGTAACTTCATATAAAATTTTAACATGCTTAAATATTTTGCTTACATATTAGATATTTAAAACAGAATATTTTTTTTTGCATCACTCAACTACAATAAGCCAATAGCGTTTCATAAATGATTTATACATATACAATTATACAGCAACACTAACACATTTATTTCCATCTATTATTGATCAATTTTCATTATAATAATAATTGTGTTTATCAAACTTAACATAAATATAGACTCCAAGTCCAACCGCTTTTAGAAAAGTAACACCAATGTTTTGTTTAACCACAAAGGTTAAAAGGTAATTAAAAAATGGAAGATAACTTAAATTTGCATGTAAATGTATACCCTAACCAGTTATTGGGAAAGGTGGTATATTTTATCAGCAAATTTGTGAAAACAAACTTTTTTCTTTTATTCAATTTTATTTTATTATTTTTCATTAGCAAACTTTTAAATGACGATAAAGAAAAACAAAAGACAATGTAAAAACTTATCTTTCAGTACCTTTTTTAATCTTCATTTGGCAAGTAATTCTTACCTTTACTTTAACTAGACATCCAAAAACAAATCATAATCATTCTAAAGGAACCAAACTTCCTTTTTTTTGCTTTTTCTGCTACCCAATAGTTGGACGGAATAAACGAAAGTACGTGAAATTTTAAAATACTTTATTATTGTAATTAAAATATGCCTTGTTTTAACTGATGTTTAAGTGAACCATATAATACCACATAATAAGCTTTAATTAACTGGAACACTTTCCTCACTATGACAAAAATTACCAGAAAAAAATTGGGTTTTAAAACTCAATATACCTATTTTTTAAAGAGAAGATGTTTTTTAAAAGACAAAATCGATGACGGCAATTTAGGAACCTCAGTATTATGACAGTGGGAACCTTTTGTCATGGACAACAGGTTGCCACTATCTGCTGACGGTAGCTCTTTATGTGGAGGCACTAGGTCGTGGTCCGTTATACTTACACGTTCCCTTCGTCGTTGATTTGCCTTGAGCGCCACCTGGTTTAACAGAAGTCCAAACCAGGAAGAATATACCGAATATCAGTTACTATTGGAAATCTATGCAACAAATAAAACTCAAATTTTTCCACACAAGCAATAAAGATTTTATTAAATAAATAAAGGGTTTAGGTTAATTTTATGATTAGTAAAATGGTTTAAAATTAAGATTAAATTATTAAAAAAATCTGAACTTTTTTTGTTTGACACTTTTTGCAGTATCTCTAAAAACAAAGTGGTGGGGGGGGGGTGTATTCAAACGTTTCCGAAAATAACATCCTGTATCTTCGAAACAGCTAAGCCGATTTGAACAAACTTGGGCTCGTTAAAAGGAGCTATTCTTTGGCTACAAACATCATTATATTTGAAGTTTTGTAAGTTGTAAGTTTCACATATCGCCGCTAGAGGGCTTTTTTCGACATTCCAACAGAAATGGTTAATTTTCTCAACAAAATAAAATGCATTGGTATGATTTTTTTTTCATGAAAAAGTAGCTAAATGATGCATAAACTAGCTCGCCAAAACTGCATCTCGATATCTTGTTCCTAACCCAAAATATTGGCAATAGAAAACTTTGTACGAAAATCCCTTAAATTTTCATTTTATTGTAACTATATTCTTCTGGAATTCTTTCTAATATGTAAGTTGTGGCCCTAAAAAGGACCGATTTATAAAGAGAAGATTTTTAATGCCCCCGCAAATGCTTGAAATGCTGACCATCACGTTCTATGCATTGCTGAAGCCTCTCATGGGTAGACAAAACTGCACTTTCAATTTCGGCTATCGGTTTGTTACGTATTGCATTACGAATCCGGTTTTTTAAATCTTCTCTGGTCGTAGGTTGAGTCTGAAACACGATGTCCTTCAACCGCCCCCATAAATAAAAATCCAGTTAAGTTAGGTCTGGTGATCGCGGAAGCCATGGAAACAGACTTCCTCTTCCAATCCACCGCTTTTAAAATACTGCATTAATATGCTCTCGCACATTATTGGCAAAATGTGCTGGGCAACCATCCAACTGCAAAACCAAGTTTTGCCTTGTTTCCAAAGGCACATCTTCCAACAACAACGGTAATTGATTGGTCAAAAAGTCAAGAGAGACATTGCCATTTAGGGATTGCTCAAAAAAATATGGCCCAATAATTCTGCCTTCCAGTATGCCACACCACACATTTAAACTCCAACGTCCTTGGTGCTGAACTTCACGCAGCCAATGCGGATTTTCTGCAGATCAATAGTGCATATTATGTAGATTGACTCTCCCGTCACTACTAAAGGTAGCTTCATCGGTCCAAAGAATTTAAAATAATAATTCTCTATTTTGGCGTATCATACCTAACATCCAATGGCAATAGTCCAACCTCCGATCAAAATCTTCCCCTTTCAAGGCCTGATGCAAAACGACATGATATGGGCGCATTCCATAAGTAATTAAAAAAAGTTTAAATGAATACCTAACTTTGATGGCTATTAGAACTTACCTACGGTCCTTCAAAATATTTTAAACCGTTGTTCGTAATATGTCCAACTCAAGGGATAATAATCTTGTGCCAACATGAGGATTTCCTTCTATATACCCCCGTACGTAGTTAATATTTTCTTGTGTTCTTCCAATTCTTTGCCGTTGAATCTTAGGCCGAAAACAACCATTGGCTCGTAGCCACTAATCGGGGAAAAACTCTCACATCGCAAGGACGCCGATTTGGATATCGAGCGGCGTTAACTCTTTTAGCCACTGCGGCATTCTGAAGACATTCAAATAAACCGCAAGCATGTCAACAGCTTCATTATTCGTAAAATTCATTTTATAAACACAAAAATCACTCAAAGTGACGCAAAACTTTGACAACTATTGACAATTTGGATTATTTATGTTTTGATTAGGTATTTGTTTTGTTTACATGGCCTGCTTCTATTAATTGTCTTTTTTGTGCATAGAACGTGATTGTCAGCATTTTGGGCACTTGCGGGGGCATTAAAAATCTTCCTTTTATAAATCGGTCCATTTTAGGGCCACAACTTACATAATAGAAAGAATTCCAGAAAAATATGGTTACAATAAAATGAAAATTTAAGGGATTTTGGTATAAAATTTTCTATTGTCATACATCAATGCATTTTATTTTATTGACAAAATTAACCACTTGTGTTGGAATGTCGAAAAAAGCCCTCTAGCGGCGATATGTGAAACTTACAAAACTTTAAATATAATGATGTTTGTAACCCAAGAATAGCTCCTTTTAACGAGCCCAAGTTTGTTCAAATCGGTTTAGCCGTTTCGAAGATGCAGGATGTTATTTACGGAAATGTTTGAATACCCCCCCACCACTTTATTTTTGGAGATACTGCAAAAAGTGTCAAACCAAAGAGGTTCAGATTATCCTCGACTTTAAAGATCAGGATGTTTTTTATTAGGTTAATATAGCGGAATTTATAGAAACATCACTTTTTTAGATTCAAGATTGCAGTTACCATTTTAGAAATTTGAAATTTGAAAATATTTCCAGGTTTTTCTCTTGGCCGCTTTAGTCATAATTTTTTTTGCCGCAAGCCTCTACGATGGATAGTTTCCCAGATACAGTACCTCGCATTCTTAGTTGGCCACCCTGTACAATACAACAACTTAATTTTTAAATTTTAGTAATCATGTTCCGAGTAGTCCGATGAACTATCGTCGGCGTCGTTGGGGTTCAGAGAAATAGTAAGGGGCTCTACAGTGTTCCCACATACTTTCTTCTATTTCAATCATATGTTCGACGCACTTCCACTGTCTTTATTCCCTCTTGCAAGATGTATGCAACGTCTCTCATTCTAAAAGTGGTGTTATGCCTTTTACAAAGAGGTTTATTCAACTTTACAATCTCCAGTAGATCATTTTCAGCATATCGTTATGAAATGGCTTCTTATTTACAGTAAGCAAATGAATGATGTAATTTTCTTTCCAAGTTGGTATTTTTTCGGATTTTCTTGAGTGGTAGCTGGCATTATCCATGACTATAACCAAGACTATAACCAAGCAAGAATAAAATCTAGCATTTTCTGGAAATGTTCATCAAAGATATCAGTGATTCCAGTCATATTCGAACACATTTCAACTATTTTTGCAAATAATTGGACTACACCTATGGAATACAGCGAAGACCACTGACACAAATTTAAAATTGCACTACCGTAACTTTTAGGGGGGTTACGTAGATAGATAAGCATTTATTTCAAAACATATTTGCAATGATTACAAAATTTGAAATACCTCATTTAAATGTAGGTATATAAAAGTAAACAATACAAAACGTTAAACATTTATCACAAAACAAACTAAAATTTCAATACTTACCCTCTACTTTACAAAGTCCAGATATTCTCGACCTGTGTATGGTTCAATATTATTAATATCGTTGAATAAAGCATAATAAAGAGTTTTAGATCGTTAATACATTTAATACGATTAGGCAAGCTATTACAAAAAGTTATAGGAGCATATTAGCAGTTATGTTCAGATAATGTCAGTTAATCTTTTGTGTAGTTCAGATCCAAAAGCTTGACCCTGGTATAATGAGAATGATCTCTCTTTAAGTGGAAGAACTTATTCGGGTGCTTTTTGTAAAACACTATGCACTTATAAATTTAAACACCTGGTGCTGTTATTAATTTTCGAAATTTAAAATTTTCTCGACAAGTTTGAGTATAACTCATTTGGAATATGATTCTTAGTGCCTTTTTTAAACCCGGGGTATGCCCCCAAAAAATTATTTCAAAGCGTAACATAGATATATAAGCTCCGTTCGCACAGCAATCACGGACTAGGCAGCACGCTTCCGATTGGTTTGAAACGGTTTGCAAACTGTTTCCAATTATAATTGAGCTATCTGATTGGCGCTGACCAGTTTGTGATTGCTGTGCGAACAGAGCTATAGTAACTATGATAAATCATACGGAAGACATTAACATCTAAATATTACTCTTAACATACAGGGTGTCCCAGATAAGAATGCACTCTACAGGGATCTCGTAAACCATAGGAGATACAGAGATGGTTAAATTAGAGAAAAGTTGCGCATAACTGAATCCTGTAACGTCATGTTTTCAAATTTAAAAAAATCCGAATGTTTCCGAAGATATTTGGATAAAACCGAATTTTCGCGATTTTGTTTTAATTGATTTATGATTCTATTTGGAAAGACATGTCAAAATAAATTTTACATTCTCATTGCCACTTTTTCTCCCCTACAAGATGGTTTAATTACATTTTTGATCCGACGTTTTGTTTAGTCACAACCATCATCAACTTTGTTATTTTAAATAGTCGGAAAATTTTATTTTATGCTTAATAGATTCTACGTTTTACTCTAAATCCAACGGTGTATCACACATATTAGTTATTAGACGTTTCGATATAGAAAACACATCATCAATGAGAATAGGCACATTATCGAAAATATGTATGTTTTTATTGTTGTACTTAAACACTAGTAGGATTTTAAAACATTTTTTTAAAAGGAACTTATAACAAAACATAATATCTAATAAAACTTATCTGAAAAGTGCAACAAGTAGGTAATAATTAATTTTAATTATTAAATACAATTATTTTTTATTTTAAAAAAATACATCATAATATTCAAACATAACGTACCATTTAAATTCGGCATCATATGGGTGGCTATGAAATTGATTGACGTTCACAATTGTTTAAATATGTAGTTTCTTTAGATCAGTTACAGAGACTTGTTAGCTTTAAATTTGGTAATTATTATTATGTTTTTTTAAATTTTAAACTGTTGCATTGTGAAGTAAAATTTAAAATAATGGAACATTATTCTAACGAAGAAAAATTTGACATGATTTGCTGTTACATCGAGAGTCATACGAATTGTGCGCAAGCAGAGATGCAATATTTTCAAAAATATCCCGAACGGCGTCAACCAAATCGATCAATTTTTAAGAGGCTAGTTACAAATTTAAAAGAGAATGGCGCGTTGGAAAAACCTGTGTTACATCGCAAAAAAAATTATGACCCTGAACAGGTAATGACCGTTTTACTTGCTGTAGCAGAAAATGATACTGTAGGACTTTGTGCTATTGAAAAGGAACATTCTGTTCCTAAATCAGTATCGCAAAGAATTCTCCATAGGGAAGAGTACCGTCCTTATAAATTCCGCATCTGTCATTCTTTGCTTCCTGGGGATTACGAGCGCAGAATGACTTTTTGCGAGTGGTTTACTAGACAATGCGATGAAAATCATCATTTTCCATATAATGTTCTCTGGACTGACGAAAGTAATTTTTCTAACAATTGCATCTTTAATAGAAAAAATCGTCACTATTGGTCAACACAAAATGAAAATCGAGTTCATACATCTAGATATCAACATCATTTTGGATTTAACGTGCGGTGCGGTATTTTGGGAACCCGGATCATTGGACCTATAAATTATGAAGGAACCCTAAATTCAGAAAGATACGAAGAAATTTTAAGAAACGACATTGAAAATATTCTTGACGACCTTCCTCTAGCAGTAACCAATAATATGTGGTTTCAACAAGATGGGGCTCCTCCTCATAATTCCAGAAATAATATGGAATATCTGAGAGATCGATTCCAAAATAATTTAATAGCCACTCGTGGTCTCATAAACTGGCCTCCGCAATTCCCAGACCTTACGCCAACGGACTTTTTTTTGGGGGGTTCCTTGATAGTGAAGTTTACTGGAAGACTTTTCAAAATAATGATGAGTTGAAGGCTGAAGTTCGAGCTGCAATAAATAAAATAACTCCAGAAATGTTAAATAACATTATGGAAGAAATTGTTTACCGATGTTATTTATGCTTGGAGAATGAGGGTGGAATTTTTGAAAATAAAAATATTTTATTATAAAAATAATTGTATTTAATAATTAAAATCAATTATTACTTGTTGTATTGTTCAGATAAGTTTTATTAGATAATATTAGGTTTCTTTTAATTTTGTCCCATAATCTTAAGATTTACGCATTTGAACACAAATTTAATAATATTGTAAATAATTTCAAATACAAAAATGTTTTAAAATCCTACTAGTGTTTAAATACAACAATAAAAACATACACATTTTCCGACTATTTAAAATAACAAAGTTGATGATGGTTGTGACTAAACGAAACGTTGGATCAAAAATGTAATTAAACCATCTTGTAGGGGAGAAAAAGTGGCAATCAGAATGTAAAATTTATTTTGACATGTCTTTTCAAAAATCATAAATCAATTAAAACGAAATCGCGAAAATTCGGTTTTATCCAAATATCTTCGGAAGCATTCGGAATTTTTTAAATTTGAAAACATGACGTTACAGGATTCAATTAGGCGCAACTTTTCTCTAATTTAACCATCTCTGTATCTCCTGTGGTTTACGAGATCCCTCTAGAGTGCTTTCTTATCTGGGACACCCTGTACTATAACAAGAAGTTGCAAGGCTGTCACATAAAATATCGGTATGAGTGTTCCATTTAAGATTAGAATCAATGTAGAGCCCAAATTTACAGGTTTTAATAATATGTATGTCGGAATCAAATGGTTTTATTTTGTCGTCAAAACATCTTTTTAATGTCAGAAATTGTTCTTCAGAGTCTTTCAATAAATTGGTAATGTTTTCATTCTTAATTGTAATATTAGTGTCATCTGCATGATTTACAATTTTACTGTTGATTTATAAAAACTAGTGGTAAATTCAAACACATAATGAATAGGAGCGATCAAAGAATATTTCCCTGCCTGGCGCCAAGTTTAATTGAAAGTTTCTCAGAAATTAACTTTTGCTAATTATTTTTAAAAAGAACTCTTTAAGTTCTTTCGCTAAGGTAAGCTTCAATTGATGACAATGCCAATCATCTCTCTTCGTATTTAAAATAATTTGTTTTATGTCCTACTCGAATATTATTGTTTCATAATACCATAGTTACCAGACACTTTAAATGTTATATAATACCCTAGGGCATTAAGGAAGTTTCTAATGCCTTCGGGCATTAAGAGGAATAAATAGGAAAAATCAAAGTTACAACTTTTTATTAACGAAAAAACTTATTTACCGGCTTTTGATAAGTCAATGTTTTCTATTATTTCGTGATATTCACTAACAGAAATTGACGATGATTGATGATGTTTTTTGATGTTGATGGTCTCGTTGATGGTACTCCAGCTATCAATTTCGAAATTTTGTTATTAAAAGACATACTGTCTTCCAAATATCCCTCAACCACAGCCGAACTTGTCCAACCGCCAGGTCTTTTCAATGTGATCATGTTTGCCCCCGCGTCCGCCAACAAAGTTGCAGAGGCTCTGCGCAAACAATGACCAGTATATTTGTCCGCAGCGCTTAGACCCAGGTATTTTGCAATAATGGAAGGAATCTTGCCTATGGTGTTCTGCCCAGCTGGCTGTGAAAAACAACGACCGTTACGGTAACACAAAAAGAATCTATTGATGTTGCAGTTCGTCGGGCGTAACGACCAATAAGTTCTCAGTAGCTTTAAACAACCCATCTCCTTCTCATCAATAATTGTGAAGACACGCTTTTTATTGGTCTTTGTATCGGGAATATTAACCATTACTACGAATCCGCTATTCTCTATATGTTTAACCAACGTATTAACTAGCTCTTGGCAGTGGCACCCACCAAATACACCAAATAACTGAGCCACTTTGTACATCAAAAAAGTTTCATTGGGAGCTTTACGGATGAATTTCAGCACATCTTCTCGAGTCAAAATTTTCGATTTCTTCGCTTCATATATTTTGAATGCTTCCAGGCTATAATCGATATATTTTATATAATTAGTGTTTTAATATAATTTACAACAGCAATTTTAACATACCAATTTCTGGAAATATCCGAGTAGCACCGTCTCGTTGATAATTTTTACATCACTATTTTTCATAAAATCCTCAAACGTTTGATATTCCTTATCATAGGCGTTTTTAGACTTCTTTGGGACAAGATTATCCAAAGCTTTGGCAGCATTCACAGCAGTTTTATCCGGAATCAACGGAAAATCCATTATTTGAATGAATTTCAGTTTTGACTTTGACACAGCACAACAATGAACCCTTATTACCTTTGTTTATTTAGCAACTATATAGGTAAAAAACCTTTCGCGATTTTGAATTTTCCGTTAATTTAACTTGGAATTATTTGAAGTAGGACATAAAATATTGTATGTACCACGGGCATTACTTGATGTCTATACCCTCGGGCAACTTACAAACCCTCGGGCCAAAGGCCCTCGGCTTTATAAGATTGTTGCCCTCGGAGGCATAAACATCTTCATAATGCCCTTAATACATAAATAACTATAAAGATGTTTATAAACTATCCAGTTTTGTGTTTAATTACCACTTAAAAATATTTAAAGCTTTAATAAAAATATAACAAAATATTTTGCCGACCTCGCGCATGCGCATGTCACATCTACACTGTAAAATGGCCGCTGATTTTGACATTTACTTAGACATGCGTCCATCGGTCCAATTACATGGGCAATTGAGGAGTGATTTTTCAAGAGGCCTTATTTCCATTTGCAACAATTTTTCAGGAAATGAATATTACCTGTAGTGGGGTGGGAGATATAAATTATTTAAAAAATTTTTTTCTGGTCAATTGGCAATAATATTTCAAACCTGTTGGGGTATTGGTAGTTCAACTTTAAACATTTATAGCATTGATATGCACAAATTAGGAAATAATATTTTTGTATTGAATACCAATTTGAAAGAAGCAAATAAATAAATAAAATTGAAAATATTGAAAAATATCTATTATATTGTTAACATGGGTCAATGCTTATATTTTAAGGACTTCTACTTCTGGCTCATTGCATAGACATGTCAAGTCTTCATCACATTCTTGACATTGAACATCTTCTGCAACATATTCATCATTGCAAATAGTTTTATACCAAGCAAGTTCTTCCAAGCTTTTCCAATTTTCTCCGAATTGTTTGGCTAGCAAGTTCTCGACATCCTTCTTTTTCTTAGCTGTCAGTGGTATTGGAATGCTCTCTTTTGCTGGTATATCTACAGCAATTCTTTTACCTTGTTTCAATAGTGAACGAACCACTTCTTTTCCACTGGTAAATTTAAAAGTTTCATATGACGTTACCGTACAATTTAAAACTTGTGCGGACTTCTTCACTATTTTCTTTTTTATGTAAATTCGTTTCATTTGTTGAATACCTTCCAATTTTTTTAAATGCTGTGGCAAGCTTTTTATGTCTTTTAGATACCAATTTTCACCAAATAACTGTACATCACCATGTTGGCTAATTTTTTCAATATATTGTTCTTTTTTAGTGATGACAGCGCACCTTCTTAAATTTTTTTCTATTCTTCCAAATACTCTATCAGCCGGTAAGAAGCTGTGGCCTCTAACGAAATATAGTTGTAATGCGCTCTATGCCAGATCGTTCAGTGTAGCCAAGGAACTACGTTCCACAAAGTGTTCGATAAAACTCGCGGTTTCTATTAATAAAATTGTTGCGTTTGGCATATATTTAGAAAATATGACCTTTTGTACAAGAACATCATTATAATATCATATAGATTTAATAAAGGAAATACGGCGTTCTGTTTTAAATTGAGTATTGCTAAATCAAATGACTATAAAGTCATGGATTTATGCTTTTTTGTAAGAAATACCTATTTTGGTATGGCTTTTTTCATAGGAAATAGGCCTTTTTGGAATATATTTTTTTCGTTAGAGGATGTCTTTCAACCACACCTTCAATATTCCGTCGAAAAATGACATTGGAGTAAAAATGGAAATATGGCCTTTTGAAAAATCACTCCTCAATTGTCTTTTTTAACCGTAGCATTCGTTGCTAAATACCGTAGGTGGAAACCCATCGGGTGAGTTGAAAGCAAGATTTGTTTGGTTTACTCTAGCCATAATAATGAGGCGTGCTTCACGTTTGTATTGTTAGACACTATAAACATAAAATAACTATATTCACTGATACAGTTATGCTATATATTGTCTTGACGTGAAATTTCAATTTTATATACTCTCTATAAGTCAACGAGTGTAATAATCCGAAATGATACAAGTCGCGGATATTTTTGTTGTTGTGGTAATGCTTGCAGTAGCTGTTTGTGGTAAGTATAAGGTTTTATTGTAGAGTATGTATTTGTACTAATATAATATTCTAATATATATATACCGGGTGTTGCATCGTCGAGCGGGACATAGGAAATCCCATGTAATTTTAAATGGGGTCAATTATTGGCTTCCCTAATTATTTTAGAGAAAAATTCTATTTAGGTTTATTAAAGAGCACTAAAACCCACATTCAAAAGAATAACTTTAGATATTTTTGATGAGTCCGTTTACGGGTTATCGCCGATTTCTTTTTAACTATTTCTCCTTTTTATGGCCCCGTATTTGCGGGCACCAGTCAAGGTAAAAGATGACTGTCAAATAAAGTTGTCATTTTGAAATGTGTGCTTTATTGTTATAATAACTCGTACATCGAAAATATTAAAGGTGTATTTATGAGTACAAATTAATCTGAATAAAACTAAAATAAAGTATCCAATTACAAGGTTAATTATGACATTTTACATGTTTCAATATTTTACTTATTAATAGGTAGGTACTATTAAATTGTTAGAACTTGAGGATTTAAGAACATGTTCAAATATTCCTCCATTGACTGCTAGACAATAACCGAGGCGATCATAAAATTCTCTTCTTACATTCGCTAGTTGGTAAACTGAAATTCTATTGCATTCGACAGAAATAGCATTTTTTAACTCGTCTAGATTTGGGTATTTTTTATCTTTGTATATCCTGTTTTTTAAATGGCCCCAGAGAAAGAAATCATTTGGCGATAAATCAGGAGACCTGGCTGGCCAATTTACTGTATGATTTAAGCCAATAACATTTCCATTAAAAGCACGGTTTAAATATTCCCGGACAGCCAGGGTACTATGTGCCGGGCAGCCATCCATTTGGTACCAAACTTCCTGATTTTCCCTGGCGGCATCATGTAAAGTAGGTAAAATATGATCTTCAAGTAGTTCCAAAAAATATTCTGCATTTAAATTTCGTGTAAGAAATAATGGCCCGATAATATTTTCTCCGAAAATCCCAGCCCATACATTAACTTTTTGTGGATATTGCGTCCTTGTTTCCACAAACCTGTGTTGGTTTTCGTTGCTCCAATATCGATAATTTTGAACATTGGGTTCATTGTTTAAGGTAAATGTGCATTCGTCAGTGAAACAAATGTTTTTTAAAAATTCCCTATCCATGTTTGCTCTTTCCATCATACCAAAACAAAACTCCTGTCGTCGTATTTCGTCCCTATCTCTTAGCTTTTGGTGCTTTTCATATTTGTATGAATAATATTTATGTCGTTTTAAAGCTCGTAACGCTGTGATGTGATCTAATCCTATGTCATCCTCAAGTTTCCTTGTGCTGATCTTCCCATCATTTTCTTCCACGCACAATAAAACTTGCAAGTCCCTATCATTTCTTGCATCTCTTCTTTGTTCCTGCCTTTCTTTACATCTGCAGTTATTTATTACAGTGCCTTTTGTCTCAAATTTCTTAATAGTCCTTTCGACTGTAGATTTTGCAGGTATCGGTCTATTCGGATACAGAGCAGCAAACATGTCTGACACATTTTGATAACTATTTCCTTGATAATACCATTTAATCATCAATATTTTTTCTTCAGAAGTGTAATTCATGGCTAATATTTTCGATGTACGAGTTTTTATAACAATAAAGCACACATTTCAAAATGACAACTTTATTTGACAGTCATCTTTTACCTTGACTGGTGCCCGCAAATACGGGGCCATAAAAAGGAGAAATAGTTAAAAAGAAATCGGCGATAACCCGTAAACGGGCTCATCAAAAATATCTAAAGTTATTCTTTTGAATGTGGGTTTTAGTGCTCTTTAATAAACCTAAATAGAATTTTTCTCTAAAATAATTAGGGAAGCCAATAATTGACCCCATTTAAAATTACATGGGATTTCCTATGTCCCGCTCGACGATGCAACACCCGGTATATGTATACTATATACTAATTAAAATTTGTCATAGGCAAAATATGTGGTTTTATTATTTTATATCATGCCATGAATAAATCTAAAAGGAATTAGCTCAATAATATACATTTCCTAAGAAAAAAATTCTTAAGCCACCATAAATTAAACATTAAATTTACTAATAAATAAGGTTTATTGTGACTTAGAGTTTGAATTACAGGCAATAATTCCACTGGGCGAAAAAATATTTTTTTTTGTTATAACATAAAGATACATAGCATATTCTAGTAGAATGAGCCGATCTGAATACAAAAATGGCAAAAAAAAGTTGTTACACGTAAGGTTTTCTCTTGGATCATGTTTGTTCTTTAAGTGAGACATCCGTCCATTACTTCTATTTATCTCAGTACCGCGTCTTAAGCAGATCTTCTTTAGAAGCGTTTGATTTGGAAGTAATTCTTATTTAACTGAAGAAGTCCGTGAAAATAGCTACTTTTAATTATTGAATTGTTTGATTATATCTAATCATTAAGGTCGAGGTAGCAGTCAGTCCCTAGGTAGTTTATATGTTTTGTTATGAATTGAATGTATACATGATTGTGTAATGAGTTCGTTTTGCGAGACGTACGTCCATCTGTAGTAATCTTTAATCAGTTTGTCAAAATGTTCTGTCAGAGTCGGCATTTGTAGATTGTAGGTGTAAGACGTAAGACATGGGTCATCGTGTACCATGGTGCATCCGCTATAATTTTAAGTACTTTGTTTTGTAATGTCTGAAGTTTCTTCAAGTGTGTCTTATTAAGAGTACACCAGGTAGGGATTCCGTTGGTCAGTACTGGTCGAACAATAGTCTTATATATGTTAATCTGTGTACGTAACTCGATTCTGCTTCGTTTGTTGAGGAGTGAGAAAATGGCACCGAGTTGACCGATTGCTTTATTTTAAGCGCTGATTAGCATTTTTATTCGAAGCCATCAGCTTGTCGAAGCAGAGACCCAGATATTTAATATTATTGCTCCAATTTATCCTAGAGTTTTTCACCAACAAACGGGTTTCAGAAAATTTAACTCTGGACTTTGAGAAGTAGATGGCTTGGGTTTGCACGTCGTTTAACTGAATTTTCCACCTATCCAACCATGAATCTAAAAGTTTTATATGTCGTTGCAACTTCGAGACTACTAGCCTGGGCTGATTGGCGGTGGCAGCGATCGCGCTATCGTCAGCAAACAAGTATAACTGTGTTTGACCAAATTTTGGTATATCGCAGGTGTAAATATTATACAGGGCCGGCGCCAGGGGGGATCCTCGCGGTATTCCGGCTCTAACGTGTCTCACTGTCAATATCGCACTTTCTGAGGAGACCGTGAAAATTCTGTCCTCCAAAAAAGAGTAGGGGAGAGTTGGATAAAACCGGGTAGGTTGATAAAACCGGGTACCGCCTAATTCGTCTAAATTTGTGGTGCCATCTATCGAACGGTGGGTAAATTAGTGTCGTTAAACCGCCTAGAGTCGCGTGTGTTCATTTCTATATCATTTGAGTAAAACGTGGTGGAGCAGGAAGACCTTTAGTGTATTTCGGTGTACCAAACTCGATTTTTAAGGTAGGTTTATAGTCCTTTTTTTCCTCTACTGAATAACTAATGACCGCTTTAAAATTTATTGTATGTAACCTAATACATTACCTATAATTTGATCAAAAATTTTGAATATTATCTCATAACCTAAAATTTTTACATACTATTTAATGTCTTGTTTACGAGTTCGACAAAACCGGGTAGTGCTGGTTGTTACAAAACCGGGTACCCGATTTTATCATACCTGTTGTTACTTCTACTTACTGCAGCGTTTTTTTATGTTTTTAGTGAACTTTAACATGTCGCGTTATAAAAGAAAAACTACTCGTCAGTCATGGGATTCAGAAAGCATGAAAAATGCAATAATTGAAGTCCTAGAGCATAGGATGGGATATAAAAAGGCCTCTCAAAGTTTTAATGTTCCCCAATCAACATTAGAAGATCGTGTCAAAAAAGCAAGAAATGGTAACTCTGTCGAAGAAGCTAGTAAGAAAGGTACAAATTACCTTGAATTTAATTCAGTTTTTTTATTTTAAATAAAGCGTTTTTTATATTAAAACACAATTGGGTTTGTGTTAAGTGTAATGTTTGGGGTTTTTTAGGTCTGGGTCGATACAAGACTGTGTTTAGCGTTGCCCAAGAAGATGAGCTAGTTTCGCATATTTTACAAATGGAAAGTAGACTATTCGGATTTACTTTATCAGAACTAAGAATTCTTGCTTACGAACTAGCCGTACAGAATAACATCACCCACAATTTTAATAAAGAAAAGAAAATGGCTGGGAAGTGTTGACTTTATTCGTTTTTGTCGCGACATCCAAAACTTCGATTGAGAACTCCAGAAGCTACTTCAATTGGACGAGCTATAGGATTTAACCGAGCAGCAGTAGAAAAGTTTTTTACTCTATTAACACAAGTTTATGACCAACACAAGTTTCCTCCTGAGCGCATATGGAATGTTGATGAAACGGGAATTACCACTGTCCCCAACAAGCAGTCTAAAGTTATTTCTATGAGAGGAAAACGACAAATTGGAGCTCTGGTTTCCGCTGAAAGAGGAACCTTGGTTACCGCAGAAATCTGTATGAGCGCAAGTGGTTCCTATATGCCTACAATGCTGATTTTTCCTAGAAAACTTCCCAACGCACAGCTTCTAGACCACACACCTCCTGGAACATTTGCTGAATTCCACCCAAGTGGATGGATCCAAACAAATATTTTTATTAAGTGGTTTAAAAAGTTCGTCGAGTTTACTAACCCTACATCAGAAAATCCCGTTCTGTTGCTTCTAGATGGACATGCTACGCATACCAAAAGCTTGGAGTTGATAAGTCTGGCCAGAAAAAGTCATGTTGTTATAATATGCTTTCCACCGCATACCACACACAGATTACAACCCCTTGACGTATCATTTATGGCTCCCCTGAACACCTATTATGGAGAAGAAGTAAGAAAATGGATGCGCCAGTATCCTGGAAGACGTATTACAATTTATGAAGTGGGAGAACTCTTTGGTGAAGCTTTTGTTAAATCGGCAGTTATGAAGACTGCAATAAATGGTTTTAGGAAAACTGGAATTTATCCTCTTAATCCTGAAGTTTTTTCTGAGTGGATGTTTGCTCCCTCAGAAACTACGGAGCGAGAACTAAATATACAAGAAAATGGATCTACGCCACCAAATTTGGACAATAATTTAGGCGAAGAACTCGATAAGTCTACTTCATCTACAAAGCCGACAGCTACACAATCATTAGCTCCGTTACCTCCACACATCGATGCTCCCCAACCAAGCTGTAGCTCTTTAAACTCCCACACTGCAAATTCTACTGACAGCTCTTCATTTTCTAAACAAGCCACCACTAAATCTGACAGTTTACAAGCAACATTCCCAAAATCAATATCTGACTTTTCAGTCTCTCCAAAAGAGGTTTTTCCGATTCCTAGGGCATCGAGGAAGCCGCCCAACGATAACAGAAGAAGAGGCAAGGCTGCTGTAATAACATCATCTCCTTATAAGCCTGAGTTGGAGGAAAATTTTAAAAAATCTCCCGTCGTAAAAAAATTAAAGCTAAATGAAATAAAAGGAAAATATGTGGTAAAAAGGGCTGCTCCAAAAAAAAAATTGGTTCCAAAATTACCGATTGCAGTTTCTGATAGTTCGGAGGAAGAAGATGATAATGACGACGCGTGTCTATATTGCAACGAACTATTTTTAAACTCTAAATCAAACGAAGGCTGGGTGAAATGTGGGTCTTGCAACAAATGGGCTCATGAAGCATGTAGTGCCTATGATGATGTAGATGAAGTTTTTATTTGCGACTTTTGTTCATAGATTTTTGATTTTTTGTTCATATATTTTAAATAAATATTTTATTTTCTCCCTATTGACCTTTTTACATGGTATTTAAGTTACTACCCGGTTTTATCATACCGGTTGGACAAAATCGGGTATTTTGCAGTATTTTCATAATAATAATAATAAAAAAAAATATAGGAATATTTATAAAAATTGACATTGGTATATCAAACTTAACTCATCTGGGAATATTTCAATCTACAACCAAAGGTTTGATACTCTAAAATACCACGAGAAACAGTCAGTTTTTGAAGTGATACCCGATTTTGTCCAACTCTCCCCTAAATAACCTTTATTAGGTAATTTGACAAAGTCAATTTTATTAGCTTTTAAATAAGTTCGTCGTGCCAGATCTTGTCAAATGCTTTGCTCAGGTCGAAAAGCACTGCTTACGTGCTAAAGCGGCCATTAAAGCCCTTAAAGACATTGGACGCTAGTCTAGTCGTTTGGCGCACCGTGCAATGAGCAGATCAAAAACCAAACTGCACTGATGGCAAAATGTTGTTGTCGAATACAAAATCGTTAATACGATTTAGTATAAGTTTTTCAACAACCTTCTTAAGACACGACAGCAGACCGATTGGTCTGTAACTGACAATCAATATTAAGTCCTGTCCTGGCTTAGGTATTAAAACAACCATGGCTTTTTTTCCCACTTTTGGGAAGCGGCCTTTTTTGATTATAACCTGGGCTATGTTTGCTACGTCCGTAATAACATTATCAGGCAAGTTCTTTAGTGCTTTGAGTTTAATGCTGTCAAAACTCGGCGCCCTTTTTGCTTTGGTTAAACTCAGAATATTTTTAATTTCGTCAATGTCGACATTTCCCTAAATTTGGATTGGATTTTCAATGGTTTTGTAAATTTGTACCGTTCTGGATACCCGCGCATCTCTCTGCGGATTCGTCGTTAGGTTTTCGCTAAATTGTCGTTGAACACTGTCCGCGAACAGTTCAACTTTATCCCTATGATCTAAAACTAAAAGCTTGTATTCACGTCCCTGACAAAGAACATAGGTTTTCTGCTACCGCTCGTCAGAGCCCGCGTCATCCTATAGATGCTGTTATCATCAGTATTCAGATTTCTGAGTCTGTTTTCCCATAGGGAGGACTCTTGTTACTCTAAAAGTCTGCGAACTAGCAGAGTTGCCGTGTTCGCTTCTACTTTTTTGCGAGGGTCCTCAGTTCTATACGCTCGATTTAAAAGTCTGTTCTTTGTTCTAATCTGAGTTTTAGCTTTATTGGTAAAGGCTCCGTACTTCGAAAACCTGGTCACTTTTGTAGTAGACGCCCCTGCCATAGCCGTATTGATAGCTTCAGTGATGCTGACGTAAGGTTTTCTTGTTACAATAAACAAACCACATGTAGAACGGTATTACTTAAAATTTATTGGAAAAACGATTTTACACGTTTTTAAACCTTGTATATCGACCATATTTATGATTTATATTGAGTTAACATCTAAGAAAAAACCAAACATCAAAAATATTTATTTCAAACGCACTAATTCTATTTGTTCTTTTATGGGAGTCACATCTTCTCCAAAAACCAACGGTAATCGCCCACTATAACTGAATCCCATCATCCCTGATGCGGAATTTTCATTGTCCTGATATCTTGAATGACCCTTTCACGCTCGTCGCGGACAGCGCCCAAATTCTCAAAAAGAAATAATAAATAGGTATGGAGAAAGTGAATTTTTAATGACATTCGGTAACCAAATGATTTGTAGAAGTCTAAAAGTTTATTAACTAGTTGCTCGTAGTTTGCATCCATATTGTTGCCTAAAAATCCCTTCACTACACCTACAAATTAGTTCAATGCAAGCTCTGAGCTCTTGCGTGGTGATTAACATTGTCCAGCAATTTTCTAATTTGGAACCCAAAAAAAAATGCTTCCTTTTAATTCGGCATCACTTTAGCCTTTACAATGTTTCTCATTAGTCCAAGTTTAATGGGAGGAGTAGGCAAATGATGCTTTTTGGGTCAACAAGGGGCACATATTTAACATTTTGAGATCCCGGTTAAAAATTACTTCTTTTCGGGCAACTTTTCATTTCATACACTGCACGACTCTCCCACAAACAAAGAAAAGAGCAATATTTTATAATTGTTTTGTTATGATAAGGCGCAGCACTGCAGGATTAATTCTCTATGGCGCTCTGCGAGCGGTGCGTGTGTGCAGGAAACGATTTACGTTGGTCTTGAATCTTTGGAGATTATACTCGTTGGAGAACAAGGCCTCCGGGCGTTCGTTCCAGAGCGATGACGTTCTCCAGATGAAAGAATTTTTAAACAGTGTCGTGCGAGGATACTAATCTAAACCACGTACAGGTGAGCTGCAGTGGCTCGTCGCGTATTTTTACCATGCACCGCTCGGGGTGAAATCAAGCGGGCAACCTCAGTTGAGCACTTGCCATGAAAATATTAGTAAAATATACTTAAGTCGCCAACGTGCCTTCGATGTTGAAGGCCTTACCGATTATTTGTCAGATCATGGCCACCAAACAAGCGAATGGCTCTTCTTTGAATAGATTCTAGCAATCTAAGGGTATGTTTAGGAGCAGAGCCCCAAATATGCGATCAGTACTCGAGCGATGGTCGAGTTTGGGCTTTACAGAGCATCACAAGTTGTGGGGGTGTATAGAGGTTCTTAGTTCGGAAAAGTATTCCAAGCTTCTGCAAGGCTGCCTTAGCAATGGCCGCAACGTGATTATGCCAAGACATGTGACCAAATTAACGCCCAATAAATGAATTGATTAAGCCAAGGGAATCGAGTGTCCGCCATGACTATATCCGGCTCTTCGACATTAACTTTTTTAGAAAAAACTACCGCCTGGGTTTTTTTAGCGTTAAATTCTACTTGGTTACTGCCACCCCAAGACAGAATTTCTTTCAGTTCTTTGTTGAGATGTGAGACCTCTTGCTGCCTATAGAGATGTGCATTGGCAGCCGATGTCCGAGCATCCAAAGTAAAAGATTAAACAAGTGTGCTGTCATCAGCGAAGCTATATATGGGATTTTCAGCTTTTTCCAAAAGATCGTTAATGTATAGTAAAAAGAAGGTTGGCGACAATATAGAACCTTGAGGAACTCCGGCCTTAATGTTAAATGTGTCTAAAAGGAATCCGTCCATCGCCGCTCGCAGAGAACGGTCTTTGAGAAAGCTCGACAACCATGAACAAAATTGAACCGGCATTCCGCATGCTCTCGCTTCAGTTAGGAGCCCCTCATGCCATACTCGGTCAAAGGCCTTGGAAATGTCCAGAGCAACCGCCCGGGACTTCCCATGATGTTCAATTACGTTGTTCCAAACGTGAATAACATAAGCGAGAAGGTCTCCTGTTGATCTAGTCTTACGGAATCCATACTGGCGGTCACTAATTTCAATGAAATTGAACGCAATTTTAGACTGGGCGCAAACACCAATCCAAAACGACCAACGGTCGTCTACTTTGCCAATTTCAAAACCAGGAGTTCTATACTACAAAAAGGTAAACTACTGGCAAATTCTGGGTTCTCAGTAGCACCTTTCCATTCGACACAGGACCAAGCAGACAATGTAGAATTCAAAAGATATCTTAGTATGGCTAAATCAGTGGACAAGACTGCAAAAATAGAAAACAGTAAGATTGTTTTCAATAAAAAAAAGATCCCATTGCAGGATTGTGAACAAGAGTTTAAGAATATTAAACCGAACCGAAATGACCCCATACCTCAACCACTGGCTGTAAAGCCCAAAATAAATAAAATACCTGGACACGACAGGGGTAACCAAAGACAATTACGTTCCGGCAGTACATCATCGGAAAGGTAGCAACCAACACTTGGCATTCTGCACCAAAACATTCAAAGTCTAAGAAATAAAATAACCGACATTGAAGTGTTTATTACAGACTTACTGGAACCACCTAATCAACAATCAATTGATGTTTTATGTTTCTCGGAACACTGGCTTAGGCAACTGGAGTGTGAAGCTATAAATATTGATGGTTTCAAACTTGTAAATTCGTTTTGTAGAAAGAGTGTTGAACACGGAGGAGTGGCAATATATTGTCGTCATAATCTAGATTTTGTTGGCTTAAATATGGAAGTGCCTTTGCCGCTAGAGCAGGATTTTGAGTATACACTTGCAATTAATGATCAAATAAAAACTTTAGTAATATGTGTATACAGGTCTCCTCTTGGTAAGTTTGATATATTTTCGGATGCTTTATATGATTTGCTTTCTAACATCTCAAACCGCTTTAGGAAGCACTCTATTATTATTTGTGGAGACTTTAATGTCCCCCTCTTTACAGATAAGGAAACTTGCACACAATTTAATAACATAGTAAGATCGTATAATCTGAATATATTATTCTCAGATGCCACAAGGATCACATCACACTCGCAGAATGTCCTTGATAATATTCTGGTCAGTTCACCTCTTGAGCCATTGATTATAGGAAAAAGTAATTTTGATAATGGTCTGTCAGACCATAACGTGCTCATTATTACATTGTCAGAGGCTTTTCAGAACTGTTCACCCATTTATCAGGAAAAGAGATCATTTACCAAAAAATCTATAAAAAAATTTAATGCATTAATGGCAGATGTTGGCTGGAACTTAATATATTGTGAAACAGACATAGACATGGCTGTCAATAAATTTTATGAATATCTTAAAAGTTGCTTTGAGGCCGCGTTTCCTAAAAGGGTAATAAATATAGCAAAAAACCCCAATAAAACAGGATGGATTACTAGTGGAATAAAAATTGCATGTAAAAATAAACGCTGTCTACTATACCTAAAAAAATTTACCGATAATCAGGATTTTATTCAATATACCAAACATTATTGTTCGATTTTAAAAAGAATAATAACATTAGCAAAACAAAAACATTTTAAAAAAATTATCTCAGAAGCACCTAATAAAGTAAAAACTACCTGGAAAATAATCAACAACACTTTACATAATAAAAACTCTCCAGTTCCCAAAAATATTGTACTAAATAATAATAACCGAACAGTAACAGATCCTAAGGAGGTCGCAGAAGCCTTTCAAGATTTTTTTGTCAATATTACTGACGATCTTACACGAAATATCAATAGCGCCCACTCATATGAATTCTATTTAAAAAATGTTAACCGTAGTTTTTTGGATTCCTTTTATTTTAGACCAGTACTAGAATCGGAAATTATCACCATAGTCAAACGCCTAAAACCTAAAAGATCGACGGGAATAGATGAGATCCCGATTACCATTATAAAGAAGAATATGTCGGTGCTTGCAAAACCGATTTCTTTTTTAGTCAATCTATCTATAAGTAAGGGACAGTTTCCAGAATACTTTAAAACCTCCATCGTCAAACCACTTTTTAAAAAAGGAGATGAAAGCGCTCTTTCCAACTGTAGACCTATTTCTTTAGTCCCAGCCCTGTCTAAAATTTTTGAGTCCGTTATTAACGAACAACTAACAAATTATCTGACAACAAAAAATATTTTGGTTGACTCGCAATTCGGCTTCAGAAAAGATAAAGGTACGCACGATGCTACCTTTGACCTTATTACTAATATAAACCACGTCATCAAAAACAAAGAAATCCCGCTAGTTATCCTATGCGATCTCTCAAAGGCGTTCGACTGTGTTGATGCCGATACTCTTCTACAAAAACTTCAATATTACGGCATAAGAGGGGTGGCAAATGACTGGTTTGCATCATATATAAAGGACAGACAATTAAGGGTCCAAATCACTGCCCAACAAGAAAATCATCTAATCTCATGCTATTTAGAGCCCTGTGTTGTAAAGCGTTCCACAGGGGTCTATTCTCGCACCGATCTTATTTCTAATCTACATAAATGACCTGACATCAAACTTTCCATCCCTAAAATTTTCTTTATTTGCTGACGACACTAGCATCTTGTTTAGCCATGCCCATATAGATAGTCTTAAGCAAAACGCATCGGATAAAATTACAGAAGTAGCGGAATGGTTCGCCGCTAACAATTTGCTACTTAACTCCGATAAAACTTTCAATATAATCTTTCAACCTAATAAAAAAATTGGACAGTATCCTCTTAATTCAACTATCGGAACTATTAATCCGGCCACTAACACAAAGTTCTTAGGGATTCATCTAGATGAGGGGCTCGATTGGAAATATCATATACTACAATGTAACAAAAAACTTAGTTCAGCTATCTACGCAATAACAACTATAAAAAATAGCTTTGGCTATGAAACCGCGAAAATAGTCTATTATGCATATTTCTTGTCAATCTTGCAATATGGAATTGAATTTTGGGGAGCCTCTGTCAATGTGGAGACCACGTTTCTTTTGCAAAAGAGAGCTATACGCTCACTTTTTGGAATTAACAAGCGACAGTCCTGCCGGGACTATTTTAGGGATCACAATTTTTTAACATTGACGAACATATATATATTGAAGCTATCATGTCTAATATACAAACATAAGAATAAACTACAGAAACACTCTGAACTGCACTCGTATAACACACGAAACAAAAACAACTACATTACACCTGACTTTTCTTTTGAGTGCTGCCGGAGGGGACCTTTATACATGGGGATAAAGATTTTCAGACACATACCAAAAAATATCACAACCCTTCCCAATTTCGGACAGTTCAAAAAACATTTAAAGATGTTACTGCATGCCAATGTGTTCTACACTCTGAGCGAATTCTTTGATTTCACGTTTGGCTAGGAAAATTAAAACTTATTCTAAGATTATTTTATATGAAATTGCATTACAACTATATTGCTTACTTCTTCATTTATTATATATGCTTTAGGGTTATAACATTATATATTGAAACTTTGCGTAGCACCTATGTATATTCTTTTTTTCTCCACAGCTTTGTATATAGCTTAAATTGAGAAATAAAATGTTTGAGTTTGAGTTTGAGTTTGAGTTCTAATAATATTGAAGCCTTCCAGGTACTTTAATAATTTTTCGTTGATAGCCTTCTCCATAACTTTTGATATAACCGAAAGCAATGCGACTTGACGATAGTTGTTTGGCAAGGTCTTCTTGCCTTTTTTTGGGTATTTGCTGGACTCGTGCACTTTCCAGCAAGAAGAAAATATTCCTTTTTTGTAAGATAAGTTAAGAAGCCTACAAAATACCGTTGTCAATTCGTCATCGCATGTCTTAATTACGATGACTGGAATATCGTCAGGGCCAGAAGCTTTTTTGGTATCAAGACTCCCAAGATTCGTTTAACGAGGCGGTGCCGGAAAACTATCTCGAGCATTCTCGATTCTAGAGGGGGAATGTTCGGTGTTTCGAGTTTTTCCCTGAACATTAACTATTGAATGTGAAGAGAATAGCTCCGCCAGTAAGTTTGCCTTTTCCTATGCTTTCGTTGCAATGGTGCCACCAGAACGTGTTAGAGGTGAAATGTTTGACTTGGTAAAGTTCTGACTGACGGCCTTAGCTTCCAACCAAAATGATCTTGAGCCATTAGGACATTCAAAAAGTTTGTCTTTGATCCTCTGGTTGTGTGCTTCTTTGCTTTGGTTTATAGTTTGCTTGTATTGGTTTCCAGCATTAACAAAGATGGTACGATTTTCGGGGGCAGGGTTTTTACGCCATTGTCGGTAGAAATAATTTTTTGATTTAACAGCTCGTTCGCAACAACAAAACCAAGGCTTGCCGTTAGAAGGACACTTTTTTGAAAAAGGAATGAAGGCTTCCATGCCAGTAAGGATTACGTCCGCCACTTCTGTTGCACAGATGGACGGATCATCAGAGGTAAAACAAACGACCTGCCAAGGAAAGGTTCGAAAATGGTCCTTTAGGTCATCCCATTAAGCTGATGTATAATGCCAGATCTTGTGTGGCTTAGGGGGCTATTTGGCACTAATTAGTAGTTTATTCAGTGCCGAAATAAGGTTGTGGTCAGACGTCCCTAACGGTGACAGTGTATAAGTCGGGGTTTAAAGTTAAGAAAAGATCCAACACACTAGCAAAATCACCATCTCGGTCTGGAATCCGAGTTGGTTCACCCACAAGTTGGGTGAGGCCAGAGCTAATGGCAAAAAACTCGGCTTTGCGACCTTGCTCGTCGGTTATATTTGAGTATTTTAGCCAGTTGACATTACGAACGTTAAACTCGCCAAGGATAACAACTTCGGAATTGGGATTGTGGGTTTGCAAGAAGTTGATAGAATTAGCAAAAGAGGAGAACAAGTCTCTATAATGTGTATCGCTTGGCGGCCGGTAAAGGCAGCAGATGAAAGTAGTAATTCTCTACCATATTACATCAAAGTCGTTAGGCTCGAGTGTTTCCTCTTGTTGACAAGAAATTTCACTGCGGACAAAGAGACAAAGGCCAAAATTGCACCTCAATCGGTGATGAAAGTCGTTCCCAGGATATAAATAGCTTACCGAACTAATCGATGACCTGATCTTTGTTTCGGTTTGTGCGAGTACATGAGGTTTGGTAGACTGTATATCTTGATGGACTGCATTGAGTTCAGTCCTCCTATATTGCAGAAGCTAATTTGGGAGCTGCTAATCTCGGGTCTTTTAACAAGTTCAGTTGTCACACCATTTCTATTTTGAATATTGTTCGAAGGACCTGCCTGGCTACTAGACATGGTAGATGTATGTATAATTTCGCTTGATGAGGCTCCAGGACCCGCCTCCACCTGAAGATCCGATCGGGGGACGATTTTAACTCCGGAACATTTTGATCACGGAGCAATCATCATAACATTTTTAATATATTTTCCACCGTAGAAACCGGAGACATCGACACAGCGATGGAACGTTGGCTCAAAGGGCAACTTCACGCCACCTAAGCCGATGCGATGGTATTTCATCGGGCGATGTGGGGTGAGTCAACATCTACCATTTGAGTGTGCTTGAGACACATGTAAAATGGCACCCAGATCCTCACTGATCTTGTTATTGTCATTTGCAATTTCACTAGGTTTAAAGAAAATGTAGATCTGTGTATCATCCGCGAAAAAGTGGGTTCTACAGTGCTTGATTCGTGTTATAAGTTGTGATGTATACGGAGTAAACAACAATGGTCCTATTATCGATCCTTGCAGAATACGAAATCTCAATCCCTCGACCCCGATGTATTTCCATTTAGAACAACCATTTGTCTCCTGCTTTCTAAGTAGCTTCTAACCAAGTTAAATGCATTGTTCTGGAAACCGAGATTTTTAAGAATTGCTACAAGGAGGGTGTAGATGAGCTTGTTAAACGCTTTGGTATAATCTAGACGACCGACAAAGTGAGCTCGCTCTTTCCGTTGCCTTAAATATATCGTTCTTAACTTTTAGTGGAGCGGTAGTCCAACTATAATATTTTCTATTCCCGGACTGCACGCTCGGCAGAATACTGCAGTGACCCACATAGTCTCTAATTTGATTGCTAAGTACCTTTTCGATTATTTTAGAAAGTGTTATTAGGATCCTTACCGGACGCAAATAGTTTAGCTCACTGGGGTCCTTAACCTCAACGCAAGAAATTTTCCATTATTCTGGAAAAGTCTCCGTTCCTATACTGTAGTTCACCAAGTGTGCAACAACTGGTATAATAACAGGACAGCAACGCAGTAGCATATCGACACCTATCTCATCATGCCCCACAGCCCTCGATTTTATTGAGAACAATACGTCTTTAATTCCATTCACAGTGGCCACGCTGTAATGAAATTCAGTAACATTTTCTTCTTTTGCTATTGAAGTAAAAGTCCAAGGTAATTGGATCCGGATCGGTCCGAGGAATGTTTACAAAATAATCGTTAATCTGGTCCGCACTTCCCAATTCAATAGGAACCTACGCTATCTTCCTACCATACACATTCATATCCCTCAGTAATTTTCCATTGACCTTGGGACTGTTTAGTCCAATTCTATTTTTAAAAAATATACTTTTTTCCCTATCGATCGCTGGAGTAACAGAATTACGATATTGTCGGTAGTACTCTCAGTTCTGCGCATTTCTGTTTTTCTTAAACTTTGGAAGTGCTTTGTTTCTAAGTGATATTATATATTTTATGTTTTGTGTGATTCATGGTGCCTTCCTCTTTTTAATACGTGCGTTAAGAGTCGGTGCATGTATATTAAAGATGTTAAAAATTAATGCGTTAAGTAATTCCACCTTATCATTAATATCGCTCAAACAGTATATGTTACTAAATGGGACATGAGTGTTAAAAAAATTCGTATTAAAATACCTGCAATCTTGGTAGGTGCAGTAAAAAGGCATTGGCTTAATTGTTTTTTATTTGAAGCTATATTTTATAAGAGCATGATCAGAAACGTTAAGGTTATAATCAAAAAACGGTAAAAAAGAATTATTTTTCTTTTGCTTAAAGGCAACTTTTTGTCGTTATTCCAAATCCATTTTCTCATATTATTCTTTTCGGCCCACCGTAGTGGGCAGTTATCCCTCAGGATGATATAAAAAATGAATAAATACTGTCATCTAAGCTTGTGGGGGTAATACTCTATTAGTAGTATTATTATAAATATTTTATGTATTTTTTGCCGTGTGTTAAATTAGTATATTTACAAATTTTGAGTAAAATAAACATGAAATCAAAATTGTTGTGTTTTTTTTTAAAACACCTAACCTCGAGAAAAATAAGGCTATCTATATAAATCAAAGAAGAAATTGTTAAGAATAGATACACCGTGACATCCAGTTACTTTTGAAAATTTCTGGCCTGTCAAATAATTCTACAGCGTAATTTAAACGCTTTGTTTTCCCTCGTATAATATGACGTAGGCCCAATACTCCATTTAATTGAAAATAAATTAGGTCTTAGGGCCTTAGGTGTCCAATACCCCAAAATCTCGAAAATCTTTTTTAAACCTTTACAAATGTGACTTCAACAAAATGGAAATCGTACTCAAATTCTAACAAAATCTCTTTTCCATTCTATTAAACAAATATGATGATATGAATTAGAATGTTCAACAAACCCACTTTATATATCCCTTCATAAGAACCTTCATAGGAAGAACCTCATTTTCCTTCATACGCTACTAAGAGTGACAAACCTTTTACAAATAAATTTGAACCAAATTTTATCTAACGTTGCGGTATGTTGATTGCTTTCATCAAGTTTCGTTTACTGCTTAATACATTTTACAAATTTTAAAGCTCCATCAGCGTCACATTCCACCAATATTTTTCTTTACTGCTAATACTAACAGCAACATTTCTTTTGTCTCCTGAGAATGAGGATCTCTCTCTCCCTCTCTTCGTCAGCCTTATCTGGTCCACTCCTGAACATAGGCCTCTCCGAGTCTTTTCCATTCCTGTCGATTTTGCGCTAGTTGTACCCAGTTTCTACCAGCGACCTCCCTGATATCATCCAGCCAACGTCTCTGCGGTCTTCCTCTATTTCTTTTTGTTTCTCTGGGGCGCCAGTGAATCACTCTGTTTGTCCATCTATTATCTTCCTGTATTGCAACATGTCCCGCCCACCTCCATTTCATCTCGGCCATGTAACGGATCACGTTTTTACCTTTGTTCGTCTTCTTATTTCTTCGTTTCTGATCCGGTCCCTTATGGAGACTCCAAGCATTGCCCGTTCCATTGCCCTTTGTGTTATCTTCAATCGATCTGCCCCACCCTTTGTGATTGACATTGTTTCGAGGCCATATGTTGCCACCGGCAAGATGCACATGTCATAAACTCTGCGTTTTAAATGTATTGGAATATCTGGATTTCCTAGAACGTACTTTAGTTTTCCAAAAGCTGCCCATGTTAGCCTCACTCTTCGCGTTATTTCCGACTTTTGATTTTCTTTTTCTAGTTTAATGAGGCGACCTAGGTATACGTATTCGACAACGTTATCAATGTTTTAGTTAGATAGTGATAATTGAATGTGATTGGATGACATGAACTTGGTTTTATTGATGTTCATTTTTAGCCCTATTTTTCTTGATGTTTCATTCAATTGTTTCATCATTTCCTTTAGCTCTTCTGGATCTTCGGAGATGAGAACAATGTCGTCCGCGAAGCGTAAGTGACTCAGGAACGATCCGTCGATTTTCTAGCCTTTTTGTTCCCAATCCATTTCTTTAAATATCTCTCCCAGTGCCAGAGTAAATAGTTTTCGTGATATCTTGTCACTTTGTCGGACTCCTCTATTTAGGTTTATTTTGGACGTTTTAATGTTTTCGTCAATTTTAACATGCATTGTGGCATTTCTATATATATACAGGGTGTTATGGAAATGACTTATTATATTTTAAGGGGCCACTCCTGAGGTGGTCTAGAGTTACACTTGATAGTTTTTTTTTCTAAAATCGGAAGTATTTTGAATTTTGTAAAATACCTTAAAACCGGACTATGTGCGCCTTCCATGATAGTTCAATGCCCCTGAACACATGTGTTTTTGACAAGACAAACTGCTGGAATGGTAATTGTTTAGTTTAGTGCAATTAATGTTGAATTTTGTGCTAAAATTTCGTATATAGACTAATTGAGGGTAGCTGATCACAATTTTCCTTTTGCGTTTTTACGGCAAATGCACTGGTTTTGAGAAAAAAAAATGTTAAAGTTTTTCACTTACAGGTTAGGGTATTCTTTTGTAAGGATGTCTTTAAGAAATAATAAATTTGTAACGATTAAAACAAATTTATTAATTAGGTAATTTAAGGAAAACATAAAGCGATAAAATTAAATCAAAGGTGTACCGATAACCGACCATATGAACTCTAAAGTTCTTAATCAACTACTTTTCTTTTCAACTTGCTTTCTTCAGCACCTCGACCAAATCTAACAAAAACAAACCGTCAGCGTATTTTGTCTGGAGCCGATCCGAGGTTTGTTTATTTCGATATCTTTGGGTGTCGCGTTTCACTTTCCTTTCAATTTCCTAGATTTTATGGTTTTCCCTTCAAAATATGTGATAAAACTTTCACCAAACTATCTGTTCATAAAATAAGAACAACATTTTAGCAAAAAAACAATGGAAAAGGCACAAATTTAATTAAATTCGTTGTTAATACGCCGACAAAGTAGAAGCGTCTCTTTTCAGATTCATTGCAGTCACGTTGCCAGATTGTTCTTCTTTTTCTTGTAATTATTAATGGCTTCCATCCAGGAGAATGATATGCTAGCTCGAGCCAATAGGATTCATTCAATTAATAAAAATGAATTGAAAAGTATAGGCAATTTGTAATACACTAACAATCTGACAACATGGGTGCAGTGAACCTGCAAACAGGCTCCTTGTACCGTGCAGTTTGCTTCTGCTTTTTTGGCCAGCTGTCAGTGAGCTGTCTCCCGTCTTTTTCCAGATAACGTAGAGTTTTCTGTTCGCTTACAAGTTATCCCGTTTTTCAGAGTTTCCTTGTGGCATATTTCGTTTATTTCAACTCAGAAGTGTATACTATGACTCCGACAAGTAATATTTTATTGGAAATAGCAACATTTTAGGATTACATGCAAAATAACATACCAGTGAGTTAGAAAAACTTTAACATTTTTTTTCTCAAAACCAGTGCATTTGCCGCCTAAACGCAAAAGGAAAATTGTGATCAGCTACCCTTAATTAGCCTATATACGAAATTTTAGCGAAAAATTCAACATTTGCACTAAAGTAAACAATTACCCAAATCAGCTGTTTGGGTCATTGGCGCGTAGGTGTTTTGGACCTAAATTTTTGAAGGCATTTTTCTCGAATTTCTAGCTTCGAGCGCCATTTATAGCAATTTTTCCCCAATTCGTCTCGACCTATATATTTACGGGTTAAAAAATAATAAGTCATTTCCATAACACCCTGTATATATATACAGGGTCGTTGGTATGTATGGAAACGGTCGATTATTTCTTAAAGTAAAACAGTCAGCAAAAAATATTTTAGATAAAAGTTTTAGGGTTTTTTAAGGTGTATTAGAATTAAAAAAAAATAAGTATACAGGTTAAGTCAGAAAACCGTAGAGAAACAAAGTTACTTTTTTTTAAATGGAACACCCTACATCTTCGAATAGTTTTGAATTTTACATAAAATAACAATTATTTTTCAATACATGCATTATACGTCTAAACTTAATAGTTTCCGAGATATTGACTTTTGAAAAATGACATTTTTAAACTTTGACAGCTTCTAGCTTTCTAACGGTACCTTTTGGAATAAAACGGCTTACATGTCCCTATCTTACTTTTTTATTATCTTCCCAAAAACATCAACTACCGGTTAAACCGGATGTAACTCAAAAGCCGGAAAAACAGTACTTCCGGTTTAACCGAATGTTGATGTTTTTGGGAAGATCATAAAAAAGTAACATAGGGACATGTAAGCCGTTTTACTCTAAAACGTACCGTTAAAAAGCTAGAAGATGTCAAAGTTCAAAAATGTAATTTTTCAATAGTCGATATCTCGAAAACTATTAGGTTTAGACTTATAATGTACTTACTAAAAAATAATTGCTATGTCATGCTAAATCCAAAAATGTTCGAAGGTATAGGGTGTTCCGTTTAAAAAAAGGTAACTTTGCTTCTCTACGGTTTTCTGACTCATCCTGTATACTTATTTTTTTAAAATTACAATACAACTTAAGAAACCCTAAAACTTTTATTTAAAATATTTTTTGCTAACTGTTATACTTTAAGAAATAATCGACCGTTTCTATACATACCAACGACCCTGTATATATCCTTTATGATTAGAGCCGCGGTTAAATGCCTTGGAACTCCCAAACGGATGAAAAGCACGTTTTTGTATAGTTCGAGTGTCGTTCTCGAAATCCGTGTTGTCGAGTAGGGGTCTGGCGCTCGGCGGTGAGCGGCTATAATATTTTTTCCAAATTTTGACCAGCGGTTTAAAAAAACATTTCCCAAACGGATGAAAATTACTGGAGGGCATCTAGGCAACCCCCCAATTACAGGAAAAATATTTTCACCCGATTTGATCTTTGCAAAGAGCTCTTCCAGGAGCTAAAAAAAAATGGAAAAAAGGGGGAAAAAAATATTTGCTCGTTTAAACTTGAAATTTGGTTCGTGTCTGAGAATATGTAAAAAATTTTTTTTTGCTCCATGTGTAGCCATCGTTTTATAACAGTTTTTTAAAATTTAAATGGGCAAAATTTGATAAAGTAATTCCCACATGGATGAAAATTTGCACACAGGTTCTTTGACACACACAGAACATCGAAAAATTATTTTCATCCAAATTAATTGCGGCCAAGACCAGATCTTCCAGAACATGCTCCGATATATTCATTATCACCGGAAACTACAGGATCCGAATGTTCTAGGTTCTAATGAATGTTCAAGACTGAATGAGATGTGATATTTGAAATTTTGGTCAAGGTATCTGCCACATCCACCCACTCATCGTCAGAGTTATCTGTATTCTGTGGCAATGTTGTTCCCAAAGGGCTTTGATTATTTCGCCGATTGTCATTTATATCACTATTTAAATTGCTGTTACTTGACGACGAATCATCAAAATCACTTTTATCCGGGTCATAATTTTTATCAGCAATGGAATCATCGCTTGAAAACGGGTCATCTTCGATATCTTCGGCTGCATTGGACATATTTATTAACTCTTCTTCTAACTGAGCTTTAGTTAACGGTTTATGTAAGTCCGTGTTTCTTCTTTTTTCGACCCGCTAAAATAGCATAACCTCAATAAATGTACAACAAGAAATAAAATCTACCTTGCTATCTCCAATCTGTAACAACACTGATAAGTAAAAACAACTTTAACACACAGTAAATTTAGTGAAATTCAATATTTTGCGTTAAAATCTATTTAAACTGGCATAAGAAATACACGTGTGCAACTGTAAACATTAAATGAACCAGAGGCCACTAAAGTAGCCGTGCGCACGCAGCTAAGTTCCTTATGGACCGAAAACAATATTTAAATCTCCATTTGTGAACCGGCTAAATTTATATTGTACAGAAGTAAGTTTGAAATTACGGCCACTGTAGTGGCCGCGGTCCACGGCGAGCTAAACCAAGGGCCACTATAGTGGCCGGCGGTAGTGAACGTGTTAAGGACCAAAATAACCTATCATCTGTCAATTTTTATTTTAATGACATGTAGAATTTATTATTGTCTCAAAATGCCTTTGATAATGACCCGCAAGGGTTGAAACACGTGTCAGGAAACTGAAAGAAATTGTGAAATATAACAAGTACTACTTTAATTTCCTCTACTATGAAATATCCATTTCACCAAGCATGTAGCCCATCACATATAAATTAAATAGGAATAAGGGTTAAAGTTCTTTAACTGTTTAAGTCATATTTAAGTAATATAACACAAATAGTTAAACTAAATACAGTTTGTAGCTCTTCCAAAGTGGTCTAGTTTGGTGTTCCTTAGGGTACAGTACTTGGCCCGATTCTATTCTCTATTTACATCAACAGTCTGGCGAATGTAATACCTAATGTAAGAAATATTTATTTTGCCGACGACACGGATCTTCTGATTAAGGGGTTAGCATGGCACGATGTTTTTGAGAGAGCATAGGCAGCTGCTACCTATGTAAGAATTTGGATGGATTATAATTGACTAACTCTTAATATTATGAACAAAACAAATTTTATGTTCTTTGCAATGAGCAAGTTTGGATTGCCTATCAGAAAGAAAATCATAGTTCACTCAAATAATTGTGACTTCTGTGGGAAATGTTCATGTGTTCATGAGTGGGATGCATGAAGTACTTAGGCGTTTATTTTGATCAGTTTTTGAAATGGTCTGGTCATGCAGAATATGTAAAGAATGAATTTAAAAAAAACTTGTATATAAATTCTACGAATTGCGAAACATTCTAAACAGAGCGGTTATAAATTATGTCTATAAATTCTTAGGTGAATCTTGTCACAGTTATGGAATAATCTGTTGGGGCTCTACTCATAAGAATATCTTGAGCAATATCAATATTGTCACAGTTTCCTTTACTTCCAAGCTATGAAGGGCAAAGTCTGGCAACGTTGCAGGTAGACCGATGATTCGCTATTTTTGTTTGTGCTTTGTGCTGGTGAATCTTGTTATTGTGAAGTACATCGACAAGTTTTGACGCATACGTCGTTTCTTATTTTCCCGAGTTTTAGTTATCAATGTTATCATTATAAGAAAATCTTAAGGTTAGTTCCAATGTTTGTCTAACTGGCAAAATGTTTTTATTTGCGTACGGCAAAGTTTAAAAAGGGACGATTGAACTACCCCAATATATTTAAAAAATGATTTGAAGGTAAACTGGCTAAAGAAATTTGTAACTTGGCGTAATATATGGCATAACGATCCAGAGGGGGTGAGTTTAACTAGGGACACTTATGATGCTATTAAACGTAGTAGGTACTAGAGTACCACAGTTCTAATAGAAATTATAGAATACTCATTTATCCATTTTGAAATAAAATACATTTTAACTGGTAAATTTCAAACAGATACCCTTGAAAAAAGATTTGGCCGATATAGGAACCTTTCTGGTTGTAACTGTCGTGTATCGTTTAAACAGATCCTCGAATCAGAAAAAAAAATTAAACTTCAAAGTATTGTAAAGTCAGGGTTAAAAAATTTTACAGTGTTAAAATCAAATACTCTGTTAAGCATGATATTGAAAGTACATAAATATTACATATTTCAATCGGATTATCTTAAGGATTACCAGTTGGATGAGTATGTTTAAATGTGTAGGTATATGTATTATATAACCCATTCTATCAACAAAAATAAGAAATTAAAATGCATGGATTGCAAAAACCTTATTATAAATAAAACAATGCAGTCTTCCTCCACAGTTTAATAATTAAACTGTGGAGGAAGATTGCATTGTTTTATTTATATTACATTGACTCCACTGAAAGTATGGACTATTTTTTCAACTTTGAAAACCTTATTGTTCGAGTCATGGGTTTAAATGTGGTGGATGAATATTTTGATTCTTTGCAAAGGGGGGGTTATGTCTTGCTACCAATGAAGTAAATATTATGTACTTTCATATATTTGCAGCTTTTCAGTTTATTATACCTACAAAAGAACTTAAGCTTAAATTTTTGAATCGGCAAAATCAAGCAAGTTCTTTTAGCTAAACTAGATTTGGCTAGTTTAGAAAGTGGTAGCTTTCTGATACCGCTTAATGGGACATGTCTCTGTGGAGAAAGCTATCGAAAAATGTTTTATAAAGTAGCACTTACCCTTAGCAATATACAGCGTGTGTGTTTGCTTTGGTTAAACTCAGAATATTTTTAATTTCGTCAATGTCGACATTTCCCTAAATTTGGATTGGATTTTCAATGGTTTTGTAAATTTGTACCGTTCTGGATACCCGCGCATCTCTCTGCGGATTCGTCGTTAGGTTTTCGCTAAATTGTCGTTGAACACTGTCCGCGAACAGTTCAACTTTATCCCTATGATCTAAAACTAAAAGCTTGTATTCACGTCCCTGACAAAGAACATAGGTTTTCTGCTACCGCTCGTCAGAGCCCGCGTCATCCTATAGATGCTGTTATCATCAGTATTCAGATTTCTGAGTCTGTTTTCCCATAGGGAGGACTCTTGTTACTCTAAAAGTCTGCGAACTAGCAGAGTTGCCGTGTTCGCTTCTACTTTTTTGCGAGGGTCCTCAGTTCTATACGCTCGATTTAAAAGTCTGTTCTTTGTTCTAATCTGAGTTTTAGCTTTATTGGTAAAGGCTCCGTACTTCGAAAACCTGGTCACTTTTGTAGTAGACGCCCCTGCCATAGCCGTATTGATAGCTTCAGTGATGCTGACGTAAGGTTTTCTTGTTACAATAAACAAACCACATGTAGAACGGTATTACTTAAAATTTATTGGAAAAACGATTTTACACGTTTTTAAACCTTGTATATCGACCATATTTATGATTTATATTGAGTTAACATCTAAGAAAAAACCAAACATCAAAAATATTTATTTCAAACGCACTAATTCTATTTGTTCTTTTATGGGAGTCACATCTTCTCCAAAAACCAACGGTAATCGCCCACTATAACTGAATCCCATCATCCCTGATGCGGAATTTTCATTGTCCTGATATCTTGAATGACCCTTTCACGCTCGTCGCGGACAGCGCCCAAATTCTCAAAAAGAAATAATAAATAGGTATGGAGAAAGTGAATTTTTAATGACATTCGGTAACCAAATGATTTGTAGAAGTCTAAAAGTTTATTAACTAGTTGCTCGTAGTTTGCATCCATATTGTTGCCTAAAAATCCCTTCACTACACCTACAAATTAGTTCCATGCAAGCTCTGAGCTCTTGCGTGGTGATTAACATTGTCCAGCAATTTTCTAATTTGGAACCCAAAAAAAAATGCTTCCTTTTAATTCGGCATCACTTTAGCCTTTACAATGTTTCTCATTAGTCCAAGTTTAATGGGAGGAGTAGGCAAATGATGCTTTTTGGGTCAACAAGGGGCACATATTTAACATTTTGAGATCCCGGTTAAAAATTACTTCTTTTCGGGCAACTTTTCATTTCATACACTGCACGACTCTCCCACAAACAAAGAAAAGAGCAATATTTTATAATTGTTTTGTTATGATAAGGCGCAGCACTGCAGGATTAATTCTCTATGGCGCTCTGCGAGCGGTGCGTGTGTGCAGGAAACGATTTACGTTGGTCTTGAATCTTTGGAGATTATACTCGTTGGAGAACAAGGCCTCCGGGCGTTCGTTCCAGAGCGATGACGTTCTCCAGATGAAAGAATTTTTAAACAGTGTCGTGCGAGGATACTAATCTAAACCACGTACAGGTGAGCTGCAGTGGCTCGTCGCGTATTTTTACCATGCACCGCTCGGGGTGAAATCAAGCGGGCAACCTCAGTTGAGCACTTGCCATGAAAATATTAGTAAAATATACTTAAGTCGCCAACGTGCCTTCGATGTTGAAGGCCTTACCGATTATTTGTCAGATCATGGCCACCAAACAAGCGAATGGCTCTTCTTTGAATAGATTCTAGCAATCTAAGGGTATGTTTAGGAGCAGAGCCCCAAATATGCGATCAGTACTCGAGCGATGGTCGAGTTTGGGCTTTACAGAGCATCACAAGTTGTGGGGGTGTATAGAGGTTCTTAGTTCGGAAAAGTATTCCAAGCTTCTGCAAGGCTGCCTTAGCAATGGCCGCAACGTGATTATGCCAAGACATGTGACCAAATTAACGCCCAATAAATGAATTGATTAAGCCAAGGGAATCGAGTGTCCGCCATGACTATATCCGGCTCTTCGACATTAACTTTTTTAGAAAAAACTACCGCCTGGGTTTTTTTAGCGTTAAATTCTACTTGGTTACTGCCACCCCAAGACAGAATTTCTTTCAGTTCTTTGTTGAGATGTGAGACCTCTTGCTGCCTATAGAGATGTGCATTGGCAGCCGATGTCCGAGCATCCAAAGTAAAAGATTAAACAAGTGTGCTGTCATCAGCGAAGCTATATATGGGATTTTCAGCTTTTTCCAAAAGATCGTTAATGTATAGTAAAAAGAAGGTTGGCGACAATATAGAACCTTGAGGAACTCCGGCCTTAATGTTAAATGTGTCTAAAAGGAATCCGTCCATCGCCGCTCGCAGAGAACGGTCTTTGAGAAAGCTCGACAACCATGAACAAAATTGAACCGGCATTCCGCATGCTCTCGCTTCAGTTAGGAGCCCCTCATGCCATACTCGGTCAAAGGCCTTGGAAATGTCCAGAGCAACCGCCCGGGACTTCCCATGATGTTCAATTACGTTGTTCCAAACGTGAATAACATAAGCGAGAAGGTCTCCTGTTGATCTAGTCTTACGGAATCCATACTGGCGGTCACTAATTTCAATGAAATTGAACGCAATTTTAGACTGGGCGCAAACACCAATCCAAAACGACCAACGGTCGTCTACTTTGCCAATTTCAAAACCAGGAGTTCTATACTACAAAAAGGTAAACTACTGGCAAATTCTGGGTTCTCAGTAGCACCTTTCCATTCGACACAGGACCAAGCAGACAATGTAGAATTCAAAAGATATCTTAGTATGGCTAAATCAGTGGACAAGACTGCAAAAATAGAAAACAGTAAGATTGTTTTCAATAAAAAAAAGATCCCATTGCAGGATTGTGAACAAGAGTTTAAGAATATTAAACCGAACCGAAATGACCCCATACCTCAACCACTGGCTGTAAAGCCCAAAATAAATAAAATACCTGGACACGACAGGGGTAACCAAAGACAATTACGTTCCGGCAGTACATCATCGGAAAGGTAGCAACCAACACTTGGCATTCTGCACCAAAACATTCAAAGTCTAAGAAATAAAATAACCGACATTGAAGTGTTTATTACAGACTTACTGGAACCACCTAATCAACAATCAATTGATGTTTTATGTTTCTCGGAACACTGGCTTAGGCAACTGGAGTGTGAAGCTATAAATATTGATGGTTTCAAACTTGTAAATTCGTTTTGTAGAAAGAGTGTTGAACACGGAGGAGTGGCAATATATTGTCGTCATAATCTAGATTTTGTTGGCTTAAATATGGAAGTGCCTTTGCCGCTAGAGCAGGATTTTGAGTATACACTTGCAATTAATGATCAAATAAAAACTTTAGTAATATGTGTATACAGGTCTCCTCTTGGTAAGTTTGATATATTTTCGGATGCTTTATATGATTTGCTTTCTAACATCTCAAACCGCTTTAGGAAGCACTCTATTATTATTTGTGGAGACTTTAATGTCCCCCTCTTTACAGATAAGGAAACTTGCACACAATTTAATAACATAGTAAGATCGTATAATCTGAATATATTATTCTCAGATGCCACAAGGATCACATCACACTCGCAGAATGTCCTTGATAATATTCTGGTCAGTTCACCTCTTGAGCCATTGATTATAGGAAAAAGTAATTTTGATAATGGTCTGTCAGACCATAACGTGCTCATTATTACATTGTCAGAGGCTTTTCAGAACTGTTCACCCATTTATCAGGAAAAGAGATCATTTACCAAAAAATCTATAAAAAAATTTAATGCATTAATGGCAGATGTTGGCTGGAACTTAATATATTGTGAAACAGACATAGACATGGCTGTCAATAAATTTTATGAATATCTTAAAAGTTGCTTTGAGGCCGCGTTTCCTAAAAGGGTAATAAATATAGCAAAAAACCCCAATAAAACAGGATGGATTACTAGTGGAATAAAAATTGCATGTAAAAATAAACGCTGTCTACTATACCTAAAAAAATTTACCGATAATCAGGATTTTATTCAATATACCAAACATTATTGTTCGATTTTAAAAAGAATAATAACATTAGCAAAACAAAAACATTTTAAAAAAATTATCTCAGAAGCACCTAATAAAGTAAAAACTACCTGGAAAATAATCAACAACACTTTACATAATAAAAACTCTCCAGTTCCCAAAAATATTGTACTAAATAATAATAACCGAACAGTAACAGATCCTAAGGAGGTCGCAGAAGCCTTTCAAGATTTTTTTGTCAATATTACTGACGATCTTACACGAAATATCAATAGCGCCCACTCATATGAATTCTATTTAAAAAATGTTAACCGTAGTTTTTTGGATTCCTTTTATTTTAGACCAGTACTAGAATCGGAAATTATCACCATAGTCAAACGCCTAAAACCTAAAAGATCGACGGGAATAGATGAGATCCCGATTACCATTATAAAGAAGAATATGTCGGTGCTTGCAAAACCGATTTCTTTTTTAGTCAATCTATCTATAAGTAAGGGACAGTTTCCAGAATACTTTAAAACCTCCATCGTCAAACCACTTTTTAAAAAAGGAGATGAAAGCGCTCTTTCCAACTGTAGACCTATTTCTTTAGTCCCAGCCCTGTCTAAAATTTTTGAGTCCGTTATTAACGAACAACTAACAAATTATCTGACAACAAAAAATATTTTGGTTGACTCGCAATTCGGCTTCAGAAAAGATAAAGGTACGCACGATGCTACCTTTGACCTTATTACTAATATAAACCACGTCATCAAAAACAAAGAAATCCCGCTAGTTATCCTATGCGATCTCTCAAAGGCGTTCGACTGTGTTGATGCCGATACTCTTCTACAAAAACTTCAATATTACGGCATAAGAGGGGTGGCAAATGACTGGTTTGCATCATATATAAAGGACAGACAATTAAGGGTCCAAATCACTGCCCAACAAGAAAATCATCTAATCTCATGCTATTTAGAGCCCTGTGTTGTAAAGCGTTCCACAGGGGTCTATTCTCGCACCGATCTTATTTCTAATCTACATAAATGACCTGACATCAAACTTTCCATCCCTAAAATTTTCTTTATTTGCTGACGACACTAGCATCTTGTTTAGCCATGCCCATATAGATAGTCTTAAGCAAAACGCATCGGATAAAATTACAGAAGTAGCGGAATGGTTCGCCGCTAACAATTTGCTACTTAACTCCGATAAAACTTTCAATATAATCTTTCAACCTAATAAAAAAATTGGACAGTATCCTCTTAATTCAACTATCGGAACTATTAATCCGGCCACTAACACAAAGTTCTTAGGGATTCATCTAGATGAGGGGCTCGATTGGAAATATCATATACTACAATGTAACAAAAAACTTAGTTCAGCTATCTACGCAATAACAACTATAAAAAATAGCTTTGGCTATGAAACCGCGAAAATAGTCTATTATGCATATTTCTTGTCAATCTTGCAATATGGAATTGAATTTTGGGGAGCCTCTGTCAATGTGGAGACCACGTTTCTTTTGCAAAAGAGAGCTATACGCTCACTTTTTGGAATTAACAAGCGACAGTCCTGCCGGGACTATTTTAGGGATCACAATTTTTTAACATTGACGAACATATATACAGGGTTGGGCAAATGTTCCGGAACGGCTTAATTACAAGCGAACGAAAAGTGATATCGAATCGGGGTTTTGGGCAATCTATAGGACAAAAATTTTACTATTTGACTGGTATACCATATGTCAGTAATGTCACCAACTGTCAAGTGTCGACGATATTTTTTTATTTTTTTAAATGGAACACCCTGTATATTATCAGATATTCTAGATCTTCAATAAATTACAAATATTTTTCATATAGCATACCATATGATTAAATTCAACTGTTTCGGAAATACGGGCAAATGAATGTAGTACATTTTATTTAAACAAAACCAAGGTAATAACTTTAAAACACAATAATATAAAATAATGGTTATTTAATTAAATGTTCAAAATGTCGTCCTTCAGCCACCTGACAGTGTCCAATCCTGTCGGAAAATTCAGAACGCACGTTTTGCAAATGTTCACGAGAAATAACATGCACAGCATCTAAAATTCTGTTTTGAAGATCCTCCAAAGTCTTAGGTTGTGTACGATATACGACAGTCTTTAAATGACCCCAGAGGTAGAAATCTAGAGGTGTTAAATCTGGAGATCTAGGAGGCCATTCAATGGACCCTCTCCTACCTATCCACCTTCCAGGAAAAGTTTGATCTAAATAATTTCTGACATGTATACCAGAATGAGCTGGCGCCCCATCTTGCTGAAACCAAATGTCATTCGCTAGTATTTGATCGTTAACCTGATCATGTAAATAGATGTCAAGTTTCCATCAAGGAAGAAAGGCCCAATAATATGGTTTCCAATTATACCTGCCCACACATTTAATTTTTGGGGGTGTTGCGTACGGTGCTCAATCATCCAATGGGGATTATGGTCTGACCAGTATCGACAGTTGTGCCTATTGACGAAACCATTAAGACAGAATGTAGCCTCGTCAGAAAATAAAATACGACTTACAAAGTTAGGTTGTAGGTCTATGTAGTCCATTATTTCTTGACAAAACTGCATACGCCTATCAGGATCGTCCTCTGATAGTTCTTGAAGCAAGCTGACTTTATAAGGAAACATTTTATTTTTTTTGAGGATTCTTCTAATTGATTTTTCGCTGTTTTCATGTGCAAGAGCAAGCTTTGGAACTGACGTCTGTGGTTCTTCTTGCAGGGCAAGCAAAACATCCAGGGATTTCTCGTCATTTGTAGCAGTTTTCGGACGACCTGTTTTTGGCAAGTTTTTTACCGTACCCGTATGCTCAAAGTTATGGAATATTCTATTAGCAGTTGATTTAGAAATGGGATCTCGAACAGGAAAACTTTGATTGAAAAGGTCGGTTGCTTCTTGAAAAGATCTCCGTCTATCCCCATATCCTATCATCATAAGCAGAGTAATCCGTTCTTGTTCAGTTAGCTGAACCATAGTTTTATCAGTTATATCAGAGGTTTAGTCGATAAATAAAAAACTCGCACAACTCACTTAATACAAATAAATAAAAATTAAATAGGAAATGTGTCAGAGTGACACTTGGGAGTCATGGAAACTAAGACTTTTATTTGGAATGTCATAATAAAAGAAATATGTTGCTTGATTTTTAAACAAAATGTAATATGGGCTTTCTAGATTCATTTGCCCGTATTTCCGAAACAGTTGAATTTAATCATATGGTATGCTATATGAAAAATATTTGTAATTTATTGAAGATCTAGAATATCTGATAATATACAGGGTGTTCCATTTAAAAAAATAAAAAAATATCGTCGACACTTGACAGTTGGTGACATTACTGACATATGGTATACCAGTCAAATAGTAAAATTTTTGTCCTATAGATTGCCCAAAACCCCGATTCGATATCACTTTTCGTTCGCTTGTAATTAAGCCGTTCCGGAACATTTGCCCAACCCTGTATATTGAAGCTATCATGTCTAATATACAAACATAAGAATAAACTACAGAAACACTCTGAACTGCACTCGTATAACACACGAAACAAAAACAACTACATTACACCTGACTTTTCTTTTGAGTGCTGCCGGAGGGGACCTTTATACATGGGGATAAAGATTTTCAGACACATACCAAAAAATATCACAACCCTTCCCAATTTCGGACAGTTCAAAAAACATTTAAAGATGTTACTGCATGCCAATGTGTTCTACACTCTGAGCGAATTCTTTGATTTCACGTTTGGCTAGGAAAATTAAAACTTATTCTAAGATTATTTTATATGAAATTGCATTACAACTATATTGCTTACTTCTTCATTTATTATATATGCTTTAGGGTTATAACATTATATATTGAAACTTTGCGTAGCACCTATGTATATTCTTTTTTTCTCCACAGCTTTGTATATAGCTTAAATTGAGAAATAAAATGTTTGAGTTTGAGTTTGAGTTTGAGTTCTAATAATATTGAAGCCTTCCAGGTACTTTAATAATTTTTCGTTGATAGCCTTCTCCATAACTTTTGATATAACCGAAAGCAATGCGACTTGACGATAGTTGTTTGGCAAGGTCTTCTTGCCTTTTTTTGGGTATTTGCTGGACTCGTGCACTTTCCAGCAAGAAGAAAATATTCCTTTTTTGTAAGATAAGTTAAGAAGCCTACAAAATACCGTTGTCAATTCGTCATCGCATGTCTTAATTACGATGACTGGAATATCGTCAGGGCCAGAAGCTTTTTTGGTATCAAGACTCCCAAGATTCGTTTAACGAGGCGGTGCCGGAAAACTATCTCGAGCATTCTCGATTCTAGAGGGGGAATGTTCGGTGTTTCGAGTTTTTCCCTGAACATTAACTATTGAATGTGAAGAGAATAGCTCCGCCAGTAAGTTTGCCTTTTCCTATGCTTTCGTTGCAATGGTGCCACCAGAACGTGTTAGAGGTGAAATGTTTGACTTGGTAAAGTTCTGACTGACGGCCTTAGCTTCCAACCAAAATGATCTTGAGCCATTAGGACATTCAAAAAGTTTGTCTTTGATCCTCTGGTTGTGTGCTTCTTTGCTTTGGTTTATAGTTTGCTTGTATTGGTTTCCAGCATTAACAAAGATGGTACGATTTTCGGGGGCAGGGTTTTTACGCCATTGTCGGTAGAAATAATTTTTTGATTTAACAGCTCGTTCGCAACAACAAAACCAAGGCTTGCCGTTAGAAGGACACTTTTTTGAAAAAGGAATGAAGGCTTCCATGCCAGTAAGGATTACGTCCGCCACTTCTGTTGCACAGATGGACGGATCATCAGAGGTAAAACAAACGACCTGCCAAGGAAAGGTTCGAAAATGGTCCTTTAGGTCATCCCATTAAGCTGATGTATAATGCCAGATCTTGTGTGGCTTAGGGGGCTATTTGGCACTAATTAGTAGTTTATTCAGTGCCGAAATAAGGTTGTGGTCAGACGTCCCTAACGGTGACAGTGTATAAGTCGGGGTTTAAAGTTAAGAAAAGATCCAACACACTAGCAAAATCACCATCTCGGTCTGGAATCCGAGTTGGTTCACCCACAAGTTGGGTGAGGCCAGAGCTAATGGCAAAAAACTCGGCTTTGCGACCTTGCTCGTCGGTTATATTTGAGTATTTTAGCCAGTTGACATTACGAACGTTAAACTCGCCAAGGATAACAACTTCGGAATTGGGATTGTGGGTTTGCAAGAAGTTGATAGAATTAGCAAAAGAGGAGAACAAGTCTCTATAATGTGTATCGCTTGGCGGCCGGTAAAGGCAGCAGATGAAAGTAGTAATTCTCTACCATATTACATCAAAGTCGTTAGGCTCGAGTGTTTCCTCTTGTTGACAAGAAATTTCACTGCGGACAAAGAGACAAAGGCCAAAATTGCACCTCAATCGGTGATGAAAGTCGTTCCCAGGATATAAATAGCTTACCGAACTAATCGATGACCTGATCTTTGTTTCGGTTTGTGCGAGTACATGAGGTTTGGTAGACTGTATATCTTGATGGACTGCATTGAGTTCAGTCCTCCTATATTGCAGAAGCTAATTTGGGAGCTGCTAATCTCGGGTCTTTTAACAAGTTCAGTTGTCACACCATTTCTATTTTGAATATTGTTCGAAGGACCTGCCTGGCTACTAGACATGGTAGATGTATGTATAATTTCGCTTGATGAGGCTCCAGGACCCGCCTCCACCTGAAGATCCGATCGGGGGACGATTTTAACTCCGGAACATTTTGATCACGGAGCAATCATCATAACATTTTTAATATATTTTCCACCGTAGAAACCGGAGACATCGACACAGCGATGGAACGTTGGCTCAAAGGGCAACTTCACGCCACCTAAGCCGATGCGATGGTATTTCATCGGGCGATGTGGGGTGAGTCAACATCTACCATTTGAGTGTGCTTGAGACACATGTAAAATGGCACCCAGATCCTCACTGATCTTGTTATTGTCATTTGCAATTTCACTAGGTTTAAAGAAAATGTAGATCTGTGTATCATCCGCGAAAAAGTGGGTTCTACAGTGCTTGATTCGTGTTATAAGTTGTGATGTATACGGAGTAAACAACAATGGTCCTATTATCGATCCTTGCAGAATACGAAATCTCAATCCCTCGACCCCGATGTATTTCCATTTAGAACAACCATTTGTCTCCTGCTTTCTAAGTAGCTTCTAACCAAGTTAAATGCATTGTTCTGGAAACCGAGATTTTTAAGAATTGCTACAAGGAGGGTGTAGATGAGCTTGTTAAACGCTTTGGTATAATCTAGACGACCGACAAAGTGAGCTCGCTCTTTCCGTTGCCTTAAATATATCGTTCTTAACTTTTAGTGGAGCGGTAGTCCAACTATAATATTTTCTATTCCCGGACTGCACGCTCGGCAGAATACTGCAGTGACCCACATAGTCTCTAATTTGATTGCTAAGTACCTTTTCGATTATTTTAGAAAGTGTTATTAGGATCCTTACCGGACGCAAATAGTTTAGCTCACTGGGGTCCTTAACCTCAACGCAAGAAATTTTCCATTATTCTGGAAAAGTCTCCGTTCCTATACTGTAGTTCACCAAGTGTGCAACAACTGGTATAATAACAGGACAGCAACGCAGTAGCATATCGACACCTATCTCATCATGCCCCACAGCCCTCGATTTTATTGAGAACAATACGTCTTTAATTCCATTCACAGTGGCCACGCTGTAATGAAATTCAGTAACATTTTCTTCTTTTGCTATTGAAGTAAAAGTCCAAGGTAATTGGATCCGGATCGGTCCGAGGAATGTTTACAAAATAATCGTTAATCTGGTCCGCACTTCCCAATTCAATAGGAACCTACGCTATCTTCCTACCATACACATTCATATCCCTCAGTAATTTTCCATTGACCTTGGGACTGTTTAGTCCAATTCTATTTTTAAAAAATATACTTTTTTCCCTATCGATCGCTGGAGTAACAGAATTACGATATTGTCGGTAGTACTCTCAGTTCTGCGCATTTCTGTTTTTCTTAAACTTTGGAAGTGCTTTGTTTCTAAGTGATATTATATATTTTATGTTTTGTGTGATTCATGGTGCCTTCCTCTTTTTAATACGTGCGTTAAGAGTCGGTGCATGTATATTAAAGATGTTAAAAATTAATGCGTTAAGTAATTCCACCTTATCATTAATATCGCTCAAACAGTATATGTTACTAAATGGGACATGAGTGTTAAAAAAATTCGTATTAAAATACCTGCAATCTTGGTAGGTGCAGTAAAAAGGCATTGGCTTAATTGTTTTTTATTTGAAGCTATATTTTATAAGAGCATGATCAGAAACGTTAAGGTTATAATCAAAAAACGGTAAAAAAGAATTATTTTTCTTTTGCTTAAAGGCAACTTTTTGTCGTTATTCCAAATCCATTTTCTCATATTATTCTTTTCGGCCCACCGTAGTGGGCAGTTATCCCTCAGGATGATATAAAAAATGAATAAATACTGTCATCTAAGCTTGTGGGGGTAATACTCTATTAGTAGTATTATTATAAATATTTTATGTATTTTTTGCCGTGTGTTAAATTAGTATATTTACAAATTTTGAGTAAAATAAACATGAAATCAAAATTGTTGTGTTTTTTTTTAAAACACCTAACCTCGAGAAAAATAAGGCTATCTATATAAATCAAAGAAGAAATTGTTAAGAATAGATACACCGTGACATCCAGTTACTTTTGAAAATTTCTGGCCTGTCAAATAATTCTACAGCGTAATTTAAACGCTTTGTTTTCCCTCGTATAATATGACGTAGGCCCAATACTCCATTTAATTGAAAATAAATTAGGTCTTAGGGCCTTAGGTGTCCAATACCCCAAAATCTCGAAAATCTTTTTTAAACCTTTACAAATGTGACTTCAACAAAATGGAAATCGTACTCAAATTCTAACAAAATCTCTTTTCCATTCTATTAAACAAATATGATGATATGAATTAGAATGTTCAACAAACCCACTTTATATATCCCTTCATAAGAACCTTCATAGGAAGAACCTCATTTTCCTTCATACGCTACTAAGAGTGACAAACCTTTTACAAATAAATTTGAACCAAATTTTATCTAACGTTGCGGTATGTTGATTGCTTTCATCAAGTTTCGTTTACTGCTTAATACATTTTACAAATTTTAAAGCTCCATCAGCGTCACATTCCACCAATATTTTTCTTTACTGCTAATACTAACAGCAACATTTCTTTTGTCTCCTGAGAATGAGGATCTCTCTCTCCCTCTCTTCGTCAGCCTTATCTGGTCCACTCCTGAACATAGGCCTCTCCGAGTCTTTTCCATTCCTGTCGATTTTGCGCTAGTTGTACCCAGTTTCTACCAGCGACCTCCCTGATATCATCCAGCCAACGTCTCTGCGGTCTTCCTCTATTTCTTTTTGTTTCTCTGGGGCGCCAGTGAATCACTCTGTTTGTCCATCTATTATCTTCCTGTATTGCAACATGTCCCGCCCACCTCCATTTCATCTCGGCCATGTAACGGATCACGTTTTTACCTTTGTTCGTCTTCTTATTTCTTCGTTTCTGATCCGGTCCCTTATGGAGACTCCAAGCATTGCCCGTTCCATTGCCCTTTGTGTTATCTTCAATCGATCTGCCCCACCCTTTGTGATTGACATTGTTTCGAGGCCATATGTTGCCACCGGCAAGATGCACATGTCATAAACTCTGCGTTTTAAATGTATTGGAATATCTGGATTTCCTAGAACGTACTTTAGTTTTCCAAAAGCTGCCCATGTTAGCCTCACTCTTCGCGTTATTTCCGACTTTTGATTTTCTTTTTCTAGTTTAATGAGGCGACCTAGGTATACGTATTCGACAACGTTATCAATGTTTTAGTTAGATAGTGATAATTGAATGTGATTGGATGACATGAACTTGGTTTTATTGATGTTCATTTTTAGCCCTATTTTTCTTGATGTTTCATTCAATTGTTTCATCATTTCCTTTAGCTCTTCTGGATCTTCGGAGATGAGAACAATGTCGTCCGCGAAGCGTAAGTGACTCAGGAACGATCCGTCGATTTTCTAGCCTTTTTGTTCCCAATCCATTTCTTTAAATATCTCTCCCAGTGCCAGAGTAAATAGTTTTCGTGATATCTTGTCACTTTGTCGGACTCCTCTATTTAGGTTTATTTTGGACGTTTTAATGTTTTCGTCAATTTTAACATGCATTGTGGCATTTCTATATATATACAGGGTGTTATGGAAATGACTTATTATATTTTAAGGGGCCACTCCTGAGGTGGTCTAGAGTTACACTTGATAGTTTTTTTTTCTAAAATCGGAAGTATTTTGAATTTTGTAAAATACCTTAAAACCGGACTATGTGCGCCTTCCATGATAGTTCAATGCCCCTGAACACATGTGTTTTTGACAAGACAAACTGCTGGAATGGTAATTGTTTAGTTTAGTGCAATTAATGTTGAATTTTGTGCTAAAATTTCGTATATAGACTAATTGAGGGTAGCTGATCACAATTTTCCTTTTGCGTTTTTACGGCAAATGCACTGGTTTTGAGAAAAAAAAATGTTAAAGTTTTTCACTTACAGGTTAGGGTATTCTTTTGTAAGGATGTCTTTAAGAAATAATAAATTTGTAACGATTAAAACAAATTTATTAATTAGGTAATTTAAGGAAAACATAAAGCGATAAAATTAAATCAAAGGTGTACCGATAACCGACCATATGAACTCTAAAGTTCTTAATCAACTACTTTTCTTTTCAACTTGCTTTCTTCAGCACCTCGACCAAATCTAACAAAAACAAACCGTCAGCGTATTTTGTCTGGAGCCGATCCGAGGTTTGTTTATTTCGATATCTTTGGGTGTCGCGTTTCACTTTCCTTTCAATTTCCTAGATTTTATGGTTTTCCCTTCAAAATATGTGATAAAACTTTCACCAAACTATCTGTTCATAAAATAAGAACAACATTTTAGCAAAAAAACAATGGAAAAGGCACAAATTTAATTAAATTCGTTGTTAATACGCCGACAAAGTAGAAGCGTCTCTTTTCAGATTCATTGCAGTCACGTTGCCAGATTGTTCTTCTTTTTCTTGTAATTATTAATGGCTTCCATCCAGGAGAATGATATGCTAGCTCGAGCCAATAGGATTCATTCAATTAATAAAAATGAATTGAAAAGTATAGGCAATTTGTAATACACTAACAATCTGACAACATGGGTGCAGTGAACCTGCAAACAGGCTCCTTGTACCGTGCAGTTTGCTTCTGCTTTTTTGGCCAGCTGTCAGTGAGCTGTCTCCCGTCTTTTTCCAGATAACGTAGAGTTTTCTGTTCGCTTACAAGTTATCCCGTTTTTCAGAGTTTCCTTGTGGCATATTTCGTTTATTTCAACTCAGAAGTGTATACTATGACTCCGACAAGTAATATTTTATTGGAAATAGCAACATTTTAGGATTACATGCAAAATAACATACCAGTGAGTTAGAAAAACTTTAACATTTTTTTTCTCAAAACCAGTGCATTTGCCGCCTAAACGCAAAAGGAAAATTGTGATCAGCTACCCTTAATTAGCCTATATACGAAATTTTAGCGAAAAATTCAACATTTGCACTAAAGTAAACAATTACCCAAATCAGCTGTTTGGGTCATTGGCGCGTAGGTGTTTTGGACCTAAATTTTTGAAGGCATTTTTCTCGAATTTCTAGCTTCGAGCGCCATTTATAGCAATTTTTCCCCAATTCGTCTCGACCTATATATTTACGGGTTAAAAAATAATAAGTCATTTCCATAACACCCTGTATATATATACAGGGTCGTTGGTATGTATGGAAACGGTCGATTATTTCTTAAAGTAAAACAGTCAGCAAAAAATATTTTAGATAAAAGTTTTAGGGTTTTTTAAGGTGTATTAGAATTAAAAAAAAATAAGTATACAGGTTAAGTCAGAAAACCGTAGAGAAACAAAGTTACTTTTTTTTAAATGGAACACCCTACATCTTCGAATAGTTTTGAATTTTACATAAAATAACAATTATTTTTCAATACATGCATTATACGTCTAAACTTAATAGTTTCCGAGATATTGACTTTTGAAAAATGACATTTTTAAACTTTGACAGCTTCTAGCTTTCTAACGGTACCTTTTGGAATAAAACGGCTTACATGTCCCTATCTTACTTTTTTATTATCTTCCCAAAAACATCAACTACCGGTTAAACCGGATGTAACTCAAAAGCCGGAAAAACAGTACTTCCGGTTTAACCGAATGTTGATGTTTTTGGGAAGATCATAAAAAAGTAACATAGGGACATGTAAGCCGTTTTACTCTAAAACGTACCGTTAAAAAGCTAGAAGATGTCAAAGTTCAAAAATGTAATTTTTCAATAGTCGATATCTCGAAAACTATTAGGTTTAGACTTATAATGTACTTACTAAAAAATAATTGCTATGTCATGCTAAATCCAAAAATGTTCGAAGGTATAGGGTGTTCCGTTTAAAAAAAGGTAACTTTGCTTCTCTACGGTTTTCTGACTCATCCTGTATACTTATTTTTTTAAAATTACAATACAACTTAAGAAACCCTAAAACTTTTATTTAAAATATTTTTTGCTAACTGTTATACTTTAAGAAATAATCGACCGTTTCTATACATACCAACGACCCTGTATATATCCTTTATGATTAGAGCCGCGGTTAAATGCCTTGGAACTCCCAAACGGATGAAAAGCACGTTTTTGTATAGTTCGAGTGTCGTTCTCGAAATCCGTGTTGTCGAGTAGGGGTCTGGCGCTCGGCGGTGAGCGGCTATAATATTTTTTCCAAATTTTGACCAGCGGTTTAAAAAAACATTTCCCAAACGGATGAAAATTACTGGAGGGCATCTAGGCAACCCCCCAATTACAGGAAAAATATTTTCACCCGATTTGATCTTTGCAAAGAGCTCTTCCAGGAGCTAAAAAAAAATGGAAAAAAGGGGGAAAAAAATATTTGCTCGTTTAAACTTGAAATTTGGTTCGTGTCTGAGAATATGTAAAAAATTTTTTTTTGCTCCATGTGTAGCCATCGTTTTATAACAGTTTTTCAAAATTTAAATGGGCAAAATTTGATAAAGTAATTCCCACATGGATGAAAATTTGCACACAGGTTCTTTGACACACACAGAACATCGAAAAATTATTTTCATCCAAATTAATTGCGGCCAAGACCAGATCTTCCAGAACATGCTCCGATATATTCATTATCACCGGAAACTACAGGATCCGAATGTTCTAGGTTCTAATGAATGTTCAAGACTGAATGAGATGTGATATTTGAAATTTTGGTCAAGGTATCTGCCACATCCACCCACTCATCGTCAGAGTTATCTGTATTCTGTGGCAATGTTGTTCCCAAAGGGCTTTGATTATTTCGCCGATTGTCATTTATATCACTATTTAAATTGCTGTTACTTGACGACGAATCATCAAAATCACTTTTATCCGGGTCATAATTTTTATCAGCAATGGAATCATCGCTTGAAAACGGGTCATCTTCGATATCTTCGGCTGCATTGGACATATTTATTAACTCTTCTTCTAACTGAGCTTTAGTTAACGGTTTATGTAAGTCCGTGTTTCTTCTTTTTTCGACCCGCTAAAATAGCATAACCTCAATAAATGTACAACAAGAAATAAAATCTACCTTGCTATCTCCAATCTGTAACAACACTGATAAGTAAAAACAACTTTAACACACAGTAAATTTAGTGAAATTCAATATTTTGCGTTAAAATCTATTTAAACTGGCATAAGAAATACACGTGTGCAACTGTAAACATTAAATGAACCAGAGGCCACTAAAGTAGCCGTGCGCACGCAGCTAAGTTCCTTATGGACCGAAAACAATATTTAAATCTCCATTTGTGAACCGGCTAAATTTATATTGTACAGAAGTAAGTTTGAAATTACGGCCACTGTAGTGGCCGCGGTCCACGGCGAGCTAAACCAAGGGCCACTATAGTGGCCGGCGGTAGTGAACGTGTTAAGGACCAAAATAACCTATCATCTGTCAATTTTTATTTTAATGACATGTAGAATTTATTATTGTCTCAAAATGCCTTTGATAATGACCCGCAAGGGTTGAAACACGTGTCAGGAAACTGAAAGAAATTGTGAAATATAACAAGTACTACTTTAATTTCCTCTACTATGAAATATCCATTTCACCAAGCATGTAGCCCATCACATATAAATTAAATAGGAATAAGGGTTAAAGTTCTTTAACTGTTTAAGTCATATTTAAGTAATATAACACAAATAGTTAAACTAAATACAGTTTGTAGCTCTTCCAAAGTGGTCTAGTTTGGTGTTCCTTAGGGTACAGTACTTGGCCCGATTCTATTCTCTATTTACATCAACAGTCTGGCGAATGTAATACCTAATGTAAGAAATATTTATTTTGCCGACGACACGGATCTTCTGATTAAGGGGTTAGCATGGCACGATGTTTTTGAGAGAGCATAGGCAGCTGCTACCTATGTAAGAATTTGGATGGATTATAATTGACTAACTCTTAATATTATGAACAAAACAAATTTTATGTTCTTTGCAATGAGCAAGTTTGGATTGCCTATCAGAAAGAAAATCATAGTTCACTCAAATAATTGTGACTTCTGTGGGAAATGTTCATGTGTTCATGAGTGGGATGCATGAAGTACTTAGGCGTTTATTTTGATCAGTTTTTGAAATGGTCTGGTCATGCAGAATATGTAAAGAATGAATTTAAAAAAAACTTGTATATAAATTCTACGAATTGCGAAACATTCTAAACAGAGCGGTTATAAATTATGTCTATAAATTCTTAGGTGAATCTTGTCACAGTTATGGAATAATCTGTTGGGGCTCTACTCATAAGAATATCTTGAGCAATATCAATATTGTCACAGTTTCCTTTACTTCCAAGCTATGAAGGGCAAAGTCTGGCAACGTTGCAGGTAGACCGATGATTCGCTATTTTTGTTTGTGCTTTGTGCTGGTGAATCTTGTTATTGTGAAGTACATCGACAAGTTTTGACGCATACGTCGTTTCTTATTTTCCCGAGTTTTAGTTATCAATGTTATCATTATAAGAAAATCTTAAGGTTAGTTCCAATGTTTGTCTAACTGGCAAAATGTTTTTATTTGCGTACGGCAAAGTTTAAAAAGGGACGATTGAACTACCCCAATATATTTAAAAAATGATTTGAAGGTAAACTGGCTAAAGAAATTTGTAACTTGGCGTAATATATGGCATAACGATCCAGAGGGGGTGAGTTTAACTAGGGACACTTATGATGCTATTAAACGTAGTAGGTACTAGAGTACCACAGTTCTAATAGAAATTATAGAATACTCATTTATCCATTTTGAAATAAAATACATTTTAACTGGTAAATTTCAAACAGATACCCTTGAAAAAAGATTTGGCCGATATAGGAACCTTTCTGGTTGTAACTGTCGTGTATCGTTTAAACAGATCCTCGAATCAGAAAAAAAAATTAAACTTCAAAGTATTGTAAAGTCAGGGTTAAAAAATTTTACAGTGTTAAAATCAAATACTCTGTTAAGCATGATATTGAAAGTACATAAATATTACATATTTCAATCGGATTATCTTAAGGATTACCAGTTGGATGAGTATGTTTAAATGTGTAGGTATATGTATTATATAACCCATTCTATCAACAAAAATAAGAAATTAAAATGCATGGATTGCAAAAACCTTATTATAAATAAAACAATGCAGTCTTCCTCCACAGTTTAATAATTAAACTGTGGAGGAAGATTGCATTGTTTTATTTATATTACATTGACTCCACTGAAAGTATGGACTATTTTTTCAACTTTGAAAACCTTATTGTTCGAGTCATGGGTTTAAATGTGGTGGATGAATATTTTGATTCTTTGCAAAGGGGGGGTTATGTCTTGCTACCAATGAAGTAAATATTATGTACTTTCATATATTTGCAGCTTTTCAGTTTATTATACCTACAAAAGAACTTAAGCTTAAATTTTTGAATCGGCAAAATCAAGCAAGTTCTTTTAGCTAAACTAGATTTGGCTAGTTTAGAAAGTGGTAGCTTTCTGATACCGCTTAATGGGACATGTCTCTGTGGAGAAAGCTATCGAAAAATGTTTTATAAAGTAGCACTTACCCTTAGCAATATACAGCGTGTCCAGAAACCATCTTAACATATGGGAAACTTTTTTATTTTTAACTTTACGAAAAAAAATTATTCTTCATAAAAAGTTCTGCTTGTTGATAAAATAACATTCAAATCAAAAGTTTTGAGCCAGCACATACGGGGTGTTCAGAAAGTCAATAATATTAATACCGTAAATAGAAAACTATATTTAATAATTTTAATTACTAAGTACAATAATGAAATACTACACTAAGCTTTAACATGACCACCGTTTTTTTCCATACAAACGGTTGTACCTCGTGAAAATTCCATTACTGCATTTCTAACCATCTGAGGGGAAATTTCTTGGACACATTCTCTGATAATTCTCTCTAAATGGTCTATGTTCTCGAAAAGTCTGTGGGTATACACTTTTTGTTTTAAAAATCCAGAGGTGTTAGATCAGGTGACCTTGGTGGCCAAGCAAATTCTGATCTTCGTCCAATCCATTTCTGTGGAAATGTCCGGTTTAAGAATTCTGTCACTCTTGCAGAGCTGTGGCATGGAGCGCCGTCATGTTGGAACCAAAGTGTTTGTCTTATATTCGGTAGCCCATGAAAAAATTCAAATAATTCCGTGTCCAAAAAGTTCAAGTAAATTTCACCGGTAATATTTTCTCGAAAAAAGTACGGCCCTACAATTTGGTTCCTAAAAACGCCGCACCAAACATTTGTCTTGAAAGAATACTGGTCACGACACTCAATTACAAAATGGGGATTCTCATCACTCCACCACCTACACACACACTACTCCATTTGAGGTGAACATCGCCTCATCTGAAAACAATATTTTTCTTGCGAATAGTGGGTCATCTTCTACCTTACCTTGAAACCAAGAGCAAAACAAAAATCGTGAATCAAAATCTCTAGGCTGCAGTTTGTGAAGAAATTTTGGCTTGTATGGGTAAAAATTATTTTTCCTTAAAATAACTTGGGCAGTGGACTTTGTAACAGGTCGTGGAACAGTTTGTGAAATATTTCTCAATGAAATTTTAGGATTTTCCACGACAGCTAGCAAAACATTCAATTGGGTATCTTCGTCCGTACGCCAAACCTGATGCTTGTCAGAAAATTTATTACTTACAGATCCGGTATTTTTAAATTTATTAAAAATATCTCCAACCGTTACATGGCTAATAATTTTATTTGGATATCTTGCATTAAAAATTTGAGCAGCCTCTCTGTACGTCTTGTAGTGGTCTCCAACAATTAACACTATTTCAACTTTTTCCTCGATTGTAAATTTAAGCACCATATTTAATTAAAAGGAAACTGTCCGCCTTGACAAATAAAATAATTAGTTGTCATGGTTTAATTTAGTTTTCCAAGGCGTGCTGGACCTACTAAACGAGAATGAATACCGCTGCTTAAAATCTTGCTCGCCCTTTTCTGAAAAATTCTGTGAGATAATTAGAGAAACTATGGAATCAGGAAAAACCACAACATTACGCCACAGGATCTTTGTTTTAAGCTAAGTCGCCTTTCGAATGGCAACTTTAGACCATTTATTATATTTTTGACAATATCGAAAATTGTCATTAAAAAAAATTGATCAGAACCAAAAACCACGTTTAAATTACAATTAGGTAATGCAATGAAAAATTAGGTTTTATTATTTTTTACGAATTTTTCTTCCACAATCAAAACAATTTCAATTTTCTCCTCGGAAGTTAATAACGCTACCATTTTTATGTTTTATAAATTTTAACGCGTTTTGACGGTTGCTGCCAAACATTTCTTGCTATCAACAATTAATTTGTATGTTACAGCCATCCTAGATTACATGTAACTACAGTTAAATTTGCATTGTTATTGTAGATATACGTTTCAAAAAAGACGAAATAATTTTTTCAAGGTAAATGGGCGTAATTTCATATTTGAACGTGGTTTTTAGTTCTGATCAACTTTTTTTAATAACAATTTTCGATATTATCAAAAAAGGTAAAGGTACTTTACTTTTAAGCCAAATTCATATTTTTTGACTTACCTCGTATACGGCTGGGAGAATTTAATATCTGATAGTTGCATTTTAGGTTTAAGACCATGCAACTTTTTATGAAGAATTTTTTTTCGTAAAGTCTAAAATAAAAAAGTTTCCCATATGTTAAGATGGTTTCTGGACACGCTGTATTACTAAACAATTACACAAAAAACAGAAATAAACTTCAACACCAAAATACATCATCAAAAAAAAGAAAGCTCTTTCCACTTTAAAATAGGTTTTAAAATCACTAATTTTTTTAAGTTAATTTAAATTTCCTATTATTATATTATATATATATTATATTATTATATTCTCGTTACTTATTAGACATATCTATACTGAAGCAAAATGCAAAAAGTTCAATAAATAATTTGAAATAAACCACGGAAGTTGCGTTAGTTTAGTTACTTATTAGAAATCGGTCTACCTCTGACAGGATTTGCGACGTTGCCTTTCTTACTTCACGGCTTGGAAATGTAGGGGGCTATGATATTGTCCAAAAATATATTTTAAAAATAATTCATTTTTCCTCTGAACTTTTATGTCAACAGTTTGGTATCTTCACAATTATCTAGATATATATAAGAAAATGTGCTTAGATTTTCGCTTACTACAAATATCTTCCACAATTACATTAGTCATGATACCTTGACGAGAGCAAAACAAAAATCGTAACTTAACTATGCCGATTATACACTTTACTGCTGCACAACAATTTATTTCTTATGTGGCTCGTTAAGTTTTGAAATTATTACCAAAGCATTTTAGGAAAAAAATTTCAGCACATAAAAAGGAAGCTGGATTATGAATAACACTCAAATAGTTAAAAATGCTGTTACGCTTCCATGAATTTAAAAAATTGTAAGAACTGTAAAATGGGTATACTATTAAATAATAAGTTTTGGTATTATGTATTTGATATGGACGTAGTGTAATTCAGTTGCTATGTGCACACACAGATTTTAGTCCATGGTGCATGCATATGATTTAAATTAGTTTTTACAACCTCATAATTGGTACCATGTAGTGTAGAGAATGTGATATTGTAATACGTAATGGATAAATAAATAAATAATTAAATAAATTAAGCTCTACCGCTAAGTAGTACGGTCTTAGATGCAAAGCACACTTTGATGATAGTAATTAAATGGCAAATCTGCCGTATAAACCAAAAACCAATTTTTTTTTTTTGAAATGTCTTTGTTCAAACAATTTTTTTTTTATACAATAAATTCAACAACTGTCAATAAATCCTCAAATCAGTGTTTTTAAACACTGGCCCCGAGAATAACAAAATCTAAATTAATTAAGTTGTTGCAAAGCTATAAGTCAATACACATGAATGCTTTTAATTTCCTAACGAAAGTGCTATACTTATTTACATGTCTTACAGACGTAGGTAAATTGTTAAAGGCTTTAATTGCCTCAATGATTGGATTACTTAAACCTATATTAGTCCTAGTGTTAATCTGATAAATATTATTTTGGGATCTCGTTTGGTAATTATTGTGCACGTTGTGGTTAAATATAATATCAATGTTACATTTTTGTTGACCATGAAAAATTTTATAAACCATTTTACATTGTTCCGTTTCTAAAATTTCTTGTAACCTATTTAAATTTAGTTCTGAATAAATTATGTTAGTGCTAGTGCGCCAATCATAGTTAAATAATATTTTAAGAATTTTGTTTTGCAGTATTTGTGCTTTATTAAAATTAGTCTCCACAAAATCGGAAGAAGATATCTAAAATGTGTTAAGAAGAATGCATTGTAAATATTAAACTTGCTTTTTTTGGATAAATAATTCCTGCTCTAATATAATGCCGAAAGCATTGAAACAATTTTCTCCGAGATTTTGGTGATGTGTGGTGACCAGTATAAATTCTCATCTACAATTAATCCCAAATATTTTATAGATGATAATGTATCCAAAATTATACCGTCAATGTCAATCCGCAGTTCATTTATTATTTTATTTTTCTGCTTAAATACAATATATTTGGTTTTGTCAGTAGGTATTTATTTTTAATTAATTTGAAAAGAGCCATTTGAGATAGGTATTAAGGTCATTATTAATTTGATTATTAAGGGCAACTTCCTCTGTTCCATTGTATATTAGAACAGTGTCATCTGCAAAAGTGAAATATCGTGCTTCCAGATTGGCGCACTTAAGATTTAGCACATAAAGGGAGTACAACAGTGGGCCCAGAACTGACCCCTGCGGCACACCGTAAGTGTTGGAAAGCCATTCAATACTTGTATCTTTCAGTTTGACATACCTACTGTTTTCTATCAAGTAAATATGTTTTTATTAAATTATACATAACACCCCTAAATCCCATTCTAAATAATTTATCCAGCAGAACATGAATGCTCACTACATCAAAAGCCTTTCTTAAGTCAATGAATACCGCTATCACTACTTGTTTATTATCTAGAGCTCTTGCGATATAATCTATGAAATCAGCCGCCGCACCACGTGTGCTACTGTTTTTTTACAAAACCATACTGAAACTTATCAGTCAATTGGTGTTCACCAATGAACGCTAACATTCGTTTTTTTATTACTTTTTCTACAATCTTTGAGAACACACTCACCACTGAAATTGGTCTGTAATTATTTATGCTCTTTTTATCACCTGATTTAAAAAGTGGAGTAATTTTACTTATCTTTAATTCTTGTGGAAAGATTCCATTTTTAAGTATATTATTAATTAATTGTAGCAAAATTGGCAGAATATGTTCTCCCAGATTTTTTATATCCCTAACTGTAATCCCATCATGTCCGGGAGCTGAGTTTTGTTTTAGTTCATTTATGATTTCTAATAATTCCCGTTCATTTGCTGGAGATAAGGAGATCGAGGTAACATTAAACACTTCACGCACAGAAAAATTTACATTTAGATGATTGATTTCAGTTTCTAAATCTTCAACAATCGATCCACCAACCTGAGAGAAATACTTATTTAAATTATTAACTATTTCTAGTTGATTGTTTACTATATTGTTGTCAATCAATAGATTATCAATATGTACTTAGTCTTTTTTATTCTTTATAAAACTATTAATAAACGCCCATTGTTTTTTTACATTATTTCCCGCCAAATTACATTTTGTTTGAAAGTAACGATTTTTTAACGCTTTTATTTTATTATTTATTCGATTTTTTATTTTTTTAAATTCAGAGGCTACATACAGGTTTTTAGGTTGGTTGACCTTTTTCTTATAGATTTTATCTCTTTTTTCCATTAACTTAAGAATTTCACTATTAATCCAAGTGTTATTTGAACGAATTCTTAGCTTTTTAATGTACTCAGACTTCATTTTACATGCTCTAATTAAATCGATTAACTGTTGAAATGTTGCGACATTTACAACTGAGACGTTTTGCGTAAACAAATTTATAAATTTTATATAATCCACAGATTTAACATTATAATCTACCTTTGGCTTATAGATTTGTCCAGAAGTTCGAATATCTAGCAATATCAATTTGTGATCTGAAATAGCGTTTTCCCTAACATTAATTTTAAGATCTAACCTACTACTATAGTCACTAAGAACATGATCTGTCAGAGACCTAGACACTTTGGTCACTCTGGTAGCGTACTCTTCACCCACCATATTATTTATTTTAAAGTTGTTTATCGCTACAAGCTTTGGTAATCCGTGGTAACTTGAGAAGTAAGTCGAGATACTTCACAATTGACTTTTTACTGTCAATCGATTCAGCGTGAAAATATCTCCCTGGTAGTATTTTTAAAACTGTAATATGTTAAAAACTAAGAACAGTATGAAGAGTTACTTTTAGGCATATTTCCTAATTTTTGCCACGATACATAACATTTACAAAGTTAAAATAAGGTATGTCGATATTACAATTAAAAAATAAAGTAAGTCGACATACCCAAAAAATCCATTGCTTAACTTTAGTAACCATGCCTGTCATACATAATTACAATCCAAAAACCAAGCAAGTTTACTTGCTATTAAAATTGCGGGTTTGGCGCCAAACGTCCAGCCAATAGAAAATCCGCATTTCATTGTGATGCATGACGTTGTCCTATCAGATCGTTTGCTGGTGGGTGGAAGAGTGCTCCGGAGGTGCGCAATAATTAATAAATCAGTTCGGTCTATTCCTTCGTTAAGAAAGCACGTCAATATTTTTTTGCTTTGAATACCATGGACCACGCTAGCGCCGTGTCAAAACGAAGCCTACTAATTTTACAAAGAGCACAGCAGACAATACGGTAAGCAATATAAATAATATATTAAAACTGAATTAAATCAATTGATTTTGCAACAACTTTACCCCGTAGTATATTTAAGTTTGGTGTAGTGCTAAATAACTTATTCTAATTTGAATTTAGCCATTAACGACCTTTATATTGGGAGTAGATTGGTATAGATTCGCACGTAAGTGTGCCAAAATTTGACTGTTACGCGTCAAATCTTTAATTGAAAAATAGTATATCCTGCGAGTGTTTCAACTTTCCGTTTTGTGCGTTCTGTGTTGCCTGAAAAATAATGCATTTTTTTTTTAGGAAATCTCATCGCCCAACTCCTTCGTCTGATGACGATTCCGATAAAGATCCCGACTATACACCAGACGCTAATAAAGAAATCGGGAAGGTTCAGACGTACTTCACTACTAAGGATTTTCAACTTAGACCTTCCAATGCATTAATTGGTTGGACGAAGAGGCTTTACGTAATTCTGCAATAAATGTTGAAGTTGAAAGAGTAGGTATATCTAATAAAAAATCTAATTCTAAAGAAAAGCCGGACATTATTAAAAAATTGCTACCTTCATGTAAGGCAACCTGTAGACAAATGTTCCGAAAGAATTAATGACAAACAACGAAATATTGTGTTTAACTATTATAGTAAACTTAATTTTGGTGAAAAACGTTTCTTCCTTGGAAAATTTCTAGAGAAAAATGCTGTAAAGTATTATAGAAGCAATGCACTTTCTCATAAAAGTTTTACCGTAAAATACACTCTGCCTTTATCATGCCAGATTGCATAAATGGAAACAGACGTTTTGAGGAAGTCAATAGTCAGTAAGCAGATTCAAGTTTTCAAAACTATGTTTTTGCATACGATTGGGCATCCATGTGACGCTATTATAACTGAATTTTTAAACAATCCCGATGAGTCGTTTCTAGAAATAAAAGATAAGAGAGGGAGTGCGAGAGCAAATACAGCGAAAAGGGTATGCTTGAAAAATTACGTGCACAAATTAAGAATCATATTGATTCTTTCCACTTAACTCAATCTCACTATAATTTAGCTCATGCGCCTAATAGAAGATATTTGCCAAGTGACTTATTAATTTACAAGTCATGGGAAGAGTTAAAGTCTAGATTAAACCCATATCCTACGAGACATATAGAAAAGTTTTTGAAAAAGAGAATATAGGTTTTTCCAAACCTTCACAAGACGAATGTCCAAATTGTTTGCTGCATAACAACCATATGTGTGAAGAAAATGATAATCAATCGGAACAAACGATCAATACAAACTCCGATCATCCAGAAAGTTGTGAAGTATGTGATCAATACCAGATTTACAAAAAGAAATACACAGCCGCACGAAGGTCGTACGAAGATGACGTCTGCAAGATTAAACACTACTGAATTATTTGCATATGGATATGCAGAAGGTACTGATTATACCGAAAATGACAACCAAAAACTCTTTTTTGTAAGTCGCTTGGTATGTTTTAATGAGACATTTGCCAATTTAAGGAAAAATGGCACAAATTTTTGTATAATGTGGCATGAAGCAATTAAAGGACGAACAGGACCTGACGTCGTTTCAACATTTTACAATGTTTTAAAGAACTCGGGTGATAATACAAAAAATGTCATTTTTTGGGCAGATAACTGTGCTGCACAAAATAAAAATTGGACTTTGTTTACAAGCTGTGTAATTTTCGTTAATTAGAATTATTGGGGTCCCGATGCAATAACTTTTAAATATTTTGAATCGGGCCATTCGTTTATGAAAGCTGACGCTATTCACGGTGCCATTGGCAAGCAATAGAATAAAGCCAAAGAAGTATTAGATTTTGAAGATCTTCTTAACCTTATTAAAAAATCATGCCGCACGCAATAACAAAATCATTGAACTTCAAGCTGAAGATTTTGCGAGTTTTGAAAATGGATGCCAAGCAAGAAAACATGGCACAAATACAATTCCATTATTGCATGATGTCAAAGTATGCCAGTTTAGAAAAGGAAGCAGATCTCTCTTTTTCAAAAATGAAATAGATGACCTTCATTTCAATGAAGTTAAATTTCTAAAACCAAAATTTAAACATATTTTACCTGAGGTAAAGTCAATCACAGCGTCTAGACGAATTAACCAGGAAAAAAAGGACAAAATATCTAAAAAGTTGGTAGGTCAAATGCCTCCAAAAAAACAATTATTTTGGCGTTAACTTCCCGTATGTAATGCCTCGGAAGATCTTGGCAACGTTGTGGGAGAGGTTGTAGTAGATTAGTTGTAAATATTTGTGTTTTTTTTTATTATAACATACATAAAATTGTCGTATAGGTTGTTATTTGTGTTTTTTTTTATTGTAACATACATAAAGTTGCGGTAAAGGTTGTAGTAGATTAGTTTTAAATATTTGTGTTTTTTATTGTAATAATTTTTAATTAAATATAGATATGGCTGCATACCAAGCTTAGAATGTGTATGTAAACTTACTTCTTTTTTATTTGAATTAAAGACATACTTTCTTGGTTCTTTGTTCGTAAAAATGGCCTTTTTAAACAAAAATCGCATTTAAGTAAGTCTTAAGTATCGTTTATTTTCTTCTTTAAAGTAAATGTATGTCTCCTGGGGATATCATGTGTTATAAGTATTTGAGGGTCTATACAAAAAACCAAACTCTCAAGGCTAATACTAATCAAATTAATCAATTTTTAGTGAAATATTTTACAAAAAATTGTTTTCCAAAACTCCACAATCCCAACTAACTTGGTTTTCGGTTTGTACGACAGAAATGGCTCCACAGGGTAAATAAAACTTAAGCATAAAAAAAAAACATTTTGTTTTCCCTCGTATAATATAACACCATTAAACTCGGTTCAAAAACAAAAAAGTGATGTAGGTTTATCGTTCGTTAAAATTTTAAGGTGCCCATTTTTCATGCCCGTCACTGTATTCAGGAAAAATGATCAAAATGAAAAGTGATTGCAGAAGACGATCATTGAAGACATTACTTATTATTTCAGGTAACCTCCAGTTACATCAACAAGTGCCACAACTGGGCCCTACTATTGTGCAAGGAGAAGATGCTGACATAGCTAATTATCCTTATCATGTCACTATAATGAGGTCTAATGGTTCATGTGGAGGCTCCATCATCAGTACAAATTTCGTTATGACTGCTGCGCATTGCTTTAAAGATGAGTAAGTCAGACAATTATTTTCAACTAGAAAGCCTACTTTTCCAGGCTTCTACTTCACCTTACTTCAAAAGAATTTAAGATTGTATACAATACAGCCAGTGTGGGAATCAAGTTTTAATTTTAACTCCCAACATTAAACGGTGAGGCTTTGTATATTCCCCGCGTTAGGTTATTTCACTGGTTCGTTTTATTTATTGGTTAGGTGAATTAAACAGTTAGATCCCATTTAATTTGGCGTTTATTTATCCAAATCGGCACTTGTTTACACAATAACTTTTTAATACATGATTAAATACTGACTTATAACATTACTACACTTATTACTTGATGCTTTTTTTTAGCTAATACAATTTTGTCATTGTCCGTCGGACGATGACCCACTTTAAATTTTGACGTCAGTATTTACCTTTCAAGGGCTTAATTCGTAGTGATTCTCGAGAGGAACCGTCAGTGTGCTCTTGTCGCTGAAACTGTCAGAGTGACCAATCAGAAGGCCACACATTTCGCGCGTTGTGTTCTAATTGGTCATTTACTGTTCCGCCATGTTTTTTCTGGACCAATGATCAATTGTTATTGTTCCGTCTTGGTCTCCCGCGGTGAACCTTTTTTACAAGGTCAAAATTAGACGTTTTTGCTTAAATAACCGTAGCGACAGGCCGCTGTTTTCGAATAATATTTGCAAATTTGGTTGCTTGTCTGGGCGACAATATCATTTGTTCTGAAAACATTAAATGCACTCTGCTTCGCTAGCTCTCTGACCGTTGAGGAATTGTGTTGCTAATGAAATATTTGAAACGCATTTATTTTATCTATATATAAATTTACAAAAAACATATTTGTATTTTTTGAAAGGAGCTTGGAAGATTGAGGGTGAGGCGCGGCCAGGTATGGTTTTAGAGGTGCGTTGCATGACTGGTTGCAATCCTTTATGTCGCGCCGCTCTCAAATGGTGACGTTTAATGGCAACACATCCCGGGAGCTATGGGTTGATGCAGGTGTTCCTCAGGGATTAGTCTTTGAGCCGTTGCTTTTTCTTTTGTATGTCAACTACCTGCCACAGCTCCATGGTGGTGGCTCTTTTACAATGTATGCCGACGACACAACCATCCTTTGGCATGACTCCAATGAGGGCAATCTTAACAAAAATATTGGGGACGATTTGTTAAGAGTGAGGGAATGGTGTGGCGCAAACCTCCTTAGTTTTAATGTATCTAAGACCAATATTCTAAACTTCAAGTGCATGACCAATGACATATCCCTGGGGGATGGACCAATTACCTCGCTCCACAAGAACAAATTCCTTGTACTCACCATAGACAGTGCACTAAAATTCGAGGAACACATTGCAAGTGTTAGCAGTAAGGTTTCGTCTGGGTGTTTTGCTCTGAGGGTCATTGCGAATAATCTATCATTCACTGTGGCTAAGAATGCCTATTTCTGTTTAATTGAGTAGCACCTTCGTTACGGGATTGCATTTTGGGGTGTATGTTCACGCTCCCTTTTTCAAGATATATTTATTTTATAAAAACGAGCACTTCGTTATATGTGTGGAGCGGGAGCTCGCGACCTCGTGGCGCCCCCTTTTTCTTAAACATCGCATATTGAGTCTCTACTCTTTATTTATTTTGGAAACAGTAATTCTTGTGTTTAAGAAGTTCAGGCGGGAGCTTGACGAAGTTACCCACCATCGTACCCGTAGATTTTGTCTGCTTTGCCTATTCCTCATTCTAGTCTAGTGAAGGGCTCTTTTGTGTATGAGGGCAAAAAGTTTTAGATCCGTTGAAAATTTTAAAAGAGAAACAAGGACACTGTTGCAATCCAAGCCATATTATTCTATCGACGAGTATTATAATGATAGGTTTGACTGAATATGCGCTATTGGTATTAGTTTTCGGATGATACAATTACCCTTTTTACTAGTTTTATTGCTTTTGTGTAACTATCACTATCACACTATTTGGTGGTATATTTGGTAATAATTTGTTAAACCAGTCTTCAAATAGTTCTGCCATATTATCATCGTGATCATCAACAAGGGAGTCCTTTACATTTTTGTTCAAAGCGTTTGGTATAAATCCGTCTTTTGTCCAGCATGAATTATTGTTATACGCTTCTCTTTATTTGATGGAGCTTTGGTTCTGCATTGACCGGATAAATCTACCCACCTTTTATCTGGAGCTTCGTTCGTTCATACCACGTCTCATCCAAATAAATAATATCCCTTCCATCCTGTCCATATCCATGGACTGCAATTAGGTATTCCCTCCTCCATCTTTTTAACCGGGCCGATTCCATAATTACTTATCGCTTGTTAACTTTTTTCATTTTAAAACCGTTTCTTAAAATACATTTCCTTAGAGTCTCACGACAACACTCTATTTCTGTATCATCTTTTTTTAATCTTTGCAATAGGGTTTTTAAAGTGGGGATCATTTATATTTATGTTCCCTGTACATGGCATATATTTTTCTACGAACTATATCGACATCCGTCGCGTCCAGTTCCTTATATGTAAAAGAGTCTTTCCTCTTTCTTCTCTCCACTATAGGTTTATTTACAACAAACCACACTGTGCTCACTGGCCTGCGTGGCAAAGCTGCCGCTTCCTTCACTGCGCCAAATTTTGAAAAACCACGTTCAACAAGCGTGGTGTACACGCCGAAGATTACTTTTTTTGTGTCAACTGATAAAATATCACGCTTTAATTGGTTTTTATCACGACCCGTAGATCAACTTGGCGAACTCGTTTCTTTCCACAGACGAAACATTCTTAGATGTCACGTTTAATTGGCAACAAATAACTTCTTGTCTAAACCAATACAAACATCTAACTGATTTTTAAAACCAAAAATCAGCATATTTAAATAACTAAAATAAACCTATTTTATTTTACATTAACTATTTTAAGAGGATTACTGAGAAAATATAATAGTCTTCAAATAGAGTCCCCAGATCAGGTGACTGAATTTTACACCTCACACAATAGGTTATTATGACGGTACGGGATTAGCATTTATAATGAGTTTGTAAGATAGAAAGACGGACTTTACTGTTGTACACCTGCTACGAGCGCGAATTGCAGGTGCTTTAACTACTTAAAAATGAGCAAAGTTTTCAACAAATTTGACCTCCGCCCTCAGCGGCAGAAACTCATTCTATATGCCACTGTATACAGCTTTCATCTTTATAAAGGTTTTTGCTTAACAATGTTTTTTTGTTGATTACAGATATGAACTAAGCCGCATAATAGTACGAGCTGGATTTTCAAAAGCTACACGTTTTTGTGATGGCCAAGACATTAAAATAAAGACACTTTATATACATCCTAAGTATCAGGGCCTTAATTGTGACTATGATTGTGCAGTGATAGAGTTAGCGAATTCTCTGGTAAGAAAATCTAATTAGGTATAATATAGGAAGGTACTGAAATAGGGAAAACTAACCAATTGCTGGCACCCGAGCAGTTATTGGCACTGAAGTGTTCCGGATGGAATGGTTAAATTAAACACTTTACTTTAAATACTTAATCATAGATTAGAAGAGAGCTTTCATCTTTACTCTATACTATATAGCTGATCTTGGTTTTAGACTAGACGCATGTGCGGTAACTAAAAGCTATTGCATCGTAATATGTGTATATTTGGTTGCGTTACCACACTCCCCCGCACTTAAATTTTGTATTATCGTATCAACAACTAACGATGTATACTAGGGTGGCCCACATTTTGCAACTTTTTTTTTCTTTGGTCTCACCATTTTGAAATGTTGTGTGTGTCAAGAAAATGTTGAGGTGTGCAAAATGTCAAGTTATAATCCAATATGGTGCCGCCAATGGAATGAAATGCAAAGCTTCTTAAATTTTAAAACTTTTATTATTTTAATTTTTGATCTATGAATTTAATAAATTTATTTTATTTCAGAAAAGTTCTGCATATCTTCAAAACAAAATGACCGATCCGATAAAAGTCCTATGGTATACGAGGGATATTCAGAAATTGGAAATTCCGCTAAGAGTAAAGTACCTCCATTTTTCATCTTAGACAAAATCTTTGTTAAGAAATATTGTTTTAATTTCAAGGATATATTTAAGTACCAAATCTCACTTATTTTTGACAAGAAATAGGATTTATTCGTTTTTTTCTGAATTATCCTGTATAAAAGGTACATCGCAACCATACATTACGCAATTTGTATTTTCTGTACACTTTGTTAGAGGTAACCGTAAAAAGTATGTTAGGTTAGTCAGTTTTAACAATAGTACCTTTTAAAATAAAAACATAAAAATATTAAATATTTTTGCTGTACATCGTATTTATTTAATATTTAGGAAAGAAAATAATCTGACTAATATTTTGTTATGCACTTTAACTGAATCGGTCATTTCAGAAACAACATGAGTCAGAAATTACAGTTTTGAGATAATCACAAAAAACTGTTTTTACAGTGATGTATAAAAAAATTTCTTAAAGTAACCTTTTAATATTATTCCATGGCCTTATACTTAATGTTTCACATATTTTTTTTTATTATATTTTTTCCTTAAGTCAGAGTTTGTTTTTTAGCAAAGTGACTTATGTTGTTTCTGACAAGGAATGAAATGTATTATTTTTTTTTTTAATTTTTATTGTCGTTACAAAATGTCAAGTAGCAATGTAAAAGTATTAATCATCATAAGTTGCATTAGTGGTAGGCCACTGCAAAATTTCTTCACAAATAGTATTTTTTCTTCTGGTATATAGGCCATTAGCTTGCGAATATCCTCAATTTTTTTTATTAATTGGTACTCTACCGTTCGGATAGGCCGGCGTTGTAGGTAGAAATGGAGACTGATCTTTTATTTTAAGTTTAAAGTTGTTAGTGACAAAACTGTTAATATTTTCCGACACTGTTACAGTTCCTCCTTTGGACTTTTCTGCCCACCGAATCGACAGTTTTTTTGTAATGTGTAGGCCACCACTTTTTGAATTCAAAAATATCTGATGTTTCCACCATTTTAACAAAAAACTTTTTGTCTCGTGTAGAGTTCACTATTGTTTCTGTGTATTCTTTTGGATTGTAAACACGGTCACAACCTGAACTAACCTGACTCTTTTTATTGCCGCAAAGTTCCTGTCGTTCGGCAGAAAGGAATGGCCACGTTGTGGAAAGTATTGATGTATGGTTTCAAATCTTCCAACTTCCACCAAAGCAACCAAAAATCTCACAATGGTATGATTCCGGTTTTGACCCGGACAGCTGTCAGAGAAAACGTGCAAATGTTTGACATCAGTAGATACTTCGGAGTTAATATAATCCATTAGGAGGGACGCAAATTCATTTGGGCCTTTTCGGGCTTGACCCTCGTGGTAGGTGTAAAGCATCCCTTGATTTCTTTGCATATTATGAACTCCAAAGACGTTGTAGGTCAGTTGACGTAAATAAAAGCTCTCCTGCACAGGAACAACCGGGAGTTGAAGATTTTTCATGTAGTGAAACGTTATGCCACATACACTGGTATCTGTTTTGCAAATCTCTGTACTTTCTGCTATTTTTCTGTAAAAATTTTTTTCCCGTCTCTTATGTACAGGGTGTCCCAAATTCGAGCCTCATCATTGAGATCTTGGAAACTAAAAGAGATACGAGGTCGGTTAAATGGAGGCAAAGTTGCGCGATTTGATGCTGATCAAAATGACACCTTAAAAGTTTAAAAATTCCGACTGCTTCCGAAGATTTTTGGAAAAAACCGAATATTCGCGATATCATTTTTATTTGTTTATGATGCTATTTGAATAGATAAAACAAAATAAATTTCACATTCTTATTGCTACTTTTTTTGTTCTACAAGATGGTGTTGTAAGATTTTTAAACCGACGTTTCGTCTTTGAGCTGCCATCATCAACTTTGTTTTTTTAAACACGGCCCTGGATTTTTTATTACGGATTTTAAGAGCTTCTAAGGTCTCAAAACCAATGATGTATGACATTTATTCGAAAAATTTATATTAATGGCATTTTCCATAAGAACTCATTTGTATTAATTTTTAATAAATAATATAATTAATGTGTCAACCCTCAAACCCTAGGCTCTAGGCTATATTTACAGAAATTTTAGCAATTTATCAAGGTGGCGGTGCAGAGTGCGCGCCGGCCATCTTAGTTCAATAGTTTATGTTTAAATTATCTAATATTTTGACAGTTCACTGTTCACTAATCGTTAACGCGTATTAAGCATAAATGCCTTTTTCTTCTGAAGATAAACGAGACATGATAAGGATTTATTATATTTCGAATCGAAATTCAAAAACGGATTGTGAGCGCTATTTGTTGGCAACGGAAAGACTGCAGCCGCATTATAGTTATTTTGCTAATATTGATAATTTAGCTCAATACGGAAGTTTTGTTCAACCAAGGGTTGAGTATGAAAGACGAATCGATCCATTTTTTAAGGCAAATAATAATCCTCGAGCTTCAATTAGAGTTTTCTCAGACGAAGTAGTATCACCGCGAATGAGAGTTTGGAGAACTTTAAATAATCGTGGATATAAACTTTACAAAATTCATATTAGTCAAACACTAAGACCTGGCGATGCTCAGAGACGATTAGAATTTTGTAACTGGTTGCAAAATAGAATTAATGAAAATGACGACTTCCTAAATAAAACTATATGGACAGATGTATGCAGATTTTTAACACATGGACTATTTAATAGACATAACGAACACTATTAGTCAATAGAAAACCCAAGGTAGAATCGAGAAGTAAGACCTCAAGGACGGCAATCATTTAATGTATGGTTCGGTATGTGGCACAATAAAATTATCGGCCCGTTTTTTCTTGAAGGAAATTTAACTTCTGAAAGATATGCCGAATTAATAAGGACCAATATATTGGATTCCTTAATGGAAGAATCGTTGGACGTATTACGTCAATTATGGTGGCAACAAGATGGTGCACCACCTCATAATGGGAGACTCGTTACAAATTTATTAAATGCACTGTTCCCCAATAAATGGATTGGAAACCAAGGACCCGTACGTTGGCCAGCTACGAGCCCAGACCTAAGCCCTCTAGATTACTTTCTTTGGGGATTTCTCCGAAACCGTCTTTATCGAAACACACCACAAATCCTTGAAGTTTTACGTCAAGACCTAATAAGGGAGATAAGGGCTATCCCCGCAAGGACTATTCAGCGTGCCATCCATAAAATTCACAGACTGACACGAAAATGCATCCAAGCGGGCGGATTACAATTTCAATATTTGTTTTAACTTTCATTATTCAGTTTTATTAAGTTTTCGTTTCTGTCTCTCTCCTAACAAATGAGTTCTTATGGAAAATGCCAGTAATATAAATTTTTCGAATAAGTGCGATACATCATTGGCTTTGAGACCTTAGAAACTCTTAAAAAAAAATCCAGGGTCGTATTTAAAAAAACAAAGTTGATGATGGCAGCTCAAAGACGAAATGTCGGTTTAAAAATCTTATAACACCATCTTGTAGAACAGAAAAAGCAACAATGAGAATGTGAAATTTATTTTGTTATATCTATTCAAATAGAGTCATAAACAAATAAAAATGAAATCGCAAATATTCGGTTTTTTCCAAAAATCTTCGGAATCAGTCGGAATTTTTAAACTTTTAAGGTGGCATTTTGATCATCATCAAATCGCGCAACTTTGCCTCCATTTAACCGACCTCGTATCTCTTCTAGTTTCCGAGACCCCAATGATGAGGCTCGAATTTGGGACACCCTGTACAGCTAATTCCCCAGCGGCTACTCGTTTTGCTGTTTCGTTTAGAGACGGACTCTTTATTTTTACTTCTAATTGTTCGCATTCACAGCATGTGTCTACCTGTGAACGTCCAAAAGACAGAGAAAAGTGTTCCTGAAAAACTTTCAAATAAAACTTGTGCTTCACCGATTTATTATCAGGAAATTTGGCACAAAATAGGTCATACATATTTCGAACATTAAGTTTTTTGTCTAAGTAAAACTTCTCTTTTCCTGTATAATGTGCAATCTTAGTGGGAAAACTGCCAATGTGGGTTTTAATCTCTTGTATTATATTTTCAGACTTAGCATTACCTGATACATCTTTTCCACGTTTATCTAGTGGGGCTTTCCCTTGCACAAGCAGGCAAGAAACTCTTCGAATGCGTCAATAACTCACAGCATGAATACTAATGAACGCTTTTTTACATACAATAATCTTACCGGATAGCTAAAATTATATCCTCTATTTTTTGGATTATCCTTACGTGGTCGTCTTTGCTTTATTTCACTCTTTCCCATAAGCCCTTGTAAGTATGAATCTTGTGCATCCTTGGTAAGCATGCTTCTGAATTTAGCAAGTAGGTATTTCAGCCCTAATGGCCACATTAACCTTTTGAAAGCAGTTGAAGCGACACCTACAAAAAAATAATTAACTTAATATTTTACTTTTTAAACCTAACTTAACCTCAAAACTAACCGACAGTTTTCTCCTTGCTCTCGTGCAGGTACAACATTACCTTTATAGTTTACATATTCTTCTCCACACAGCCTCGCTTTTTTAATAATTTCTGACTTATATGTGCTCTTTTTACCCTTTCTTTTCCCAGTTTTTTGGGAATCAACATTACTACTTGTAGCAATCATTTCGGCCATCTTGAATATTTTATTATCATTTTACAGTTCCACGCAGAAACCACACTAGTCAATGACTCATGTGGTTTCAGAAAGGACCCGGTATTTGTATGAGCCGCAGTTTACTAAAGCAAAGCCAGACTCATGTTGTTTCTGCTTGGAATGCTGCGTAGACAAATAAAAAAGGGGTTTGTAAGGAAATGTCAAATTCAACAAAAACCGACTCATGTTGTTTCTGAAATGACCGATTCAACTTTAAGCACCTTCCAAATGGTATATTTATAAAGAAAACTACTAGTTTTTTCTTTATTTAGATTTTAATTGTGATCGTCATAAGAAACAAATTAAAAACTGAAAATATTTTTTTTACGGATTTTATTTGCCACGCAAAATAAGGATCAATATCATTTTTATTCATCAAGTAAATTTGGAGGATAATTCAACTGATAATAAATCTTTGAAACTCTTCTATCGATACACTGTCTAATGATATTTTCCAGATGGTTCAAATTTTTATAAGGACGATATTTATACAATTCATCACTCTGGAACGACCTTCCTGAGGCCGTGTTCCCCAACGAGTATAATCTCCAAAAATTCAAGACCAACGTGAATCGTTTCCTGCGCACACGCACCGCTCGCAGAGCGCCATAAAGGATTAATCCTGCATTGCTGTGCCCTATCATGAAAAAAGAAAAAATATATTGATCCTTATTATGATGATCACAATAATTAAAATCTAAATAAAGAAAAAACTTTATACTTTTATGTATAGGTATAGAACTTGGAAGGTGCCTTAAATTAAAGTATATAACAAAATATCAGTTAGATTAAAATATTTTGCTTTCTCAAAATATAAAATACGGTGTGCAGTGGTGTTATTTCAAAAGGCCATAATACTGCTAAAACTAACTAATCTGACATACTATTTACGGTTATCTCTAAGAAGGTGTACAGAAAAAACAATTTACGTACTGTATTGTTGCGATGTACTTTTAATACAGGGTAATTCAGAAAAAACGAGTAAATCCTATTTTTTGTCCAAACTAAGCGAAACTTGGTGCTTAAATATAATATCTTTGAAGCTGAAACAATATTTCTTAATATAATATTTTTCTAAACTGAAAAATGGAGGTACCTACTTTATTCTAGCGGAATTAACATTTTTTGACTTCCCTCGTAAACCATAAGAATTTTACCGAATTTGATGGGGTGAATTTTGGCTTAATGATGTGCAGAACTTTCGTGATATTAAATAAGTTCTGAATTCATAGATAAAAAATTGTATATTATACAGGGTGATCAGTTAAGGGTACGAAGCGGCTATATCTCGAAAACTATTCATGTTACGATTTAAAGGTAAAAAAATTATTACCAAATATTTTTACATTCCTTGTTCAAATATCTACAAATTTTATAATGACAACTTTCCTTTTATTACCATGGCAACGGCAGGGTGACCGATAATAATTTAGATACTTTAAACTGATGTAACTTAGGTTTGCGGTAACCGAATATAACAAACTAGGGCTTATTTTAAAGGTCTTTTAAACTTGATTAAACATGGCTTCTAAAAAAATTCTATTTATTTTAATGCTAAGCGGTAGGTGGCGCTGTTGAAAAAAATGCTATACTAGTTCCAAATACTTCATAAATGCAAATGGTACCCTACAGATTTTTTTACTTCGTTTGGTAGGTTATTAGTTAAGAAAACGAAATCTCAAACTGCTGATCGATATCTCTTATCGTTTTAAAATTATTGCGAAGATTAATCATAATATTTATTACCCTTAAATGCTGTATTTATAGCGAGGCAGCCCATGATTTAATGAAATAAGACAAAATAATAAAAATTCACTAACGCCGAATGATACAATGACAGTTTCACTGTCGTTGCCATTGCTAGTAACATCTTATTGATAAAAGTATTTCTAGAAAATGCCTTTCACGAATGAAGAAGCTTATGATATGTTAGCTATTGTTTTTCAATGTTTTGAAAATGCAGTTATAGCTTCGAGAGAGTATGCTTTTCGCTATCCATTAAGACCACACCACTCAAGAGATGTATTTCAGCGTTTAGCCCGACGCTTAAAACAAACAAGAAAAGTGCAACCATTTTCTTCTGTGAGAAGATATCGTCGTTCAAGGACAGAAGAAAATATAATTAATGTTCTGGCGTATGTACATGCAGATCCTCATATAAGTATTAGATACATTGTCATAGATTTGCAAATTTCTTTTGGCACAGTACAGACAATTCGTTCTGATCATAAAATGCCTCTATTTCACGTAGTATTACACCAGGCTCTCAAAGAGACCGATTTTGATCAAAGATTGAATTATTGTCATTGGCTTAAAAATATGTCTCACGAAAACCCCCATATCCTGTCTCAAATACTGTGGACAGATGAAGCTTCGTTTGGCAATAATGGACGGGTTAACCTTCATAATATGCACTATTGGTCAGATACCAACCCACACTGGATGCGTGAAGTTGATAATCAGCACCGCTGGAGTGTTAATGTCTGGTGTGGTATTGTCAATGGTATGATTATTGGGCCGCATATTTTTCCAGGTAACTTAACAAGTGTAATATATTTGAACTTTTTAACATTTCAATTACCGGATTTACTGGAAAACGTACCGTTGGAAACAAAAAGAGATATGTGGTTACGGCACGATGTGTGTCCAGCCCATTTTTCTCGTATCGTACAAAACTTCCTAAATGAATAATATCCCAACCGGTGGATAGGTAGAGGCAGTTTGTATCCCTGGCCACCCAGGTCCCCCGATTTGACGTGTTTAGATTTTTATTTATGGGGCAGAATAAAAGATGTAGTGTATAAAACTAGACCAACCACCCAACAAGATATGATAGGTCGAATTCAAAATGCCATAAATAGTATATCTAGGGCAGAAATAGAATGTCAAGTCGGAAACGGCTAAATCGCTGCATCGAAAATGATGGAAGGCAATTTGAACACCGTAAATAAGTTTTAATTTTGTTGTATTATTTAATTTATTTGTTGTTGTGTTTTAGTCCATAGTTTTAAATGTTATTGTAGCTTATAAATAAAAATATTTTTATCGAGCAGTTGCTATAAATATTGCGAACAGCAGTGAAACTCATTGTATCATTCGGCGTAAGTGAATTTTTATTCTTTTGTCTTATTTTATTAAATCATGTCCTGCCTCGCTATAAATACAGCATTTAAGGGTAATAAATATTATGATGCATTTTTTAAATTAAGAAAAATATATAAAACGTGTTCGTTATAAATAAAAAATAAAGTGACTACAACATAGTCATTTCTATGAAGACCTCTAGCCTCTATCAAATTTTTAACAGACAATAGTTAGCTAGAGCACTGTATTTATTTGTATTACTGTAGCGGTCTCGACACTGATCTACTGTCTTCACAATAATTTTAAAACGACAAGAGATGCCATGGTAATAAGAGAAAAATTGCCATTATGAAATTTGTAGATATTTGAACAAGGAATGTAAAAAGTAAATTTCTTACCTACAATAAATATGAAATGTAGCAAATACGACCCCTAGCTGTAAAATTAGGAACTTATAGGTACTTTTATTTAAATTATTTTGGCAATATTTGTTAATACTTTTTTTACCTTTAAATCGTAACATGAATAGTTTTCGAGATATAGCCCCTACGTACCCTTAACTGATCACCCGTATAGGTATTAGAGGTATATAATATTAATAAATTGTACCTAAGAACAAACGTTATTATGTATTTACACAAATAGTTTGTTTTAACCACTTTTAAAAAGTTTCCGCAAGCGTCGCTTACTGACATCTTTAAATTTTTTTCTATATTCCCATACAATTTATTGCAGTATACATTAACTTTGTTCTTCATCTTTTGTTAATTTTTTGTTATATTTGTCTATGAGTTTAATACCCATTTCATTCACTACTTTAAAGTTTTTTACTACATTAAAATTATTTATGTACTCATCATTGCTTTCCCAGTTTTCTGGATTCTCTTTTAAAAAATTTGTGGATAACCGTAACCTTTTAAAAAACCTAAGAGTATTTTTACATATAAATTCCCAAATTTCTTTATGTTCTATTTCGTACATATTACTTAACTTAACTCGTTCCTCACCTCCTTCTAGTGACCCTTCTTTTTCTAGAGCTTTTATAATATTTCTTTAAATGTCAACAGGAATTTCGTTATCAGAGAATGACACTGCGCAAATTTCAGAAGACAAGTATCACAGGTGATTTTTTTTTAATAGCAGCTTCAAGATATCTGTATATCAATAGCTTTTATATTTAATAAGATTTTTGGCAAATTGAAGATCTTAATATGGAGCTTTGCATGGACAGGTAGCGGTGAACCAAGCATTAACATAAACTTTTACGATAAGAATGCATACATCTCTGATACTCTTCCTTTTCCTGACTGTTAGTGTAAACTCGTCCCTATAAAGATATATTTTTAAGCAATAAATAGCTTCGCCATCCAGCGTGCATGATGGAATGCTCCAGGAGCACGAATGATAAATTCTACATTGTCCTTTCCTAAAAACAACTGGGTCAAATGTAAAAATTTTCTACAGTCGTCGCAAGGCCGCTGGGAATCTAAAGCTTGTTCCACAAAGTCAAGAATGCCAACCATTTCAAAATCTTTAAGTTGCAATAATGTATTTATATTTTCAGCTTCTAATGCCGATTTATAATTTAAATTAATGACTTCAAACCAGGATTATCTAAAACGTTTATACAATGCTACGTAGGAAACACTAGAAGAAGGCATTCTTACATCAAAAGCATTTTTTAAAATAAGTTCACAAATATGGTGCCTGCATGATAAATAAATAAAATCTCGTTCCAACAATTGTTCTAATAAAACACTTGCACCATTTAGACGACCCAAGTTGGAGGCAATAGTGTCACAACATAACGCAACTACTGTATCTTGGAGATTCTAGTCCAATAGCGCTTTATAAACTGCAGTAGATTGCTCTGTCCCTGTTGAAGTGTGTAAAACTTGTATCCTTAGAATTTGTTCTGTATCGCCACTTGCAATTAAAGACCTCGGTGCAAAAACCAGGTAAGTCACATTATAGAAAGTTTTGAGAAATTAAAAAAAAAACTTATTATTTTGTTTAAAAATAGGAAAAAGAAAACCATTTTATTTTATTGTGTAGGAAAGGTAATTAAAAATACGCTTAACATAAAATTAAACATCAACGCAAAATTTTGATTTTTTTGTTAAAAATTTGGACTTACCTGGTTTTTGCCCCAAACATAGTAATAAAATAATGCAAAATATGGTTTAAACAGTTCTATTAATCAAACGGAACAAAAAGCAGTACCACTTAACAACTTAACAAAGAGGAGACAAGAATAAACCTACAGTTACATAAATGAACAATCAGAGTCATGCGCATCATCACCTGTAACAACCACTTCTTATGGAACTGCAATATTTTCGGGTTCTCCGAAGATCATTCGATAGTACCAATAGTATCATAGATCGGTGGCCGGTACGTATTTTGTTGATAGAAGCTTAACATCAGCAGCCTTTTTTTCATTGAGCGGCAAAGGATAAGGTTGTATCATATGCGAACTTGGAAAGCACAATGCCACATTTACCTTTTCAATATAAAACCTTGTAAAAACTGGGATGGATGTTGCAATACTGCATTCCACCTATTTAAATCTTTTTTGATACTGCCAAATTCGGTTGTTGCTAAATTAATCTTTTCCTTTGCTAACAAAAGTTGGTTTAAAAAAAGGTTTTTAATGTGTTGCAAAATTCACGATCATGTCCTGACGTTTACAACTTTTTTGAAGTTAAACGTACTAGTTCTTTCCATCCATCAGGAATATGGACCCTTTCTTTGCGTCTTTTGGCCTTTTCAATCAGGGCAAACGATCGGTCGCACGGTAAATCACCTTTTTGTCGACACGGCTAGGACCTGGACTATTTTCATCGCTCGGTATATATTCGCTCCCTGACGATTGAAAAGGTTCTTCTTCTGACGACATTCTCGCGCCAAAGATGACTTGTTGCAGCGCGAACAATACTCTGTTAGAGTTAGACGCATACTAAACCACGGCACGTGACAACCACACTATAGGAATCAGACAAGTCCATACCAAGTTCAACATAAATTCGGTGCAAAAACCAGGTATCTTCTAGACTTGCCTGATTTATGCTACCAATACTTGACCAGGCAAGTGAGATTCAATGCTAATTTACATTAGAAGCGTTGTACTTACCTGATTTTAGCACCAAACGATCCGCAATAATCTAAATACTTAGAATATGCACAAAAGCAATTTTTCATAGAAATTGGACTTACCTGGTTTTTGCGCCGAGGTCTTCGCAATTATATCTGCTAGTCTGTCATGCTTTTCAGATCCAGTTACGTCAGCAAATCATTTTCCATCCAAGTGAACTACAGGAGCCACAAATAGATGATCTTTAAAAGCCAATTTTAGTTTTTCCGCCCTTTCTTTTCTCAGTTGTTGTCTATAACGTTGAATGATTGTTCGACTTATGGATAAAGAAAGTACGTCATTTCCCAAAGCTTTGGCGACAGCACTTAAAATATGTACGGAATCTCAGTCACTTACTTTACGTTTATCGAGAGCTGCAACTACTTCTGTGGTTATTATATCTTTCCTTCCTACCAAACCGTTGCCTTTTTGGTTCTTGTTTCTCAATCTACTTCTTTGTCATAAGAAGAGCTTGTATGCGAGCTGCTAGACGACACTACAAGCAGTGGCGTAGCCACAGGGGGGCGAAGGGGGGCGATCGCCCCCCCGCCCCCCTTGGCCTGGCGCCCCTTTACTACTTAAAAAATAATTCTTAAAAAACAGGATTGATCTTATATTATTTTTAGTAAAGAAGAGTGATAGTAATAAACCTAATAAGACCAGTTTTGAGAGCGTCTCATAACAATAAATTTATTTTTTTTATACATAGCGGATTTTAACTTCATTTGGGGCCAGACCCCTGTTCCCTAGGGAGTATAAAGGTGAATTCCTACAAAATTTGGGCGTGGTCTCAAAAATTTTTTGCCTGCGGCGCTTTCGCTCCGCGATTTGCGCCCCTCCAATAGTTCGCCCCCTCCGCCCCAAAATGTTGGCTACGCCACTGACTACAAGGGCTCACATACTCTCGTCAATCTCCTCAGTACTTTTTACAATTTTTTCACGAGTTCTCTGTTCTCTCTCTTCGCACCTTTGCTCTTTTTCAGTCAGCTTTTTGTCTGCACCATACATAAATCCCGGACGATCTTTTTTTTATTGACTGACCAAAAACTGAACTTTAACTTTTAACATTTTAAGTGCGTTTGCGTGAGTGATATCAAACAAATCGTTTAATTTATCGGTAAACGCTGTTTCTTTTCCCTTTGCGGCATCCGTTTTTTATGAGAACTTTTTTGCACAAGTTCTTCATATAAATGTTGCAATTTTTTTTATGCAATGCTGTAGGTCTCAAGTAGGAATACGGGCTTTGTTCCAGAAAACTAGTACTTCCTCAATTACTAACTTAGCACTTTGATGAAGATTTAACTTTACTTAACGTAAGTTAAAGAACAGTACACTTAATACATCTTTATTGGAAGGAAGTTTACTTTCAGAAATTTGTGACATGTAATTGCCAGTCAGGTACACCAAAGTATATTTTCTTAAACTTCGAGTAGTAAACATGACGGAAGGGAAAAACACAGCTTACACAAATCACTTTAAATTACAAATTTAGCGTTCTCTTTTCGAAAGATAGATTAAAACTAAACCTTGCTTTGAAATATGAATTAAAACTAAGCAGTAATGACAGCTTGAGGGAATTCTCGACCCGCTTTAGGAAAAACAGGTACAGGGTTATCCAACCAAGACTAGACAAGGCGATTTTTTGACTTTTCCTGTACTTTTATAAAAAAACTGAAATAGCCATCTTAAGTCATTTTCTCCCGCGAATTCGAATATCTTCAGCAAAAAACAATTGAACATCAAACAAAAGTACTAGGGGTCACTTTGATATTTTTTTAAATGGGATGCCGTATTTTTAATGAGCTTATCCGATTTCTCATATAAATTTTGATCTAAAATGTTGGATTTTTAATTCAAAAACGCCTTTTTTCTTCAGTTTTAAATTCGGAAAATGTTCGTCTACCGTAAGATTAATACCTGATAGATGGATACCCGTTTCACCTGTTCACCCTTTAACCTGCTTTAAAGCGTCTGTCAGTTAGACAAAATAATCAAGTTTAAAATTTCTATATATTTTTCACGAATTAATTACAAATAATGAAATATTCTTTAGAAGAACGGCTAAATGTAATAAAATTATATTACAAAAGTGGAGAGAATGCTCGACAAACACAAAGAACATTTTTTTAGAGTTTCCAGAGACACATTTCAGTGGATACAATTCTCAGGATTAAGACCCTATTTGAAGAAAGTAAGACATTGAAAGATAAGCCAAGAAAGATGAAAAGACGGAATATAAGGGATCGAGCTATTGTTCAATATTTTACTATAAATCCGAAGAGTTCTATTCCGCAAGCGGTACGAGAAGTAAGGTATGGTCCAGGGCTCCGGAGAGTAAGCTATGGAACAGTTCACAGAACTTTAAAAAAATGTGGTCTAAAACCATATTGCATCCTTCCCGTTCAATACTTAACACAGCTTCAAAAAGAACTGCGATTTCGATTTGTTGCTTCAATGCTGATGAGAGAGCAAGATGAAGATTATAATTTATATAATAAAATTCTATGGAGTGACGAAGCGTCATTTACAACATCGGGGGTATACAATCGGAAAAATACAAGATACTGGGCAGCAGTTAACCCTCATAGATATGAAATGATAAAGTTTCAAGGTTGGAGCTCACTTAATGTTTGGTGTGGGATGTTAGAAAATCGAATTATTGGACCACTATTTTATCGTGGCTTTTTAACAGGCCAAAGATACCTCCATTTTCTTCATAACGATATCGAGGATTTCTTGGAAAGGTTGCCATTGCAAGCCTACAACAATATCATTTGGCAGCAGGATGGTGCTCCGCCTCATGCAGTTCGAGAAGTGGTAACATACCTAAACGAGCGTTACAATCAGTGTATTGGCCGTAACGGAACAATTCATTGGCCACCAAATAGCCCCAATATCACGCCAATGGATACATTTTTATGGGGTCATTTAAAAAATGTAGTTTATCAACGACCCAACAGAAGTCTGGAGGACATTCAGCAAAAAATTATAAATGAAATTAATAGACTTAACCAGGACCAAAATATTGTAAGAGATTCTTTGGAGAGATTGAAAAGGGGGCATCGGTCATGTTTTGAAAATAATGGAGGACACATAGAACAATTATATTATTGAGATTAAAGTTATTCACTTTAGTTTATAGTTTTTTCTAATATGTCATACTTTTTTTATACGTAAGCAATGATAGATTTGCAAAAACTACTAAATTTGTAATTAATTCGTGAAAAATATATAGAAATTTGAAACTTGATTATTTTTTCTAACTGACGGACGCTTTAAAGCAGGTTAAAGGGTGAACAGGTGAAACGAGTATCCATCTATCAGGTATTAATCTTACGGTAGACGAACATTTTCCGAATTTAAAACTGAAGAAAAAAGGCGTTTTTCAATTAAAAATCCAACATTTTAGATCAAAATTTATATGAGAAATCGGATAAGCTCATTAAAAATACGGCATCCCATTTATAAAAATATCAAAGTGACCCCTAGTACTTTTGTTTGATGTTCAATTGTTTTTTGCTGAAGATATTCGAATTCGCGGGAGAAAATGACTTAAGATGGCTATTTCAGTTTTTTTATAAAAGTACAGGAAAAGTCAAAAGATCGCCTTGTCCAGTCTTGGTTGGATAACCCTGTACATCGGCAGGTAAGTAAAATAATAATATTTTGGAAACCCCCGACCATCATAATATTCTTATCGTTTATAAAAAGGATGACCAAAATGCTTAAATTCAAATTATGTGTGTAATAAAATAATTTAAATAAGGGGTACACTTTTGAGAATAAGATTAATTATCTACTTTAGACTAGTATTGTTTAGAAACAAAACAACAGAAAGCGTGATAAAATAAGCCAATATAATTTTTTTAGGCATCATACTTTCGGTTGTTGACGGCAGCCCTTATTTTAATTTTGAAAAATTCTGTTCATAAGATACTATTTTTGTAGCCAAACAAACACTTTTGAAGGGTAAGAACACAGAAATTCAAAAATAAAAAAACCTATATATAGATGGGCCACCCTAATGTATATAAGTTCAACCCTTATTTCGGTAAGCTAACTGACTCTTTTAAATATTTAATATTTAATTTTGCTTGTGCTTATTTAAATTTGTTTTATTAATCAGACTCGTCGTCTGTGACATTGTCTGCTAACCTTATTGGTTATCTTATAAATTTCCTATATCTAGTACCAACCGTCTTTTTTTTCGAATTCCTATACTTTCTAATTAATTTGTTATCTTTGTTTACAATAAGAATTTTATTATCGGGGGTAATACCACGAGTGCTTAAAAATTACCGATAATTTTCATGAAAGCTTGTTATTTATAATTCCACGAGTTCGAAGAACGAGTGGAATTAGTATAACAAGCTTGAATGAAAATTATCTGGTTAATTTTTATGCACGAGCGGTATTTAGGGAGAATATTTCTAGAATGAAATATATATAAAATTTTTTTTTTGTCATACAATTTTCAATTTCATATAACATAATTAAAACTGTAACTGAAATCCAATAACAATTTTTTTTTTATTTTATAAAAAAACTTAACAAATAGCAACAAACAATTGAAAAATATTAACTAATTATTGATTGAATAATAAGAGGGTTTGTTTTTCAAAAGCAATGAATTTCCCGAAGGGAACTCATAACAATAACGATCACGTTCGCAGTAAAAAGGTAAAAAAAAAAACTGTCTCGTCAAATAGGTTCGATTGTTGTGTGTTGGATATACAACGTTGTCTAGGCAACGTTGTATATCCGCTGATATTTTTTTATTTTTAACGTTTCTTATGGGAAAATTTATACATGAGTGAAATATTCACAGTTATTTTTACTTTTACAGACATTTATACAATTAGAGACGTTTATACATTTAAATATCTTTTTAGCTTCTTGCTGTTCGTTACTTTTTTGTATACCCCTGTCCAATAATTCATTATTTATATTTAAAAAATTATGCGAGTCAACATCACCACTATGACTAAACCCTTCTAAGGCTTCTTGGTTAGCACTAGCAGTAGACGATAGCCCTGGATCGCCTGCATAGTCAGCGATCATGTCATTATGCTCTGGGGCTATTTCAATAGTTGTTTTGATTCCTGTTGCTCTGCTTTGTCGGCTCTTGCCTTAACTAACTTTGGTTCGTGCGTTTTCTTTGAAAAGATTTTGCCTGCAAAGTTTTGGCGCCTTTTTCTATTATATTTCATTTAGTGCCTCTCTACTATGGACTTGGATTGGGACCAACAGGGAGCCAGTCTTTTGTTAGTTTATATGTCGTGTCTTGTCTAGATCTCGTATGTGAGTCTGTGATTAGTGGGTTTGTCGATACGTCTAAATGTTTACTTTAACACTTTTTTCAATAGGCAAAAGGGCTAATGAAGACAACCTCTCATATCCAATCGTGTTTCTGGTGTATGTTTTTAACAGCCGTAAGCAAGAAAAAGACCTCTCGTAGGATGCCGACTTCATTTGACAGATGGCAGATGTTGGCTCACCCGACATCGCCCGGTGAAATACCATCGCATCGGCTTAGGTGGCATGAAGTTGCTCTTTGAGCTAACGTTTCGTCACTGTGTCGATGTCTCCGGTTTCCAGGGTGGGAAATATACAAAAATGCTATGATGATGGTTCCAAGATCAATATATTCCGGAGTTAAAAACGCCCCCCGATCGGATCTCCGGGTGGGGGCGGGTCCTGGCGCCTTATCAAGCGAGATTATCCAATCATCCACCATGTCCAGTAGCCATGCGGGTCCTTCAAACAATATTCTAAATGGAAATGGTGTGAAACTGGAGTTGTTAAAAGATCCGAGATTAGCAACTTCCAAATTGACTTCTGCAATATAAGAGGACTGAACTCGAACATCAATGCAGTCCATCAACATCTACAATCTACCAAACCTCATATACTTGCACTAACCGAAACCAAAGTCAGATCATCGATTAGTACGGTCAGCTATTTATATCCTGGGTACGACTTTCATCACCGATTTAGGCGGAATTTTGGCCTTTGTCTCTTTGTCCGGAGTGATACCCATTATAGAGACTTGTTCTCCTCTCTTGCTAATACTGTCGACTTTTTGCAAACCCACCATCCCAATTCCGAAGTTGTCATCCTTGGCGACTTCAACGTTCATAATGTCAACTGGCTCAAATACTCAAACATTACTGACGAACAAGGTCGTGAAGCCGAATACTTTGTCATCAGCTCTGGACTCACCCAGCTGGTGGGTGAACCAACTCGGATTCCAGACCGAGATGGTGATTTTGCTGGTTTGTTGGATCTTTTCTTAACTTCAAACCCCGACTTGTACACTGTCACCGTGAAGCCGCCGTTAGGAACGTCTGACCACAACCTTATTTCGGCACTGAACAAACTGCCAACTAGTGCTGAAGAGCCTCCTAGACCACGCACGATATGGCATTGTACGTCAGCTAAGTGGGAGGACCTAAGGGACCATTTTCGAACCTTTCCTTGGCGGGACGTTTGTTTTATCTCTGATGATCCATCCACCTGTGCAACAGAAATATCGGAGGTTATCCTTACTGGCATGGAAGCCTTCATCCCTTTCTCAAAAAAGTGCCCTTCTAACGGCAAGCCTTGGTTTACCAAAAATTGCGAACGAGCTGTTAAATCAAAAAATTATTTCTACCGACAATGGCGTAAAAATCCTACCGCCGAAAAACGTACCATCTTTGTTAACGCTCGAAACCAATGCAAGCAAACGATAAACCAAAGCAAAGAAGCACACAACCAGAGGATCAGAGACAAACTTCTTGAATGTCCTAGCGGCTCAAGATCATTTTGGTCGGTAGCTAAGGCCGTCAGTCAGAACTTTACCAAGTCAACCATTACACCTCTAACTAGTTCTGATGGCACCATTGCGTCCAAAGCACAGGAAAAGGCAGACTTACTGGCGGAACTATTCTCTTTACATTCAACGGTAAAATTTCAGGGAAATACTCCACCGAACATTACCCCTGTAGAATCGAGAATGCTCGAGATTGTTTTTCGCCACCGCCATGTTAAACGAATCTTGAGGAGACTCGACACTAAAAAGGCTTCTGGTCCTGACGATATTCCAGTAATTGTAATTAAGACATGCGCTGACGAACTGGCACCGGTATTTTGTAGGCTTTTTAACTTATCCTACAAAAAAGGAATATTTCCTTCTTGCTGGAAAACTGCGAGAGTCCAGCCCATACCCAAAAAAGGCAAGAAGACTTTGCCAAACCACTATCATCCAGTCGCATTGCTCTCGCTTATATCAAAAGTTATGGAGAAGGCTATCAACGAAAAATTACTAAAATACCTGGAAGGCTTCAACATTATTAGTGACCGCCAGTATGGATTCCGTAAGTCTAGATCAACAGGAGACCTTCTCGCTTATGTTACTCATGTTTGGAACAACGCAATAGAACACCATGGGGAGTCTCGGGCGGTAGCACTGGACATTTCCAAGGCTTTTGACCGAGTATGGCATGAGGGGCTCCTAACTAAAGTGAGAGCATACGGAATGCCGGTTCAATTTTGTTCATGGCTGTCGAGCTTTCTTAAAGACCGTTCTCTGCGAGTGGCGATGGACGGATTTCTTTCAGACACATTTAACATCAACGCCGGAGTCCCTCAAGGTTCTATATTGTCTCCCACCCTTTTCTTACTATACATTAACGATCTTTTGGAAAAAACTAAAAATCCTATATATAGCTTCGCTGATGACAGCACACTTGTTTCATCTTTTACTTTGGATGCTCGGACATCGGCTGCTAATGCACATCTCTATAGGCAGCAAGAGGTCTCACATCTCAACAAAGACCTGGAAGAAATTCTGTCTTGGGGTGACAGTAACCAAGTAGAATTTAACGCTAAAAAGACCCAGGCGGCAGTTTTTTCTAAAAAAGTTAATGTTGAAGAACCGGATATAGTTATGGCGGGACACTCGATTCCCTTGGCATCATCAATTCATATATTGGGCGTTAATTTGGATAGTCATAGGTCTCAGCCTAGGTAGTCTAGGTCAAAGCCTTGAACATCGAAGGCAGGTTGGCGACTTGAGTCTATTTTACAAATATTTTCATGGCAAGTGTTCAACTGAGGTTGCCCGCTTGATACCACCCAGAGCGGTGCATGGTAGAAATACACGACGAGCCACTGCAGCCCACCAGTACGTGGTTCAGCTTAGTGTCCCTCGAACGACACTGTTTCAAAATTCTTTCATCTGGAGAACGTCATCACTCTGGAACGACCTCCCTGAGATTGTGTTCCCCAACGAGTATAATCTACAAAGATTCAAGACCAACGTGAATTGTTTCCTGCGCACACGCACCGCTCCTAGAGCGCCATAAAGGATTTATCCTGTAGTGCTGTGCCTTATCATAAAAAAAAAAAAAAAAAAAAAATGCAATCGTAACAAACATTAAGTAATTCTACTTGGTTACTGTCAGCCCAAGACAGAATTTTTTTCAGGTCGAGCATTTAAAGTAAAAGATGAAACAAGTGTGCTGCCATGAGCGAAGCTATATATAGGATTTTTAGCTTTTTCCAAAACATCGTTAATGTTTAGTAAGAAGAGGGTGAGCGACAATATAGACCCTTAAGGGGCTCCGGCGTTGATGTTAAATGTGTCTGAAAGACATTCGTCCATCGCCACTCGCAGAGAACGGTCTTTAAGAAAGCTCGACAGCCATGAACAAAATTGAACCGGCAATCCGTATGCTCTCACTTTAGTTAGGAGCCACTCATGACATACTCGGTCAAAAGCCTTGAAAATGTCGAGTGCTACCGCCTGGGACACCCCATGATGTTCTATTGCGTTGCCCCAAACGTGGGTAACATAAGCGAGAAGGTCTCCTGTTGATCTAGACTTACAAAATCCATATTGGCGGTCACTAATAATGTTAAAGTTCTTTGTTGATAGCCTTCTTCATAGCTTTTGATATGACTGAAAGCAATGCGACTTGTTTGGCAAGGTCTTCTTGCCTTTTTTAGGTATAAGCAGTTTTCCAGCAAGAAGATAACATTCCTTTTTTGTTGGATAAGTTAAAAAGCCTATAAAATACCGGTGTCAGTTCGTCAGCGCATGTCTTAATTACAATGACTGGAATATCGTCAGGACCAGAAGCCTTTTTAGAGTCAACACTCCTCAAGATTCGTTTAACATAGCGCTGCGCGCTGGCGGAAAACAATCTCGGGCATTCTCGATTCTACAGGGGGAATGTTCGTTGAAGTACTTCCCTGAAAATTGACCGTTGAATGTGAATAGTTCCGCCAGTAAGTTGGCTTTCTCCTGTGAATTGGTCGCAATGGAGCCATCAGAACGTGTTAGAGGTGGAATGGTTGACTTGGTAAAGTTCTGACTGACGGCCTTAGCTACCGACAAAAATGATTTGGAGCCGTTAGGACATTCAAGAAGTTTGTCTTTGGTCCTTTGGTTGTGTGCTTTTTTGCTTTGGTTTATCGTTTGCTTGCATTAGTTTCGAGCGTTAACAAAGATGGTACGATTTTCGGCGGTAGGATTTTTACGTCATTGTCGGTAGAAATAATTTTTTGATTTAACAGCTTGTTCGCAACTTTTGGTAAACCAAGGCTTGCCGTTAAACGGGCACTTTTTTGAGAAAGGGATGAAGGCTTCCATGCTAGTAAGAATAACCTTCGATATTTCTGTTGCACAGATGGATAGATCATCAGAGGTAAAGCCTAAATTATAATATTTACACATATACTGTATACACTGGCTGTGTCTACATCAGTTCCACCTAAAACTTTGCTTAAGTGGTTAAGTACATGGAGCTTTACTTCCTCCCCCAATTTTTCAGCGATTTCTGTGCAGTGATTGAACAATTTTGTGAAAAACTCATTTATTCTGAAGGATTGTAGTACTTCAAGTGTTCTGTTTTTACAGATTTCAAAACACATGCTATCTTTCTGCGCTAAATTAAGCATGATTAATGAAAAATCCATAAAGTTAAAAAAATATTCCCTGTCGTAGACTTAGGTATTTGTAAATTATTCAGACTTTTACTTCAAAATTCTGGGGTGGCAAAATACTGGGCTCGACAATTCTGGGGTGGTGACTGCCACGCCTTGCCACCTCCGAATTACGCCTATGATAATAATATAACTGCTGATAAAGTAACTTTAAAATTTGATAACAATAATATTGACCATCATCAAATAGTTATTTACTAGTCGAGAACGATTTTGCGCCCGAGCGATAGCGGGGGCTGGCAATAAAGTTCGAGACTAGTAAATATACTTACATCCCATGAAGTATATAACATTTTTTCTCCTTCCCGCAGAATTTATTCTTGGATTTTTATTAATTTTATTCCACGCTTTTCGCATGAAATTATGGACAGCTTTGACCGGTAAATTTTGTAAATAATGTTCATAATAATTGCAATAATTGTACTATTAATATTCATATCACTTAATATTACTCAATTTTTATAAATCATTGTTTTAATATGGCATAAATTATTACCACCCAAGGGTGGTAAGTTGACTTACAACCCGTCGTCAAGGGCAATCGATGCCTTTTTGGTAATTGTTACTTACGGCCTTCAAAACAGTGCCAAAATGCGTTGTTTGCAATATAGGGAGGAGAAAAACAGTTTTAATTGTTAGGCAATAGAACCATAAGGTATTGCATAGCATAAAGTCCAACACATCCGGCTATAATGGTATAAGTTTGCAAATGGTAAGACTATGCACCCTGTTGCTTAATCATATCACGCATATAATAAATTACTGTTTAAAGATAGGTTACTTTCCTAAAGTGTGGCGTTGTGCGGTGGTGTGTCCTGTAGCGAAATGTAATTCTCCTGTCGACTATAAAGACTTTAGACCTAAAGGTCTGTTGCCAATTTTAAATAAAATATTAGAAAAAGTAGTACACATGCAACTTACTGAAAATATAAGCTTCCATAACCTATTGCCTAATAATCAATCCGCTTTTCAAAAGGGACATAGTAAAGTCCATCCGAACATATTTCGTTTGACCTAATGACTGCAGTAAAAGTTTTATTATATTGTAAACACCCAAAGAATCCCCGTTTCCTGCTCCATTGCCAAACCTACGTTATTAAAGAATTTCTTGGTAAAATTACCCATATAAAACTGTCGATGAACATGCCAACCAGCGAAATCTACCTGACCCTAGCTGGCATCACTGTTAATATTACTGAAATGAAATGAAATAAGGGGTAAAAAAAATGTGTGTACTATTTATATAAGCTGTATATACAGGTACCTGTAACTAAAAAGTTTTGAGAAATATCCTAATAATTAAGTTATTTCTTTCTAGAAAACCTTAATTAGACAGTTTATTAATTATAATATATAATATATAACAAATCAAGTAATGTAGGTACCTATCTATTGTTATTATAAACTGGCATTAAAAATAAATGTGGGTTAATACATCTCTACGAAAGCGAAAGCCGAGTTTGTGAGAGGTTTTATTACAGTCATTAAGCCAAATAAAATATGTTGGGAAGTACCTTGCCAGTACTATTTGATTAAAAATACTGGATGATATTATAGGAGCGATGGATTATAGGATAATCAAAGGGTAAAATTAGATTTATCTGTATGTAAAACCAATGTTTTGCTACCTAATGCAGTTCTAACTAAACTGCCTTGTTAAAGGTTCTAACAACTAGACGATTGAGGGTGCCAATAATTGAAAGATGGACTAAAAATTTGGTTATAACTGGGTCTCCCAAAAGTCACGCATAAAATTAATATCAATTAAAGGAAAACGATATAGGAAAAATGCTCGGACCCGTAGATTATTATTTTTTATTGTGCATTTTTTGACATAAAAAAATATTATACAGGGTGTCTCATAGAACAGTTGTCACGTCTTTGAGAATTTTTTAAAATATAATGCCTACTTTTTTATTAGGTTTTCAAATTCTACGAAAAATTCTAAATATTTTTTATGTAGGACTTGCTATCCCGATTTTCAGCTGTTTCCAAGATGTTGACATTTAATTTTTTTTTTATTAAAGGTAATACTTTTAGTACATATTCAGCCCTATGATCAAATGCTCACTTTAACTTTTAACGTGAGTGTTTCCATGACAACAACCGAAAACAGCCTACTTTTTGATTTTTCACTGTGGTGGAGAAACAGCTGAGCGGTTAAAGTTATCGGATGTGATTGTCAGATTTAAGTGTCAGAATTCTTAACCTAAATATAGTATAGATTTTAGATTTTAGAGAGAAAGTTTTATAGTGTGCGTTCGAGATACATTATTTTATGTCGTAAGTACCTATTTATATATTTCAATTGAATGCTTGTTTACATATTTACATTATTACAGCTGTTTTTTTTAGAATATGGATTGGAATCAAAGTATTAACCAGTAAAGAACACAGACACAAGGCAAAGTTTATTTCAATTGGTAACTGTGACAAGTTTTCACCAAGAAAATGGCAAAAGAAAATATTTGATACGTAAAGAGGTTAGTTACTAAACAATTATATGTATTTACCTACTAGGTACTTCATATTAAATGTACTTTTAATTACTTTAGGGCTCCTAGTGGGAATAAAGATTATTAGTATTTGTATTTGTAGTCCGGCTTACACTTATGTATTAACATCAGTAGAATGTGGTTGCTGCATGAAAGTTAAAAGGTACTCAATAATTTATCTGCTTAACAGAAATTGAGAACAACTTGTGTCAGAAAACTCACTTAGAAAAAGAGAGATTATGGTATGAGATGCTTTCCAACTAGACAGATAACTAACTAAGAGATTATTCGCAGTGAAAGCAAAGTATGTATTGTATAATTTTAGTTTTTTTTTTTATTTTAGCCTTTTTCTCAGTGATATAATGTGATGTTATAGGATATGACCAACCTAAAATTACCAGCACATATCAGGACTCACGAAGATTCCAATGTGATTAAACTCGATTCAATTTTATTCACTAATAAAAGGATCATTATCTAATAATGTGAAGGTAGGTCCCGTCTTAAAATATAGTACCTACCTAATTTTTTATTAGGATTGCTCAAACTTCTCTACTAGCACAGCTGCTTACGATCTCTTGGAATATATTTATAAAACAATAGATTCTAATTACTATACTATAGCTCTATTTTTCGATTTAATACAATACAATACAATAGTATTTATTTGTTCAATAATAAGATGCTTACATTTACTATAAACATAATAAAAAAAAAACCAATAGGGGCTGTTGAACAATGTCTGGAGAGATTTTTGTAAATAACCATTTTAAATTTGTAATTACATTACATTTAGACAATGACAATTTTGATAAAATTACACATGCTTAAAATTGTAACAAACATTTAAAATTTAACACTGAATTATTCCTTTATCAGGATCATCAAAGAATTCATTAAGGTTGTAGAAGGCCTTACTGACTAGATATTTTGTTAAGGTATATTTTAGTTTATTCTTTGGCAGGTTTCTAATTTCGTCTGAGAAACAATTAAAAATTTTTATGATGCAGTATTTTACATTTTTTTGGAGGTATGTAAGTATAGTTATAATTTTCTGGTACTAAATTACTTTTATGGCGAGTGTCATAATCATGTTTCACATTAAAATCGAGGAAAAGATCCCTATTATCACATACAAATATTACAGAGTCCAAAATGTACATTCCTATTACCGTCAGAATATTTTTTTCTACAAAAACAGACCTACAACTTTCCTGCTGTTTCATCCTAAAAATATTTCGGATGCACCTTTTTTGCATGACTATAATTCTGTGTATTTCCGTTGAACTACCCCAAAATATCACTCCATATCTTAGCCCAGCGTTTGACTGCGTCGACACTGACATCTTGCTCAGAAAGTTGCATGCTATGGGAATACGTGGTAATATTTCTGACTGGCTGGAATCATTTTTCTCTAATCGCCAAAGAAGAGTAAAACTTTAGGGCTCCTATTCGGAGAAACTAAATATCAGATAGGGCGTTCCCTAAAGAGGCGTAATGGCGTAATCTCTCCCTTGCTTTTTGCATTATTTATAAACGATTTGAAAAAATGATGCAACAGTAGTCATACCTGCTTCTACACTTAATCAACTACTTGAAATAACTTATACAATTCTGCTTAGATTTTCTGTTTGGTGCCAAACAAATCATCTAGTTGTTAACACAAATAAAACCCATTACATGGCATTCTATAAAAAGCAGCAGATTCCTGATTTATACTTAAAATTGAATAATAATTTTATTACAAGAGTAGAACAATGCAAGTTTCGGGGTCTTCACCAAGACTCACAATTAAAGTAAACAGCCCATGTAGACAATGTTGCTGCAAAACTGAACTGCTTATTATGCCTTTGTCAACCTCAAAACCTTTATGAACCCCAAACAATTGTTAAATATATATTATTTTTTGGCCCACAGCCACTTAACTCTTTTTGTGCTTTACTGAGGACAAACTACTCAGAACTTCAAAGATTATTTATTCTTCAAAAAAAAATTATTCGTAAAATCTACTCCTTAAGCCCACTTGAGTCATGCAAAGAAATCTTTCGGTAGCATTAGATTCTCACACTTCCAGGTATTCTGATTCTTATTGCACTGATGTTTGTTAAAAAACACTCCTACAAGTTTTAATATACTTCAGATATAACACTAGAAACTCAAATAAAATCTATATTTCAGGCTACAAAACATCATCATATCGGAAAAGCCTATCTTAACTTCTAAAAAATGTCCTAAGCTCTCTTTTAAAACTATTAATCGATGAACACTCCTTGACATATCTCGGTAGATCATTGTACTCTTTAAGACCTTTGAAAAATAAAGAATTCATAGCTCTCCTGGAATTAGTCCTCTTGATATAAAAATCATTTCTATTTCGAGTAGGGTAATTATGTACATCACTGTTATGGGCAATAAATCCACCAAGGTAAGATGGGAGAAGACCATTTAATAACTTATATATAAAAGCCATGGCCAAAAATTGTGTGTCAGAGGTTACAATGAGGATGGTATATATTTGCCATCTTCCACTCAGTGATGTCCTATGCAGTCCTGACATGAGGCTGTGCAAGCCAGTCAGGGCAAGTTTTTGGTCTGCAGAGGATAGTAGTTTGAATAACTCTAGGACTAGGCTGGAGAAAAAACTGTAGATAGGCATTTATACAGCTAAAAATTCCCACTTTTCTATCTCAGTACATATTAAAGTGCCTGTTACAACCCTACATAAAAGGTCTCGCTTTCATCTACTATAAACTACATAGTATATTATTCGACGTTAGTAATGTGTAGACATTTTAGTTTTTGCTTTCTGCCATGGGGATAATTACTATACAATTTAAAAATATGTTAAAATAAACTTGATTTATTTTTGAATTTCATTCCAAAATTCTCATTCAGCAAACCTTTTTTGAGCAATCATAAAAGTAGGTTTGTCAAATGGGAAACTTCAGGAGTGACATTCCAGGATGCCCTGTAGCTAGGTAAAAAATTAATTTGTAAAATGCTGTTAACAATTTTAGGTTTTTGGAATATCTAGTTGCAGTAGATAGAGAAAACCCCACCACATGAAACACAAAGCCATGAGACATGACACTAGTTTGCTGCTTCCAGTTGTAATTTTACGTTATAAAATGTAAATTTGGTTTAACAATTAAGTTACTCCTGTAATTTTAGATATTAATTTAGTAAAACCATTATATAAACTATTTTCGTTGTTACTTATTTATTTATTAGCGAGCAAAATCACATTTACAATTTTTACAAAATCTGGTAGGTAGGTAGGTCCTGCTAATAATATTCAACACGATTGTCAAGACTAAAATAATATCTTATCAAGAACTTGCTAAATTTTTTTTGTATTTTGGTTTCACGACAAAGCTATAATATTTTTCAGTTTAAAAAGAAGTTAGTTAACGTTAGAATTTTATATGTGTCACTTTCTGCTTACTAAAAAAAGTAACCCAAAACTCAAGAGAAACTTGTTCAAAACAAAATCGTATTCGGGAGTATTTTATTTATTATTTGATAATTATTATAAAACTGTAACCTTGATTGTTTAATCCTTTTGGTGATGTTTTGAGACAGCTTCTTTATGTAATATTAAAATTAGTGTGAAAACTAGAAAATTTTCGATCAGGAAATCATAAGTATACTGTTCCCTGTACCTCCGGAAAAACGTGGTAATTTAACCAATTAATATTTTAAAACCCCTTAACATGTCTTTAATAATTTAGAGTTGACCTTGTTCGTTACTGACCTCGTCGCATTTTAATTAATATAAAAAAAATATATATTAAATCCGGTCCTAAATCAACATATATCTCCACCTAAAATAAAAGTAACTAGAATGTGATACATGCCATAAAAATGTAACCTCAACTGACTTCTTTCTAAACCGAAAGATACTATACCTACTGTTTTTGCGATAAAATTTTAAGGAAGTCTCAGAGATACCTTCATACAGGAAATATAAAAAGGGTCATGTTTTTAAACAATGCTGTTATGTTAAGCGATTCTTTTAGAATTTTAGTATACCTAAAGTTATCTAAAAGTAATTTCTATAATTTAATATTTTTATTATAAATATGGGGCTGTACCCTGTTCCTGTCGCGACTTTACTGCAGTCTAAAGTTTATCCATTGTCCATGTTTCTGACACTAATTGCTTTAATAATTTTTGCACCTCAGAACATTTCAGGTATTTTTAAACTCAACAACTCAACTTCATTGGCATTCTTTCCTTCTACATCTCAATTTCTAATCTTGCCCATTCTATACTAGTTCTTCGTATTGCATCCAGCTGCTTCTGCCTCATTTGCCTACAAACAAAAAATAGTAAAATAACATTCGAACTTATTTAAATATTTTTAGTATTAACTTTGCTCTAGGCTACCATTCCTCGATAGTAATATTTTAGTTTCTGAATTTTACAGGTGCATATGTTCTTTGTTAAGATACTGGTAGGTATAAAAATAGGACTGAATGTTTTTTTAATACTAGTAGACATCATCTCGATCTAATCAAATTTTTAATAAAATGTTAAAAAAAAGGTTTAATAAGATAGAATGTTGATATTTTTATTAAAAATAAACAAAGGAATGCTCTGCATAGGATAGATAGGATAACTAACCTGAATCCTTACCTTATGAGATATTTTTACAAGCACTTAGGTAAGTAAACAACAAAAATATCTACTCTCTATTCTATTTCTAACTTTAAAACTGTTGTAAATATTTTAGAAAAATGGATCAAAGCCCAACGAATACCAAGGGACAAAGCCCTTACTCTCACTTTTGTATTCCTACCTGGGCTTTTGAATTGTGACCCTAGTGGTTCAATTTTTTATAAACATTAGGTACCTACTATAAGATCTATAAATACAACACAAGTTGTGTAATTTGTACGAAACAATACTTGGTTGATCCAGGTTTTAATAATTATCTAGTATCTAGCTACCTAGTTTAAAAACTTACCTCTATTAGGTATAAATTGTTGCCAAAGCTGAATTTAACTTTAACATCATGTATTTTTCAGCTTGTAAATTATAGGAAACTATTTGAAGGCTTCAATAAATATTAGAAAATGGTATAATTCTTATATTTTATTCACTTCTACGTGTAATTCAGTAGCTGGTACGGATTTAGGTAAATAGAAGGAAATCTCCTCGAAATTCTCTCCTCTCATGTTTTGTTATGATCTAAAAGGTATAAAAGTCACTATAAGGGAGCTGTAAATCAAATCAAATCAACTTTGTTCAGTAATTTCAAGATTTTTAAAGTAAAATAATCTGAAAGTAAAATCCTTTGTAAAAATCTATACCAACAATGTACTTAAAATTGTGCTTTTAACTTACCGTTATATAAATATATTTCCATTTCTTTATAAAAAACGAGCTAATACATCGAACAAACGTTGGATTTTTCACCAAAAACTATTCGATTACTAATTTTTGAAGCAAAAATCGCCCAAAATATGTGAATAAAACCCAGCTGTGGCCGTCAACCGCTGCAAAAGTTCATTGACCGCTCGACATTTCCAAACAATCTTCAAAATTTCCGCGATTGACAACCGAACTCGTCCCTGATTGGTTCAAATATGGTAAAGTACTCACTTTAAGGATTGCGTCACTCCTGTTTAGGATGACGAGATCGAGAATTAACACGACCGTTAACTGTAGTTACATCATACCAAAATGGAAAATGGCATTGGATTTTAACCCACTCACTTTAATTTTGAAATTAACGGCTCGTGTTAACTTGTGAGTTTGATCATAGGTCTGATTGTATTTTATATTAGAACATGTTAAATAAATTAGGTATCTTACTGTCATCAACTGTCCTTAATTATGTCAGTACTGACTTTGACTTAAGTAATTTGTCAATTACCTAAAAATGTTTACATAAAAGCAGCGCATCGAAATTTTAAATATGTTGAGGTGTGGAGACAAAATTAGAAGTCTAGCTGAGGTTTGTACTTTGTTTAACGAAAAGTATTCAGAAAACCAAATTACTCAGTCGAGTGTAAGTAGGGTATTCCATAAATTTGAGGAGCATGGTACAGTTAGAGATTTACCTAGAAGCGGTCGACCACTCGTTTTAACCAAGGATAAAAAAATCGATTTAATGTTATCGCTTACTGAAAACCCCCACTCTTAAGTTGTTACTTTGGCGTTAGATAATAAAGCTACTTGTAGTACAGTACATCGATTTTTTAAGAGCGAAAAGTTACATCTTTATAAACCTCTTCTTGTACAGGAACTACTAGAAGATGATTATGATAGACGGCTTGAATTTTGTGAAGAAATGATGATAAGGATTGATACTAATAATGCATTTTTAAGTAATATTTCATTTTCTGATGAAGCTACATTTTGCCTGAACGGGCACGTTAATAGACAAAATTATCGATTCTGGTCTCATGATAATCCGCGATGGTTACTTGAGACGCACAATAATAGAATTTTGGGACCTTATTTTTTTCAAGAGAACCTTACCGCTCAACGTTATTTGAATTTTTTAACATTTAATTTAATTCCGGCATTAGCAGTTCTTTTTCCTAACCAGTTGGATCCAGATATTCCAAATGAGATGGTATGGTTTCAACAAGATGGTGCCCTTCCACACTTTGGTCTGGAGCTCCGAAGGTACCTGGATAAAACCTTTACGAACCGTTGGATTGGTCGTAGGGGTACTATTGAGTGGTCACCTAGGTCGCCGGATTTAACACCGCTGGACTATTTTCTTTGGGGTTATTTAAAGGAAAGAGTGTACCAAAACAGACCTAACAACATTGAAGATCTCAAAGAAAGAATAAGGACAGAAACAAATAAAATATCTCTTGATTTTATAAGGAATGCAGTAAACGGATTTTACCATCGCCTAGGGGCGTGTCAGATAGAAGGCGGTGGACATTTCCAGCATTTGTTGCGCTTTAAGAATTTTCATTTTAGTAATATATAACAAATTTTTATGGACAGTAAAACTTCTCAATAGCGGCCACTAAAAATTTCATTACAAATTGACCGTTTGAGGGGGTGACCGTTTTTGAGGGGAAGGAAAAAAATAAATTACATATCTACATATAACATATGTGTCATGTGAATAAAATTCAACTTCATTAATTAATAAAAGGCTAATTACAAACACATACGTTATTATGTAATATGAACTGTAAATATATAGACATAACAACTTATTTCATAACTCCTACATAATATGTATACATAATAATGTTTAAAAATGTGCACTACATACGAAAAAAAATTATGCTTTGTGAAAAAAAGATTCAATGGAAGTCTGTTTCATATTTTTAATTTTAATTTTTGCTGCTTCATTTTCACATTTCATTAGGATGTTTGAAATATCAATGGCCAAATTGCCATTTTCTTTACCTAATAAAAAATTTTGTACGTCTCTTATTTTTTCACAAACTTCACTCATGCTTTTTAAAGACGAACTAAAAACCTCCTGGTTTTCTTTACTTTTACAGTCTTCATTTTCGGTAGTTTCAGATTGGCTGGTAAACTCATGAATTATTTCCTGCATCTCCATACTGGGATTTTCCGTTGAAATGTTTGAGTCGATTTGAAGATAATTTTCCAGGTTTGGATTTCCTGGGATACCGGAAAACAACTGACTTAGTGGAATATCGTCTTCTTCTTCAAAAATCTCATTCTCTTGGAGAGTTTCTATAAATCCAGCTTTTTGGAAACATTTTTTAATCGTTTTAGATGAAACATTTTTCCATGCTGCAACAATCCATACCATAGCACTTGACAAATTTATGGTCTTTTCTGCTTTTTCAAACGCATCCTCGGTAGCGGTGTTAGTAAAAGTTAAAAGTCTTTTTATCAAATATTTTCTGTATATCATTTTAAAATTTTGTATGATGCCTTGATCTAATGGCTGGCAGTAAGATGTAGTGTTTGGAGGCAGAAAAACAATTCGAACATTTTCCAGTTGTATTTTCGGGTGAGAACTTGCGTTATCCAAAAATAAAAGTACTTTTCTTCTTTGTTTTTTCATTTTGGTGTCAAATTTTTTTAGCCAGGAAATCATTATTTCTGTTGTCATCCAAGCTTTTTTATTGGAGACCCATTCTAATGGTAATTTGTCTACATGTGCTCCTTTGAAACATCGCGGATTTTTGCTTTTTCCTATAACTAATGGGGTCTCCTTCTCACCATCCATGCTACTGCAAAAAAGAATTGTCACTCGTTGCTTAGCTGATTTTCTTCCAGCACATTTGTCACTCTTTAAGGCAAAAGTTTTGTTTGGCATTGCGAGATAATAAAGGCCTGTTTCGTCTGCATTAAAAATATCTTTATCATCATAATCCTTGATAATTAATTTTAACTTAGTGAACCAATCTTGAACACTCACTTCATCCACATCAGCAGACTCACCAGAAATTGTTTTAAAATTGATGTCATGTCTTTTGCAGAATCTATCTAACCAGCCATTTGATGCCTTAAAATCACAATTTTTCAAATTTTCTGACACTTCCAGAGCTTTTTCCTTTAGTAGTGGTCCGGATATTGGAATGTTTTTGTTTCTTGCTTTGCAAAACCACTCATAAACCATTTGGTCAATCGCAAGTCCGTCCGTTTTTGGAAACTTCCGTTTTTGATCTGCATTAACTCCTCCTTCTTCATAAAGTTTTTTCAGTTCAATTTTACTTTTTAGAATATCATTTACTTGCGTTCTTCCAACACCAAACTTTTCCGCTATTTTTTGAGCACTGATACCATATTTTTCACTATCCGCGATGATTTCGAACTTTTGTTTAAAAGATAAACGTTTACGTTTCAGAGACATGATCGACTATTGTGCTGTTAAAATGCAACTGAATAAAATTTTACCTTTTATGAAAACACCTTAAGATTTAGCAAATTATATTTACGTACTTAAAAACCCATTTACATAATTAGGTTTTATCATTCTCCGGTATTTCCAATAGTACCAGTAATAAAGTACCGGCTGGGTGCAAACATTCCCAGAAGGGTCGAGACGACCGCAATTAAGGGTAAAAATTCAAGGTAATTTTCTTAAAAGTTACGGATTCATGTGACCGTGGCCGTTTTAGAAGTGTTTCGGTATTCGAGGGGTCTTTTATTATTAAAAATGCTATAAGATTTATTTTAAGAAGCCAAAACTGACCGTTCAGAGGGGTGACCGTTTTTAACGGGTGGCCGAAATGAGAAGTTTTACTGGATAACCTTTTTGTTTCAATTTTCAAATTAAATGTCAACATCTTGGAAACAGCTGAAAATCGGGATAGCAAGTCCTACATAAAAAATATTTAGAATTTTTCGTAGAATTTGAAAACCTAATAAAAAAGTAGGCATTTCATTTAAAAAAATTGTCAAAGACGTGACAACTGTTCTATGAGACCTGTATAATATTTTCTTATGTCAAAAAATGCACAATTAAAAATAATAATTCACGGGTCCGAGCATTTTTCCTAGGTCGTTTTCCTTTAATTGATATTAATTTTATGCGGGACTTTTGGGAGACCCAGTATAATAAATTCGGTATTATAATATTTGCGAGAATTGGCATAGAAAAACTAAAACTAGGTTCTCTCAATAATTTTAAGTCGACAAAATAGCAGTTTGCTTAAAAATTCGATTTAATTTTTCATAAATTTCATGGAGTTACCTTAAAGTGCCAACAATTGGATAGTTTACACCAACATTGGTTTTATTTGTTGTATTGTCACTTTTCAGATCTTTGGGACGTGCGTCCAATCTATACAGCTTCCACCTGCTTCCTACGAAATCCAGGACAGACAGATAGCGATTCTTACTGGCCGGAATAATCTCGGCGACGGTGTATATTCAGATGCATTACAGGTAACTCCACAAATCTCTAAAACCCATTAATTATACTGCCAGCACATTTTAGAGTTTGTCCCAGAGCATTCAAGGTTTCCATTCAAGTGAGAAAGTACCTAATCAATTTTTTTAGGTTTCGTCAATTTCACTTATAGCTACAAAAACATGTCAAGATGCATTTGGTTCCTATATTATTAGTTCCAGGAAGATTTGTGGTGTTTGGCGAAATACGAGAGCTTGCTTTGTAAGTAAATGTGTTTTTAATAAGCATGCCGCACCTTTAAAATGAATTATGATAACTACAAGTAATTGTAAATTAATTTAATTTAAATTGAAAGAGCAAGATACAGGATGATCACCGGTCGATGGTAGGTACGTTAGACAATATGGAAACGGATAATAGGATCGTGTTTTTTACATAAGCGCACATGCTCCATCTATAATATTTGCAAAACAATTTCCGTTGCACGTCATACCCTTCGAATGACGTCAGTTATCGATAGTGTTGCCAGCTTGTAACCAAAATAACTGAGTGACGGAATTACAATAGTTTTGTTTTCTTCATAAAAACAAGATAAATTTACAAAAATAAACAGGAATTCATTTACTTTATTTGTAAAATCTTCCAGGATGACAACATATACCTAAATTATATTGGAATAGTCATGTAATTTTATTTCTACTTTTTTAAATATGCTTTGGCTATTTGAATAATAAAAACAATAATACAGGGCTCCCCATAATAGACTACCCATTTTATATTATTAATACATTCCCTACGAGATAACTAAAAAGGTTGTTCTCTGTGGAATTATCTTCTGTAGTCTTTGGGATTTAAGTAAATTATTAATCAAGTAGGCGCCTGTCACAAATAAATATTAAATTAATAATTTCGTGGAACGTCATTTTTCTACGAGAAGTTTGTTAGTTTTCATCAATAATTATTTAATTTTTTTGCTTTGAGACATTATTTCAACATCCGTTTGAACTTTCATGGATTACTCAGTCCAACAACGTGTGTTTTGTGTAGAAACTTACATAAGAAGCAATTCGATAGAAGAAGTTAGGCGTGCATTCCGGCGTCAGTTTAATAACAACAATGAGGGTCACGCGCCAAATCGTAATACTGTTAAGTTATGGGTTCGTCATTGGCGTGAAAATTGTTTTGTACAAAATTTGAAGAAGCCTGGACGTCGAAGAATACACAACACCAGAAAATATTGAACGAGTTAGAATTGGGTTTACGAGAAGTCCTAAAATGTTTGCTAATCGACAAACCCTTATCCTAGGAATATCGAAGGGAAGCTTAGATCGAATTCTTCAAAGGGATTTAAAATTTCATCCCTATAAATACCAAATGGCACAGCACCTTAGCGATCAAGATAAATAAGCAAGGTTAGCATTTTGTCAAGAATTTTTGGATTTACATCAAGAAGCAATTCACAGTCTCCTAATGACCGACGCAGCAAATTTTTATTTGAACGGCATGGTCAGTAAACAGAATTTTAGATACTGGTCAAATGAAAATCCGCGTGAAGTCTTTACACAGAACCTCCATAATCCAAAAGTTGTTGTGTGGTGTGGAGTAGGATCTTTTGGTATTATTGGCCCTTATTTCTTTGAGGATGAAAATAACCGCGCTGTAACAGTAACATTCGAGCGCTACGTTAATATGCTAGAGACATTTCTCATTCCAGAATTAAATAGACGAGGATTACTAAACAATGCCTTACTATTCCAACAAGATGGGGCAATAGCTCATACCGCCAAAAATTCAATGAGGGTCCTGCGAGAAATGTTTAATGGCCGACTCAATTCTCGATTCGGAGATTTGCCTTGGCCTTCGAGGTCCCCCGACTTAACGGTAGCCGCTTTTTTCCTGTGGGGATATTTAAAAGCCAAAGTGTTTGCGAGTCGTCCAGGCACAATCGAGGACCTGAAAGTCAAAATTCGTAAAGAACTTGAAGGAATAGACGAAGGTTTGCTACGCCATGTATTGAACCACTTTTTATCTAATATTGAAAAATGTGTTGAAGTTGGTGGAGGTCATTTAGAAGACGTGATCTTTAAAAGTTAGAATTAAATTAGCCAAATATTTATAAGTTATCATAAATCCCAAAGAGTTAGCTGTAATTTAGTAAAATAAAAAGTTTGTTTTGTTAACTAAAAAAATTTTAATTCAAATATTAAAATGGGTAGTCTATTATGGGGAACCCTGTACAAAGATGAATCTTCAATCATCCTCCAAATCACTTGAATCACTCGTTTCATTTACTTCAATAACATTGGGTTGAATGTTCAGTTAATCTAATACATCTTCTCTTTCATACCATTTTAATATCTCGCTTTCTGGGTGCCGAATTGAATTATTCCAAACATCAGGAGTAGCAGTACGCAATGATTATTTCCCCATATTCATACAGTTAGTATCTGTACTGCCATCTCGACCAATATGTCTATTATAATAATTTTTGGTAATCCCTCAAACATATTCAATTGGATTGAACATACAGTGGTATGAAGGAAGCCGCAAAACTTGTCCATAGTACTCAGCCAAGTCATCAACTAAACATTTCTTTGGTGGCTTATGTCTGACTATTTCACTAGAATGTTTTACACTGGCAAAATGTCATAGCAACGGCCTATTTTCTACTGGCAAAATTACTACCTGCACCTACCTGGACAAAATTCACATGTGATTTTTACAGCCACAAATTTTTAATATTTGATCGAAAGAAATTTTGTTACCATGGTTCTGTTAATTATTTAAAATGTCATTGTATTATTTCTTTTTACCAAACGTCGGATTAGTTCAGTTCAAAAATGAGTGTTTCTGAAGAGAAAAACAGATTTGGAATACAATCTATACATACATCTTTATACGTAAAAAAAAATAGTATATTTCAGTACCTACATAACCATACTTTTAAATTTTTTGGGACACTTAAAATGAAAAAGTTAAAGGGGGACCACATTGTAGGGGATCACCCTGTACCTATAAAATGTACATAGTGTTTTTGATTATTTTGTAATAATATTATTTAACGATTGAATTATGTTTAAATAATCAAACTGTTCATACAATAAATTTTGAGTTGTCCAAATAATGGCTCCCCTGTATATTTTAGAGAAAATTATTATTATAATTTTTTGAGGAGGCCGATATAGTAAATCCATGTACCAAGTTTGAATAAATTTTATTATGCCAATCCTAACTTATTCAATTAAATGTAATGGCAAGAGTACGACATTTTTATAGTTTAGGTAATAGGTACAGCAAACACCAGCAAATAATTTCTATGACGCTCTTGTCTAAAATTGCCGTAAAGCTGGACATAAGACACAAAGATTATGTTACATTAAAAACACATTTTTGTTTTACCAATCCGGCAATCACACATTCAAAATAAAAGACACCATTATGTTTTTCTTAGTGAGCCTTTAATTTAACATAACATACCCAAAGGATATAGATTTTCACAAAAATATTAATTAAATGTTCAAACAACCCTCTATTAATAGTCAAACAATATCCTAACCGATCATAAAATTCATTTCCAACATTACTTAGTTGATATTGAGAAATTCTGTCACATTCTAACGAAACTTAGTTTTTTAGCTGGTCTAGATTTTCAAATTTTACATCTCTATAAATAAATTTGTTTAAGTGACCCCACAGAAGGAAGTCGTTTGGCGAAAGGTCAGGAGACCTGACTGGCCACAGGATTAGATGTCGTGGGCCAATAATATTTCCCTTAAAAATATTTTGCAAGTATTCCCTAACCATGAGAGAATTATGGGCAGGACAATCATCCATTTGATACCGCATCTCCTGATTTGCGCGTACAACTTCTTCTAGTGCGGGTTCAATTCGATTTTGTAGTAAGTTCAAATAGATTGCTGTTGTAAGGTTGCCTTCCATAAAAAATGGTCTAATAATGTGATGTCCGTCAATTCCCGCCCAAATATTTAATTTTTGTGTATATCAAAATCAAATCAAAACATGCTTTATTATCATAATAATACAAGGTATTCATAGACAAAGCTTTTTTGGAGTATAAAGAAATAAAATCATAGAACATAAAACAAAAAACAAAATAAAAGCAATTATTTATTTATTTATTTATTTATTTATTTATTTATTTATTTACAATTTAGGATGCAACAGAGCAAATGCTCCAAAAAAGCAACCACTATTTACCTGATAAATTCACAGTAATTATACATCGTAACGTTTAACAATTTACATGAAAAAAGAAAAAAAATTTAATATTGAAATATTCTACTAAACTAATGGGTTTACATAATTCAAGTTAAAAAAATATTTTTTTATTGCTATTTTAAACACACTGAGGCTAGTGTAAGTAACATCCAAATTATTACAATATTGGTTAAATTCAACTTGCATTCTAATTATTGGTGTGTTCTGTCCTAGGTTTGTTCTATGGAATGGAATACTGAATAAATCATAATTTCTTAGATCCCTTCCGGGAACCCTGAAATTCAAACATGACAGAAGAAAGGGGGAATCTATGGAGCCAATAATTAATTTAACTATAGTACAGAGGTCTGAAATAATCCATCTATGCTTTAGTGGCAGCACGTTGAAGTCCCGAGCAGCCCGTTCAACCGAGCAACCAGCTTTAAAAGCCAATGTTTTAAGAAACCTTCTTTGAACTGATTCAATTCTTTTTGAGTGTATGCTATAGTGAGGTTTCCATATCACCGATGCAAAAGAAAGCTTACTGTATACGAATGAATAATATAGGGCAAGAATGCTACGTGGGTTTCTAAATTCTTTACAAGTTCTATTTATAAATCCTAACATTTTATTTGCCTCAGCTATAAGCTTTTCAATGAATCCAGAATGACGCCGAGGTCTCTAATCTTGTTAACCCTTTCTAAGGGGTTACGATTAATGGTGTAGTTAAAGTTAAGCAAATTTTTCTTTTTGGAAAATGTTATAACGTAGCATTTTGTTTCATTTAAAAAAAGGCTATTGTTTTTGCAGTATTGAGATAATCTTTCTAAATCGTGTTGAAGTTTAAGGCAATCGTCGGGTTCGTTAATGGTACGATAGATTTTTAAGTCATCAGCGTACAAGAGGAATTTACTATTGTGAAAGCACTGTGTTATATTGTTGATATAAATAATGAAAAATAACGGCCCCAAGTGGCTTCCCTGTGGGACGCCTGACGTAGCTTCAAATTGAGCGGAGTCATAGCCGTTCACAGCAACAACCTGTTTCCGATGACAAACATAGGACCAAACCCACCCCAGCAGCCCATCGCACACACCGACCTCAGCAAGCCTGTCAATCAACCTGGTGTGGCTGATTTTATCGAATGCTTTGCTGAAATCGGTGTACACGCAGTCTATCTGATCCTGGTTATCGATTCCTTCACAAATGTAATGGGAGAGACAGAGTAGATTAGTTTCCAAAGATCTGTGGGGACAGAAGCCATGTTGTTCTTCGATGATTAAGTTTTTTACGGTATTTAAGATATCGGCATATACTACTTTTTCTAACATCTTTGCAAAAATAGAAATTTTACTTATGGGCCGGTAATTTTCAACATTGGTCCTGTCGCCACTCTTGTGAATTGGTATAATATGTGATAATTTCCACTTACTCGGAAAAATGCCGCTTTGTAGGGATACATTGTAAATATAGCACAATGGTGTAGACAGAGTGTGCATACAATTTTTTATAAATATTGGTGGTATTCCATCTGGCCCTGCCCCCTTGCGTAAATCAAGTCCCTTAACAAGCTCAAGTACTTTCTCCTCAGTAACCTGAATAGCGCTTTCATAACCGCTTCTATCTTTTAAATCTACTTTAATATTGTTCTGTTCTGGCAACCGGTATACACCCCTAAAAAAATCGGCGAAGAGATTGCTAACACCCTGACCATCGGAAGCAGCACGTCCCTCGAAATGGAGATTTTGAGGAATGGTGACGTAAGATTTTCTTTTGCTGGAAACATAGTTCCAAAATTTATTAGAATTGGTAATAATCTGTGCTTCCGTAGTCCGGATGAAATCATTAAAATCGCGGTTCATTAGCTGCTTTGATCGACGACGCAATTGGGAGAACATTAGATATGACTCTCTATCGTTAAATCTTTTATATTTTTTGTGATACTTGTTTTTCTCAATAATTGTTTTTATTGTTTGCGATTTAAAGTAGACTGGATAATTTCCTGTGATTTTAAAAGATGGTACGTAAGTTTCAATAGCTTTTTGCAATTTCAAGTAGAATATACTAACGACATCCTCCAATGATCTTCCCGAAAATAAGTTCTCCCAGTTTGCGGACGCCAAGTCCTGGTTGATAGACCCATAGTCCGCTCTTTTAAAGTTAAATACCTTACAGCTTTGGTGTACAAGTGATTTAAGTATTGCTCCATTAACGTAAAATTCCAGAGCAGGGTGGTGGGAGTCCTCATTGACCAAGCAGCAGTCAGAACGCAATACCTCAGATATTAGTGCCCTGTTACCCAGTACCAAATCTAGAATCTTATTGTTGACATTACATATATTGTTAAATTGCATAAAACCTAAATAAGAAAAAGCGTCAACCATAGAGGACGATCTCTCATCAACATGTGCTGCATGAGAGAAATTTTCATTTTTCACTCTTAACCATTCTATATTAGCCATGTTGAAATCGCCCACCATGATCACCGATCCCTCGGAAAATAAATTTTTATGTCTATATAAGTTTCTTATAAATGTCAGAAAAGCATTATTGTCACTCGGCGGAATATATACACAGCATATGTACACTCTATTACCTGAAGAAGTATTTAGGGATATCCATAGTTCCTCTGCCTCGGATTCCAGTTCCATGCATCTGGTCGCCTGAAATTCATGTTTAACTGCCACAAGCACTCCACCCCCGTCCTTTTTAATAGAACCAGTATTTTCTCGGTCACGCCGAAATACATCGTAATCACTGGTAAAAAGCTTTGACGATGACACTCCACTCCTCAACCACGTTTCAGTCAAACAAACAACATCAAAATTAGTGGACGCTAAATTGTGGAAAAAGCTTAATGTCTTTGTACGAAGGCCTCGCGTGTTTTGATAAAAAATGTGAAGTTTATTCTCCATTGGTACGACTAAATATCAATAGTTAAATTGGGAAAACAAAAAAACAGTTTGGAGTCCAAAGTGTTACATAATATTGGTAATTGATTCCATATTCTTTATAAGTAGAACACGAGATGTTTCAGTCTTTCTAACGAATATAGAGCCGTTCTTCGTCCAGAAAAACTTATAATTTTTGGTTCTAGCGGCAGTTCTTACCTCCTTGTACAGAATTTTATTTGCGAGAGTAAGGTGTTCGTTAAGAAAGAGATTTTCAACTTTCATTCGGGGGGTACCATTTTCTTTTTGCAATCTTTTTGCTTTTGCAGCAGATAAGACTTTTTCTTTTTCCTTGGCGCTGGCAAAACGAACGATAATATTTTTAATCTTATTCGTAGAGTTTTTATTCAGTTGAACTCTGTGAATATACTCAACTTTATCGTGGGCCACTGTGTAGTTAATGTAGCTCCCAATTTTGTCAAGCACAGTTAAAAGATTCTCATTCTCCCTCTCGGGAACGCCCTGAATTTCTATGTTTTGGGATCTTGATAATTGTTCTATGTCATTTATCCTGCTTTCAAGATCTTGAACCTCCTTAGTAAGCTTTTTATTTTCGGTAGCTAATTTATCCATCTTTTTTATATACTCATCGAACTTGGAAAGTTTTTGCTCAAATTCGGATATCTTGCTGCTACAGAAATCAACCGAGATCATAAGGGCGCTCTGTTGACTATGCACTTGTCTTAGCTGTTCCTGCATATCCTTTATTGCATCTAAGACCTCACTGGAATAGGCTGGTGTGCTTAGAATGGGTGCTGTCATACTTGGACCTCCAAAAGAAGCACGCGGTCTCGCAGTATTGGCGGTTGCTGAGCGGCAGTCCTCACACTCCCATCGGACACCTTTCATGCGGATGGCCTCGAGACTTTGGCCGACGATGTTTACACATTCACCGTGAATGTAGCGGGCACAAAAACCACTGCACTGAATTCCGGGTTTTTTGCGATTAACCGACTCATCGCAATATTTGCAGATTTTATTGCTCATAATTAGTTAAATTCTTAATATTTTTCTAAATCACTTTGAGGATTATAAACTGGAATCTCCACTAGTCAGTGTGATATAAATTTCGTAAATTAATTTGAACTACAACCCCGTATAAAAGCAATTATTCTAAGAGCGATCTCACACACGTACGATGTTTACACGAGAAGAAACACCAAAATAACACCTACAGAGACAATAATGTAGTAACACAAACACTCTGCCAACCAACATGCTCATATAGAAACCAAAACAAAAACAAAAATTGTCCATCCAGTCTCACAGGGCAATACATCAGGACCAGTCATCCAAATAATACTCTGTTAAACTATAATAGGCTTTCTCCTTAATAGGAGACGCTGCAGATCTTTTGAATTGTATCTGTGTTGGAGACTGCTTTATACCTTCAGGGAGGTGATTAAATATTTTAATGCTTTCATAAATTAAAGAGTTTTTGGTTAGTGTGCTTTTGGGAATCGGTACTGGAAGATTATTTTGTCTCGTATTATAGGGATTACGAGAAGCAATGCTGCTAACATTGTAATATTTTTTAAATATGAGACAAACAGTCTCAAGTATAAACAAGCAAGGTAGCGTTAAAATTCCCTGCTGTTTAAACAGTGGCCTGCAAGAATCTCGAGATTTTGCCCTGCATATATACCTTATTGCTCTTTTTTGCAAGACAAATGCTGAATTAAATAAATATTGGCTACAGAATCCCCAGAAAGCAATTCCATATCTTAAATGGCTTTCCACAAGCGAGAAATAAACTGATTTGGAGATTGACTTTCCCAACTCATTGGACACGATCCTAACCGCATAACATCCCTTTGCTAGTTTCTTATTTAGAGCTTTCACGTGTTTATGAAACTTTAACTTATTGTCGATCAGAATACCAAGGAACTTAATAAATTGTTTACTCTCTATTTCTGAGCCATTGAGAGTAAGATTGTCACATAGAAATCTGAAACTAAGTACACTTGTTTTGTTAACATTTAAACATAAACGGTTTGCATCACACCATTCTTTGACCTTCCACAGATCATCAGCGACAATGTTTAACAAAATATCCTGTCGGGTGTGGGACCATAAAATTGTAGTATCATCTGCGTATACTGTAAATTGTCCCTGTATATTTAATGCTGCTAGGTCATTTACATAAAGTAAGAACAGGATAGGACCAAGTATAGATCCTTGTGGGACCCCATTCTTTATGATGAGAACATCCGACAAATCACAGCCCGACCTAACCAGCTGCCTTCTCTCAGAAAGGAATGACTCGAACCATTGAAGCGCAACACCCCTAAAGCCGTAACGATAAAGTTTCTCCAACAGTATCCTATGACTGACACAGTCAAAGGCCTTAGAAAAATCACAAAAGACTGCCGCGGCTACATCTCCTCCATTCAGACGCAGAAATAAATCCTCCAGAAGGCTAAACATAGCCTCACGAGTACCCAAGTCCTCCTGGAAGCCGAACTGATATTTGCTTAATATCCTGTGTTTCTTCACAAAAGTTATCATTCTTAACTTGACCAGTGACTCTATGACCTTCGACAATGAAGGCAGCAATGAAATGGGCCGCAGGTTTGCCGGATCATCCGCGTCACCTCCCTTAAATAATGGATTTATCACTGCTAATTTCAGACAAGACGGAAAGGAGCCAGTGTCAAACGAAACATTTATTGACTAAACTAGAACCCTGAGAGCACTAGGGTAACTACAATTTTTTGGCTCCAACGCAAAATATATAAGAAGCCCCCCCCTTTCAGTCACAAATCACAAATACTAAATAAAAATAAAACAACGAACTTTTAATTTATTTTACATATAACTTAATTAAATATATCTTTGCATCAAAGTAAAACAAAACTTTAAATTTAAACCAAGTTCAATAATTTGTTATTAAAGAAGTTGCAAATTGTAATCAAATCTCCCGCGTTTAAAACAAAACTCAACTAAATGTATTAAACCCTAAAATGATTTTTTTCTCGCTTTATTACACATTGCAAATTGATTAATTAAATTTTTAAGGTCTAATTTGTTCGCAGCTTCACTTTCGACGGAAATTAGACAAAACCTACAGTGGGCCCCCCAAGCTTGGGGGCCCTAACGCATTGCGCTTACTTGTCTTATGGAAGTTACGCCACTGCCTGAGAGCCTCATCAGGGAGCGCGTCTAAAATTTTAATAGATAAATAAATATAGTCCTCACTTCATCGAGATCAGTGTGAGACATGTAAAAAGAGTCGGGGATAGATACATGCTGAAGATAAGATAGAGGATCAATATTTGCTTTTAAATCCTTCGTTATTTGTTCAGCAACGTTACAGTAAAAGTAATTAAGCGAGTTAAGGTCAAAAGCCACTTGATTACCTACAGAGGCACCCCTTAGATCATTGATAATATTCCAATGTTCCTTGGCCCTATTATGGGATCTGTCTATTCTCTCTTTATAATATAGTTCTTTGGCAGCTTTTATTACTCTTCTATATATACTTCTGTATTTAACAAAATAGTCAAGGAAATATAAGCTTGTGGTGTATTTTCTAACTGTATGCAATGCTCTCAAATTGTTAGAAGAAGTCCTTATACCAGAAGTTATCCATGGTTTTTTATACTTTTGTTTAATTTTGCACAAAGGAAAACAACTCACTTCAAACAGATTCACAACAATCTCATTAAAACATTGCAGAAAATCGCAAGACTTAACCACCATCCGCCAGTCTGCCGCTGCACTATATTGACGAAACCTACCAAAATTTGCAGAACTGTCTATTCTGCCATATTTGAATTGAGTTTTTCGCTTCTTTATACTAAACCCCACTCTAGCCACAACAGACTCATGATCCGATAATCCAGATGGTATAACAGCCACATCATTACCCTCCTTAGAATCAAAATTGAAACAAAAATAGTCAATAACAGTACTTGAATGATTTGATATCCTGGTCGGCTGACTGACAAGCATGGTCAAATTAAACGAAATGAAAAGATTCTTTAAGTTTTGGGTATCAGGACAGTCAGCCATATAGTTAATATTAAAATCGCCAGTCAGAATAATCTTTGATTTAAGAGGAATGCTTAAAAGAAGTATCTCCAGCGACTGCAAGAAATTCCCTATGCTACCACCCGGAGGTCGATATAAACACACCAAGTAAACATCACAAGACTTATTAAATACAACAGAAAACTCAAACTCACCCGCTGCTAGCAAAAAGTTATACTTATTAACACTAATCACTGAAAACGTCTGCAAAAACCGATCCCTAACCAAAATCATTGTTCCACCGTGGCCCAAGTTAGTTAGTTACTTCTCTCTTAATTTAAGAGAGAATAATGTAATATCTCATATTTAGCTATAATTAAAGCGCCTTCAATGAAAATGTTGTCACTGACGCTACTTCTTGTTTTGTCAATGCCAAATAATAATTTGTTGGTGTTTTCTGTATTGCCTAAACTATGAAGATTTCGTAATTTTGCCATCACATTTAATTAAATAAGTTAGGACCAGTTTATTAAAATTTATTTAAACCTGGCATATGGGTTTATTATGTCCGCCTCTTCAAAAAATTATAAAACAATTTTGCTGTTAAATGTACAGGGTGTCCAGTTTTCGTATGTTTTATGGGTAATCTGCGTTATTAGTAAAGATAGAAGGTTGCGGTTTTCGCGGCACTGTGTTACTTTTTTGAGAAACAAATGATGCCTCAAACAGAATATACATAGCCCCCTTAGTTTTTGAAAATTTTGCATTTTGGGACACCCCAACACACCTCCAATTTTGAGCTTCACATTAAAAACAGCTATAAAGCAATATATATTTTTAAAAAGCTTGTGATAAACTGAATCATAATAGCTAAAAATATATAGGGTGTCCTATTTAAAAGTTGCTCTTTTTCTCGAAAACAATTAAACATAGAAAAAAAATGACTAAGCCACTGGATTCTACGTGAAAAAAACTAATAAATTCATTTTTACCTTTTTGATAGGTTGCAGGGTTACGCTATACTGGGGGGGGGGGGGGGGGGTCCCAAAATGCAAAATTTCCAAAAACACCCCGTAACTAAAAAACTAAGGGGGCTATGAAAATTCTGTTTGCGGCATCATTTGTTTCTCAAAAGAGTAACAAAGTGCCGCGAAAATCGCAACCTTCTATCTTTACCAATAACGCAGATAAACCGTAAAACATACGAAAACTGGACACCCTGTACAGGGGAGCCAATATTTAGCCACATCAAACTCTACATGGGATTTTCTATGTTCAACTAAGCCATGCATCACCCGGTATATTTGTTATGAAAATAATATTGCTTAAATATCCCATCGATTTGGTCAGTTTAAGCTTCTCAATTATTATGCATGGTTTATTTCTGTAAACTCTAGATTTCACCTAACCTTATAGAAAATACATGGGGTCGGATCGCATTATCATAGTGACATTGTCATTTTTCGAGATACTATGCTCAGGAAAATTTCCATTAAAAATACATTTTCCCGGATAAAATCGAGCAGACATTTAAATTAACGTTAATATTTTTAGAATATAATGTTATCTATTGCTTTCATAAGAAAATACAGATTACTCTCATTTTAAAGGTCTGATGTGAGTATTTTAATATTTTGTAAGTTTATAGGTCTGACGTATATTTTATCAGAATAATTGTTGTTTTTCATGTTAGGGAGATTCAGGCGGACCTCTTGTAGCCGATCAATATCAAATAGGCATACAGTCAATTTCAGTAACTGGAGTCTGTGGAGATGGTCCAACAGTCTATACCAAAGTGTCTGAGATGCTGCCATTTATCAACCGATTTCTTAAACCGTATTAGTAGATTTTTTTATATATGTAAATTGATTTCTAGTTGATTTATAAAATAAAGGAGATACTAATGATAAGGTTATTATTATTTTACGGACTCTTGTGGTAGAAACTTGGGTTTCCAGGAACATTGGTGACAATAACAATTCAAATATACATCTGAAAATGCTCCGGCTGAAGAGTTTTAATTTAGGACTTTTTTAAAACTATTATTAGGTAATGTTCTTGATACATGGTAGATAATAGGGTAATTAATATGTGATGGGCTACATGCTTGGTGAAATGGATATTCCATAGTAGAGAAAATTAAAGTAGTACTTGTTATATTTCACAATATATTTCAGTTTCCTGACACGTGTTTTAACCCATGCGGGTCATTATCAAAGGCATTATGAGACAATAATAAATTCTACATGTCATTAAAATAAAAATTGACAGATAATAGGTTATTTTGGTCCTTAATTTACAGTAAGTCACGGATTCTTGTTTGGGTTTTCATGATAGGTAAAACCTTTGACATCTGTTGGGTCTTCGAAAACTTATTAGGTCTTTTCATTTAGGTAAAAAATTTATATCGACTTCTTGCCTTGATCGAGGAGTGCGTTGTGCCGAGGTTGATTTAGAGTTTTCAAGTGCAAAATAATTTGGCGCCTTTCTCAACAATGTTTTGTTGTTAGTGAATTTAGTGCCTCTCTACTATTAGTTGGGACCATTAGGGAGCCAGTCTTTAGGTAGCTTATAGGTTGCGTCTTGTCCAGCTCTCGTGTGTGTGTCCATTATTAGTTGGTTTGGCGATACGTCCGTACGTTTGTAATAGTCCGTGATAATTTTAAAAAAGAATTCGTTAATTGTTGGTACGTGAAAGTCCTGATGTAGCACGCGGTTCATTGTGTACCTGGGGACATCTGCGATTAGCTTCAGCGCCCTATTTTGAATCATCTGAAACTTATTTAGCTCCGCCCTGCTTATGTTACACCACGAGGGCGCACCATAAGTCAGAACCGGCCTGACCAGGACCTTGTAGAGGTTTACTTTCGTTCTGTTGCTAAGTCTACTTCGCCTGTGAAGCAGGGAGTAGATGGAGCCTAATTGTTGCAATGCTAGCTTGACTCTGTAAATTGAATTAAGCCTCCAGTTTAGTCTTCGATCAAAGATAAGTCCTAGGTATTTCACTTCCTGGCACCAGTTCACTTGGACTCCATTGACCCTGAGCCTGGTCTCAGGACGTCTAACATTACTCTTTGAGAAGAATATGGCTTTCGTCTTGGACGGATTCAGACGAATCTTCCAAGCCGAAAGCCATTTTTCTATAAGTTTAATATGGCGCTGCAACCTCGAGACAACCAACCACGGTTGTTTGGATTTTGCAGTAATTGCAGTGTCGTCGGCAAATAAATAGAGCTCATTTTGTTTATCTTTCGGTATGTCGTGAGTGTATATGTTGTACACAACATCGGAGAGAGAGGTGAGCCTTGCGGCACTCCCGCCCTGATGCGTTTAGTCAATGAAAGCGCGTTCTCCGACGATACTGCAAAACGTCTATTTTCCAGAAAAGAAGCTACTACCTTGATGAGGTAGTTCGGAGCTCCAAGTCTTATCATTTTTAGTAAGAGGCCGTTGTGCCAGACCTTATCAAATGCTTGGCTTATTACATCTTAGTAATAAAATTAAGAAAGTGATATTGTGTATAATAATAATTATGGGTTTTATCGTTGGTAATTATTGACAGTGTTTATTGCATATTTATCCTAAGTTAGTTATTAGACTATTAAGCATTAGATTGGCAACTGAAGGTATTTCAATTTGATTATTAACAACATTACATCGACTTCTTAAGGCTTTTTTGATTGCTAATGTTTCTAATAGGTTGAGTTTTCTACCCTTGTGTTAAATATATATCGGTTTTATTTTGTTGGATATTGAGTGGTTATTTATTATACAGTGGTCCGCTATTCCTGTTTTATTTTGTTTTTTTAAGATGGATGTTTTATGTTCTTTGAGCCTAGTTTTAAGGTGGTTTCTACCTGTTTGACCTATATGGATTGCATCATAGTATTTGGTAGACCCTGCTATAATGCCTTTGATAATGACCCGCAAGGGTTGAAACACGTGTCAGGAAACTGTAATATCTTGTGAAATATAACAAGTACCACTTTAACTTCCTCTACTATGATAATAGGGTAGACCGAGGACAAAACAAATATCGATATGAAAGTATATATATATATACCGGGTGTTGCATCGTCGAGCGGGACATAGGAAATCCCATGTAATTTTAAATGGGGTCAATTATTGGCTTCCCTAATTATTTTAGAGAAAAATTCTATTTAGGTTTATTAAAGAGCACTAAAACCCACATTCAAAAGAATAACTTTAGATATTTTTGATGAGCCCGTTTACGGGTTATCGCCGATTTCTTTTTAACTATTTCTCCTTTTTATGGCCCCGTATTTGCGGGCACCAGTCAAGGTAAAAGATGACTGTCAAATAAAGTTGTCATTTTGAAATGTGTGCTTTATTGTTATAAAAACTCTTACATCGAAAATATTAAAGGTGTATTTATGAGTACAAATTAATCTGAATAAAACTAAAATAAAGTATCCAATTACAAGGTTAATTATGACATTTTACATGTTTCAATATTTTACTAATTAATAGGTAGGTACTATTAAATTGTTAGAACTTTAGGATTTAAGAAGATGTTCAAATATTCCTCCATTGACTGCTAGACAATAACCGAGGCGATCATAAAATTCTCTTCTTACATTCGCTAGTTGGTAAACTGAAATTCTATTGCATTCGGCAGAAATAGCATTTTTTAACTCGTCTAGATTTGGGTATTTTTTATCTTTGTATATCCTGTTTTTTAAATGGCCCCAGAGAAAGAAATCATTTGGCGATAAATCAGGAGACCTGGCTGGCCAATTTACTGTATGATTTAAGCCAATAACATTTCCATTAAAAGCACGGTTTAAATATTCCCGGACAGCCAGGGTACTATGTTTGGGCAGCCATCCATTTGGTACCAAACTTCCTGATTTTCCCTGGCGGCATCATGTAAAGTAGGTAAAATATGATCTTCAAGTAGTTCCAAAAAATATTCTGCATTTAAATTTCGTGTAAGAAATAATGGCCCGATAATATTTTCTCCGAAAATCCCAGCCCATACATTAACTTTTTGTGGATATTGCGTCCTTGTTTCCACAAACCTGTGTTGGTTTTCTTTGCTCCAATATCGATAATTTTAAACATTGGGTTCATTGTTTAAGGTAAATGTGCATTCGTCAGTGAAACAAATGTTTTTTAAAAATTCCCTATCCATGTTTGCTCTTTCCATCATACCAAAACAAAACTCCTGTCGTCGTATTTCGTCCCTATCTCTTAGCTCTTGGTGCTTTTCATATTTGTATGAATAATATTTATGTCGTTTCAAAGCTCGTAACGCTGTGGTGTGATCTAATCCTATGTCATCCTCAAGTTTCCTTGTGCTGATCTTCCCATCATTTTCTTCCACGCACAATAAAACTTGCCCCTATCATTTCTTGCATCTCTTCTTTGTTCCTGCCTTTCTTCACATCTGCAGTTATTTATTACAGTGCCTTTTGTCTCAAATTTCTTGATAGTCCTTTCGACTGTAGATTTTGCAGGTATCGGTCTATTCGGATACAGAGCAGCAAACATGTCTGACACATTTTGATAACTATTTCCTTGATAATACCATTTAATCATCAATATTTTTTCTTCAGAAGTGTAATTCATGGCTAATATTTTCGATGTACGAGTTTTTATAACAATAAAGCACACATTTCAAAATGACAACTTTATTTGACAGTCATCTTTTACCTTGACTGGTGCCCGCAAATACGGGGCCATAAAAAGGAGAAATAGTTAAAAAGAAATCGGCGATAACCCGTAAACGGGCTCATCAAAAATATCTAAAGTTATTCTTTTAAATGTGGGTTTTAGTGCTCTTTAATAAACCTAAATAGAATTTTTCTCTAAAATAATTAGGGAAGGCAATAATTGACCCCATTTAAAATTACATGGGATTTCCTATGTCCCGCTCGACGATGCAACACCCGGTATAACAAGGGTTCTTCAGACCCGCACATGTATTTTAATAGAATTTAAACTTTAGCCGCCATGTCATCTTGTCAGTTAGATTATATTTGTTCGTCTATGGATGCTGCATACCTGAGCAAGACTTTTATTTATATTTGCTTCAGGATAATACAGAAAATATAGTAATAACCGATTATTATTAGATTTTTTTTGGTGTTCGAGGCGCATCGACTGCTGAGGTCACTCGCACTATTATGTTTTTAACAGTATAATGTTTTGTTTACAAGAGCTCGGTGCTTAAACATTAGTACTCGCAACCAGGGACCCGGACCGGAACCGCTAATTGGTAACAACCGGACCGGAACAGATATATTTTGTGGACCGGAATCGAAACCGAACACATATTTTACTTGAAAGAAAATTTTGGTTGCAGAACCCGAACCGCAAAAATTAAAACGGTTTTTTTGGGTTTTTTTCGGTTTTCAGAATACTTTGTCAGATCAGATAGTTTACACATGCCTTTGCAGTAATTAAACCTAACCTAATTTTAAGTTTCTCTATAAATTTTGTTCTGTGGAGACACTTTCGACCACAAAATAGATAAGAGGTATTGCAGGCGAATTTACTCCCCTTTTGGCAAATAAATCTGAGATCTTGCTCTAGAATATTCTACTTGTTTTTCTCTCCCTCTTAGTCTTTATGCAAACTAACAAAGACTTGCCAACCATTGCCAACTATATTATAGTGGTCGCATTTGTGGCGACACAGTTTGTTTGATTTTTTTGAATAAAACGGGATTAAAAATTCAAAGTTTATCCAAAACGGTCGTTTTCGGATCGGAACCGTATCTGAATCGAAATTTTATATTTTGGAGGGAACCGGATCAGAACCGTTTAAAATTGGTAGGAACCGAATCGAAATAATTGTTTAGGAACCGGAATTGTAACGGTACCTAAATTCTCTATTTCATCTGGAACCGAAACCGGAACGGAACCGATATTACATTCCGGTATGGGTCCCTGCTCGCAACTAGCCACTAAGCTACTAAACCATTTTACTACACGCCAACTAATAGCAATTCCACCAGATAAACCGCAAATTCGAACCACTGCGCACCGCAGTTATGTGAAGAGAATACTGACGAGGTTCCCATGGAAACTGCCAATACAGCATTTTAACCTAGCTTATAAATGCACTAAAATCTCTCAATAGCGACCACCCTCGGGGAATCAAATGTTGATCGGTTAACAGGGGTGGTCGGTTAATACAGAAAAATTAAAACAATTGGTAATAAGTATCTACTAACTAAAATTAAATGAGATGAAGCCAATTTACCAATATGTATATACTGCACGTGCTTACTAACATATACAGGGTGTCTCAAAAGAATGGAATATTGCAAATATCTCCTTAATCAATGCATTGTCATAAAAACGCTCGGACACGTCGATTTTATTTTTATTTTTTACACATTTCAAAAATGTTTGTTTCTATACAGGATGCCCCACAAAAGCTGGGGACACGACTACTTCGGTTTTTCAAATGAAACACTACTTTTTTTTTTTTTGTAGTTGTACAGGGTTATCCAACCAAGACTAGACAAGGCGATTTTTTGACTTTTCCTGTACTTTTATAAAAAAAACTGAAATAGCCATCTTAAGTCATTTTCTCCCGCGAATTCGAATATCTTCAGCAAAAAACAATTGAACATCAAACAAAAGTACTAGGGGTCACTTTGATATTTTTTTAAATGGGATGCCGTATTTTTAATGGCTTATCCGATTTCTCATATAAATTTTGATCTAAAATGTTGGATTTTTAATTCAAAAACGCCTTTTTTCTTCAGATTTAAATTCGGAAAATGTTAAAAATAAAAAAAAAAAAAAAGTAAATTAAAAATCCAACATTTTAGATCAAAATTTATATGAGAAATCGGATAAGCTCATTAAAAATACGGCATCCCATTTAAAAAAATATCAAAGTGACCCCTAGTACTTTTGTTTGATGTTCAATTGTTTTTTGCTGAAGATATTCGAATTCGCGGGAGAAAATGACTTAAGATGGCTATTTCAGTTTTTTTATAAAAGTATAGGAAAAGTCAAAAAATCGCCTTGTCTAGTCTTGGTTGGATAACCCTGTACAGGGATTTTTTGACTTTTCCTGTTCTTTTATAAAAAAACTGAAATAGCCATCTTAAGTCATTTTCTCCCGCGAATTCGAATATCTTCAGCAAAAAACAATTGAACATCAAACAAAAGTACTAGGGGTCACTTTGATATTTTTTTAAATGGGATGCCGTATTTTTAATGAGCTTATCCGATTTCTCATATAAATTTTGATTTAAATGTTGGATTTTTAATTCAAAAACGCCTTTTTTCTCCAGTTTTAAATTCGGAAAATGTTCGTCAACCGTAAGATTAATACCTGATAGAAGGATACCCGTTTCACCTGTTCGCCCTTTAACCTGCTTTAAAGCGTCCGTCAGTTAGACAAAATAATCAAGTTTCAAATTTCTATATATTTTTCACGAATTAATTACAAATAATGAAATATTCTTTAGAAGAACGGCTAAATGTAATAAAATTGTATTACAAAAGTGGAGAGAATGCTCGACAAACACAAAGAACATTTTTTGAGAGTTTCCAGAGACACATTTCAGTGGATACAATTCTCAGAATTAAGACCCTATTTGAAGAAAGTAAGACATTGAAAGATAAGCCAAGAAAGATGAAAAGACGGAATATAAGGGATCGAGCTATTGTTCAATATTTTACTATAAATCCGAAGAGTTCTATTCCGCAAGCGGTACGAGAAGTAAGGTATGGTCCAGGGCTCCGGAGAGTAAGCTATGGAACAGTTCACAGAACTTTAAAAAAATGTGGTCTAAAACCATATTGCATCCTTCCCGTTCAATACTTAACACAGCTTCAAAAAGAACTGCGATTTCGATTTGTTGCTTCAATGCTGATGAGAGAGCAAGACGAAGATTATAATTTATATAATAAAATTCTATGGAGTGACGAAGCGTCATTTACAACATCGGGGGTATACAATCGGAAAAATACAAGATACTGGGCAGCAGTTAACCCTCATAGATATGAAATGATAAAGTTTCAAGGTTGGAGCTCACTTAATGTTTGGTGTGGGATGTTAGAAAATCGAATTATTGGACCACTATTTTATCGTGGCTCTTTAACAGGCCAAAGATACCTCCATTTTCTTCATAACGATATCGAGGATTTCTTGGAAAGGTTGCCATTGCAAGCCTACAACAATATCATTTGGCAGCAGGATGGTGCTCCGCCTCATGCAGTTCGAGAAGTGGTAACATACCTAAACGAGCGTTACAATCAGTGGCTTGGCCGTAACGGAACAATTCATTGGCCACCAAATAGCCCCGATATCACACCAATGGATACATTTTTATGGGGTCATTTAAAAAATGTAGTTTATCAACGACCCAACAGAAGTCTGGAGGACATTCAGCAAAAAATTATAAATGAAATTAATAGACTTAACCAGGACCAAAATATTGTAAGAGATTCTTTGGAGAGATTGAAAAGGGGGCATCGGTCATGTTTTGAAAATAATGGAGGACACATAGAACAATTATATTATTGAGATTAAAGTTATTCACTTTAGTTTATAGTTTTTTCTAATATGTCATACTTTTTTTATACGTAAGCAATAATAGATTTGCAAAAACTACTAAATTTGTAATTAATTCGTGAAAAATATATAGAAATTTGAAACTTGATTATTTTGTCTAACTGACGGGCGCTTTAAAGCAGGTTAAAGGGTGAACATGTGAAACGGGTATCCATCTATCAGGTATTAATCTTACGGTAGACGAACATTTTCCGAATTTAAAACTGAAGAAAAAAGGCGTTTTTGAGTTAAAAATCCAACATTTTAGATCAAAATTTATATGAGAAATCGGATAAGCTCATTAAAAATACGGCATCCCATTTAAAAAAATATCAAAGTGACTCCTAGTACTTTTGTTTGATGTTCAATTGTTTTTTGCTGAAGATATTCGAATTCGCGGGAGAAAATGACTTAAGATGGCTATTTCAGTTTTTTTATAAAAGTACAGGAAAAGTCAAAACATCGCCTTGTCCAGTCTTGGTTGGATAACCATCAATTTTTATTTTAATGACATGTAGAATTTATTATTGCCTCTTAATGCCTTTGATAATGACCCACAAGGGTTGAAACACGTGTCAGGAAACTGAAATATATTGTGAAATAAAACAAGTAGGTACTACTTTAATTTCCTCTACTACCATTTTTTTAACATTTTTGTGTTTTACGGAAAATTCTACAAAGATTTCATCTAACATAGTATGATGGCAAATATAATACAAGGTGTAAAAAATTAGTTTAAACAAAATTGAAGATACGTGTTTTTAGTCTAATTCCTCGGTAAAAGTTGCACCTGTTCAAGTACCAGTAAACCAAGATGAGTTTTAATTATTTCTATTTTGCGTGTCTCACGCTTGTCAATCAATTGACATAAGTTTGAATTGTAATGTAATATTTACAAAAAGTAGTGATATTACTGCACACTATGCGTTATTTAACCGACGAACAGCGAACCGAAATATTAATATTGAGGGGCAGCGGCGACCGAAAACGAAATCGACAAGAAGTTTGTGATTTGTTTATTGAAAAGTATCCGAACCGGCAGATTACTCAGTCGGCGGTAAGCAAAATTATACAAAAATTTTCAACATATGGAAATGTTAAGAATCTACCAAAATCCGGGCGAAGAAATTCCTTAACTGATGATAAAAAAATAGATTTGTCTTTATCTATCTATGAATATATTCACTCCTGACTTAATTTATTATCAAGAAACAATGAATCACATAGAAGTTAAATCCACAGATTTTTTAAAAGAGAAAAATTTCATCCGTATAAAGCTAATTACGTGCAAAAGCTTTTCGATAATGATTCAGTGCGGCGCCTGAATTTTTGTGAGCAAATGATGGAATTGTGTGATCAAAATTCAAATCTCTTACGAGGCATCCTATTTACCGATGTAGCAACTTTTTGTCTCAATGGAAACGTTAATAAGCAAAATTATCGTTATTGGGCTCCGACTAATCCACATTGGATCTTAGAAAACAACACGCAATATCGGCAGAAAGTAAATGTTTGGATGGGGGTAATTAACAACAGGATGTTGGGACCTTATTTTTTTCAACAAACACTAACGGCCGAGAGATATTTGGATTTTATAACATTTGTATTAATTCCTTCTCTGGCAGTTATTTTTCCAAATGATCACGATCCAGATATTCCTGGACAACAGATATGGCTACAGCAAGACGGTGCCCCGCCTCATTATGGGCATGCAGTTCGGGAATATCTGAACACAATTTTTCCAAACTGGTGTATTGGAAGGAGCGGGGCGGTGGAGTGGCCGCCTGGGTCACCTGACCTTACCCCACTTGACTATTTTGCTTGGGGATACTTAAAAGAAAGGGTATATCAACACCAACCGCAGAATATCGACGATCTGAACGAATTCGCCAGGTAACGAGGAACGTATCGCCAGAAACCGTACCTACAACATACCGTACAACATTTCTATGAGAGATTAGGATATTGCGAAATAGTCAACGGGGGCCATTTCGAACATCTGCTAAAGCCGAATGCTTTGTTTTACTAGTTTAAATAAAATTTTTTAAACTTATTTTATAACTATTATAAGTTTGTGTTTTTTGAATTTTCGGCTTTCGGTAGGCTGAACCGATACATTGGCTTCCAGCGACACACAACGTAGTTTGCCCGCGATGGGCCGCCTTGCCAGCGTTTGAACCTATATGGATTCTCGCTGTCCTGGTTGGGTTGATACGTGTGGTTTCCACGAGATGTAGCCACGTACTGCAACTCTCATTTGGTTATAAACAACACGCTTGACAATTGATATCAATTCATATTAAAATAATCCAACTACTTAGCACAAGGTAAAATAATTAAAAAAAAATGAAATAAAGGAACAAAGAACTAGCGATCCGGAGCCGGTCGTACTTCGTTCAATACTTTTCAGTGAATCTCCTCACCTTTTTCTTATTTTCACTTACCGGCTTCGTTCCATTCAGCTTGACATATTACCTTCTTAATAATATCAAGTGCGTTTATTGTCCCTTATCCTAGACTAAACAATCTATAAAACTGTTAACAAAATTACATATTTAGCCTAAAAATGCAAAATCCAGTTTCAAATCAAATTAATAAAGTTTGGAATTTTACAATAATTATTTTATTATTTCTTATCCACCATGGAGGTATTTTTTTAAATAGGTCTAGATATAAAAATGTTACTGTTGCTTGCAATAATTTAGTAAATAATATACAATAATTAACTGCTTAAGCTAAAAAAAACATAATCTTACTTACCGCCGAAATATCAATCCGGGGTTAGAATAGTCACTTTTTGTACAAACTATGCACTGGCGAACATTTTAGATTGCTAATAAGACTCTTAATAGTTCTATTGCCAAAGAAACACTGAAAATCAGTCAAAAATCGCAAAAGGTCACAAATACAGCACAACAACAGTGTAATATTAACTTTCCCCGTAAAACGAATAAAATGAATGAATCATATAAGATTTCGAATTGCAGATGTTAAATACGCCCGTACAGCGTTGCCACAGGTACCTTGTACTTATTGCTTAGTGTAATTAGGAAACAATAAATAATTTTAAAAGCAGAAATTACGTATCTTAATTTACAAAATAAGACGCAAATAATTTAGTACAACATTCTTACTTACGCACACAAAAAGATGCATTTAATATAAGTAATAATGCCCTTCGTTTTCAAATACAGGCGGTAGATCTAGGGCAATCCGCAGAAGTTCGCCAACATTGATTTCTAATCAAAACGGTGTGTGATCAGGTTAAAAGGTAAACAATTTTGTCTCTCTTTTATGCTATCTCTATGGATATTATCTTCAAGAAAATACGTGGCGAACCAGCCGATATCAATATTAAAGACGTAATTGCTTAAAAATACAGGATAATGCCCCATTGGACGTAATTAATGCAGAGATGAGACAGGTCTCTATTATCGTGCATTGGCAACATGGCATACGCGGTTAAAGGGAAAACTATTTACCCGAAAAAATACTTCCTTCCCCGACTAAAATAAGTAGAGGAATAGGCGAAAAAATTATACATATACATACAGGGTGTTATTTAAGTATGTGGCCAAAAATTCAATGGGTGATTCTTTAAGTGATCCTAAGATGAAAAGTGTATGCTTCGTTTTCAAGATACAGAGTGTCAAATTTTCTTAGAAAATCGTTTTCTCGTAAATATCTTAATAATCCTTTGGCCGATATTGTTAAAATTTGGCAGTATTATTTAGAGTAGTAAGGAGCTAATTTAGCCCTTACTAGATTAAAATTTTTAAGTCTAGTGGCGTCTCGGAAGGCACATTAACAAAGATTTTTGACAAAAAAATGTGCGCCACTGATTTTTTTGCAATGTTTGTATATTTTTCGCATTAAGCAACTTTTTATTTTTGGCATTTTTTTCATATATTATCTTGCCTCGTTTTTGAGAAAAAACATTTATTGCAATCAATAAAAATAATTTACTGTTTTATAAATGTTTTTCTACGACCGTGCGTTTTAACCCATTTTTCCGCACGCATTTTAGTTTTGAAAGTGTCACTTTTCCGCACTAGTGCGGGAAAGTAAAGTTATGCAAATTTTGACTTTATTGGATAGTTTTTTATCTCGGAATTTATAACTATTGTTACAATAGGTAATTAAGAATTTACAAAATAGTCCATGTAATAAAATCTACCTCTTTTCTAGCTTTTTGTTGTATTTTTAATTTTTTGAAAATATAAAATAATGAAGATATTTTTATATAACCCTGTACATTTCTTTAAAGCCATGTCACAAAACAACTTTTAAACCAACCTGTGACGGGTGGTTTGATATCATTTGCTATGATAACCAAGGCGTGTCATTGTTACTAAAACGTTCAAAGTCTTCGAATTGACAGTATACAGTCTTTTTATAAATTAAACCTAATCAATGCACTATCTAATGGAATCATCTGACGAAGAACTTCCCGAAGCCATTTTGAAGGCTGCAGATAAAGTAAATTCCGAGCTGATACCTGCCAAATCCAGACAAAGGTATGAAAAGCAAAACGAACATTTTGTTACATGGTGTAAGGAGACAGGGGCGAAAACCTATAAGGAAGAGGTATCTCAGGCGTATTTTTCAGACCTAAGTAAGGTTTTGAAATCTAATACATTATGGTCTCGCTATTCTATGGTAAAAAGTCTAGTAAAAATAAAACAAAATTTGGATATAGGGATTTTCCATAAGTTAACGTCGTTTCTCAAACAAGAAAGTGTTGGTTTCCGAGCACAAAAAGCTCAGGTTTTTACCAATGAAGATATATCCAAGGTTATGCTAGCCCCTGATGAGGGATACCTGATGATTAAAGTGAGTACCCTTTCTGCTCTGGTTGGCGCTCTCCGCAGAGCGGAGCTTGTAAATAACACTGTCGACGACATTCAAGATAAAGGCAATCTAATTGTTGTGAAAATTTCTGATTCTAAAAATCATTCGTCAAAATCATTTGTTTTATCTGAAGAAATAGATAATGGAACCTATTTGATGCTGTACAGAAAGTACGCAAATTTACGACCACCTACCACTCCGCACCGCCGCTTTTTTATTAATTATAAGAAAGGAAAATGCTCAGTTCAATGCGTTGGCGTAAACACTTTTGATAAGATGCCAGCAGAGATTGCTGCATATTGGCGCCTACCTAACCCGGAATGTTATACAAGACACAGTTTCAGACGTTCTTCGGCAACGTTATTAGTAGACTCAGGTGAAGGGATAACCAACGCCTCGGTGGCTGGAAGTCTACTACTATCGCTAAGGGACGGCTATTTGGAGGACTCCAAGAATCAGAAGAAAATCACATCGAATAAAATTATTTCATCTACAAATGACTTACAACCATTACCGTCACCGTCATCGTCATCTTTATGCGACCTGCAACCGATGCCATCCCCATCGACGTCATCTTTATGCAGTTACCAGTTAACACCAAATAACTCCACTGGACCGGCAATTTTAAATATTTTACGGAATGCAACAAATTGGGTTTTTAATATTAACATTCATAATAATTAGTAGCTTTTTAGTTAAAGGTTTGTATATACAGGGCTGCCCAGAAATCCGGAATAAAATTAATATAGTCTTAACGTGTCACTTTTGGGGAAAATGCTCGGACACGTAAATTTAGTTTTATATATGCTCGCATTTGACGTTATTCGTTTGTTTTTTTATAGGCATTCATCAAAGATATGACGACATCGATCTTTTTTTTTTAATGGAAACATTCAGCTTGTGATACATCATTTGAAAGCTAATATTTCGTACAGTATGCTCATAAATTTTGGCGCGATTCTGTCAAGCTATTTTACAATGGCGACTGTTAAAAGTTTTAAAAAAATCCCTATTTAAATAAGCGGAAATGATAAATCATTGATGCTTTTTTTTAACTTCAAGGTAAGAAATCTTCATTGTTTCACGTTATGACATTCTGTGACAGTGTGAACTTGTAAAATTAGTTTAGGTATTTCCGAAGTATTATTTTACAATTTTCTAAACAAAAATGGTTTTGTCGGAAAGGCAGCGTATCGAAGTCTTGATATTGTTGTGGAGATAAAATAAGAAGTCAAAGTGAAGTGTGCACTTTATTTAATGCTAAATATCCGGAAAATCAAATTCCACAGGGCACTGTTAGTAAAATATTCCACAAATTTGATGAACATGGCACAGCAAAGGACTTGCCTAGGAATGGACGGCCACGTGTTTTAAACGACGATGAAAAATTGGATATTGCATTATCTCTGCAGGATAATCCGTATGTTTCAAGAGTCTCATTGGGTCAAAATCATGATACAACTAGAAGTACTATTGGAAGATTTTTAAAAGCAAAAAAATTCCACCCTTATAAAGTATGTCTTGTCCAAGAGCTTTTAGAAGATGACTATGATAGGCGTTTGCAATTTTGCGAAGAAATGATGAGACCGTGTGACGAGAATAATAGGTTTCCACAGCACATATTATTTTCGGATGAAGCTACTTTCTATTTAAACCGGGTGGTTAACAGACATAATTATCATTTCTAGAGTCAAGAAAATCCACGATGGATATTTGAAGCGCATACACAGCGGCCCCAAAAAGTAAATGTATGGGCAGGTATCATTAATACCCGAATTTTAGGGCCATTCTTTTTGGAAGGAAACCTCACAGCTAAACGGTTCCTGGATTTCTTAACCTTTGAGTTGGGGCCTGCTCTAGCTGTAATTTTTTCCAACGAAGTAGATCCGCCTAATGAAACAATTTTGTTTCAGCAAGATGGTACTACCCCGAATTTTGATGTCAATGTGAGAAGATATTTAGATAAAACATTTTCAGGTCGCTAGATTGGACGACGTGGTACAATTGAATGGCCATCGAGGTCCCCAGACTTAACGCCTCTAGATTATTTTCTTTGAGGATACGTAAAAGAAAAAGTTTACCAAAATAGGCCGAATGATATTGAAGATTTGAAAAACAAAATTAGATTGAAGACACATAACATACTGGCTGAAGCCATTCGAAAGTCCGTCGATGGATTTTACCATCGTCTGGGAGCATGCCAAGTAGAGGGTGGAGTACATTTCCAGTATTTGCCACGTTAAGCCACCTTCTTGTTGTGTTTTGTTTTGCTTCGTTACATTTTTACTTTTTTTGACAAAATAAATAACAAATAAACCATAACTATTTTTAAGTCAGAATGTCACAAAATGTCAGAATGTGAAACAATGAAGATTTCTTACCTTGAAAGGTAAAAAAAAAACATCAATGAATTATCATTACCGCTTATTTAAATAGGGATTTTTTTAAAACTTTTAACAGTCACCATTTTGAAATAGCTTGACAGAATCGCGCCAAAATTTATGAGCATACTGTACTAGATATTAGCTTTCAAATGATATATGACAAGCTGTATATTTCCATTTAAAAAAAAGATCGATGTCGTCATATCTTTGACAAATGTCTATAAAAAAACAAACGAATAACGTCAAAATGTGAGCATATATAAAACTAAATTGACGTGTCCGAGCATTTTCCCCAAAAGTTGCAGATTAAGGCTATATTAATTTTATTTCGGACTTCTGGGCAGCCCTGTATATTAGTGTATATGTTAAAATAAAATAATTTTTGAAAAATGAGTAGGTACAGGGTTATCCAACCAAGACTAGACAAGGCGATTTTTTGACTATTCCTGTACTTTTATAAAAAAACTGAAATAGCCATCTGAAGTCATTTTCTCCCGCGAATTCGAATATCTTCAGCAAAAAACAATTGAACATCAAACAAAAGTACTAGGGGTCACTTTGATATTTTTTTAAATGGGATGCCGTATTTTTAATGAGCTTATCCGATTTCTCATATAAATTTTGATCTAAAATGTTGGATTTTTAATTTATTTATTTTTTTTTTTTATTTATTTTTTTTAACATTTTCCGAATTTAAAACTGAAGAAAAAAGGCGTTTTTGAATTAAAAATCCAACATTTAAGATCAAAATTTATATGAGAAATCGGATAAGCTCATTAAAAATACGGCATCCCATTTAAAAAAAATATCAAAGTGACCCCTAGTACTTTTGTTTGATGTTCAATTGTTTTTTGCTGAAGATATTCGAATTCGCGGGAGAAAATGACTTAAGATGGCTATTTCAGTTTTTTCATAAAAGTACAGGAAAAGTCAAAAAATCGCCTTGTCTAGTCTTGGTTGGATAACCCTGTACACTTTTTTGTATATACGGTCGCAGAAAAAATAATGTTCCTAACTCGTGCGGAAAGTATCATTTTCCGCACTTGTTGGGAAAATAAATATTTTATTGTTGTTCAGGGACATGAAATAAAGTGATTTTTATTTATAATTAAGCAATTAAAAGTGAACGAAATTCATCTTTTGATTTTTTTCTCTCAGGTTAACTGTTTCCGATAAAACAAATAGCGTTATTTATTACTGCAGTGTTTTGAAAGTAACAAGAAAATAAAAGTACCTTGGAAGGAAGAATTATTGTTCAAACAAATTTGACTTTACAACAATAAAGAAAATTCCCATAAGTCTAGAACTTTTCTGTACACGCTGTATGTAGATAATTATTAATAAACAAAGACTGTGAGATGCAGACCAGTTCTTTTAATTTTTCTCTATTAACCGACCACCCCTGTTAACCGACCAACAATTGATTCCCTGAGGGTGGTGAGAGATTTTACTCTATTTTTATCTTCCTCCATTTCCTGTCTAAAAAAAGTTGCTTTTGCCATTGAAATTAATTTATTTAGTTAATTTTTATAAGCTTTATATTTTATTTGATTTTTGTTAATAGCAGTATCGTGAGTAAGATTTTTTTAAGTCTACTCTAAGCAATAAAAAAGGAGCGTGCTTCACGTTTGCATTGTTAGGCACTCTGAAGATAAAATAATAAGAATAAAACAGTTATATCCACTGATAGCACTATGCTATATATATATTATCTTGAAGCAATAAAATTTCAATTTCATAAGAATATCACCATAGAATCCTGACGTAAATCGAGTGTTAAAATCCAAAATGGTGAAAGTCAGAGTGATTTTTTTTATGGTGGTGATCCTCGCGGTTTCTGGTTAGTAATTTTGCAATATATGTTGATAACAGTTCTGAGCCTGGATTTTGTTGATTTTGCCTAATTTAATCTAAACTAATAAAATCATCATTATTACTTATTTAAATACAGTAAAATCTGTCAATAGCGACCACCCTCGGGAATCAAATATTGGTCGGTTAACAGGGGGGGTCGGTTAATAGAGGAAAATTAAAACAACTGGTCTGCATTTAACAGTGTTTGTTTATTGATAAGTATCTACATATATGTAAATAATTTTAAATATCTTTGTTTAAATTTATTAGAACTAAAATTAAATAAGATGAAGAAAATTTACCAATATGTATATATTACACGTATGCTGTATGTTTGCTTTGAAATTCTGATTTTTTAAAAAAGTCAGAAATTAATGATTGCTTCATATTTTTTATTTTGTTTTTATAAAATTCAGATTAACATTTTAATAGCAATGTAGAAATATCCGTAGACTTGACAGAATTGTTAACATTATTAAAAAAGTTTTCTAAGTCTCTCAAACTTGCGCAAGCTTCAGAGAGGCTTGATATCTGCGACACTGGAGCAAGCTCAGGTTCCTCTGCCTCTGTCTCAGAGTTGGGAGTAGTTTCATCCGTTTTTTGGGTCTTTTCAATACACTTGATAAAAGTCAATTCTGCAACTCTCTGTTGGCAAATCGTCATCAATAGAGGCAAGTTATTTGAGGCTCACAAATGTGTCCTCAATGCTAGGAAACAGTTGTGCTAGCGGAATATTATCTTCTTCTTCGAAGCCGTCAATATAGCACATGAATCCGGCTTTCATAACGCATTTTTTTATTGCCACTGGAGACAGATTGTGCCAGGCCACTGAAACCCAAAACAAGGCGTTGGTTATGGTAATATTATTTTCGATTTCTTGAAGAAGAAACCACTCTCTATACATGTTAACAGCCTCTTAATAATTAATAGCTTTTGTAGAGCATTTTAAAATTCTAAATAATACCTTGGTCCAAGGGTTGGTTAAGTGAGGTAGCATTGGAGGGGAGGAAAATAAGTTTGACATTATCCAGTGTAATTTTGGAATGAGACGTTTCACAATCCAGAAACAATAACACTTTTATATTCTGCTTTTTCATCTTGGTATCAAATCTGTGAACCCATGTTGTCATGATATCTGCTGTCATCCACGCTTTTTTGTTTAAGACCGATTGGAGAGGTAACTTATCGATATGTGCGCCCTTAAAACATCGAAAATTTTTACTTTTGCCTATTATAAGTGTTTCTTTCTTCTCTCCTTCCACATTTTCACAGAACAGAATTGTAAATCGTTGTTTTGCTATATCTTTTGCAGTACACTTGTCATCTTTTAATGCATATATTTTTATTGGCAATGCGCGATAGTAGAGATCTGTCTCATCTGCATTAAATACGTCCCTTGGGGCATAATCCTTTAAAATGGTCAATAGCCTTTCTTTGCGAGCAGTTACGTCTTAGGTATTGGTATTGGCTGATTCGGCACATATTTTCTTGAAGGTTTACCGACGACGGAATTTTTCTAACCATAATCACTTGGGTCTTACCCGCTTTAAATTTTTCAGCGAATTTCCTAGTACCTAAACCAGTTTTATCACTTTTCTCGATTATTTCAATTTTTTCGCTTAAAGAAAGACATTTCCTTTTTCCCGTCGTCTTCAAATATTCACGTTAGTCCCAAAAGACACAAAAACTGTTCAAAACAAAAGTAATGTTAACAACCGATTTATCAGCCTTTAAAGCAAATTTAATGGGTCCGCCTGCAATAAAGTGATTAGTGTATTATCTTGGATTTACTGCCCCTAATAGAGGATATTTTTAGCAATCATGTTTACTAAAAATTCCGATGATAAGTGCTCGCGGTCGTTTAATAGATGGGTTGGTAAATATGGGGAATTCATAAAAGGTCGTTTAACGCAAATGGTCCCTTTATAGAGGCAGTCGCAAATAGAGGTTTTACTGTAGTTTCTAAGTTTTACTCTAAACCTGTTTGTTTCGCACGACTTTATTATTGATCTGTTATTTAAAGATAGTTTATAGTAATGAGTTCAAATATTGTTATATTATCAAAACCTGCTGTTCAATATCACTTTTAAATTACGTAATATATACGGAAGATACAGTAATATAAGTACCTAGCTTTCGTTCATTTAACATTTAAAGAGTAGTTTCATTCAACTTGGATCAACCTTGGCATTGTTACGGTCTGTTTCGGGCAATGTTGTACAGACAGTGGCCACCCTTCTTTGGTCAGGGGTGGATAAGGTTCAAAACAACCCCAATAAAAGGAAATAAGAATAGAATAATTTTATGGTTTGATTTATAATGTTGCATTACCTGTTTTAAGCTTTAGTTTACGATAAGTACCCGAAAAGCTATAGTATAGCGAAACATAACATGTCGTATACTCCATTCCACGATAATTCGTTGATTTACCGACCGCACTAAAATTTAAACCCAGCCATAAATAAGTGCCCTTTGAAAGGGTACAGGTCCTGATTACCTACTAATTTGAATAGTTTGGGTTAGCTATTTTCAACAAAACAACAAATATAAAATAATAGGTAAGCATCTTTATTTTAATAATGTAATTAAATAGCTATTAATATTTATACAAAAATACTAATCTACAATATTATAATATCATCTATGCCTAAACTAATTATTAAGGGCCGACCGTTACTATTAATTATGTTATTATATTGGTATATTAGGTAGGTTAATGGCAAATTGCAAGTGTTTAATATAAAGCAGGGTATTTTCATCTTAGTTCATCAGTCGTTTGGCGTTTGTCAAGCTGTGCGTTAAAGGTATATTCGTGTGTGTTATCGAGCATCAAAAATATGTCAGATCTGTGTGAAACTTCAGATAATATTGCTTCCGGAAGTTATGGTGTAACGAAGAAAAAACATTTATCACTTGATGCCAAAAACATCATAAAGAGCGTTTACTGTACCCTTTTAGAAAAAGGGTATGACCGGAGTGCAAGTTTTAGTGAAACGAGTATTTTGACCAAAGTTGCATTAACGACAGTAGAAGATATAGTAACGAAATCCATCTAGCCAAGGAAAAAAGGGTGTGACAGCGGAAAATTAAGAAGCATCAAAGAAGCTGATAAAGACTTGATTCGGAGGAAAATTTATGACATGTACAGTAAACAAATAGTCCCAACAATAGATACGCTACAAAAGATACTTACATCAGAAACCGACATTTCATGTGGCAGGACAAGCCTTTCGAGACTAGTAAAAGCAATGGGTTTTAAATATCGTACCATTGACTAACGACAAGTACTAATGGAATCGCAGCGTTTACAAGTATGGCGTAGAGATTATTTGAATCTTATCAGACAATATAGGGAAGAAAATCGTTCACTAATATACTTGGACAAAACTTGGTTTGATACCCACGACACTCCTGAAAAGGTTGGAGCGATTCAACAATCAAATGTCAAACTAAAGCTCCCTCAAACAAAGGACAAATAATTACGATATTACATGCAGGTTCAGAAAATGGATTTATTCCGAAGGCTCTATTGTTATCTGCGAAGAAAATTGACAATTTATCTTTGAATTACCATCAAGACACGGATGCTACATTGTTTAAAGATTGGTTTCAGAATCGTCTGCTTCCGAATGTGCCCAAAAATAGTGTTATTGTGATGGACAACGCTAGTTACCACAGTCGCCAACTAAGTAATGTGCCGAATTCAAATAATATAAAAGTGGAAATTCAAGACTATATGATGAAAAATAATATATATTTCGAGGAAACCTATACAAAAAAGGACCTTTTAAATGTTTTAAAAACATTCAATATTGAAAAAGAATATATCTGTGACAATCTTGCAAGTGCTAATGGTCACAAAGTTTTACGCCTCCCCCCGTATTACTGTATTTTTAACCCTATAGAACATATATGGAGCCAGTTAAAGACGATAATTAGAAGAGAAAACACATCCCCTACACTAAGTAGTTCTGTTATAGAATTAATTAAAAAATGTGTAAATAATATCCCAGTAGAAAGTTCGAAAAATTCTGTGAGACACGTGATCCAAGTCGAAGATTCCTATAACATAATTAATAGTAACGTAAGGCCCTTAATAATTAGTTTAGGCATAGATGAAGTGATAGTGAAACAGAGCTAAATATAGAGTAGGTGAAGTTAAATATTGTATTATTATAATATTGTAGAGTAGTATTTTTGTATAAATATTAATAGCTATTTAATTACATGATTAAAATAAAGATACTTACCTATTATTTTATATTTTTTATTTTGTTGAAAATAGCTAACCTAAACTATTGAAATTAGTAGGTAATCAGGACCAGTACGCTTTCAATTGGTCCGGTGCCTACACAATAGATATTTGTCAGGCAACTTATTAATGGTTGGGGTTACGACTGAAGGTTGTCATTTATAAATTTTATTGCGGTCGAGAAATCAACGAATTATTGTGGAATGGAGTTTACAGTGTACCGGGCTAGTCACTAAGAAAGGAGTTAGTTGGTCGCACAGCTTTGGGAATTTTTTTTTATAGTAAAATCGTCAATGAAGAATCGCTGGAAATTATTTTTAACTTCTTGCGACCACCGCTAGTGAGCCTGGGACCTGTGCCATTTAGAAAAGATAATTTTTTTCCGAAATTTTCCCAAGAGAGATTGATTGAAAATATTTGCATCCTAATACTGAGAAACTTTTACATAATTTTTGTTCAGGCATTTGCTTTCCTTCTCCTCAAATAAAATAGTAGGGAAACGTAAATTATTATTTGTTATTTGAATTGATAACTTTGATTTGGCTTAACCGAATTTAACAAACTAAGTCTCGTTGAAAAGAGCTTTTTTCGTTTTATCGCTTGATTTGTCAATTATGTCTTAATTATTTCCACAGTGAAAGGCGCTGTTTGATAACCTATTAGTAACAACGATTTTTATTGGAAATTTTAAATGGTATACCGCTTTTCAACGAGACTAAGTTTGGTAAATTCGGTTAAGCCAAACCAAAGTTATCAATCAAAATTTAAAACAGACAATTTTGTTGACTCCATCAACTTATTTGAGGGGATGAAAGAAAATGCCTGAACAAAAATTATCTTAAAGTTTCTCGGTATTATCAAATCAAATCAAATCAAATAAAATCAAAACATGCTTTATTTTCATAAAGTATTATTGTTATCGACGAAGCCTTAATGTAATAATAATATAGTAAAACTTAAAATACCGGAATAAAAAAGAAAATAATCATAAATTAGGGATTTTTTTACAAGACTTGAAAAAGGAATAGTTAAACATATATTAAAGGTTTGTCTTGTATTGTAAGTATGCAAATTAATACTATTTCCATGCTTTTTATGAATCGAACAAACTGTTTCCAATATAAAAATTGAAGTTAGTGTTAAAATTTTTTCTGAGATAAATAGAGTTTTACAAGAATCTCTAGATCTAGCTTTGCAGTACTTTGCACTAATATCTGATAGCTCTTTTTTGTATAATAAAAATTGAATTTAAAAGATATTGGCTTCAATTTCCCACAGGAACACATTCCATATCTCAAAAGAGATTGTATTAAAGCAAAATAAACATTTCAAAGCACCGCCATATTCATTTCATTAGAATGTACTCTCAGGGCATAACATACTGAAGCTAATTTTCTATATAACCTTTTGATATGTTCATTAAAAGAAAGATTTTGAGTGATATAGATTCCTAAAAATTTTATAAATTTGAGGTTAATAATTATGAGATTGCCAAAGATTATATTATTAAGTGAACATTTAAAAGTTAATATATTTGTTTTAGTGATATTAAATGAGAGTAGATTAGAGTCACACCACTTTTTAAAATTTATTAAATCTTCATTAATTATTTTAATTAATTCAATACAATATTTACTATGCAAAAGTATTGTTGTATCATCAGCAAATATGGTAAATTTACCATTTATAAAAATTGACGCAAGGTCATTTATATATATTAAAAATAGTAATGGACCGAGAACTGAACCTTGAGGTACTCCACAATTAATTTTATTACTTTTTGATTTCTTACTATTTAATAATACTACTTGAGATCTTTCAGATAAATATGATTTAAACCATTTAAATGACATACCTCTAAAGCCCAAGGTTCTTTAATAATATATCATGGTTAGGACAATCAAAAGCTTTAGAAATATCACAAAATATTGCTGCAGCAAAGTCTCCTTCATTTAATTTAAAATAGAGATGTTCAAGAAATGAAAAAATAGCATCACTAGTATTTTTATTTTTTTGAAATGCAAATTGGTTTGTATTTAAGGTATTGGTTTTATTTAAAAAAAATCATTTTATTTTTAACAAGTTTTTCAATAATTTTAGAAAGTGTTGGAAGTAAAGAAATTGGTCGAAAATTAGAAGCAGATTCACAATCACCTCCTTTATGAATTGGAATAACAATAGCTGATTTAAGGCATTGTGGAAATATTCTATTTTGCAAAAGAAACATTTATTGCCTTGGTTAAAGCTTCTAAAGCAGGAATAGATAGTTGTGAAATAATTTTTATTGATAAATTATCCCATCCAGCAGAATTTTTATTTTTTATCTCCAAAATGATTAATTTTATTTCTTGAACATCGGTTGGACTAAAGAAGAATGTATCCTTAATTTTAAAATTCTTTATGTACGAAAGTGAATCAATGCATGGATGAATATTTTCAGAGAGATTTAAAGCAATCGAACAGTAAAAATGGTTCAGCTCGTCAGAAGATAATGAAGTATTTACAGGTATTATGTTGTTTTCCCCTCTTAAATCAATAATAATTTTCCAACATTCTTTTCGTGGATTTAATGATTTACTAATACGATTTTCAAAATAATTTTCCTTGGATTTTTTAACTAGTTTTCTATAAATGTTTTTATAAATATTAAAATATGAAATGAATGAATTGTTTGATGAAAAATTTTTTTTAATATAATGAAGTGAGCGTAAATTCTTAGAACTTATTTTTATACCCTTTGAAATCCAAAATTTTCTATTATTTTTTTTAATAATTGTAATTGGAAAAGCTTTAGTAAATTGTGGCATGAAAATTACTTAAAGGCTGAAGAAAAATACTATTCCGTGAATAATTTTTTATAGCATTATTAAATTTGTTGAAATCATTTTTACTGTAAATACGTCTCATATGTTTATTTTTCTCTATTTTCCCTATCTCACCATTAAATTCACATAATATGGCTTCATGGTACGATAAAAAATTATTTATTACTTCACATTTAACATTATCTTTATTACAACAAACATAGTCAATTATAGAAGATGAGAATTGAGAAAATCTTGTTGGTGAATTAACATGCATTTTAAGATTAAATGATGGTAGTAAATTTTTCAAATTTATAGTGTAACAGCTATATAAATCTTCAAAATTAATATCTCTCTCCACACATAATACAATATGATATATACAAATGGAAGAACGCAGTTTTCCTCCACATCACAGTTTAATAAACTGTAAAATATAATAAAATAAATAAAAGTTCCCTACATGTTTCGAATGCTTAAACATTCATTATCAGGGGATACTAAAAGAGGATAGCACGAAGTTAGGAACGACCAATGAATGTAAAATAAAACTTTAAGTAGGACTTACCTAACATCCAAACTGACTTTAAATCTGAATTAAACATAATAAGCCATATCGGTACTGATAATGGCTACCCCAAAAGATTAATTAATAAAATTTATTACAAACATCTAAATAAACACATTAACAAACAACTTATATATAAAGAACCAACAAACAAGAAGTTTTATTTGCTCTCTTTCAGGGGCCCTATCTCATATACAGGGTCGTTGGTATGTATGGAAACGGTCGATTATTTCTTAAAGTAAAACAGCTAGCAAAAAATAATTAACGGAAAAGTTTTAGGGTTTTCAAAGTCTATTAGAATTAAAAAAAAAATAAGTATACAGGATGAGTCGAAAAGCCGTAGAGAAACAAAGTTACTTTTTTTTAATGGAACACCTTATATCTTAGAATATTTTTAAATTCTACATCAAATTACAATTATTTTCTAATAAGTATATTATAAGTCTAAACCTAATAGTTTCCGAGATATCGACTTCTGAAAAATTACATTTTTGAACTTTGACAAATTCTAGCTTTCTAATGTTATGCCATAGAGCAAAATTGCTTTCATATCCCTATCTTACTTTTTTGTTATCTTCCCAAAAATGTCATCTTCCGGTTAAACCGGATGTACTATATTTCCGGCTTTTCAGTTACATCCGGTTTAACCGGAAGTGAACACCAACAGGAAGATAGTAAAAATCTAAGATAAGGATATGTAAGCCGTTTTACGCTAAGACGTACCGTTAGAAAGCTAGAGGCTGTCAAAGTTCAAAAATGTAATTTTTCAATAGTCAATATCTCGGAAACTATTAAGTTTAGACTAATAATATGTTTATTTAAAAATAAGTATAATTTTGTGTAGAATCCAAAAATGTCCTAAGATATACAATGTTCTATTAAAAAAAGATAGCTTTGTTTTCTTACGGATTTCTGACTCATCCTGTATACTTATTCTTTTCAAATTTTTATAGACTTTAAAAAATCCTAAAACTTTTATCTTAATTATTTTTTGCTAGCTGTTTTACTTTAAGAAATAATTGACCCTTTTCATACAGACCAACGACCCTGTATATTAAAAAACATTTTCCAATCCTTTCATTTCAATATCAGTTTTAAAACTAAACACTCACTAGACTTATTCATTTACAATTCCAAGAACCATATCCCCCTTCAGATAGGTCTGGTGTATATGAGGTGAATTGTACGACTGAGGGTTGTGTTGAGAACACGCTGAGTGTTAAAGCAAAGTACGCCACTGATTCTTGGAAGTCTAATTGATGTATATAGTGTATATATAACGCTTATGTAGCTATTGCACGATGCAATAACAAACGCTGTGCTGTCTGCGTTTTCATTAGTTCATCTCTTTTCCTCACGTATACGTAAATATCCAAGATTCATCATAAAACCCACATAGTAACAGCGCGGCATTGTTGTCATATGTAATCAGGCGCTTCTCCAAAAATAATCACCTACCAAGCTGCGTGAGGAAGGGAGACAGACGCGAGAACAACGCAGCCTCCAGACGGTCGCCAAGCAGAGTTTGGCTAAACGCATAAAATATAAGGTTATTAAGGGGACTGTTCGCCGAAAGTTCGGCGGTGCATGTCACACGACTGCTTTTAAAAAGTAAAGCACGTCACCGAGTGGAAATTGTCCACATTTCTTGTACTATGTAGTTAAAGTTAACAAAAACAAAGTTCAATAAGTTAATACAATGTGAAAGTATTGAGTATTATGGAAACGTATGTGTGAATGCAATTTGAAGTGTAACTAGTAATTTGATGTAGTGTATTCTCAGATAGTGAGAAGTTATAAAGTGAATATTGTAAATAAAATGTTAGTGCTACCTTACGAATAAAATGCTGTTAGAATTAAATACAGTGTTTTATTAAATCAACAGATCTACACACGAGCCAGCTATTCAGCCTACGGATACACAGTAATAATAACATAAGTATTAAAGCCTGAACCATAGTTGACTTTTAAAACAGGTTGTTCTACCTCTTATGTTGGACAAACAGTGAGAAAATTCAAAATCTACATCAACGAGCATTGTAAAGAGATAGTAAGAGCTAACCTTAACGTGCACCCTTCTAAAATAACGTCCAATTCTTCTAGACATGCATCTACAAATGAACATAATTTTAACCCAGATACGAACACTAAATTCTTACATTTTTTCAAAAAAGACAATAGATTATACCTTCTTGAAATAATGGAAATAAATAAAATGACACTAGGCAACAAATTTAAACTTTTTTTAAAGGTCTTTGCCAAAAATAGGATTTTTGAATTGTATATGACTGAAATAGACCCAAAATGTAAAAAAATTCCAAGGTCGAAAGAAAAAAAAATAGGAGCTTAATTGTTTAGTATCATTTTTTTTTATTAACGATTATACCAATTAGTGAACTAATCACTTTTCTTCCGTTTTTTAATCTGTCTCTTATACACGGCCCCTGGTTACTCTCGAAGAAGTGTGGAACAGTAATCTGCTAACATTCGAACATTCCACTTTCCGTGGAATCTTTTTTCCATTTTTGCGGTTTCTTGATGGAATCGTTCTCCATGTTCGTCACTAACGTCTCCACAGATTTCGGGAAAGTAATCTAAGTGTGAGTGTAGAAAATGTATTTTTAGGGACATATTGCATCCCATGTTTTCTTAAGCTTTGAGAAGCTTGTTTACAATTTCTGTATAATTGTCTGCTCTTTCAGTTCATAAGAAATCGGTTACAACTATTCTAAATGCCACCCATGACTCTTTTTCTCTTCTCTCAAGCACAGCGTCAAATGCAGGATCCCTCAGAAGTTGTCTTCTCTGGGGTCCCACAAAAATTCCCTCCTTAATTTTGGCTTCACTTAATCTGGGAAATTTTTGTTGTAGGTAACTTAATGCAGGACCATCTCTATCCATAGCTTTAACAAAGTTTTTTAATATGTAATGGCGGAAGTAAAATTTTATTTGCAGGAACTAAGGGTATGTTCGTAACGTTTTTCAATTCCGGTTCAAAAGATTGTCTTTGTGGCCACACTTTTCTTTTATAGTGATCCATTTAGCTCGGCTATCCCATTCGCAGAGAAAACAACAATATTTTATAAACCCCAACTGCATACCAAGTAAAATAGCTACTACCTTAAAATCTGCACAAATTTCCCAATCATATTTCTTATATTGCAATGTTTCCAGCAATATCTCCATATTGGTGTATGTTTCCTTTATATAAGCGGCATAACCAATTGGAACTGAGCGAAGTATGTTGCCGTTATGTAATAATACCGCTTTGAGAGTTAGTTCTGATGAGTCTATAAAAAGTCGCCATTCATGAGGGATGTGTTCTATACCTAAAGCTTTCATTAGATCATCAATATCATGGCAAGCTACTAAATCATTATTCATTTTAAAAAATGACATAAGGGATTCATGATGACTTCTATAAACAGAAACATTTACATTATCTTCAAGTAAGTTCCACTGTTGTAGCCTAGATCCTAACAACTCTGCCTTTTGTTTTGGCAAATCCAAGTCTCTTATGAGGTCACTAAACTCAGTTTGTGATATTCTGTGTGGTTCCTTGCTACCACAAGGTTCAGGAAGGAAATTTGGATCCTTAGAGGTTGAGGGCTCTTCGTCTGTGACTTTTAATTCTTCTTCCGAATCAAGACTATAGCTCTAAAGGGGAACCGGAACAGGCAACACATCACTATGAGACACAGGGCGAATAGCAGACGGTATGTTAGGGTACCTTAAATTATCCTTATTCTTCATCGTAATACCTTTACTAATTGGAGGTGCGAGACAAAAATAGCAATCAGATGTATAGTCTTTTGGTTCTCTCCAAACCATTGGTACAGCAAATGGCATTGATCGACCTCTTCCATTAAGCCAATCTCGGAGACAGTTGGCACAAGTATTGCAGCAAGTGTGGGAAGCCCATTATCTATCTTGATCACCAACTTTACATCTAAAATACAACTGATAGGCTTTCTTAATTAAAGGAGTTATATTTCTTTTTTGGCCTTGAAAAGTAACATCCCCGCAAATATAACAAAAGTTGCTGGGCCTATTAACACACTAGCCCGGAATATTGATATAGTTTACTAATAACACACTAAACGATACGACAGTTGAAATAAGACTAAACTCGGGAAGCAACTTATGCATTTTAAAACATTTTACTACCGTAGATGGGGAAAAAACTAATTGCGATTTGTCTAGATATAAGCCTGTCTGTGTCTAGATATACGCCTGTGTCTATGTCTGGACAGGTAAATACATGATAATTGTTTATTACCTTTATAAAAACAAGGTACTCCTGTATCATGAAAACCCGACTTCGGAAAATATTTTGGCAATCGGATATGTGATGAGCAGGTCAAAATCTATAAGACTGAGCTATTTTTATTACTGACCTCTTTTCGTTGTTGCCTAGTATTATTAAAAACCCAAATGTATATTGTGTTAATTAATCCATAGCAGCACTAATTTTTTCAATGCTTTGAATCTGGGTAAATTATAATTATTATAATTCAGCCTTTTTTGCAAAATACTTAACTCTTCCAATCTCTACTCAATACTTTCTAGGTCCCCTAGGTATTTCATTGTATCTAACCATTGTACGAAGTTTGAAAACGTTTTCATTATTTTTCAATAATTTTGTAAAACTGTTTTTCAAAATCTAAATTTCCTAGATTTGCTGTGTCATCTAGTAGGGGAGGTGGGCCTAAAATGACATACCGTTTTCATTATTGCCTCTCTGAAAGAAACTAAAGATTGATATTAGTTCCAAAGTTGTAAAATAGGTAGTTTAGACAATCTAGTTTAATTATTTATAACACGAATACGCGAATTTAACACCTAATTATGTTTTATAATTTTTGAAAAAAAAATGGGATCCTATGTCATTTTAGGCAGACATACGGGTAAAATGACATACCACAAAGTTGAACACTTTAACTGAGTGTTTTTTTTTTTAAATTGAGTGTTTAAAAAAAACTATACAGCATATAAAAAAACTACATATTATTTATTTTAATAATATGAATGGCATATTTCGCAAATAAATTGTTTTCTTTTTATGCTGACGCCCGCACATTCACAATGCGATCATAACTTGCAAGTTGAGCATCTTATCCATGCTTCCTTACTTTTTGACATTAAATACAGCTGGCCAGCTCTAAGCAGTAGAGACATGAAGCATCATCATCATCATCGTCCTTATGGAATGGATCCGTTTCTTCACATGCATCGTCATTATTTAGTTTAACTCGCTTTTTAACAGTTCTTGCCGATTTGCGCCTTTCCTTTTCTAACTTTTCTTTAACATTTCTTCGAGCTTCTTTAATAAACGGAGTGCTCGTCATATCAGCGGCTCCCTGGGTATTTTCTCTTTTGGTTTTCTGTTCGAAGGATAGTTCAGGAATTGGAGATATTTCTGATACACTTAATTTTGTAGAAGGCCTGTTTGGTCGTGAAGTCGAAGTTGTCTTTTTTTGAGGAACGGATTGTGATCTGTCAGAAGTTTCTGAGCTACAAGACGGGGACTAAATAGGTTTAGGAGTAAAGTAATTTGAGGGACCAGCTTTAGGACTATGAGTGGTGGTGCTATGAATAGTGGAAATTTGTTTATCCGGAGTCACAGGGTTTCCAGTCATTCTTTGAATTTGTGGAGGGACATCTTCTTCTGTTTGAGCAACATTGTTAATGGGACGATCCGTTGTTTCACTTGGAGCAAATTCATGTTCTTCAAAAATGTCAGGATATACAGGGAAAAGCCCACATTTTTGAAATCCACTAGTCGCCGTTTTTACGGTGGCTGCTTTCCCATAGGCTACTGCAAACAATGAGCTGATTTGGTACTGCGTTACAACTCTTCCGGGATGTTCTTTTAGCCACTTGGAAATCTCTTGATCGTAGAATGTTTTTAGCGGACCAAAAAATGAAACATCAAGTGGCTGTAGCCTATGGGTGCAGTGGGGAGGTAAACAAACAAGAATTATACAATTAGCTTTGGCGAATTCAAGAACTTCCAAGTGCTTATGACTGGCATGGCCATCTACAAGAAGGAGAACTTTATCGTCTAGACTAGGCTTAACATATAAAAAAAATGCTTTAACCATTTTAGAAACACTGGTCCGGTCATCCAGCCCTTGTCTTGCACAAGTCCAATGGTCCCGAGAGGAGCACCATCTAATAGTTCATTTTAAAAATTTTTTCGGGGATATATTAGAGCTGGTGGCACAAAATGGCCAGTTGTTCCCATACAACATACCACTGTTACATGTTGTCCCCTTTCTGCACTGGTTATCGCACCAACCTGCTTTTTACCCGTGGAAGCAAATACTTTAGGGGGTTTTTGAACTGTTGAAAGGGCGCTCTCATCAGCGTTATATATCCTGGTAATATTAATGTTTTTATCAGAAATGGTTTTGTTGTATATTTCAAAGAAGGACTGCACTCGTGGCTTGTTAAAGCCCATAGCACGCGCAGCACTAGTTGCTTCAGGCTTTCGCAAACTTATAACTGGATGTCGCTTTCTAAAACCCGCTAACCAATCCCAGCCTGCCATATGGGTTTCTTTGTTAAATCGGTGATCCAAATCATGACTTTCTGCAATTTGAAAGGCTAGTCTTCTGAGATCTGTAGCAGTCAACCCAAAAAAACGAGATTCTAATAGTTTGATTTATGTGCAATAAGTTCATTTTCAACATCAACATTAAATGTTGTATGGTATCTGCCTAGACCTTTAGTTGATCCTCGAACGATCTTATTCTTGCCATTTCCGCAACGCCTTCGTAAGGTAGCTTGTGGTACGCCGAATTGATTCGCTGCTTTTAACCAACCCATTTCGTTATTCTCTACTGCCCGAATAGCCTGGTTCATCGATTCTTGACTCCAACTTTGTCTATTGGTCTTCCTCTTATATTTTCCGACCATCTGTAAATAAATTAACTTGCATTAAACAATTTGTTAAATAATTTGGCTCGAGATAAGTTAGGGAAAATACAAATCGGTGCAGAATGACATACACATCAGGGTAAAATGACATACTATGTCATTTTGCCCCGACCGAAGATATGCCGTTTAACCCGAAAATAGTTTTTTTTAATATGACAAATTTTATGAATCTACTAAGTTGTTTTTTTAGAAATAAACATGTTAATTAATAGGAAACAACCTTACCTTTTATAATCTGCCACTACAGTTTGCAAAAATTAATGCAAAGTATTTATTTTGCTTTTTCTTAAAAGTGTGCCTTAAAAACTTTTCAAACCGACGTAAACGTTTCTCGACGTAATCACGAAAATGTTTGCGCCTGGCAGCTCTAAGTAACAGAGGACGACTGACGCGAGCCGAGTAGTAGATGATTCTATGTACAGAGGCGACACTAAATATCACCGAAACCTCGGACGCATTCGGCTTCTTTCGGAGATACCCTGGCGGGCATTTCGAATGGGGATTTGTTGGTGGAGTCAGAAATAGGCGCATGTCGGTCGGAAATGTCAAACAAGATATTATGTTACGTAACGGATTGGAACATTACATTGCTTAACTAAACTAAATAATGCTGTAACTAATAATTATAGACTTTATTGGTTAAACAGGCGCTAACACGGCATCTAATCCACCTTTTTGGTTCCAATTCGCCTTTTTCAAGTTCACCGGCCAATTATTTACCAGCCCTTTTTGAAAACTAAAAAAGTCATTAAGAAAAAGTGCACGAAACGGGAATCGATCCTGGGCCCACGGCATCATACACAAATGCTATATCCACAGGACCACTCAACTCCTTACAAACTTCAGTTAATCTAGTAACCGTAGAATAAAAGCCAGCGTATCTCCGAAAGGAGCCGATGAGCCGAATGCTTCCAAGGTTTCGGTGATATCTAGTGTAGGCTTATGTACAGCGACCTAATGCGAATATGTAACGGAAATAACCGATCTATGTCATTTTAGCCGAGTATGTCATTTTTGGCCCAATTCCCCTATCAGTGGCGTCACCATCCCCTTCAAGTGTATTTTTTATGCAGCTTTTTATCTCCCTTCGATAAACATTTATAACTCCCTTTTAACAAAACCATGTAATTTGGTCATTCGCTGACAGATGTCTGTGTTCTGCCGATCCTTAAGTACATTAAACGCCCAGTGGTGACAACTGAAGGTCAACCAATTCTGTACGGATTTTATAAACCTAATAGCGAGTACTATAAGGCCGGTACTTTCGACACTGATTAACTTATTTGATAGGCGATTAAAATAATCAGTGCTTCCAATGTGTTAACACCTACGAATTTATATTGACATTGGCACATTCAAAACCTTGATTATTATAATCGCCTATCAAATCAGTTAATCAGTGCAAAAAGTACCAGCCCTAAATCTTCCCATTTGATTTCTACAATACTTTTAAATTTTAATATTATTACTTGGTTATACGTCTTTAATGTTATTATTTGCTTTAAATTAACCTCACTTCAACAATCACGTTGCAGTAGATAACACGGTTGTGATTAAGCACAGGTTATATTCATTCTTTTATAACCACCTACGCTTTTTTCTTAGAATTTTTTAAACATGAAACAATTTAATTATTTTTCTAAAATATGGAGCCCTATACCTACATGTTAGTTAACAACCCTAACAATAAATACAAAAATTAAAAAAAATATTTTCTTCAACAATTAAATTAATATACATCAGTGAGCTCAAAAGGGTTGGAATAAATTCGTTTAAAATTCAGGTGATTATTTTCTGGAAAAACGCTTGGACACGTCGATTATTATTTTTATTTGCGAATTTTTTGACATAGGAAATGTGTATACAGGTTGTCTCAAGAAGAACATATACCGTCAACATTAATTTTTTTAAATAGAACACCCTGTATATAATATAATTTTTAAATTCTACGATACATTCTAAACACTTTTTGTATAACATACCATATCTCCAAAATCAACGGTTTTCCATATATTGACATTTTTTCTGGTACGAAAACTACAATTAAAAATGAACTTTTTACATCTATTTAGTCTATAATATTTACATAGACTATATTAAATTTTATTTTAATAAATGTTGAAATTGACCGCCACCAACTTCCTGGCAATATGCAAGTCGATCTTTGAATTCTTCCAAAATGTTATGGATTACCTGGGGCTCTATTAATCTAACCTCATGTCTTATTCGAGCTTTAAGTTCATCAATATTGTTAGGTCTGTTAAAGTATACTTAAGATTTTAAATAGCCCCACAGAAAAAAATCTAGCGGGTTAAATCTGGTGACCTTGCCGGCCATCCAAGTAGTCACGCACCGGGCGTGTGTAATGGGCTGCTGCTCTGTCTTGCTGGTACCATACGTTATTGTTGGGAATGTCTGGCTCATCTGAATTTGAATAAAGTACAGCAAGTGCCGGTATTAACTCAAATTCTAATAACTGTAGATACAGTTCGCCATTTAACGTACCATCAAAAAAGAAGGGACCTAAAATCCGGTTATCAACAATCCCAGCCCAAACATTCACTTTTTGCGGGTATTGTGTGTGGGACTCCATGATCCAGTGCGGATTTTTCTTAGCCCAATATCGACAGCTTTGGCGATTCACATGCCAAATTAGAGTAAACGTTGCTTCATCAGAGAACACAATTCTTTTTAAAATTTGAGGATCTTCAATGTATCTCTTCATCATTATTTCGCAAAATTCTGTTCTTCTATCCGGGTCATCTTCATTAAGTTCATGAACCAACTGTACCCTATAGGGATGCCATTTATTTTTATGTAAATAATTCAATACGGTTGCTTGACAAATATTATTTTCCGAGGCAATACCGCGAGTAACACTATGGTGGTTTTCTTGGACAGCTAAGAGGACATTTAACTGCACATCTTCTGAAATCCTAGGTCGACCTTGAATATAATTGTCTCTAACATGCCCCAAATCCCTATATTTTTTTACAATTTTACTAACAACAGATTGAGATATTAGTGCTCGGTTTGGGTACTTATTGTTAAATAACTCACACACTTCTGTTTGGGTTCGCATCCTATCTCCATAGCCAAGCATCATTAGTACCTCTATTCTATCTTTTTTACTTAACCGCACCATTTTTACAGAATTACTTGAAGTTAGATAGATCTAGACTTGAAGAATTTTTGACAAGAAGTAAATGTCTGTGTCAAAATAAATTAATTCAGTTGACAGGTTACAATAATAATAAAGAAATGCGCAATTAAAACTAAAAATCCACGGATCTTAGCAATTTTTCAGAAAAATATTAAAATGCCAATATATCGAAAACCGTTGATTTTGAAGATATGGTATGTTATACAAAAAGTGTTTAGAACGTATTGTAGAATTCAAAAATAATATAATATACAGGGTATTCTATATAAAAAAATTAATATTGACGGTACATGTTCTTCTTGAGACAACCTGTATACACATTTTTTATGTCAAAAAATTCGCAATTAAAAATAATAATCGACATGTCCAAGCGTTTTTCCAGAAAATAATCACCTGAATTTTAAACGAATTTATTCCAACCTTTTTGAGCTCACTGTATATATTATGTTCATATAAAAATTTAAAAAAATTGTAAAAAATTTATAAAATTTTCATAATAAAAAAACCTTTCTCCTTCAAATGTTAAATTCAATTTATTATCTCTTATGCACAATGTTCCTTCACTAATCAAATTTCACATATATAATTAAAACTTCACTTATATCTGAATCTTAATACAATTATTATGTTAATATGACCATTTAGTACACCAACTTTTCAACTTTATATTTCTCCCCTGTTGAGTTGTACTCATTAATTTGAGACAACTTACATTACAGTTTCGATAAACTCGATGTTAGGTAAGTCCTGATTAACCGTTTATTTTATATTCATTCATCGTTCCTAACTTTGTAGTATCCTTTTCTTGTATCCCCGATGATGATTGCGCAAGCATTCGAAACAAGTAGGGAACTTTTATTTACTTTTAGAACTATTAAACGGTGGAGGAAGACTGCATTGTTTCATTTATATTACTTTGACTTTACTGAAAGTATGGACTGTTTCTTTCTTTCTTTCCTTTTTCAACTTTAAAATAGTTTTTATTTATATAAATTGAAATGTATATTCTTTACGTTCCTAAACTACTTGTTAATAACAATATTTATTTGAGTACGACCATAGCTTATAGACCTAGGGCTGCACTGATAAAATTAATTATTTGAGTTAAAAAAATTTGCCATTGACTCAAATAAATATTTGTTTCCTATTAACCAAACAAATATGTATTTGAAAAATACCAAGGGATTATTTGCCTCAATTAGTATCATCTGATTTGATACAAATTACTTTTTATTTGGAATTAATCACTAAATACAAAATTCAAGTAAATATTTATTTCCTTAACAATAACCTAACTTAAATAAGCCGTTTTAATGACTTAAGGTAAATAGGTTAAAAGTTAAGTTAACAAAATGTTTATTTGATTGATATTTATATATATTTTATCAAGTACATATTTATTTTACTTTTGTTTTACATGTATTTGCCGTACCAACAACGTTATTTAATTAAACAATTTAAGTGATTTGATTTAAATAAACCGGTAATTTCCATCAAAGTTTTCTTATTCAAGTACATAATTGTTTAACTTGTCTTTTATATTTATTTAGACCAAGTATAAATTTATTTGGTTTAAATACCTCTTTTTAATTTCCAATAGATCAGAATGTTCATTCAAATCAGTTCTTATTTTATCCAAGTACGTGTTTATACAGACGTCACATAAAAATAAGAAATATTTAAATGTTGCTATTGAATATGGTTTAATCAGTACCTATACCATAATAATCACAAACCTTATCAAATTGTTTATAGTGTTCAAATAATAAGGCAAACCAACAGAAAAAACACATTGTTGCCGAAAATAAAGGTTATGACAAATTATAGGCACGCGCACAACGATTTTTACATAAAAATAACATAAAATTTAAAAGATAACCATCTCTTATTTTATTTCTTATTTTTATGTTATGTTATGTGTTTCTATAAACGTCTTATGGCAGATCTGTAGATTCAACTCTTAATTTATTTTTATGTTATGTTATCTTACTGTATAAACCCACCATTAGTTGTTGTTGTTCCCTTAAAATATACGTCAATAAAACATTATAGAGAAGTTAATAACTTTGATAAAAAATTAAATAAAGGCAAATTTGCAAATTATAGGTACAATAATTATTAATATTATATTAATTATATTATATTTTTTACGTTAGGAGGTTTGATAGGTATTGAATTATGGTGAAAATTGAGAAAAACTATCTTATTCGTAACCTAGGTAGCCATGATTTATAAATACCTGGCTACATCTTTCTAAAAAGATTTTGTGTTCGAAATTTCAAATTAGGTATTACAAGTATCTTTTCTTTGCTTCTTATCTTACTTTTTTAACTCGTTTCATGCGCAACTAAACTATTCAAATATAGTTTCCTACCTTGAAAAGTATCTAACAGATGGGATATACCCCTCGATATACTCCAATCTTCTAAATAATTATTCATATTACGTTTATTCCCCATATCTTCGTTTTAATTTTTGATGAAACCACTAACTTCTGTGACACTAACAAAGAAGATTTCACGCTCACTCGTAAATTTCTACAAGACAAAATCGAACACCAATAACCTAAAACGCGATGATGTTTTATCAGGCCACTTTTGTATAACAAATCAAATTACTCAAAGCCCAAAGTAGGCGACAGGAGTTCATTTAAATACTTAATTATTTGTTTGGATGACTAAATTGTTTGAAAAGCTCGGCAATGAATGATTTAAATTGAAGCTAAAGGTATTTAGTTCTTAACTTGAAATGTACTTCGATTAAATAATTAGTTATTTGTAAATATCCGGTCGTTTTATATTAAGGATTTAATGTAAATACATAATTATTTAGTTTAAATGACCTAGACATTTAAATAGTTCTCTATTGGGTAATTTAACTAGCGATTAACGGGATTTAGTTCCTAAATAAAAATTAGTTCAATTAAATAATTAGTTATTTAGATTTTGTTATTTTAGTGGTTTTTTGGTAAGATATTTGTTTGAAGGATTCTATGATTTGACACAAATCCACCAACAGTCAAATAATTTTGCAAATGAAACGAAATACTCTCATTTATTTCAGTTAAATAAAACTTAGTTAACTAAAATCACATTTATTTATTACCAATAATTATTCACCAAATAAATCAGATGATTTGATTAAGGGAGCACAGTTTTATCAGTGCGGGAAGCAAATAAGTGGCCTCATCGGATACAAAAGGTTTGAGATATTTGAGTAAAAGGGCTTTATAAGGATATCCTAAAACCGGCCGTCTGCCGGGGCCCAGCGATCAACTAAACAAATGACAGCCTGTCAAAGAGGCGAAATAGGGGGGTTAAGTTGCCTCATGGGTACATGTATGAATATTTTACAGGGTATAGGGAAAGACACCTAGTTTACTATTTTCGACGGCAGACGCCGATATTTGAACGCCTCCGTTGAGCAGACGCCCCCGCGACCCCCCCCCCCCCCCCCAAAATTCGACCTAAGTTGCCTCATGAGGTAAATATGCAAATTTGGGCTTAAATAAAAGGTTATCTTATAGAACATAATTTTCATTTAAGCCAAAAACTTACAAAGAATGTAAATCTACTTATAGGAAAAAACAGCAAAAAAATAAAATAAACTTAAAATTGAAATTCTTACCTAAGCACATCCCATCGTATAGGTGTATACGCTGTTCCAATTTTACTTTTATTCTAAATAAAACAAAGTTAAAGAGCGGCGTATATAGACATGAAACCTAACCA